>CM039673.1:540191850-541391850 GCA_022496015.1 Hordeum marinum | reverse complement strand
GGGTGACTTGGGACCAGTTTATGGATTTCAGTGGAGACACTTCGGTGCTGAGTAAGCTTACATTATTTTAAGAACTCCTTGTTCCTTAACTGTGCCTGTCTTGCTGTGTTCTAAACTGTCGTAACATATTTCACAGATATACTGACATGCATGCTGACTACACGGGGAAAGGTTTTGATCAGTTAGCTGATGTCATTAACAAGATCAAGAATAACCCAGATGATAGGCGTATCATTCTGTCTGCATGGAATCCAACAGATCTCAAGAAGATGGCACTTCCACCTTGCCACATGTTTGCACAGGTTAGTAACTCAGTATAGTTTACGGATAGTTTTTTCTTTGTTATCTGGAAATCCTTATGTTTCGGTATGTTGTATTGTATACATCATTATGTGGCTGCAATGTACATGACCATACTCTATGCAAAACATGTTAACCATTTTATCTGTATTAAATCGCTTGTATGTTTTCTCGTGGATGTTGCCTATAGGCTAAGGCCCCCTCTGAGATTTTAGATTGTTTCCTTTACCCTGTTTCTACATACATTTACTGTATTTTGCAAAGAATAAAAATATTCAAATCCTCTTTATCTGCTTGTAAGTACTAGTATGATGCTTTCAGACGTGGATATGTTGTTGAAAATGGGTTATAAATAATTTCCCCTTCTAATTGCTTCTATAAACAGTTAGTATGCTCTTAGCAGCTTATTTAGATATATATTTTATATCTTGCTTAAAATTGGCAGTTTTATGTCGAGAATGGAGAATTATCCTGTCAGATGTATCAGCGTTCAGCTGACATGGGGCTTGGTGTGCCATTCAACATTGCATCATATTCTCTTCTGACATGTATGATTGCACAAGTTTGTGGTAAGTCTTTACTTCTTTACTTCTTTTTACAATCTCACATATTTGCATTAAGACTTTGAAATCACATTAAGTCCCTCACTTGTTTTGTTTTGTATCATGACAACTTGATTTCTTGTTGAAGACTTGACATTTTTGTTGGTCTATATGTTCCTCTGTTATGTCATACTGTTGTCACTAGAATTGTTCAAATGGAAACAGTTAGAATAGTTTGTGAAGATCCAAAGTTATTTCGTTTTTTAAACAGACAAAATATAGAAGGAAACGATCCTAGTTCATAAGTATGTGAAACTAAAAGGGTTACAATAAGAGGGAAAGTTATGACCTTTAACAGGCTGTGTCTCCATGATTGAAGCTCATAATAACATTTCCCTTTTCCTCACTGGACAACCATTTTTTTTCTGAAAAAAATGCAAAGCTTTGCATCTTGATGCATTGGGAGATATAGAAAGTTATTTACATGGTCAAGAATGCATCTAAGAACCCAATACAACGCCATTCCCATAGGAGCTATGCCCTGCCTATCAAGTTCATCTTTCAAGTTTGTTTGTTAATTTTAACAATTCCAGGTGCTAGGCGGGATCCCTTTAAATTAAATAATTCTGGTCTCCGAGTGGTGTATAATTCTGATCTCCGAGTAGTGTATGCTCCTCCATGAAGAATCCTTTCCCAGCATGGTGTCTAAGATCCAGCAAAGTTTCCTCCAGCTGAAGACCAACTGTTCTTGCTGGGCCCTGAGGCTCCAGCTCAAGTACTGTACAGTCATATTTATCTCCTTGATAGTGGAGAATAATTCACAGGGGACTTGAGGCTTGACAGATTGTTGTCATACATGCCCCGCCAAAGGAGTCCAGAAATCCCATTACCTATAGATGAATATATGCAGCAAGTCCTATTTCCTATATATAGTTATCCAACAGCTTCAGGTTGTCTCTCAGTGGAAGGAACCATCAGAAAGTCTGTTACAAAGTATAATCTGATTTTTTTTACCATAATTGCACGTGACTCTGTGGGTGAAAGACTTTGTCAGACACACCATTGAGATTGATGCGGGTGACAGAAAAAGACTTTCTACGATCCAACTCATCCATTTATGCCCAAAATCTTCACATACTGTTTTTTTTTTCAAACACTGCTTTGCTCATAATCTTGTCAAAAGCTTTCTCATAAATTTTAGATTTATGATGGAAAATTAGAGACGCAACTTGCGACACATTCAAATGCCCAACATAAGCAATCCTGAATACTTCTGCGTCCGCTAAAACCATACTCTTTGTTTTGGTATGATTAGCTGTAAGAATAATAGCTTGCAACCTGTTAATCAACATCTTTGCCAACAGTGTCAAAGTGCCCTTTTAGCAAGTACATATTCCATGTGTGCAATTTCAAAATTCCATAGGAAATATTCTTAAGTCATGCTAGTGCAAGGAGCATTGCATCTTCTTTTAATACAGTATAGTAGGTGAATTTTCTTTTCTTTATGCTTTGCATTGAAACTTTCTCCATCCACGTGTGTTCTCTATGCGCGCAGATCTTTCTCCTGGAGATTTCGTGCATGTGATAGGCGACGCCCATGTGTACAGCACACACGTCCAAGCCTTGGAGGAACAGCTCCAGAAGCAGCCCAAGCCATTTCCTGTAAGCACTGCATTCCTTGAGTAAAAACATGGCCTTATTGCACGAACAGAAACCACACAGTTGCTGACTCCGCCTTTGCATCTGAACGACGTGTGTATCTGACCATGTTTGACATTGATATATCGCTTGCAGATTCTGAGGATAAACCCTCTGAAGAAGGATATAGACTCGTTCGTCGCATCGGATTTCAAGCTGGTCTCCTACGATCCTCACCAGAAGATAGAGATGAAGATGGCGGTGTAACGAGGAGTCGGCTTGGCATCGACCATTGATACCAGCATACGATGTGTACTCTTGACGGTGTCTTTGTTAACCAAGATTGGTGACAGAATCTCTAGACAACTTTTATACTTATCGAACGATCGATGCCTTGGCTCATTTTACATCCTCGAAGTATTAGGTTCTGCCTGGATGGATGCAACCGCGTCGTCCTCCTCCTCCTCGTCGTCGTCAACTCTGGTTGCATCCACGCCATCAATTCCGTATCAGACAAGGGAGGGCTGGGCTGGCGGCCAGCTGTGGCCTCCACTATCGAACAAACTGCTCAGCCGAATGACAAAAAGAGAAACCAAGGAAGGTCGAGGGCGGACTGATCACAGGGTCACAAGTCACAGAGCTTCTTAACTGCTAAGAAAGAAACAGTGTTTGGCGCCTTTCCGAAGCATTTTCCGTCAAAGCACCCGTCAAAAAGTCGCTGCTTTACGAATCACCGACGCACTGATTCGGTGTTGGTGACTATGCAGCCGGAATGAGCTTCACGCAAGAGATAATAACAATTTAAAGGTTATCAAAACTTAAAAACCAGATGGAGCTTGCTGATTCACACAAGATTCGACCAAAGTCAACAGGGAACAAAACGTTAACGCTTGTTGGAGAACTATTAAGAATCACTCGCCAAACGTTACTCAACCTTGCTGAGAATTGCGCCATGTATATGAATTCGGTAGCGGACTGAAACATTTGAATCCTTCGTAAGGAACGTTTTCTTGATATTCATGATGAATTTGATAGCGGTTCATTACTTCCCTATCACATTAATGTGTAATATTTTTTTTAAGGAAAAGACATCGTGGTTTGCTTTATAGATTCCACGAGTTTCGAGTATAGTCGACTAGGGGGGGTCATCATCCCAGTTACAAGATAATATATTCAGAAAACTATGTCTAGCTAGCTAATTAATCTAAAACTATTATTTATTACTGATTCGTGTCCCATCCGTATTTGTAATGGCATCCAAAAGACGGAATCAGCGTGGCTCTTGCATCCATCCACAACGTGCCATAAGATATGATAGTATGTCTTAAACTACCCCTTTGCACATTAGCCCTTCTCCTGCTCTTCTTTCTTCAAAGGTAGATCCTCAATTCTTTGGTCTCTATACCCCCTTTCCCCATAGGTTACTTATATTTTCTTCATGCTCAAGTCCAGTAACATATTGATGCAGCAGAAGCACTTCATCTCCTTTATACTTTCAGATCAATCATGCAATCAATGCTTACTTGCTTAAAAACCTTTGAAATACCTTTTAGTCCAGTAACACGATTCACTGTTCTACGATATATTTCAGAGAATATGAAATTTCGCATTTGCACATATTAATTATCATAGCAATTGTTAATGAGAAGATATTTTTAAGGAAGTGCAAGTTAATGCCTCGAAATGATGAGAAAAATAGTGTGAAGATAATGCTCAACACCTAGTAAAACAATTCATCAAACAAACAATGCTTATCACCTTTTTAAAGCATATTCCGTCAAAAGCACGCATCAAAAAGGTGCTACTGTAATTATAAAGCACAATCACACTAATCTGATCTCTGTGACTATACAAACAGGGAACAAAATATTAACACGTTCATTGCAAAAAAAAAAAACATGATCACGTCTCGAACTATTTTTTAAAAAGTACTCACCAGACAACTCAGGAACTTTGATAAAAATATGCTGCCAATCTCGAGATTTAACCCAACCACCATAGGGATTATCTCCTCAATACTTGCAAGACAACTTAGAGATGAATTTGGTAACGTCTCATTAATTCTCTACCACATTAGCAAAAAGTTGTCAATTGTACTCTTTTATCAGTTTATTTGCTACATATTTCACAGACAAAGGTCATCATCCCTACCAACATGAATCACAGAAATAAACAACTAGAGATTATCCCGTATTGGTGTATTGCCCATTAAATTAAGGTTCGAAACGTACTCTTCACCCCCCCCCCCCCCCCGCCCTACACTATCCGAAGCGGAGTAAAACAAATATTACAATAAACATAGTATCATAAATCACCCCTACACGAAGAAGAGTTAGCATCAAATGCGACATGCAGTCGTTATACAAACCCATGGTTCCAAGCGTAGGCAATATGCTCTCTCTTCACATCCGCAACTATTGTACATGGTGGAATTGATTATGTATTTTCTAAATATTTTTACCATAGTACCGCATGAAAATACTATATCCTCTTTTGATACATAGGATAGGATTGCCATGGAAATAGACAAATCATAGAAAATGATGTGTGGCATGTATCCCGGTTTCTATAGGAAAAGAGATATCACTTTGATTCACATGATAGGAATTTTTTCAATATGTCTATGCTAATATTTTTGTATTTGATCAAACGTGAAGGATATGTTACGTAAAATTAGAAATACATACCTACAACAAAAGAGCTCTAAAGGATGTTTTTCTTGTAGAGATTTTAAGTTTCTCTTGGGAGTGTTCTTCCAGCGTGTCCTCTTGTCTATAATTTTCTTGCGGTCTTTGGAAGGGCTAAGGAATTATTATATTATATTATTAAATTCTTGTAAACTCCTACAAATCGAAGAGTCCTAACTATCATTTTTTGGACCATCATATCTGGCGAACGTTTGCCAGGAATCAAAGAGCTACATGATATTTTTCATGGTGTTTTTAGTTATACGTGGGTGACAGTTTTCTCAAAGCGACATGATATTTTCTGAAATGAAGTCTGAAAAACTGCTATCATTCCAAAAATGTCTGTCGCTCTGACTTCATCCCAAAAGATACTCCAAAAAAGAATCATCCTACACAACTAGAAATGCCATCAAAGTCGTTTTTAATGCCATATGTTTGTGACGAACGTTCACCAGATAACATTAGTACTGCATTTTCTTTTGATTGGGAAGAGTCCTAACTAGAGTATTTACAACAGGTATTATTGGTGTTGATATGCATATAAATTCCAAAATTACGCTTCAATCCTGACGCCGAAGACCCGGAGTCTAACGAGTCCTGCATAATAAAACCGACCCGCTCGCTTTCCTTTCCGTCCCTATCCCCCCGCGACCGCAACAAACCCCAAACCCGCACCGAAATCATCCCCAACTCGCCCAGCCAAAACCCCAGCCAGCCCCCGATCGGCGGACCAACCCGATCGATGGCGTCCGGCGAGGCCTCGGCATCGGCGTCGGCGTCGGCGCCCCCGCCGGCGGACCGACTCCGCGTGGTCGGCGCGTGGGCCGGGCCCCTGGAGGTGGACCTGGGCGCGTGGACGGTGGCGACGCTGCGGGCGGAGGTGGCGCGGCGGGCCGGGGGCGTGGAGCCCGACCGCGTCGGCCTCATCTTCGGCGGCCGCGTGCTCAAGGACGACCCCGCCGGCGTCTCGCTGCAGCAGGCCGGCCTCAAGGGCAACGCCAAGGTGCTCTCCACCCTCGCCTCCCCCGATCGCGGCAAGGCCCTCGCCGCCGAGGCCGCCGCCGCCGCGGCCGAGGAGGAGCACGCCAGCAAGCTCGTCAGGCTCTGGTAAGGATCCTCTCTGATCGAATCCCCGAGGGGTATTTTGGATTTCGAGATTCCTCTGTTCGCCCCTGTTTCCGGCGGAAAAAAATCGCAGTCACCGCGACCAGTTTTTTCGATTGGCAGTCTAAAATTAGGAGCACCGATGCCATTGTTGTACCATATATATTATTACTGACTGCGGAAGAACACGGAAAAAAAATCCTACTCTCCCTGATTAGGGCATTGACTCTTTATAGCAAGTCAAGCACCCTAGTCAACAGTATGTGTCCTCACATGGTGGATGCACATACTATTGTCAATTCGACCATAATTTACATCCATAATTATTTCTGTATAATGTAATGTAGATCCTGCTAGTAACAAAAAACAGGGTGGAAGCAAGTGTTTCTTCTCGGTTGATCAAGAGCGAACGTATGTACGTATGTTGAGAAGACCATAATGGACCGTTTGTATAATTCAGAAATTTAGTAACTGAAGAAAATTTGTTGTCGGATAGAACTCCTACTGAACCTGAATGAAGGCTGAGAGTATAGATAGATTGTGTGCCTTGATTGAATGTGTTATAGTGATGATTAGTTGTATGTTTTGTATTGTATAAAGTGTTAGCAGCACAAAATAGGTGGAAAGCAAATGTGTGTTCCTCAGTAACAGAAGACCATATTGTTTTGTAGGGATGCTGCACAAGCATTATCTCAAAGGCATTCAGATGGCTCTCTCCTTGATGAAAATTTCAACATAGCTCTCGAGGACCAGAGCGGACAGAAAGTGATGTTTGGATCTCCAGAAGATATGAAGTAATATATATATATATATATATATATATATATATATATTCAACCTTCTGTTCAGTGGTTTTCTCATGTAGTTTATAATATTCAGCTCATCATCTGTGTTATCTCTAGGGCTTTGAAGATGGCTCTGATGCTTCATCAAAAGGCAAAAGTTCTTATCAAGAAGAACATGTATAAGGAGGCACTGGATGTTTTGATGATGTCTGAGGTATACTGCCTTATGTGATTGTTTTTGCCCTACTGTAAGAAGCATGCCTGTTAAATAGATGTATATTTACTGATGCATCTGTTGTGTTACCAGGAAGCCTTTTCTCTTTGTGACACTAAACTCATTGAGGTAACTTGAACTGTCAGAAGAATTATCTGTTACCTCTATCAAATAGACTGCTGAAATATTTTACTTACACTCCATTCATATTCTGCAGAGAGTTGATAATGTGCCAATGCTTCAACTGGATATAGTGTGGTGTTATTTTATGCTTCGTGATGTATCACGCTTAGAAGTTGCAGGGGCTCGCCTAAACAAGGCTAGGTTAGGATTTGAACTTTCCCACGGTAAAGATTCCACGCGCTTCAGATTACTCCAGGCAGCCCGTCATGCAGATCTGGCCCTGTAAGGCTCTTACTATCATTTTTCAATCTCTGTTTTACTATACAGTTGTTTGGTGAGAGTGGGTATTTTCATCGAGAAGTTGAGAACTAATTGCTGCATGTAAGAAGAAAGAAGAACTGAAAAGTAGAGGAAGACTAGTAGACGGCGTGTTCATAGTAAAATCAACCAGTGATACCCACAATGTGGCCCTCTGGATGTCGCATGCACATCTCCAGTTTATCTTTTTTGGATTTTCGTTAAGAAAAAGTTCAAGGATATTCAACTTGTTCTAGTGGTGGCTCTCCAAGAGTGAGACCTGTTAAGTGTTCTAGCATCCACTTACATTTTTTCCTGATTTATCAATGCTGTTGCCTATGTAACAGCTATGTTAGGCTGGAGCTTTTGGAAGGAGTGGTAGCATATTATAACGGTCATACTGAAAAGGCACGTGGCTCTCTCAGTTCTGCACAATCTAAATACATGCAGGTAAATTCTGTGGGCTGTCAGTTTTTGTATCTTATTTCTTACTTCTTTGTCTTTAGTACCATAGCCGTGCTGTTACTAAATGAGTAAATGCATGTTGACTTAGCTGCAAGTACCAGATGAAGCTATAGCAATGCTAACGGATATGGGCTATGACGCCCGAGCATCAAAAAGAGCACTAAAGATGACTGGCTATGATATTCAATCTTCTGTTGATCTCTTATGTGAGGAGCGTGAAAAGAAAATCCGTAGAAGGGAGCAGGACATAGAGACAGAAAGAGAGATCATGTAACCTTCACATTGAGAGTCTTCCCTTTCCTTCTATTTCTCCTTTTCAGTTTTTGCTGACTTGTCCATATTTTGTATTGCGTTATCTTTAGGGAACAAAGGAGATATGGTAAAACTCCCATGAACAAGGCAGTTGATATGCAGAAGTTGAAAGGCTTGACTACTATCGGGTAAGAGTATTTCGGTCTTATATTGTATGAATCACACGTATTTTAGAACTAGATGTTGATTTTATCATGAAATCTCCATAGTCCTACATTTGGAGAATCAGATGCCTAACGCCCAATCTGGCTTTATTGCACCATACTTTGGAACCAATGTTTGTCAGTTTGTCACTGGACTCTTTGCCATTTCTAGCGAACTCTGCTTGTTATGTGTCGAAAGTCCAAAAAAGAGGCTCGCAGTCAGTTAGTACTATGTAAAATAATAAAATAGAATGTTTTTAGTATGCCACCACAATAGCAAGCACCAAGCAGGCCCTAAAAACCCAAACTGTTTTACCCGATTGTCAAGAAAGTTTACTTGAAAAATCTATTGTTCAGTTGAAGTAAAGATTTATTAGAGAACATGCTAGTGATGAAAGGCAATGAAATTCATTCTTTTCGTTCTTGCGGAATGCCTTAGTTATTGTAAGTTCTGCCATCTCATTCATATTCCATTTTATTCAATGTGACATGCTCTATGGAGAGCGGATTTTTTGCACCTGGATGCTCACACACCTGGTGATTTGAGTTGAATCAAAAGGGACACTTATAAGTCATGAAAAAAACATGAAATTTTATTGTTGGTGCATGATGTTGGAAAGGATGAAACCTGCCAATTTTGGGCAACACATATTGTTAATTTGTGTACTGAAGAAAATAAAATGAACTACCCCCTCCGATCCAAAATAATTGTCGCAGTTTTGAACTAAGCTTAGTTCAACCTTAGTTCAAAACTGCGACACTTGTGATGGACCGGAGGGAGTAGTAAATTAATCTGTTGGTGTGGACCAGACTGAATATGACGATGATAGCATATTCTGTTGCATAGCATGGTTATCTATCCGTAGTAAAATATGGCTATTCAGCTAGTTTCCACAGAAAGTCAAGAGGCACGATCCAGTTCCCACCTGCTAGATAAATTAATGCACTAGCCACCATGGCTTCTTAGACATATATGGCAGTCATATACCATCGTGAGCGAGCAGAGTCCGGTCACCGGGGAATAAGCTTGGCTATAGCGAGAGTGATATTGCAGAGGTGGTCGACCTCGGAGTTGCGCGCCATGAGGATGCTCCGGTGTTCTGGTACGTCCTGACACCCTCTCTGACACAGCTTCACCTCTGCCTGGCCTGCCGACACCAGCACCTGTGACTCGTCGTAAGCGCCCGTGTCCAGCGCCATCGTCGCGTCCGTCAGCTGCTCCACAGCCGCCTCGTACCTGCATGCATATATATGATCAATAACGCATGCCATCCATGTATGACGGTAAAGTAACATTTGGTGAACACGCACGCGCATTAGAGCTAGTTGCTTACCGCGCCCCGCAGTCCTCAAGGCATTGTTGCAGCTGTGCCGTCTTGTTGAAGTTGTCATCTTCATCGATGCTCGAGAGGAAAGTGGCTGTCTCGGACGCGTTCTTCTGGACAGCTAGGATGGCCGCCCTGGTCAGACCCACTGGATCAGCCGTCAAGGAGGACCGGTCCGGGGAGAGCCTCGCCATGCAGAGGTCGTAGAACTCGGCAGCCTGCTTGCAGGCGTCCTCGATGGATAACGACCCGGTGGTGGGTGGCGCCGCGGCAGGGGAGCCAGTAGATTGGGGCAATACCACCTCAATGGCGAGGAGGAAGGGGAGGATGAAACCTATGGCTGCGTAGAAGGATGCCATTGGTGGTTCGTTTGCGCGCTTGCGATGTTGCTCAAGTTAGACGGGACGCCATGCAAGGTTCCTACTTATATGGTAATGTGTTCGCCTAAATAAAGACAGGTTAGCAGAAAGTGCCTGTGTCGTTGCATTTTTACGGGTTATTCTTTACGGTGGAGAAGAAAAGCATGGACTTCTTTATTACGAGGAGAGCCAGTGCGATCTATTGGCAGTTGTGTCACACAGTGCGTGTGATAGTCAGACACATAGAGGTAGCAGAAGATAGCATTTTCAGCTTGTTAACTTTTTTATGAGAAACAAGAACAGAAGTAAAACAACAATTATAAATATAGATAGTTTTATGTTTGCATCAATATTTGCATATTTAAACTACATCCAACAATGTATATGTATAAGTTCTGTTAGAACTTTTACATGGAAGTGGGCACTCGCACCAGTCTGTGCTGCATGCTCAAGTGCACTAATACATTTTCATTTTTATGAAGTAATCTTGTAAGATTAGATTTGTTTACATAATTTTCACACATCTCTTCCGAGCGCCTCTACATTTATTATTTATAAATGTCTTTAGTTGTCTTATGGATAGTGTGTATTATAGGAAACTTTATACCATGATTCACAAGGAAAAGTCTGATCTTACTATATTTCTCAATTCTGAACAGCACTTGCATTTTTCTCTTGTTTTCGGGCATTTTGCTTTTGTGCATGTGTGAATCAAAGAAGCAAAATAATTCCAGCCGCTTGTACGTGGCGGCAGTAAAACTAATATTACATGATCGTGGTTATATTGATATTTGTCCTATTTTGTAACCGATCAGTTTAATTTTTGCAGGTTTGAGAAGTACCTTGCTGCAGAAGCACTCCGCATAAACGAAAATGATGCTGAGAAAGCATTAGATCTTTTGACAAATCCTGAACTGAACTGTGCCCTACAAGTACATGTTATTTGCCTCTTCTTTTTTTAACTCCTACAAGATGCTCTGCAGTTGTTAACTCTTCCTTTTGTTCTGTCATTTCCACTCTAGAGTAAAATTCAGTCAAGGAGGAAACGACCATCTCATGGTATGTATGGGTTCAATTCATCGTTGCTCTTCTAAATTGCGTTGTGGCAGATGAAATAGACTCACACGCCCTTCTATGTCTTGCCAGTCTTGGGTGCAGGACCATTGAGGGCCGGGCCTGCTGCTGCTGTGGCTGCTGCAGTGGCGGGTAATGCTGCACCACAGATTCCGGATCTCAACGCTGCCGAGGGCGGCGATCAGGAGCAGCTTGTGGACGATGATGAAGCAGCTGTGAACAACGAAGCAGAAGCTGGGGCCAATGACGCCGAGGCTGGGGCCGATGAAGAAGCTGCGAACCAAGAGCAAGACCAAGACATGGGCGATGAAGCGGAGGAGGATTTGATCGAGGAACAAGCGGGTGCTAGTTATGGGCAAGCTCCGGCCAGGGACGTGGCGATGGAGAACGAGCTCGCCAATGAGCTGACGGGCGATGCCCTTGATGACTATGACATCGACGTCGCCAACGAAGGGCAGGCCATCGCGGAGTACCTGAGCCTTCTGGAGTCCGCCGCCGCCGCTGCTGCTAGCTCTTGATTTGCAGAGATATAGGTATCTTAAAAAAGCTTCAGGTGGAAGGAGAATAGCCTCAGCCCGGGAGCTCGTTTGCTTGGTAGGGTTCGATTTGTACATATGAATATGGTGCATACATTTTGTGAGCTACGGGACACGCTAAAACCTGTTACCGTCGTGCCGAAGAAATTAATTCATGGACCGCATCTCATTATATACGAGTTCCTTTTCTTATGTATATAAATCTATACTAGCACATATGTTCGATGCGTTGCAACGGGTATAAAATTAGCTTGTCCATCAGTATGACATGATAGCATTCAGAAGGTACCACACGGTAGGAAGACGCACATCAAGCTCTAAAAAAAATGCATATCAATCAAATATTAATCATGCAACAACCCTTAACGCCAGTGCTAAGAATCAATTAGTTCTCCTTATAATCCTAACATCTACACTAGTTAGCTTTACACCTCCTGATTGACCTAGATAGACACGCATCCGACTTGAGACAATGACGGTCATTCTTGTTGTGTCCAGGTGATCGATTTTGCTACGTTGTGTGTGTGACTTGCTGTCCTAGGAGCTTTTACGTGATCAATTTTGCAGCACGGCGGTCCAACTTGTCAATAGAAAAATAATAACGGCGACTAGTGTTACATTGGAGTGCTTTCGGGACGTAGCAAGTGATTGGTCTTCCAACGTTGTGTTCTGCTTTGAACAACAACATCATGCCTAAAACTGTTGTGTGTGCCGTTTGCAGCAACAATGTGCCGTTTGCAGCAACAATGCTCGATCAAACGTTGCATTTAGATTAATCAGGTACTTTTTTTCTTCAAAAAAGCAAAACTTGATAGTGGCAAAAATACCGAGAAATAAAAACATTCCCTTACACATTGAAAACGGTAACAGTAACAGGCCGTCAGAAAACTAAAGTTGACGGCGGGTTGTTTGTTTCTTTTTTCAGTTTTGAGTAATTTGCTAGCGAGACCATGGACAGAAGGCAACAACATCTCTCATGTTGCACACATCTCGGGGGTTGTTTCGTTAGTGCGTGTTAATATTCAGCCATCACTCATCTGCTATATATATGCCACTCCAACCAATATTCCGGCCATACTTAGCACATTTCCGTTTAAAACTAACATTTAATTCTTTCGTCTGGCTCTATTCCCATAATTTCATTTAATTAGAGCCAACATTAATTCCTTCAATCCCGTACTTTATCCTCCGTTGGGCTTGATGATTACTCGACAATTCTCCATCATATATAAACCGGTGGACTTCATGGATTGAAGCGAGGTGCGATAAATATTCAAGCAAACCCTCTCTATATATTAAAATGTTTGTGCTTTTAATTTATTCAAAATGGCCGTGTTTTCATATTTGTACATAAATTAAAATAAATGCTCGTGTTTTTCAAAGTTTGTTCGAAATGGTTTTGTTCTATTTTTCACAAGATTTTAAAAAATAATATCAGAATTTCAGAAAATGTTCACAAGTTTAAAAAATGTTCATGTTTTCATTTTCAGGAGTTTCAAATAATGCTCCCATTTCCACAAAAAATCCAAAATGTTTTCAAAAACGTGTTTTCAAATTATGTTTTGTTTTTTCAAAAAAATTGTTTGGAATGTTTTTGTTCATAATTTTCACAACTTTTCAGAAAGTTTTTTGGAATTTGGAAAAAATGTTCCCGTTTCCACAAATTGTTCAATTGGCTTTTAAAAATGTTCGTGTTTCCATTTTTTAGGAGTTCATTTTTTTGTTTTTTTCCATTGTTCTGGAGTTTCAAAAAAAGTTGGTGTTTCCACATTTTATTATGGAATTTAAAAAAAATCCTGTTTGAAAAAATTATTTATGATTTTCAGAAAAGGTTCGTGTTTTGAAAATCTGTTTAAATTTTTTTAAATTTTTTGCGCTTCATAAAACACTCTGGTATTTTTGGTTCAAAAACAATTGCGCTCAAAATTTTAAAAATGTTCGTATCTGCCCTCGAGTTTGGTTCTTAAAGTTTTGCACTGATATATGACCAAGAAAGCTGGGTAGATAAACTGGTTGTAGTCCTATGTTCGTTGGATGACATCCTGGGTTCGATTCCCCACAGTGTGAAAATTACTGACAAACGTGAAAATTATTAACCCCAGCGTCACATGACAAATGGAATAAAATTAGAGATACAATCCTTCATATTGAAATATTATTAGGTAAAGTTTTTACATATTGAAAGGTCCTAGTAGATGGTTTTATAGGGATAAATACCACTGCATATTTTTTCATTTAAAAAGGCTGCCAGAATATGACCTTCTGTTGTAACTGTTTTTGTACCACGTCTCCTGTTATCTGGAGTTTACAAATTTTTTTGAGAAAAAAAAGATCACAAGAGCATAACGATGTATGATGAAATACTTTTAAGATGTGAGCTACACAAAAGGAAATTCGTGGATATTGATAGTGAACAATGCATGTGCTAAAAATCCATGAATTTGTTTTTTTGTGTCACATCTTAAATTACTCCTATATATCGTAGTGGAAATTTACACACATGTAGAACACATCCATATTTACATGTAGAATTTTCTGAAACTTGATTTGTTTTTTTGATTTTTTCAAAGATTGGGCCGCATGGAGGTTGGAGCGGCCCAAGCTCCCAAATGGATCACCTGTTGAAATCATAGTGTAACCATGCAGGGGCGGAGCCAGGATTTAGCCATGAGGGGGGCGAGAAACTAATGCTCATAGAATAGATGAAATATCATGACATATTAAGTCTTACACTAACATTGAGGACAAAGCATAAGAAATATTCCTAGAACTATAAAATAAAGTTACATACTCTGTTCATTTCATAATGTAGTGCATATAGATATTTTTAAAAGTCAAACTTCACCGATTTTGACCAAGTTTGTGGGAAAAAACAATTACATCTAGATGCCTAACATATATCATTGGATTCATCATAAGACATAGTTTCATATTATATATATTTGGTATTATAGGTATAATAGTTTTGTTTATAAACTTGTACAAAGTTGACAAAATTTGACTTTTCTAGAAATCTATATGCACTACATTATGTAACGGAGGGAGTACCTATTAGCTTAAACTGAGCTATACGACTACCCGTGTCGAACAAATTGATTATCTTATCAGATATGAAAAAGGAATTTATCTCCCTAGTTGTTGGTGTCTTTCGCTTCCTCCTTGACTGCTGTATAGAACGAAAAAATGATTAATAGATTAATTCACTATTTTATACACAACACTAATGCACCAAAGTAGGATTGTAATTCATAATATTAACAACTGATAGCTACAAGTACGTACTAGTTCAGGTGGGGATCCTCTTCCCCGGTGATTGTTTAAAAATAAAACAAGTACGTACTAGTACCTTCCTCTATTGATCCTCCTTACACCGGTAAAACTTATATCTAGAACAAATACCTTCTCCTCCTACTGCAGCCTTATACAGTGGACAAACATCGGACAAATTGATCGGCCCAGTCGATAGGATAGGGGCCGCGTCGCCTGGGCGTCGTGGTGAGCCATGAGCGCCTTAGCACCTCAGCTGGTGCGGGCGTGCGGCAGCGAGCCAGCGCCAACCGGCGGCAGCGGCAAACAACGCCCAAGACCCTAGTACAACCAGGACACGATCAATAGATCGATCGATCCCGTGGACAAATAACACATGGCAGCCACAATCGTTCATACAATGACACGGGTTATTGGCCTTTCGGTATAGCCTAGTTAGTTTATTAATACTCATATGGGCAGGGGCGAAGTCAGGATTTAAACATAGGAGAGCGGTGAAGACATTGATAGTACAATTTTTTTATGTCAATGACCATATAAAATGAACACAAGATAATATATATTTTGCACTTAGAAAATCGGATGTAGCTCTAACACCAATAAACACACGAAAAAAAATCAGTAATATTATATGCTGTAGTATGGATTCTAGCTTGTTGTCTAATTTCTACTTGCATCAGAGTACTTGACCAATAGTTTGTATATCAACTAAATTGAGATTGAATCTACTATGTATTATCATTGTCCGGTTAATTATAAATTGTATCTAACGCCCTAGCAGTTTGTACAAATCTAGTAATGGTAATAAACATGTGATTACTCAGACATGATCGTAATATATGATATACCTCGTATCTGGCATGAGCCTTGTGGTGTTGTTGAGATTGTAAAAAGCGCCCGTCACAGGGAAATCATGAGAACACACACATAGGAAGGCTGCAGGCGGCAGCCGATGAGGCGCGACAGTGGACGAACACACGCATCGCCGCCGGATGCTGGGGCGCGCAAGGATGATGGCTTGTCCAATCAATTGTTTTCCGGGGGAGATACTATAGACTGGCGGCTAGGGTTTCTTCACAACCGATCTACAATGAAACACGACTAATCAACTAGTAGGTGCAAGTGCATCCAGTGCGGCCGCCTAATCAACAAAACACGAGTAAATCACCCATCTAACGGCCCAACGTGGGCTGCTTCTTGTTAAGCTTAGGCCTTTTCCCATATTGGCGCTAACCTACCTATACGTAATACATACTAGGAGAACGCCCGTGCATTGCCACGGGCTTTTGAAATATTTTACTGGAGTTGGATAAGTATAATGTATATTAAATTCTACATGTAGAGAAAAGATAACACATACACAATTGGTTTTATAATTAAAGTCCACTTCACTTACAATGTAAACTAATAACAAAAAGGCAATTTGACAATGTATACATGTAGATCGATTATCCAACTGAAAATCTGAAACAAATTAAGGTCTACTTAATGCGTTTAAGAAATTCTCGCACAATATCAGGAATGTTGTTTTTAGCTTCATTTGAACGATATTTGAGTAAGTACAATATAAACTTCTTCATCAACTCAGACCCATCGTGCCCAAGCAATATAAGTAGTTAACACGAACTTAACACGAATATTTCATGTTGAAGGCCTCAAAAATGTGTAACGAAGAATACCCATCGTGCAAACAAGACAAACCAATTCTTTACCGTTCCACGAGAGCATAAATTGCTCAACAAAATAGCCACACATATCCCTGTAATTTTATAAATTAAATTATCTTGAATATAGTGATAAATAAAATAAATTTTTATATTTGAATGTTATGATAATGAAATATATAAATTTACCCGTCCATGTTCGTTGGAATAACTGGCGGAAATAAGTGTTGCCATCTCGATATATCAGAATTCAAGTCGGGTTGCTTTATTTCGAGTGCGTTATTGAATTCCTCACAACTCAATTCCTATTCCTTGAGATTCATTGGTCCCAGGACAGAAAACCTCCAACCCAACATGTCCCCAATGGAGCGATTTTATATTGAAAGATGGAGATCCCATTCGCTCACTCCCAAGGGGTGACATATATTTGTTGTCCCTTTAAGATCTAAGGCATTTTCCTTGATATCATATTCCTTTTGATTTCATTAACCAATTTCTCTACCAACATGAAATTGTATTTCTGGACGATATTGTATTGACCTAATTTTGTGTTATTTAGATATTTGATGAAAAAATTATCGTTGAGGATCTGGACATGAGATGTAGAAGGGTTCACAACTCTTGATTAATTCCGGCCACATAGTTGACGTGTTTGTATCTGGTTGGAAAACCTTGGAAATAGTTGTGTAGCCTAGCAAGGAGGTGGGACAACACCCTCATCGTCGGGCTTGATCTTCTATCTTATCCAAGTCATGCCAAGGATAGTCGCGCTACCACGCCATCGATCCCATCCCGCCGAGGGCGACCAACACGGCGACGCGACCTGCTACACACCGTAGCACCGCTACCTTCTCCGAGTGTGGCGGCCACCGAAGGATTAACACCATTGAATTTCACATTTTCCCCACTCATCCCACCTACCCTACTCGTTTGTCGTTACTGCCAGTATGGTTATCTCTCCTTTTGATTGCCTTTATGACCACAACAAGCACAACCTTCTTGTTTACTTCACCAGGGCGTGTGAGAGATAACTGGGGCATGGGCTCCTTACATCGACATGGGTACACAAAGTTTGCACCTCAGTGCCAACGTCCCAAAAGGAAACTGAGGCACAATGAAACCTGGGATATTTAATGAACTAAAAATCATGAATGGGATAATTCTAATCCCTTAGACAAACATGTCCATGAGAGTGCCAGCTTCTTCCAGCACCCCAAATCATACTAATTCTCTAGGATCTAACCAGAGTTGCAATGCAGTATAACATCAAACTATGGGCATAGTTCTTGACGAAGCTTCCCTCCCCTTCCTTCCCTTCTGTAGTCCACATCAGTCCCTCGCATCCCCACTTATCCTCATCTCCGAGCCACCACTTCCATCTAGTTTCCTTCAGGATCATGAAGCTTTGGGTCTAGCATTTCACGGGTAAGCTTTTCAGTTTTTTTATTCTTTTCTTCTCTTTTTGTAACTGGAGCTCGAGTGATTGTACACAGCAACCAGTTAAAAACACACTGTCTTTTTACATGCTTTTCTTCATATTTTATATATGACTATAAGTAGATATAGAATTATTGTGAACACATCAACAGAAGTTCCTGAAACTTCTATGCAGGATTTAAATTTGTAAACAAACAAAGAACAAATGGCAACTACGGGGAAGCCCAAATAATATACGTATTCTCCTTTTTTTCCATGTGTTGTTTTAGAATGTAAAAATAGAAATTAGACCAGCTTTATGTCATTGGATAAGAAATGACCACGGTGATTGAAATCTAGATTCTAGAGGGAAAATGTTAGTCCAAACAAAAGAACATAGACATGTTTGATTTTTTTAACTCACCTGCATAACAAGAAGATTATTTAGCACCATCGTCATGTTTGTCCGGCTCCCGTCTAAGCACCATCATTGCCTCCAGCGGCACATCTGATAATGCCTCTGGCTCCGCTTCCCTCTATAATGGTCTCTTCATTCAAGCTAATAGAAAATATTCTCGAAAGAACAATAGAATAGACAAACCGTTGTCAATGCATCCGAGAAAACATAAAATCAGGATATTATCTTTTAAGAAAAGTTATGTCAATTCAGCTGCCCAATCCACCCCGGTCCAGCTTCAGCAGAGATAAGCGACCCCTCCTCCTGCCCCCTCTCTTCTTCTCCTTGGCTCTTAATCGCCGTCTCCTTTTCCTGCCCTGTACGTATTCTGCAAATCAGTGAACAAAAAGCATAAAAGTAATGAAGTAAGTAAAATCACTATAATCGTTTAAATATAATATTATGATCAGGAACATGTGTGTTTCTAAATATTGGTTAAAGGCAAGTCAGTGACCAGTTGGTACAGCAGAAAAAAATCAACCTTTTCTGTACATAGTCCCAAAGCCTATTTACCTTTTAAGTCGGATTTATCTTTTGTCTTAATGAAGTAGCTCCCGACCAAAATCTGAAGCAGTGCTCCGTTACTGCGGTTCATTGTAAAATATTGTAAACAAAAAAATATGATTGACACATCTTGTGTGGTAAATAATCGAAAAGGTGGCTTGCATCACTCCATGGTTCAGAGCACCAGTCATCAAGGTGGTACAACCAAAGATCTCCACAATGTTCAGAGTGCTATTCACGGCCTCCAGCAGGCTCGCTGTGAGGAACAGGGAATGCTCGCAGCAATGTGGATGACTTCTGCTTGTAGAATCCATACACAAAGATTAAGCTATAAGGTGCTCACAAACCTTGTTCAGGTTGCAATGGTGGCTCCTTAGTACTACGAATAAACCACCAAGGTCTGTACCCAAATTATTTTGCTGCAACCAAAATAATCCACAATGAAACAAATAACCAGCTGACCAAAGACAACTCGAACTAAGTAACAACAAAATATAAATGAAGACGGTAGATTTGTTATTACAGCAAACAAAGTGATGGAGATGAGAGCCTTTTGATCAGGAAAGG
The DNA here is from genome assembly GCA_022496015.1 of Hordeum marinum. NCBI lineage: Eukaryota > Viridiplantae > Streptophyta > Magnoliopsida > Poales > Poaceae > Hordeum > Hordeum marinum. Next base: position 541,372,071 of record CM039673.1, on the reverse strand, counting down.
TACGATTATCGCATTCTTCTTAGCATCTAAAGCAAGGCAGCCACATAGGAGTCGCTTGTTGCATCAGATCTCTCTATAGCATCTTTGCACGTGAGCTCTTCTAAATAGCTTTAGATCACCACACCATAATTATAGTTAAGAAATGAAAAATAGCATAAATCAATAAAACAATTGGTTGTACATGGATGCAACATAAAAGCTCGCAAGACGCCTTGTTCTTCTCGAACTTCTTTACCTACAGATAATGAAAAAAGTAGTCTGGGTTCTCCAGGAAATCAAGGCAGTAATTCCCTGGTCTAGACTCACATTCCAATTTCATTCTAGTACATCACAGAAATAAACAATAGTCCCACAATTTACAGACTATGCTGCTTCAACTAACTGACAGGATCTGAAACACAACAAACATAACATATATGGTTCACTAATAAAAAATACTATACATATTTGACCAAAAAGAAAAATAAATTTCAATTTATCATAAAAGCGCACCTTCAGTTCTTTTTGCATGACCATGTCTGCATACAATTTGTCAAGCTTCTGAAGCCTGAGCTTAAACTTCTAAGTCAAGACAGAGAGAAAAATGTATCTACAAAAATAAAGTTATGTCATGGAGGGAAAGCAGAGATGAACTTCTACTGATGTATCTGAGAGGATAAGTTCGACGATGACAAATCTGAGTAATCCAGAGTGAATATCCCTGCCATAAATTGTTTAGTACATCGCACTATGATAGTTACCTAAAGATTGACAATGAGAACCCCTACCAACTCATCAAAGTCCCACATCAGTTCCAGTACCATGTTGTTTCCTCAAAAAATCATATAACACCAATGTTGGAACTACCATAAAGATCAGATAGGATAAAAATAGGAATAGGATCCTTTACCCAGGTCGAAAGTTGTCGATGTAACATATCAGAGTTATTGTTCCCTTTCCTGTAAGTTCGAAGTTGGAAGTACACCAAGGTAGGTCTAGTAGAATGCCAGCGTGCGCACCAAGCACCATGTTGTCTCCTCCTTCCGGGCATATGTGCTCGAGATCCTCCTCCACTCGCTGCACCAGACCTCTCTACATATGCAATAGCAGTATAGCAGAACATCAAATTTAGCAAAGGGGTCATGGCAAACACACATGACACCTCACAAATCCTCGACAACTATCAACATAAATATACACATCCTCGGGTACCCACCCCGAGATGGTCACAGGCGTTCACCCCGAGCATATGTGCTGGAGAGAAAATGGTGCATCGCTCCACCTCTACAGTTTTTATGGAGGGTAGTTTAACCAAAATTAAAGTTTGAGAAGTTGGATAGGCCATGAGTGTACACTGACTGACCTGTAAATCTTTCATCTTGATGCCAACGGCAATGGAGACCAGAAGCTTTTCTTCAGACAACAAGGGCTTGAGCTCAATCAGAACCTGCTTCACTGCAATTTCATATATGCATAATCTCATAAGCACGCAAATCAAAAGGCCAAATTATTCAGTCTGAGTTCTCAGTGACGCATCAGTAACTGAGTGCCTTCACAAGCTGAAAATACTACCTGGTATACTTACCAATTTGGGGCTTGACGGAGATGACGATCACATCACTGTCATCAACAAGAGTGTCTGTCAGGCATGAACGTGTGACAAACATACATAGATGCTTGGCTGCTTTGAACAGAGGGAGGCGGGGTCAATCAGATGGGAAAGGAGAAACGGACCTGGGTGTTGGAGGCAAGGATGGTGGCACCGAGGGAGGCGAAGGCGGCGCCGCGCTCGGGGCGGCAGGGCGTGGGGCGGACGGCGGAGGCTAGGAGGACGCCCGACGCCGCAACACCGTGCGCGATGCTCTCGACCAGGTTCCCCGCGCCGACGAAACCCAGGCGAAACGCGTCATCGCCGCCGTTCACGTTCACCCCGTTCTCCGCCAGCGACTCCCCAACATCCAGGTCCGTGCACCTTCCTGTCACGTGGGAGTACTCCTCACCCGTTTGGTGTGGCGGCGCGGACGGGATCAGGCGGCCGCCCGTGGTGGGAACGGAAGTTCTGCCAGAAGCTTTGGCGGCGCTGTCGCATGGGGGAGTGGGGAGGTGGAGTTGTTCCTGCCGCCCTGACCGAACAAGAGGTCGGGCCAGGGAAGCAATAGGGGCGGCGGCGGAGCGAGAGAAGGGGCCGGCGGTGGAGGGGGAGATGGGGGAAGAAAGTGGAGGGCACGGGCGGGTGGGGATGTGAGGGGGGGGGGGTCTCGCTCCGTGACTCTCTGTTCGTGCGAGCGGGCGGTCCGTCCGGTTTTTTTGGTCCGAGGGGCATCGTTACAGTTTTCGTCCGCTTTTTTCGTGCGAGGGGCATGGCTAGGTGGTTTTGGTCTTTTTTTTCGCATTACATGCGTGGATTTATAGATGAGATGGATGACGAAAAAAACCCAGATGGGAGGTGGGAGGGATGACGGAAAAAAAACCCGAGGCAAGAAGCTACCAAGTGCCCCTTTAGGAGTAGAGTTGTTTTCTCGGGAGGTGATCTCACACATATGGCATGATTTTGAAATTCTTAATTACCTATTATTAATATGATTAAACCAAATCATCACCTGCCAAAATAAGTACGAAACAAAATCTTCCGCTTTAATGATGGATTTGATTTCTCGGAAGGTGATCTCACATATATGATATGATTTTGGAATTCTTAATTACCTATTATTAATGTGATTAAATCGAATCATCACCTGTCAAAGCAAGCACAAAACAAAATCTTCCACTTTAATAGTGGATTTGTTTTTTCGAAAGGTGATCTCACATATATGGTATGCTTTTGAAATTCTTAATTACCTATAATTAATGTGATTAAATCAAATCATCACCTGCCAAAGAAAGTACAAAATAAAATCTTTTGCTTTAATGATGAATTTGGTTTTTAATGAGAGAAAGAAAATAAACCAATGGAAAGAAACGATGGAAGACGGGATAAAAAAATGGATGAAAATAAATCAGACGAAAAAAAGCGAAACAAAAAGCTATCAACTGTCCTTGAGTAAAGACGTATACTTACTTTGATGACCCATTAGTACTAATTATTGTCTCAGAGGCTAACACCACAATCCTATAGCCAGCCCCCGCTGAAATTTGATGGGGGTGGCCGAGCGATTGGGGGGGTGGGGGAGGGTCTGGCCCCTGCTCGCCCGTCACGTTTTGAATTTGAAATCAATAGAAAAATGAAGTTGTTGTTCAAGGGAGCATTACAAACAAAGAATGGAATTACATCACCAGGATAAATAGTTTGAGGTTGGTACGTACACAATACAATCACACCTTCCATAGGCACCGGCCGGATATACAAATCTTACAAGATGAACATCAAGCGGAACGATGATGATAATAATAATAAAATAAATGTAGTAGCACTAAATGAAGAAACAAGAAGCGAGTGGCTTCATCGACCGAAGAACAACCTTGACTTCAAACTCGTGGCATAAATTATGCACTGCATGCATGCGCGGGAACGTGGGACGGACGGATCAGGCGCAGGTGTAGCCCGGCGGCACGGCGCAGCCGCAGTCGTTGACGAGCAGCTGGAGGGCGAGCGGCACGTAGAGGGCGAGGTTGAGCACCTTGGCCTTGATGGCGGTGCAGAGGCACGCCGCGGCGGTGAGCCCGGCGATGCCCTGCACCAGCGGGCAGCACTTGACGCTGGCGTCGCCGATGTGCAGCTCGTTGCCGAGCAGGTCCAGGCACACGCCCAGCTTCAGCGTGTCGATCGGGCACTTGTCGGAGGACGGCGTGGGGCTCGGCGTCGGCGTCGGTGGAGTCGGCGCCGGGGTCGGGGGAGACGGGGTGGGGGTCGGGGGTGAGGGAGGGCACGCCTTGCGTCCGCCGTGGCGTTTGGGCGAGGGGGACGCCGGGCTCCCGCCGCCGATGATGGGTGCGACGACTCCCCCGACCACGGGGACGCTGCCGACCACGCCGCCGACGGTGCCGACCACTGGAGCGACCATGCCGCCTACGGCGGGGGTGACTTTGCCGACGACTCCGCCAACGGTGGGGACCATGCCGCCTACGGCGGGGGTGACTTTGCCGACGACTCCGCCAACGGTGGGGACCATGCCGCCTACGGCGGGGGTGACCTTGCCCACGACACCGCCAACGGTGGGGACCATGCCGCCTACGGCGGGGGTGACCTTGCCCACGACACCGCCCACGGTCGGGGTGGCGCCCCCGATGACCGGGGTGACGATGCCAACAACGCCGCCGATGTCGGGGATGGTGATGCCGCCGCCCGAGGGCGTGCCGCTCGACGGGGTGCCGCTGCCGCACCCGGAGGCGGGCGAGCACGAGAGCACGACGGTGGGCGAGGAGAGCACCAGCATAGCGAGCACCAGCAGCGCGGAGAGCTTCGTGGACTCCATTGCGAGCTCAGGCGATCGACCGTGTCCGCTTTACGTGGGGTGCTGCTGTGCCTGTGTCTCCGGTCTAGAGCACGCTTTTATAGGCGCGACGGGGTGCCGCGGGGCACGCACGGGAATTATTGCAGCGCGCGCGCGCGATGCCATTGGCGTGCGGTGGCAATGGCATGCAGTGCGGATGGCTGGCTGGCTGAACCAGCCGGCCGGCTGCCGGACCGGTCACGTGGAGGCGCAGCGGCGGTGGGGGGTGGGTGATCGCCAGTGCAGCTGGCCGGCTTGGCGCGACGCCGAAGCGGCCAAAAGAGGCTCGGCCGGCGTGTGACGCGCGCTTGTCCGCGCCCGCCCCCGCGCGCATGATTGCTGCCTAGCTGAGCTAGCGTGATGCAGCTTCCGAGCTACGTAACGTACCTAGTTGCTTCCATGGTTGGGCCTGGGACTAGGGCCGGATATGTGCGGGGTACGTGTGATCGGTCGGTACCAGTGTCGTGTGTTCTGTCCGTGTTCGTCTTCCTCGCGCGCTGGTTGTTCAGTTTCAGACTTCCGTTCAGCTCAACACTTGAACCTGCACTTTCAGCTCAGCAAACAACAGTGCAGAAACGATGGGTGGGATTGAAGTTTCTGGTTTTGTTGCAGTGGAATTCATGAGCTATGAGCAGTTCATTTATACGTTGATTTGAACCTGCACTTTCAGCAAGAGCTGGCGGTGCAGGAAACCATGCATGGGTGAAACTGAAGTTTGTGGCTTGACAAATTGCAGTGGAATTGAGGAGGCATGGGCAGTTCAGGTACATTACATATCGGATCCTCCCTCCCTTGAGATGCCTTGCGTGCATGCAGAGTGGTCGAGCTGGGCAGTTGGATCGGTGTGACGGTGCCCATGTCTGCTTCACAGTAAGAAAGCTGTATCCCTCCAGTGTCATGTTTGGAGGTGTCCATCCACTACTCCAATCATATCGGCCTCTAGCGGATACAGATTACGGGCTGAGCGACGACCCCCTCAGCATCTGCTGGGCAGAGAGCTCCATCGATCGGTTCAGCATTGCATTTTGCGTTGTGCTTGTGCATGTGAGCGACTGCATGCGCAGGCCAGCAGGCAGGCCTCGTTGGGAACCCTCGCTGAAGCAAGCGATTGAATCAATCAAGCAGCACCTTTTGCATCGATCTAGCTAGCTCGTCAAGCCCGGCCGGCTGGCTAAGATGTTCCATCAGGCGGTCTAGTCAGTAGTCACACGCATCGCATATGCTACTAACCTGCATCCACACATTGACGCACCCCGACCGGCGCCAGCACACGACATCCGTCGAGATCGTGCATGCTCATGCGACGGGGACGTACGTGGCCGCGCTCGCCAGACAGGATCGGGACTCGGGAGAGGCCAGTTCAGCGCGATGGGACGTACCGCAATTCGGCTCGTGATTCCTCTTCCGCCTGATCCAACGGCGCCACGACGTGTTTGGCTGCCACCGCCGCCGTGTTTGGCTGCACGCATCGTTTGGGAAACCAGCAGGCCCTGGCGAGCAAGCGAAGTCTGTGGCGACGACGTGAGCTCCAGCCATGCCTTAGCGGGTATTTGGTCGCATATGTATCCACACAGAGAGAGAGAGAGAGAGAGAGAGGCCGAGCAGAGATCTCGTGTAGCTGTCTTCATGGGATTGAGTAACTATGTATGTGTGTGAGAGATTAACTACCCCATGGTTGTTTCTGCTTGACATTTCAGTGCGTCGGCATGATAGTACGTACACATACACACCCAGGTCGCAGCCACGGCGCTCCATCCAATGCCGCGGCTCGCACGGCTCGTCATAAACAAAAGGTAGCAGCCTACGGCTCGACAAGAGGATAGGAGCGCGGCGAGGAGGTCGTGGAGCGTCGGGGACGGAAATGCGCCGTTGGTGTTGTGTTAGTGTGGCAACGCTGTTGGGACATGGCTGGAGTGAGCTTGAGCTGCTAGAGCATTTTATCCAACATGTGATGTGCATACTCTACGGTGGCGTATATGTAACGATAGCTCGCGGCAACTGTAGTTGCTCGCGTGTCTACTTGCATATGCAATCTTCTGAACCTCGTCTATGAGCCGTAGACTTGCCTGCCATTGGTGGCAGTGCCACCATAGGCGTCAACGTCAAATGGATGAAGATGGTATCCAAAGGCGAGCAGAAGGCTGGAAGCACGTAGCGCTAAATCATCCCAGAGAATAGAGAAACGCCCATATATAGTAATGTGTTTGCCATAGCCCGCTGAAGCCCCATATTTTGATGTTTTGTTATGCTTGAATTCCTTATGACAAGACCTTCGGAACCAGGCCAACCTTGATACATCTTAATACGCTTGAATTGTATCTTTTTTCTTCATATTTCAAATTAGTCTTAATTAGTAACATTTCATACGTGTGCGTTGTGCCAAAAACACTTTCATTGTTTCAAATGAGATGTTTTTAAAATAATGTTCCCATCATTTTGGTCCGATTTTGTTTTTTTAGTGACATTAAAAAATGTTTTTAAAAATATTTTCAGTGCCATTTCATCGTTTAATTTTTTTAAAATGTATTTCATGAATAACCACACAAACATCAGTCATTTTTGTCATGTTTCAATCAATTTTACAAGCATTTCACCAAGATATCCACAAAATTTCAATTGTGCCTCTAGTATTTCGATCAAATTCAGAAACATTTGATACACGTACTAAATATTTCATTGTTGCAAAATAAATAAATTTAGAGATATATAAATATACACACAAATCTCAATTATTGAAGTCATATTTCAGCCAATTCCATTATACACGTACGGTCTACACATTTTGTTGTTTCATCGGCATGTTCGGTTGCCTCTCTCTAAAAAGAACTCTCATCAGGGTATGCACGTAACCATAAAGTGTCACGATGCAAGGATTACAAGCCAGGGAAGATTATCTTTTGGCATGAGCGCATGTCCTCCTCCCCGATGCCCCCACTGCAACTGTAGAAAGCAGTATGAACAACGAGATAACCTCGATGCGTGGTCTACGTGAAGAATCCTAGGCAGTAGGCCGGCACTCGAAAAAGAAAAAAGACCCCAACCAAATCCGATATTGTACTACTCCCTAGCTCCGATCCACACTGATTAGCGTGTACGTACTCGCAGGTCCCGTATATAACGTGCAAACTTTCTGATTAAATCGGCACCCAAGACCTACAGTACTCCATACACGAGCGCCGGGGCCAGCGGTCATGGTCCGTTCCTGCCACACCTCCAATCTGCCTCGAGTCGTACGCAAGTTCGGTGCTCCGTCACATCGAAACGACCCGGTGAAAGGTCGACCGACGGGGTCCATGATCATGGGGATCAACGTACGATCGACCTGATGCATGTGATGGCCATCCCGTTTCTCCCCCTCATCGGATGCCTTGCAATGACCACGGAGTGATGCACCTACATTTATGTGCATGCGGTCATCATTTAAAACTTCGACGATTAATAGCATCTACAACCGGACTTTACAAATCTGGTTCGTGAAAGGTCTGTGAACGTCGGAAACATCCGTGGACACTAACCTATCACGTCTCATATTTTTTCTCTACATCCAAGTCTTTCATATTTCATCCCCTACTTTCATATAAAAGCATGTAGATGAAATGCCTACATACTACGTGGTACTATACTACTTATCGTCGTCGTTGGAGATGGCCTTAGCTGACTGCGCCGCCTCCATCTGATGTCGACGAAGTCGTCTAGTCTCCGCAGCTGCCCCCGAGCGGATGGAGTTCAGGATGGCCAGCTGCTCGGGCCACAGATCCACGACCGCCGGCGTTCCCGCCTCCCTCACAGCTAGCGGTGGCACCTCCTCCGCCGGCTCCTCCTGATCCTCCCCCACAGCTTGCGGCGGCGCCTCCTCCGTCGGCTCCTGCTGGTCCTCCCCCACAGCTAGCGCCGGATCCTCCTCCGCCGACTCATGCTCCTCCTCCTCTTCCACCCCAGGTCCTCCCGATGGTGAATTGTGTAGTGTCGGCGACGTGAGGGCATGGTTGATGGGATCAGGCGACGGCGGCGGAATGGAGGAGGCGGATGTGTTTAAGGTTGGGGGCGCTGACCGGCGTGAGCTTGGGTGGCGGATGTGAGTGGAGTGGAGTGGAGTGAAGTGGCTAGGGTTTGGTCCAGCGAGCGGATAGGGACGGATATATATGGAATCGATGCGGGCCAGTGCAGGCCAGGTGGGCGTGCTCAGGCGCGCCCGGGCTCCCCTATACCCGTCCCATATTTGGACTGAAAATGAGGATGCCGGTCAGTCCGGACGTTTGAGGCCGGTTTGAGGGGCCCGTCTGGGTCGATTTTTTATGACCGTGCAGCCTGTTCGGACGTTTGAGGAAGGTATAGGGGGTCCGGCTGTAGATGCTCTAATATTTGTGAAATTGTATTGAGGAGGATGTAAAATGGTATTACCTTGTAAGTATTTTTTTTTTTGCCACATGTCTACGAATTTCGCTTGATATTTGTTAGTTAAAGGTAAAGTCAGTATCATATGTCTTGAAACGCATTACGTATAAGAATATTATAGCGACACATTATATTGCACGGTGTACGGAAGTCTTCTATAAGCTGCAAGAAGGGTCTCCTCTTGTGGCCATGCATTACGATGTGAGCGTGGAGGTCAGGGCGGTGGCACGGAAAGGTGGTGTCGGCCAAGCACACACTCCTTGGGATGGTGTGCAGTGGCGGAGCTATGGACAGCCTAAATTGTGTCATGATCCGTTTAATTTATGAATAAATTAGTAGGTTTCACAACAAAGTTAACTCAAACAACATAAAGTTTGTAACTTTCCTTTAGTTTAGCCAAATCTGGCCCGCCCAACCTACTGTTCGTAGCTCCGCCACTGGCGGTGTGGTTTGGGTGGTGGGGGGTGGCGAGCTTGGGTTTTTTTGTTCTTATTGTGACGGATTCCTCAGATGTCACGTGCCGTGAGGTGTGATCTCACCTCCACCAAAATCGGGCAACCCAAGTTTCCCCTATTCCCGAGTTTGGTGTTTCTCCCCTTCGACAACAATGGTGCTTGCCATGTGGTGTTGCGATGTATTGTGAAGCATCTTCTCTGCTCCTTCAAGAGCCTATCATGGTCTTCATGCCTCCTCTCTACGCGGGTCGCGTCGGATCTGGCTTGCTCCGTGGCGGGCGGGTCGACGACTCGATGTGGCAAAGGATTTTTCATGGTGGTGTTTTGTGTGGTGTGCATGCTATGGTTTCCTTTGCTTTGATGACCGGTTGGTGCTCCCTATCTTTGTATTTGGTTTTAGACCAATTTTTCAAAACTAAAAATATTGTTTTTATGTGGAAATGCAGGAACCCTGCTTCATTTTGAGGTGATACTCCATAAAAAAAGATGTTCATATCAACACAAGCTTTGATGCTACTGGCTGACTTAACTGTCTTCAAATGAGAGCAAGCCTACTCCAGCAATTAACTAAGTGTTCAAACAAAGTTAATAACACTACTTTATAGGAGTAGTAAATAATAGTATCTCCTTCGTGTCAAGCAAAACAACTAAATTGACATTGATCCACATATAGTCCATGCAAAATATGCCATTGCATTTGCATACACAGAGAAGCCAAAAAAAAAATACAAGTCAAAGAAGAACGCAGTCTTTTCACGTGGATATGACTCAATGCATGGGCGCTTCCACCAAACGAAACAATATAATGTCACACGCACTTGAAGCCGTCGGGGATCTCCGTCTTGCAGGCGCTGGCGAGGAGCTCGATGCCGACGGACCACTCGGCGGAGACGAGGCCGAGCACGCCCTCCTTGGCGGCGACGCAGAGGCACGCGGCCACCTCCGCCGCGGCGAGCCCGCCCACGAGCTGGCAGCACTCACTCCCGAGCTGCGCGCCGGCCTGTGCGTCCGCGAGGCCGAGCACGGCCGCGCAGGCGCCGAACTTGACCGCTCCCCACGGGCAGAACGGGTCGGCCGGGAGGCTCTTCGCCCACAGCACCCTGCGTGGCGCGCCGGCGGCGGAGGAGAGCGTCGCCGCGGCGAGGAGGAGCGCGAGGACCGACGCGGTGGTGCCGAGGCTGGCCATTCTTGAGCGCTAGCTAGCTGTAGGCTGTAGCTTATTTTGCAGCCGTTGCCACGCCGCGCGTGTTACGTGCATTTTTATACTGACGGCATTGCTACCGTATTGGCCAGGTATACGTGCGTTTGCTGCAGCAGATGACGGGCGTGTGCCGTGAAAACGTAAAGCGAGATGCACGCACGATTCCGCGGTTACCGATTGGTTTACTCTTACGGTTACAGTGTGCATGGGTGTGTGTGTGTTCGACATTGCACGATGCTGCCTTCGTTCGACCTTGCATGATGTGTGACAGGCACGGACGACACGGCACGATGGCAGCTCCGGCTGGCCGGCCGGTGGTCCATCCATGCATGGCCGCGCCCCGGCGGATGGTACTGGTACGTGAGCCAACCAGCGAATGCCGATGCCGTTTCTCCATGAATACGTTGGGAGCTCATGTGACGATGGGGTGGCCTCATCGAAGGGAACAAGGCAGGCACAGCACAGGCAGACGGCGGGGCCGCATGCATGCCGCCAAGCGCCAATGGCACCACGGGAGCCAGAGTCGCCTTACCTATCGTGTTGCTTCAGCCATGGAGCAGGATCTCCCAACTCCACACAGCACATATCTGCTTTCTGTGAAGCAGAGCAGAAGAGTTGGGATCGATAGGGATACGATCTGTTGTTCCATGGCTCCATGCATGCCATGCCCATGTGCTAGGCTAGCGGCTGGTGATAGCTCCAGGCTCCAGCGGCAGGCGCTACGACCAAGGTCAGTCCATGTCCATGACAGTAAGCAACAGCAGCAGAGGGCAGCTGCTCGCGCCAGCCCCCGGCCCGGCCCACCTTGCAGACAGCTAGCCTGTCAAGTTCAACTAGGGCCCCTCACCGGTCGCACATCTACTATCTCCTCGCCCAGGAGATCCGGATTTTTGTATTCCCGTCATTCAGTTAATGAAAAGGGGCTATATCATATACCCGATTCAAAAATAAAATAAAGAATCTCCTCGCCCAGGAGGCTCGAGCGGTCTGACACAAAGGAGGCCAACGTCGATTCAAATGAATAACCGCACAACTGAGTAACTCAAGTTCATGTCGATGTACACACATACATATACATTTAATTACTCACACTATATTACATAGTACAAGTTGTCCTGAGCCCCTTCATTTACATTAGTACACACTGTACATCTGATCTGTACATTCTTATACATACATACATGCATGCATGCATAGACGTAACAACTGACCGACGACCACATTTTTCCTTTCTGCAGTTTGACGACCACATCTTCGACCCCGTATATGACGGCCTCGTTGAGCAGACTAATACAGGAAGGAATTCAGGGCCGTCACCACCTTCTCTGGCCTGCATAGCATAAACCGCGTAAGTGATCAGCACAAGCATACAATGTAGTATAACGCGTCTAGACTAGACTGAATGTTAGCACGAGCACACAGTGTATGGTACCCACGTATTGTGATTTTCAGAAACTGGGAAATGATCTACACGAGTAATATGGCACAGGTGCATCCTATTGCACCGGGATGGTTTTGTTGTTTTCGTTTCGAAAAAATAACTACTGCATGAATAATAAGGTGCAGGTGGAGGAGCAGGGCACAAATCGACTGAATTTACTCTGCCACACATAAGCAATTACCAGTCCTCTTGCGGCATGTGACCGGCTCCTTCGATGGGCTTCAGCTTCACCACTGATGGATTGTTTTTCTTGAACTCCTCGGCTATCGAGAGCGGTAGGTACTTGTCGGACTCCCCCCATGCCAGCAATATTGGTTTGTCCCAGCTGCAGGAAATTGCCCAGAAGATGGTTTCAGTACAGCAAAAACGTTCCATAAGTAATTTGCCTGTTTGATAGTAATATTAGGTGCATGTGTTAAGACTTCAGAATGACTAGTGAGTCACACTAGAGCTTACTACACCAAGCCTTGCGTAAAGACATGGCCTGTCTGTTTTAATTAATTGTTTGGAGCATAAGTCTACCTGTTGGATGAAAATCCAGCCGAAATTCTGCTTAATACATCTTGAAAATTGGCCCTCCTGGCAGTTTCAAGTAATGCTACAAAAACAAAAGAAATACAAGAGCGAGACGTTAAGGTTGCCAAACAAATCAGAACAACTAATTTGGAAGTCCAACTAATTTTATTAAAGAAAAATGGCAAGCCAACCAAAACACCAGAATATAATCAGTGTAAGATTTTGAATCGAGTGGGGTTCTATTTTTTTTCCAATGAAGGTTAATGCAATGAAGCACATCCTTCATTGAAAACACATATGCAATTTTACGAAACAAAATGCATAGGAAAAGAGGAAAGTACTTGGATAAGATAGTCTTGAAGAGCAAAAATATGACTACCTTTCCTTGGATAAGATAGCTTTCCAGATAGTAGGATAGTTAGGTCAATACGCATAGATATATGGTGAAGACAATTTCCCGAGGGGAAGGCATGTGTATATATAGTTATGCCTAACTACGATGAATGGCTTCAGGTGATTTAAAGTTACCAAAGCATGGTTAAATAATGTGTGGCTTCCCATGTAAAACTTGCATTCCTTTTCTTAGCAAAAATAGATTCTCCGTTTGGTAATTTAAATTTCTTTTCATGCCTAGAGACAATAGAAAGCGAATATAAGAAAACCAGGAGACTGACAGTAAGGACAGACCAAATCCAGGTGCACCACTTGATAGATACGGCAATCTGTATACATCCGCCTTCTCTGACTTCAGCACGTACCTGTCAAACAAAATGGGGTTCAAATGAAAATTTCTCACCAAAGGTGGGTGATCGCCTCCCGTAGGCTTTTGCCAAAAATAAAAACTCTTCCAGATAAGTGTGCTACACTGCTAAATAGGTACTGGTGGGGCATGAACACAAAATAGCATCATTTGGAGAATAACGGAAGTTATTCTCTTGTTTCAAGCAGCATGCACTTTCGTAGGAAACAAAGAGGGCTAGTGCTAACAAAACTGGCATGGTATAATAAACAGAGTTTTTGCGACAAGGATACATACGGGCTACCTGCTTCAATGAATCTCTCAGCCAGGATAGCATTTTGGCAGGTAAATTCGCCAACAAGTGGGAACCTGCACTAAAAAAGATTCCGTCAGTTCACATACATAAGTATAAACTTACAGGCAAAAAAAGAATATTAACTAAAATATTAGTCAAAACTAAGAAAAATCTAGGTGAAATAAACATCTATAACACCACCAGCTTGCCAAAAATATATTTTGGATTGAATAGTGAAACCACTCAGTGAAATAAATATCGTTACACTGTGCCTAAAATAAGAAACAATAGATGAAAGAGTTCCGTTAAAAAACAAAAAAGATATGACAGCAATAGAGCGTATGTGTGTTCCAAGTCAATTTAGTTGTGGATTTCCGCTGCATAAATGTTCAGATTCATACTAGTTTTGAAATCTTCTGAAGCACACTGGTTGAATTTACAACGTAGAACAACTAAAATTAAGGAATAAAGAGAAGCATAAATAGCTCACCTGAGCTGCTTAAAGACTCCAGGCACTGGAGAAGAGACAGTAAGTGGGCTGTTAAGGATTGCTACCTTAAGAAGTTTGTTCGAGTTCTTCAAGGCCCATGTCAGACCATAAGAACCTACAAGAAATCCCTACAAAGAAGTGGATGAAATGTTTCAGACAGTCCATGAACTTCCATGACAAGGATTTTCCGAAATCTTGCGAATATGTACCTGGACAACTAAGAAGAATGGTTCAGTGATATTTAGAGTAACAAGAAGTTCATCAAATGCCTTATGGAACTCCTCTTCTACAAATGGCAGAACATAAATGTGTCTTTGGTTAGTTTTGTAGACACATTTGTACCAGGAATTTCACAGACATTTCCTCACCTTTGAAATCGAATCCATATCCAGGCTGTGGCATCTCACTGAACCCAAATCCTAGCCAGTCAGGCGCAAAGCAATGGTAGCCAGCATCTGCCATCTAGTAAGATCAATAGCTGCTTAGAGGCTGGAATGGTTGGTTGTAACAAAAGCATATGTGTGTATATTCACATCATAATTTTAAGCGTTTTATTAAAAAATGATTAAAATTAAACCACTCTTATTTTATCAATCGCCTATTGAAGGTCATTTATCTCATCTGGGTCCCCAAATCGAAACAACAGTCAAGTTTGAAGTTGTTAATCTGCATCAAGGCACGACACAAATAACATATGGCTCTAACTTTGTACCCAATACAATTATCTAGATAGAATAAACACATTTCTTGTATTGCATAATACAATGGTAAATGATTTACTTCCAAACATGTAGCTATCTTTATAAGTGACCAGTTCAAATATTATTAATGTTGTTTTTAAGTAAACCAAAACAAGAACAGCTAGTAGTTTCATACTAAGGTATATATAGAATATGTGGTCAATGAAGCTAACCTGAGACATAACCGTGCGATAACTAAACGACTGAGTTGGAGCACCATGAAGAAACATAATAGTCCCACGTCGTGAATCAGGAGAACCTACAATTGTATTGTGAATTGTATGAAAACTAACAATCACACGAGGATTGTGTTTACAGAACATGGAACAAATATTCTGATGATCCTTGTATACCAAAGAACATGACACATCACACACACAACCTAAAACATCAATTTTATAGCAGCAGCAATGCAGCATCAAAGCCAGCAGCAACAAGCTTTGTTTTCGCGTTTATTATGAAAAGTGAGGATACATCATACATAAATTGCAATAAAAAAATACAACACTTGTTTTGAGAGAGGTTCAGTTCCACAAAGGTCTGCCAAAGTCGATCCTGTTCATAAATATAAAATGTAGTTTTATTCTTGCAAACCAATTGGCATTCACAGTTGCACACTACGCACCCCTGTCAAAAACAATGTTACCACATGAAAGTCATCTCAGCAGCCCGAAGATGAACAAGCAAATTACCAGTTTGCCTCACGAACCATCGAAACTCCCCTGATCTCACGCTCTTGCCGTACTCCCTCCCTTTGTCCTCCGTCCTCTGCACGCAACAATGTAGGATCAGTCATCAGCGGCTGAAAAGCACAACAAGATGGATCAGGCGAGAGGAACGGGCAGGTCTGCATTACGTAGAGCATCTGGCCGACATTGCCGTCCTGGGCGGGCGACGCGGGCAGCTGGATGGCGCTGCGGCTCGACGGGTTGTCCGTGACGAACCCGAACGGGTTGAACGCCGGCTCTCCCTCCTCCTCCTCCCCCGCCGCCGCCGCCTTCTCGTCCTTGCTGCTGCTGCTCGCTGCGACTATCGCGCGCGCGCGTCTCCGTCGCGTCCAGCTGCTTGGTGGGCCGGGCGAGGAGGGGAAGGCGACGGTGCTGCGCCTGGAAGCGGCCGGGACGGAACTGGAAGGGGGCAGGAGGGAGAGTGGAGAGGAGGAGGCGGAGGTGGAGCTGGGGCAGCCGGACATGGCGGCGGCGGCGGTGGCTGCTGCCTGGATCGGTGGGGGTGCCAGCGGGTGGCGGGTGGTGGAGTCCGGCAGAATGTGGCCGCGAGGCGAAATGCTTCGGTTGGCTCAGCGGCGCCGCGGCCCGCGAGCCACGGGAGCCAAGATTCTCTGGATTACCGTGGGGCCCGCCCGCCATGTCCTGATTTCTCTAGCAGCGGTATCAGAGCAGCGAACCAAATCGGCCCGCGTGGGTCGATATGAACGAAAACGAAGGCTCAACGCGGCGACTCAAACCTTAAAAACGTCAGTTTCGCATTCGCGACTCAAAAATGCGTCTTACACGCGTTCATCGCGTCCACCTTAGGTTCACATGTCGACCATGCAACTACCATCCACGGTCGATTAAACGCGACCACCAACCTGGGACCCACCTGGCAACGGTAGGGTGTTGTCTTTTTTAATCCAAACGTGCGGCGATGCCGGCCTCATCTACTTTCTCGCTTCATGCGATGGGAAAAGGAGGAGGAGGCGCTACACCTCGAGAAGGAAGAGGAGGAGCGTGTCCGGCTTGCCGCAATGCCGCCGTCGCAGCAGACGCCGGAGGAGGCTGTCCTGTTCGGGTGGGCTGGCCGGCTCCACATTCGTCGACCTCACAAGCGCCGATGAAGGTGACAAGGGCAAGCGCAAGGTGGACGGCTAGGGCAGCGTGCGGGCGCGGACTTTTTTTTGTTTTTATTATGTTTTAAGTGGAGTTTGGCCGACGGTTGAGCGGCCACGTATGTTTAATTATGGTTTTATTTATGTCTGCATGTGGCCACATGTTTATTTTTAATTTCTTTTAACGAACGCAATTTTGGGTCTCACTCCCGTTGGACGCACCAGCCAATCCAAATGAAAAAGCGGACGCGCGTGTCCGCTTGACCGACCCAAATGGACGAAAAGTGAACAACGTGCGCGTCCATTTGGGTCGCCCGGTTGGAGTTGCTCTTAGAGTACTAAAAATCACGCACGGTAAAAACCACCGTTCTGACGCGCGAGTGCCGCGTGACGCGTTTCAGCGAATGTTAAAAAAAGTCCGCACAGGGGAAAAACGGGAGTCCCCGCATCAAAATTGGCGTGTGTCGTCTTGCATGCTCTATAAATCCAGCGCCGCGCTCGTGCTCATCGACCGCCCCATTCTCTCCCGCGCTCCGCCGCCCCCGCGCTTCTCCCCTGCCTTGTGGTCGCGCCCCTGCCATGTTGCTGCGCGCTCGGACTTTTGTGGCGTCCTGCCCGTCCCTCCGACGTGTTTTACATGGAGATCCACTCCGGCACACATGTCTCGGACTCGGCACGTTCGACACCGCCCATGAGGCCGCCCGTGCGTAAGACATGACGGCGTGGCGCCTCGGGCGGCCTTGGGTGCAAATGAACTTCCACGACGTCTTCACGCGCGAGCAGGCGCAGGATGTCGCGCCTCCGCCACGTATGGTCAACGAGGAGGACCGCCGTGTCCAACGCAATCGGGAGCGCCGCCTCATAATCGCCGGGAGGGACGAGGCCGCCATGGCGAAGTGGCACGTTTCTCGGAAGACGGCCTCGCCGAGAACGAGTTCTGGGTGGATAGAAAGGCATAGCGAGTTACACGTCGCCAGGACAAGCATAGGCGCAAGGCACCGAGGATTTCCTAGATGGACAACCCAAGGACGACCTGGGACTCGGATGATCCTCGATGGGAGGACGCGTTTATTACGCCGTCAGACTACACCACCGAGGAGGAGGAGGAGTCTAGTTGTATTTTTATTTTATTAACATGTTTTATGAATTTGAATTTTCTTGTTAGTTTGAATTTGAATTTTAATGTTTGTCAATGTATTTTGTTGATTTATATTTCGTGTATGTTTGGGCCCCGCGCTGTATTTTTACCGCGCCTGTTGAAGCGGTACTACGACGCGCTAAATTTTGGAGCGCCTGAAAAAGCTACGGCACGCTCTAAAACACTATTTCCGCTCCCAAAAATCGTTTTTGCGCGTGGCGCGCACCCGCACGTCTGTTGGAGATGCCGCATCTTGAATGCCGCACACTATTTCTCTTTTACAAATATCCTTTATTAACGTCTGGACTATGTCGCCGGAGAATATATTGAAGGCTATCATCCAATATTGCCCGCATACATTTCAACAATAAATTGAACTAACAGGTCGAAATTCATTGAAACACGACGGGTTTTTCTCGCCGAACTACCATGGGCCCCGAGGACTGAAGCTTCGGCACATGCCTTCGCCTTCTCTAGCTCATTCCCAACAACGCCCACCGCTGTAGCTTGAGCAGCTAATTGACAAACATTTATCAGGCGCCAAGCTTGTCGTCAGGAGGAGGGGAAGAGCGGTGGCCTCTTGGGACCCGAGCGGCGGCGACCTACCATGCACTGCTCTTCCATGCTACCGGTGGCGCTCGCGGACAAGAAAACTTCGTGTTTGTGGCTGCGGGTAGCTGGCTAGGCCGCACCGG
Source organism: Hordeum marinum (assembly GCA_022496015.1). Lineage (NCBI taxonomy): Eukaryota > Viridiplantae > Streptophyta > Magnoliopsida > Poales > Poaceae > Hordeum > Hordeum marinum. The sequence goes on along the minus strand of CM039673.1, from coordinate 541,353,729 downwards.
CGATGTCCTCCTTGTTGGTTCTCTTGATGAACACCTTGTCCGCCACATCGTCAAACTCCCTATAGGCGGCCTCCAGTTCCGCCTGACGCTGGCGGTAGCGCCAGCGGTCGAGGCAGATCTAACGGGATGAGCGGTACGATTCGAGTAGCGTTGCCTGCTCCAGCACGACTGCGTCCAGCACAATCGCCCTGGTAACATCGAGCTCCTCCTCCGCATGTCTGTGCTCCTCGAGGAGATGGAGGTTGTAGGTCGCGTCGGCCTTCGCCTCCCGGAACCGCTCGTCCCGTTCCTCCCGCACCATGTTCATGTAATGGGCACGAGCCTCGTCGATGGTCATGGTGCAATGCACCAATGAGGGTGGCGCCTGCGAGGAGGATGGTGTCGGCTCCTCGATGGTAGCGTCCTTCGTTGGGATGTCGTCGACCTCTAGCTACCTGTCGGCCTGCCAGCCAACAGTAATGGCGGCCATCTCTTTCTTATGCTCCGGTATGAGCCCGTCCCAAAGAGCTTTGGAGCGCGAGGAGGCTATGGGAATGGTGCGGACAATATAAAGGGTCCAGAGAAGGATGAGTGCCGGCTTTGGCCGGGGCTAGAGTATATATATCTAGGAGAATGACAATGGTGGGTGGAATGCAGACGAATGTGTTGCGTTGGAGTAGGTTTCTCGGAAACCATGTGTGATTAATGTGGGTGGTAGACAAACAAGCATGGTGTCGTCTGACCACGGGACAGACACGTACATCGAGAAGCGTCACGGATGGCGCTCTCTCGACTAGCGGGCAACTTCAATGCCGGCACGAGTGAGAGGTCGCGTCCGCTCTTGCCAGGCATGAATGCGACCACTGACGCTCTGGAGCGACCCAGACCATTTCAGGTAGGAAGCACGCTTGGGCGAGAAAGGGTTTTTTGGTGGGCCATGGTGGTCCGAAGCGGACACGGCATCAGTCCCGACGCCCACAAAACCCCCATGTCTATCTCCGGTTTGCGGGAAAAGGCACATAAGGGTCGATACAAGCTTCATTGGATGGTTTCCGCGGTCCAGATGGATGCAGACGGTTTGAGGGTCGTCGTTGGAGATGCCCTTATGCCCCTTCATTTCTTTTTTAAATCATACTCCCTCCGTACCGGTACATTGGCCATCTTAGATTGTGCACCATGACCTGTAGGGGATATGCCCTAGAGGCAGTAATAACAGTTACTTTTGTATCTCCAAGTATGTAATGAATGTTTATGATCCATGCTATAAATGCAATGATTCTCGAGTCTGCAATATCCACGAGGCTTGGAGGGAAACTCATGTGCACGTGTGGTATAATAAACAGTAAATTGTATTCCTAGTCTTGCCTCTAAGACTGGCTGAAATATTGCATGATGATCCTGTTTTCCTGATCATGGGCATGGCTATGCCGGCAATTTTGAGGGCACGATGTTGGTAGAACACTTGTGTTGAATCGATCCGAATTGATGTTATGCTATGAGATACATTCGTCACAAGTTAATGGTTAATAACACAGAAATGGTTTACGTTTGCATGATTCCTTAGACCATGAGAGTATCGAGTTTCTTCATGCTTGCTTCATGAACTTTGGGGTTTGTTAAATGTCATCCGTAAATGGGTGGCTATTACGGCGGCTTACGGGTTCATGGAAAAGTATGTCAAGTAAATTGATAGCTCAAGAATGGGATTTGCTCCTCCGACGATGGAGAGATATCTCTGGGCCCTCTCGGTGTTACGGCATCCATCATCGTCTGGCCAGACCTTTTGTGATTTGATCATGGGGATGCCGGAACACGGGAACGAGAAAAGAGAACAATACCGGTAACGAGGTAACTGGCATAGTGGACAAGTTGTTGATCCACGGGGATGCCAACATGTCTCACCTTGGGTATTGGTAACATATCATGAAGCAACAGGAATAGCACACGGCAACTGGAGGTTCACTCGAATATTCATTCGTGTGGGTATAGGGGTCAATATGGGTGTCCATGGCTCTGATGTTGATCATTGATCGGAAGGGGTTCCGGGTCATGTCTATGCTTCACCGAACCTATAGGGTCACACGCTTAAGGGTCATCTATCTGCTGAATACTAGACAGGGAGTCTGAGAGAAAATCACCGAAAAAGTTTCGGACACCGAAAAAGTTTCGGACAGCGGAAAAGTTCCGTAGAGAGAACACCGGAATAGTTTCGGTAAAACTGAAAAGTTGTTTCAGGAGATACCATCAAGTCAAATTGGTTTCGGCACATGCCTGATAATTTTTGGAGGGTGCCAGAATCATTCTGGAAACTTCTGGGAATTTTCCGGAAGAAAAACGGGAGATGTTCCGGAGTTGCCGGAACTGCTTCAGATCCATTTCGCAGATGAAAATCACTAATCCGGAATTGTTCCGGATTGCATTGAAAATTATTTTAGTGGGTGCTGGAAATGTTCTAAGCCCACATAAATATTTTCAGTTCGAACGGACGCTGTAAAATGTCGTCGTGAATAGTGAAAGTGCTTTTTGGAGAAAATATCTCGTGAGTAGTGGAGACACTATTATGAATAGTGGGAAACACTATTGGGAGAAAATATCTCATGACTAGTGAAAACACTATTACGAAATAGTGGAAAACACTATTTATGAATAGTGGAATCACTATTATGAATAATGAAAATATCTGAGGGCATTTTGGTATTTTCACCATAGTCTCTCACCCTATAAATAGGGGTGAGGAGGCAGCCCAAAAACTCACTCCTTCTCACATACAAGTGCCATTGCAATGATCTGGCTTCTTCTCTCCCTCCCAGCGAAATAGTTTCGTAGAGCCGAAAGGCTGTCTGGGTTCCGGCAGGAACTAGTTCTGGACGACGAAGCCTTGCCGGATAGATCACACCGTATGTGTGCAACCCCATAGAGAGGTCGTAGTTTCGATCTTTTGCCCGAGGGGCTGGTTGTGTGTCCTCCCGAAGGGCTGTCCGAGTCTCCGTTCGAGTTTCGAGTGTCCTCCCGAAGGGCTGTCCGAGTCTCCGTTCGAGTTTCGAGGGTCCTCCTGAAGGGCTGTCCGCGACATCGTCCGGGGGACTGTCCGACCGCCTCTCGGAGGGCTGTCTGACGAGGGAGTACATCCTCGTGGTTGGGAGGTTGTAAAATCCTAGCTGCGGGGATCTGCACCAACGATCTCCACCGACTCTTCTACCGCTGCGCTTCGAGTCGGTACGGATCAGATCAAACCTTGTATGCAGTCTCCATAGTGGTCCTGGGTGTGCTCACTATATCGGAAATTTTTGTTTTCTGTCGCGTTCGCCAATAGTGGCATCAAGAGCCAGGCTATGAGTAGATGCATGTTATGATCTAGAATACATGAGATGTATGGGTATTGCATAGTATAATTTTGTAGTAGATGAGATCTATTGCTGAAAATTATTTGTGCGGGTAGCAGATGAAATCTGTTACCCGATGTTCCTGTTGCTTCCCGTGAATTTGCGTAGTCCATATCTTGACGGAATGGTGGAATCTTACAAAGTTCTGGCAATCCGCGATCCTTTCATGCTGCTCTTGAGTATGCTGATTGACAGATCAACGAAGTGCTAACAGTTCTTTGGGTTCCACCATAGTCAAAAGAAAGATGGATGTTTCGCAGACAAAAGGGCAATGCAGATATGATCTGCACGGGGGTCACGCGTATGACGAAGTTTAGTATGGGGCTCGAGATTTTATCATCTCGTGTTTCATACACCCTGGAAAGTTAATCTAGCAACTTGAATTATCATACTTGATGATAAACATTGGTAGCTACGGTTTGAGTCGAAACCTTAGAAGCCACGTAAAATAAAATTTTGTATAAACCGATTAGAGGCGTCTAACTTGGTTTTGCAGGATGGTTTGCATGCGATGTGGTATAGCAAAGCTCATATTCAATTTTGATTATGTATGAGATGGCTATATGGTGTAATTAACATGACCTGCGTGTCATGATTCGGCATGATGGCTGGAGCCATATGATTGCACTTTAATGACCAGCGTGTCAACCTTATGTAATGCACTTATTTTATTAGCTATAGAGATAGCAATATTATCTGGTGCATCGACAAGGTGGTGGCAATCTTCGCAAAGGTTAACACCGACGCGAATGCCGAAGACGAAGAAATACTTGACTTCTCCGTCAGAAGGGGCTATACCATATCATGCTAATTATGAATTGCCTGAGATGTTTATCCCTTATGTTGCACCCTTCTTGATTGCGCGGTAGTCGCTTTTTATTAGGGTGATCTCTCACAAAAATATCAAGTAGTTAGTGTTCTCCCAAGTGTAGCACCGTCACGGCACCTAACTTTTCGGGGTGCGCCATGGATGCATGGGTACGAACGATTAGGGATGTGTGAGGCGGGTGAGTAAAGACCTCGCAGCAATATCACTTGGTTGTCTTGACGTTCAGGCATGAAAGTCATGAGCTCGGAACACACGCATCGAAAGATGAACAAGAGTCACATGGAGATGTGATCGGCAAGTTAGCCTGCCGATTAAAATTCCCGTCATGAGATGATGATTCTATGACGATGAATTGAAGTCTGGGTCTTGAATCACTCATAATCAATTTTGAGAGATATTGATTTGAGTGGGAGCGCACCTTGGAATAAAAACGTTTTATTCACTAGTGCTAATATCATTATGGACAAAGTCTAAGTGAATTTGTGTTTTCCGTTGTAGATCAAATGGCTCGCAATAGCGCGTTCAACTTAGGCCCGATGTTAGAGAAAGAGAAGTTAACTGCGAATGGAAACAACTATGCGGACTGGGTCCGTACCTTGAGGATTGTCCTCAGGGGTGCTAAGAAAGTGTACGTACTTGACGGACCTCTTCCTCCTAAACCGGCGGCAACTGCTACGGCAGGCATACAAAATGTCTGGGTCACTAAGGATGATGATTACAACTTAGTTCAGTGCCTCATGTTGTCTTGCATGAGTTCAGAGCTTCAAAAACGTTTTTAATTCCATAACTCCTTTGATATGATCAAAGATCTGGATGCTCTTTACAAGTTTAATGCACGGTCTGAACGTTTTGATATCATGAAAATGATGGCGGAGACCAAGATGGCTGAGGGCAGTTCAGTTGGCGAACACGTAGTCAATATGATTGGCTACGCTGAAAGGCTTAAAATCTTGGAATTCCCACTTCCAGAAGAGCATGTTATGGACTTGTTGCTAGGTTCACTCCCCCCGTCTTATGGCGGTTTTATCATGAACTACAACATGAATGGGATGGACAAAACATCAAATGAGGTGCTTGCCATGCTGAAAACTGCTGAAGGAGGACTGCAGAAAAATCGCAAGCAAGTGTTGCTTGTGAATAAAACTGCCAGTTTCAAAAAGAAAGGCAAGCCAAAGAAGGGCAAGGGCGCCGGTAAGACCGGTTTCCAACGCAAATCTAAGGGCGGAGCCAAGAATGAAACTGAGTGCTTCTACTGCAAGGGCACAGGTCACTGGAAGAGAAACTGCAAGAAGTATCTGGAAGATAAGAAGTCCGGGAAAACTGGAAAAGGTATAATTGCTATACAAGTTAATGTCATTGACGTTTTGCTTGCTAGCGAAAATTCTAAGTCTTGGGTATTTGATACCGGATCGGTTGCTCACATTTGCAACTCGATACAGGGGCTTCAGAAGGTGCGCAAGCTGGGAAAGAATGAAGTCGTGATGCGTGTCGGGAACGGTGCTGGGATCGCCGCTCAAGCCATCGGCATTATGCCTCTACGTCTCCCTTCAGGATTTATTTTGGAACTTAGTAACTGTTATTTTGTTCCGTTGTTGTGTAGAAACATTATCTCTGGACCATGTTTAGTACACAATGGGTATGTTGGAAATATGCCCTAGAGGCAATAATAAATTAGTTATTATCATATTTCCTTGTTCATGATAATCGTTTATTATCCATGCTATAATTGTATTGATCGGAGACTTAAATGCATGTGTGGATACATAGACAAAACCATGTCCCTAGTATGCCTCTAATGGACTAGCTCGTTGATCAAAGGATGGTTAAGGTTTCCTAGCCATGGACATGAGATGTCATTTGATAACGGGATCACATCATTAGGAGAATGATGTGATGGATAAGACCCAAACTACAAACATAGCATATGATCGTGTCAGTTTATTGCTACTGTTTTCTGCATGTCAAGTATATGTTCCTATGACCATGAGATCATGCAACTCACGGATATCGGAGGAGTGCCTTGTGTGTATCAAACGTCGCAACGTAACTAGGTGACTATAAAGGTGCTCTACAGGTATCTCCGATGGTGTCTGTTGAGTTGGCATGGATCGAGACTGGGATTTGTTACTCCGTGTGACGGAGAGGTATCTTAGGGCCCACTCGGTAATACAACATCACAATGAGCCTTGCAAGCAATGTGACTAATTGTTAGTTGCGGGATCTTGTATTATGGAACGAGTAAAGAGACTTGCCGGTAACGAGGTTGAACTAGGTATGGAGATACCGACGATCGAATCTCGGGCAATTAACATACCGAAGAACAAAGGGAACGTTATACGGGATTAACTGAATCCTTGACATAGAGGTTCGACCAATAAAGATCTTCGTAGAATATGTAGGAACCAATGTGGACGTCCAGGTCCCGCCATTGGTTATTGACTGTAGAGGTGTCTCGGTCATGTCTACATAGTTCTCGAACCCGCAGGGTCTGCACACTTAAGGTTCGGTGACGTTTCGGTAGTGTAGAGTTATGTATGGTGGTGACCGAAGGTTGTTTGGAGTCCCGGATGCGATCCTGGACGTCACGAGGAGCTCCGGAATGGTCCGGAGGTAAAGATTCATATATAGGAAGTCCCAGTTTGGTTTCCGGAAAAGTTTCGGGCTCATCGGTAGTGTACCGGGAGTATCGGTAGTGTACCGGGAGTGCCGGTAGTGTACCGGGGGACCTCCGGGAGGGGTATTTCGACCCCAAGAGGTCCATGGGCTGCGGGAGAATAATAACCAGCCCTTAGTGGGCTGGGAAAACAGCCACAAAGGCCCATGGCGCAGGAGAGAAAGTCCTAAAGCAAAAAGTGGAAAATCAGCCAATAGGAGGCAATCCTACTCCAACTAGGATTGGAGGTGAAGTACGATTGCTCCCACCTCCTATTTCGGCCGACCCAAAGGCCTTGTCTGCCTCTCCTCTCCTCTCCTCCTATATATACTAGTGGATTGGGTGGTTTTTGGACAGAATTTCCGGCCACGTGCTACCCGTTCCACCGGTGCATAGTTTCTCCTCTAGATCGGTTTTCTGCAGCGCTTAGGCGAAGCCCTGCCGGAATTGCTCCACCACCATCACCGGAGCGCCGTCACGCTGCTGGTGAACTCTCTCTCCTCTCCAGCTCCTCTTGCTGGATCAAGACGGTGGAGATCGTCATCAAGCTGCACGTGTGCTGAACGCGGAGGTGCCGTCCGTTCGGTGCTAGATCGGAAGGACCGTGATCGAGATCGCGAGACAGTTCGTGATGAGATCGCGGAACGGATCGTGATGAGTTCGCGGGACAGATCGTGATCAAGATCGTGAGACGGATTGTGATGAGATCGCGGGACGGATCGTGATGAGTTCACGGGACGGATCGTGATTGGATCGCGGGACGGATCGTGATGAGATCGCGGGACGCTCGGCGATTTGGATCGCGAAGATGTTCGACTACACCAACCGCGTTTCTTAACGCTTCCCGCTTAGCGATCTACAAGGGTATGTAGATCCACTCTCCCTCTCGTAGATGCTCATCACCATGGATAGGTTTGCGTGTGCGTAGGAAAATTTTTGTTTCCCATGGGACGTTCCCCAACAGGGTACTCCTACAAGTCTGAGAACAATGGTTGTTCACTTTATTGTAAGGATATGTTTTATGGATTTGCACCCATTGTTGGGGCCTTTTCATACTAAATCTTGAAAGTAAAAATGATGCTTTAACGTGAATGCTAAATGCCTTAAAAGGCTGATACCATTACCACTTTCATGTGGCACTGTCGGCTTGGCTACATCGGAAAGAAACGCATGCAAAGACTGCATAAAGATGGAGTTTTACCGTCTTTTGATTTTGAATCATTTGACACATGTGAAGCTTGCTTGATGGAAAAAATGACCAAGACGCTGTTCACGGGTCATCCTGAACGGGCGAGTGAATTATTGGAAATAATACATAGTGATGTATGTGGTCCAATGAGCACAGTCGCACGGGTGGGTATTTCTACTTCGTAACTTTTACTGATGATTTAAGTAGGTATGGATATATCTACTTAATGAAGCATAAGTCGGAAACATTTGAAAAGTTCAAAGAATTTCAAAATGAGGTAGAAAATCATCGTAACAAAAAGATTAAGTTTCTGCGGTCTGATCGCGGAGGCGAATATCTTAGTCATGAGTTTGGCCAACATCTGAGTGATCGTGGAATCGTTTCACAGCTTACGCCTCCCGAAACTCCACAGAGAAATGGAGTGTCGGAACGACGTAACCGAACCCTGTTAGACATGGTAAGGTCGATGATGTCTCTTACAGATCTACCGATATCTTTTTGTGGTCATGCACTAGAAACTACCGCTCACACACTAAACAAAGCACCGTCTAAGTCTGTTAAAATGACACCACATGAGATGTGGCATGGGAAGAAACCTTGTGTGTCGCATCTTAAAATTTGGGGTTGTGTGGCATACGTAAAGCATTTACAGCCTAGCAAACTCGATCCCAGATCAGACAAATGTTACTTTGTAGGTTATCCAACAAGCACTGTTGGGTATTCCTTCTACCTACCCTCCGAGCACAAAGTGTTTGTCGCTAAAGGCGGAGTCTTTCTTGAAAAAGAGTTTCTCGCTAAAGAAGCTAGTGGGAGGATAGTACAACTTAATGAGATTAGTGAATCTTCGGCCACCGTTGATATGGCTAAGGAACCGGAAGTAATTCCGCAAATTATCCCTACAACCGGGCCGGAAGTTGTCGCATGTGATGCGGAAACTTCAGACAATGTTGTAACTGAACCACGCAGATCAGGTAGGGCTATCCAGCCACCTGAGTGGTTTCATAACGAAATCTTCATTCTTGAAGACGATGAACCTGCGCACTACAAGGAAGCGATGGCGGGGCCTAGCTCAAGGGAATGGCACAAGGCCATGAGATCCGAAATGGAATCCATGTACGAAAACCAAGTTTGGAACTTGGAAGAACTTCCAGATGGCGTAAAACCCATTGGTTGTAAATGGATTTTCAAAAGAAAGATGGACGCGGATGGTAACATTACTATCCACAAAGCTAGACTTGTCGCGAAAGGGTTCACGCAAGTTCTAGGAGTGGACTACGACGAGACTTTCTCGCCCGTAGCTATGCTTAGGTCTGTTCGGATATTACTAGCAATTGCTGCTTATTTCGATTATGAAATATGGAAGATGGATGTCAAAACGGCTTTCCTAAATGGAAAACTTGAACAGGATGTATACATGATACAGCTAGAAGGTTTTGTCGATCCTAAGAATGCTGGAAAGGTATGTAAGCTTCAGAAAGCCATTTATGGTCTGAAGCAAGCATCAAGGAGCTGGAACATTTGTTTTGATGAAGTGGTCAAAGAGTTTGGCTTCATCAAGAACGATGAAGAATCTTGTGTTTACAAGAAGTTTAGTGGGAGCGCAAAAGCATTTCTAATCTTGTATGTGGATGACATATTGTTGATTGGAAATGATGTGAATTTTCTTAGCGAAATAAAAGACTCATTGAAAAGGAGTTTTTCAATGAAAGACTTAGGTGAAGCGGCATATGTATTGGGCATCAGGATCTATAGAGATAGATCAAGACGCCTAATAGCGCTTAGCCAAAGCACGTACATTGACAAGGTGTTGAAAAGGTTCAACATGGAGAACTCCAAGAAAGGCCTACTCCCCATGTCACCTGGCACAGTGCTTTGCAAGAATCAGAGTCCTCGGACCCTCGATGAGCGAGTACAAATGAATGATATTCCATATGCTTCGGCAGTTTCTATTATGTATGCCATGCTATGTACAAGACCGGATGTTTCCTATGCGCTAAGTGTTAGCAGCCTGTACCAAGGTGATCCAGGATTGGAACACTGGGCCGTAGTCAAGGGTATTCTTAAGTACCTCAGAAGGACCAAGGATTTACTCCTTGTGTACGGAGGTGATGAAGAGCTCATTGTAAGTTGTTACACTGATGCAGGCTTCATGACTGACCCAAATGACTTCAAATCTCAATCTGGCTATGTTTTCATATTGAACGGCGGCGCAGTTGATTGGAAAAGTTCCAAACAAAAGACTGTGGCGGATTCTACGACGGAGGCAGAATATGTTGCTGCTTCTGAACCCTCCAAGCAAGCTGTTGGTATCAAGCAATTTCTTGAAGACCTTGGTGTGGTTCCAAGTGCTCTAGACCCGGTGGAGATCTATTGTGATAATAGTGGCGCCGTGGCTCAGGCGAGGGAGCCATGTTCGCACCATAAGACTATGCATATTCAACGCAAATATAAACTTATTTGACATCATGTTGAAGAAGGTTTAGTGAAAGTACGCAAAGTTCACACGGATCTGAATGTGTCAGACCCGATGACAAAGCCTCTACCACGAGCAAAGCATGAGCAACACCGGATAGCCATTGGTGTTAGGGAAGCCATGTAACTGGATTATGACTCTAGTGCAAGTGGGAGTCTGTAGGAGATATGCCCTAGAGGCAGTAATAACAGTTACTTTTGTATCTCCAAGTATGTAATGAATGTTTATGATCCATGCTATAACTGCAATGATTCTCGAGTCTGCAGTATCCACGAGGCTTGGAGGGAAACTCATGTGCACGTGTGGTATAATAAACAGTAAATTGTATTCCTAGTCTTGCCTCTAAGACTGGCTCAAGTATTGCATGATGATCCTGTTTTCCTGATCATGGGCATGGCTATGCCGGCAATTTTGAGGGCACGATGTTGGTAGAACACTTGTGTTGAATCGATCCGAATTGATGTTATGCTATGAGATACATTCATCACAAGTTAATGGTTAATAACACAGAAATAGTTTACGTTTGCATGATTCCTTAGACCATGAGAGTATCAAGTTTCTTCATGCTTGCTTCATGAACTTTGGGGTTTGTTACACATCATCCGTAAATGGGTGGCTATTACGGCGGCTTACGGGTTCATGGAAAAGTATGTCAAGTAACTTGATAGCTCAAGAATGGGATTTGATCCTCCAACGATGGAGAGATATCTCTGGGCCCTCTCGGTGTTACGGCATCCATCATCGTCTGGCCAGACCTTTTGTGATTTGATCACGGGGATGCCGGAACACGGGAACGAGAAAAGAGAACAATACCGGTTACGAGGTAACTGGCATAGTGGACACGTCGTTGATCCACGGGGATGCCAACATGTCTCACCTTGGGTATTGGTAACATATCATGAAGCAACAGGAATAGCACACGGCAACTGGAGGTTCACTCGAATATTCATTCGTGTGGGTATAGGGGTCAATATGGGTGTCCACGGCTCCGATGTTGATCATTGATCGGAAGGGGTTCCGGGTCATGTCTATGCTTCACCGAACCTATAGGGTCACACGCTTAAGGGTCATCTATCTGCTGAATACTAGACACGGAGTCTGAGAGAAAATCACCGAAAAAGTTTCGGACGCCGGAAAAGTTTCGGACAGCGGAAAAGTTCAGCAGAGAGAACACCGGAATAGTTTCGGTAAAACTGAAAAGTTGTTTCAGGGGATACCATCAAGTCAAATTGGTTTCGACACATGCCTGATAATTCTTGGAGGGTGCCAGAATCATTCTGGAAACTTCTGGGAATTTTCCGGAAGAAAAACGGGAGATGTTCCGGAGCTGCCGGAACTGCTTCAGATGCATTTCGCAGATGAAAATCACTAATCCGGAATTGTTCCGGATTGCATTGAAAATTATTTTAGTGGGTGCTGGAAATGTTCTAAGCCCACATAAATATTTTCAGTTCGAACGGACGCTGTAAAATGTCGTCGTGAATAGTGAAAGTGCTTTTTGAAGAAAATATCTCGTGAATAGTGGAAACACTATTATGAATAGTGGGAAACACTATTGGGAGAAAATATCTCATGACTAGTGAAAACACTATTACGAAAAAGTGGAAACACTATTGTGAATAGTGGGAAACACTATTTATGAATAGTGGAATCACTATTATGAATAGTGAAAATATCTGAGTGCATTTTGGTATTTTCACCATAGTCTCTCACCCTATAAATAGGGGTGAGGAGGTAGCCCAAAAACTCACTCCTTCTCACATACAAGTGCCATTGCAATGATCTGACTTCTTCTCTCCCTCCCAGTGAAATAGTTTCGTAGAGCCGAAAGGCTGTCTGGATTCCGGCAGGAACTAGTTCTGGACGACGAAGCCCTGCTGGATAGATCACACCGTGTGTGTGCAACCCCGTAGAGAGGTCGTAGTTTCGATCTTTTGCCTGAGGGGCTGTTCGTGTGTCCTCCCGAAGGGCTGTCCGAGTCTCCGTTCGAGTGTCCTCCCGAAGGGTTGTCCGAGTCTCCGTTCGAGTTTCGAGGGTCCTTCCGAAGGGCTGTCCGCGACATCGTCCGGGAGACTGTCCGACCGCCTCCCGGAGGGCTGTCCGACGAGGGAGTACATCCTCGTGGTTGGGAGGTTGTAAAATCCTAGCTGCGGGGATCTGCACCAACGATCTTCACCGACTCTTCTACCGCTGCGCTTCGAGTCGGTACGGATCAGATCAAACCTTGTATGCAGTCTCCATAGTGGTCCTGGGCGTGCTCGCTATACCGGAAATTTTTGTTTTCTGTCGCGTTCCCCAACATGACCAAGGTGAAGGAAAAAACAAGAGAAATTGATAGTATTGATACGTCTCCAACGTATCTATATTTTTTTCTTGTTTCATGATGTTATATTATCAATCTTGGATGTTTTACAATCATTTTATAGCAAATTTATATCATTTTTTGAAACTAACCTATTGACCTAGTGCCAAAGTGCCACTTGCTGTTTTTGCTTGTTTTTTACTTCGTAGAAAATCAGTACCAAACGAAGTCAAAATGCTGCAGGGATTTTTATGGATTTTTTATGGACCAGAAGGAAGGCCATGGGCCAAAGAACACCAGAGGAGGGGGACCAAGGTGGCCACGCCCCACCTGGGCGCGCCAGAGGCCCTTGGCACGGCCAGGTGGCTCGTGGGCACCTGTAACACCCCCAGTGTCATACTACAGTGACCTCACACTAATGGTGCCATGTTCTCAAGTTTAACTAAGCCAAATTTGCCACTTGATAAAAATCAAAGCCAATTTCAGATTTAAAATAATGTCCAATAAATAATTCTTCAGACAGTAAAACTAAATCATGGTTGGGTTTAAAATATTTGGTAAGTAATTATCATGTAGGAACCAACATCATTTTACTCATAGATAAATCTCTAGGAAATTAATAAGAGGTCCAATAGCAAATAACCTGATATTTTTAAGTCCTAAAAATGTTTAAACCTTTCCAATTAGCCTGAAACTTTTTGTGCAACCCTAGAATATTACCCAGTATTTATGTTCCAAGTTTCAACGCGAAAAAAATACATTTTCTATTTCAAATAAATGGAAAATTTTAGCCGATTCAATTGATAGAAAAAATAAAATAAAATAAAAACACTAAAGAACCTCTGTGCACTTAACCGGCCCAGGGGGCGTGAGAGGTCCAGCCCACCGATGCCCTCCCCAACCTCCGTCTACAGGGACAGGGGGGATCGTGGCACGCGTCCACGGCCATGGCCGTGCCTTGGCGTGCGTGTCGGCCATCCCGTGCCCCCCCCCCCCCCCCTGGTGGATAAGAACATCCCCGCACCCCCTGGCGAACCCTAGCCTCCACTTCCCCTGTCCCTCGCGCCGCCACTCTCCTCTCCCGTGCTCGGCCGAAGCTTCGTCGCCATGGTCGCCTTCGTCCGCTTTCCCTCCGTCGTCCCCGAGCCTTAGGACCTTGTCCACGAGCCCCGCCGTGCTTCAGCGCCTCGCCTACGAGGAGAAAATCAACCGGAACCGCACCGACGCGAGCGGATCGACCTCAACTTCGTCTTCGGCCACCGGAGCTCCGCCGCGTCGATCCACGCCTCTACAGCTCCTAAGTTCTCACCGGGCCTTCGTGTGCCTCCATGGTGAGCTCCCCGTCTTTTCCCCTCTGTTTGCGTCACGTATCCGTGCGTGTTGCCGCGCTTGCCATCGGAGTCGTTCAGCCGTCCCGCGTTTTGTTCGCCATGGAAGGGAGCCACACCATCCGCACGGGCTCGCTGCGCCCCACCGCACGCGCGTGCCGGCACCCGTTTACCGCTGCCACTCACGCACGCATGCAGCAACCGCTGCTGCTCGTTGTTCTGCTGCCCGCGTTGCCGCTGCTTCCGCTGCGCTGCCGCCGCTCCTTGCTACCGCTGTTTGCTGCTAGCTGCGTACAGCCGCCACTGCTCTGTCTTGCTGTTGGTTGTCGCTACTGCTGCGTGCTGGCTGCTGCTTCACTACCTGCTACGCGCTGCTTTGCTGCTAGTGCTCTTGCCGGTGCTGCTGATCTACAGCTGCTGCTCCATGCCGCTTGCTGTTGCTACTGCTCTCTGCCGCCGCTGCTCTGCTATGCTCTAGCTGCTGGTGCCCCTGCAGCTACCACCAGCTCTCAAGCTCGTCTCGGTCATGGCCATGGCCGTGTGCCTAGTTGCTGATGTGCGTGTTGTGCATGGCCAAGTGCACGTATGTGTATGTGCCTCTGGCACATGTGGCCTATCCAAATAATTAGTGTTAATACAGTTTAGTTTAGGTTAGATTATTGTTTAGTTAGCCCTTTAGTTAACTCCAATGAATTGACCTAATATCCCGAGTCAATGACACTTGGGTCCCACCATCCACTAGTCACCCATTGACTAGTCAACATTGACTGTTGACTGGGCAGTCAACATACCCCAGATGTCATCCTCTCTGGCTATATACCCATTAGGTACACTTAGCAATTTTCTTTTAAATTCGAATTAAAACAATTTACAAAATCAATAAAACTCTGTAAAATCATATAAAATAATCTATAACTTGGATGAAATAATTTTATATATGAAAAATGATCAGAAAAATATAACGAGTCCGATAATGCCACCCACATATGTGTGAGCCCCCTCTAACATGGTGAACATGAACATTTTGCACTAGGGAAAAATACCTGGAGCCGGGAAAATATCCGGCGATATTTCCCCCTTCTTTTAAAAATGCTTAGTAATGCATTAGAGCATGTCACCCACACATCTTGTCCTGCCAATGCATTTGTGTTGCATCTGTTTGCTTGTATTTATTGTTTCTCCCTCCTCTTCTTACTGGTAGACCCCGAGACTGACGCTGCTGTCGAGTACGACTACGCGCCTGACGATCAGCCTTTTGCCGCAGAGCAGCAAGGCAAGCAACCCCCTTTGAGCATTCCGATATCACCTATTCCTTTTTCCCTCTTATTCTTGCATTAGATTTTTGCTACTGTATTAGTTAGCTCCTATTCTGATGCATAGCCTATTTTGATGAATTGCTACTATTCCTGCAATCATACTAACTGCTTAGTATAGGTTGGTTAGTGAATCCCCAGTGACCCCCTTAGTCCCAGTTGCCCTTGCTTCTTCATCGACGACCCGACGATTCGACGACTCGAAGACTCGGTCAACCGACCGACAAGCCAGGCCCCTCACATCATCGCACTCCCCTTAATTGTATGACTCTGCAGTGCTACTATCGAGTACCGAGGGTGACACCTCGTGAAGTACTCATGATGCTAGCCCTGTAGCGCAGCTAGTCGGTCGTGGTTATCGAGGGTGATTCCTCCTTCACCATTCCCGATGATGTCTCTGTCGTGCAACCCCTCAAGTGTGGGACCCTCGAGGGTGATTCCTCTAAAGTCCACCTTGACGGTTACATCGAGCGGGGACCATTGAGGGTGATTCCTCAGTTCCCGTCTTGATGTTTCATACACACAGTTACTATGACCTGGTTACAAAAACATGTTCGTGATGGGTCGGCCCCAAGGGTATCCGTGTGAGAAAGATTTGGTGGGATGCGCCGCAAGGCATCCGAAGACTTGGTGGGGTGCGCCGGTAAGGCACCCGAGAGTTATTGGCGGGGTGACGGACTGCATTATGGTTCGCGCTTGCCCCGTATTAATAAAATGCTAATGGGTTGGGTATTTGATCTGAGTTGGTCGTTTGACCTTTTATGCACCAAACCTTCACGTGGGAGAAGTTATGGGTACTCAACGTCGTTGTATCAGCCAAAGCTCTTCGGACGCCAGCAATGGAGCGGCGCGCACCGGATTGGGATGGAAGGTACAACTCCCGGACTGAGTGTACTAGGTCTGCTTCCGGCCGCCTACACATCGTGCGGGAGTGCAAGGGCAAGTGGGCCCATGAACCTGCGCGCTTAGGATTTAGACCGGCGAGCTGGCCTCTTCGTTGAGCCTAGGTGGGGCGACGCGTTTTGGATCCCGAGGCCGGGCATTACCCCAGAAAGTGTGTCCGCCCGGAGGTGATCAAGCCTGTTGGAAATGCGGTGCATCCCTGCAGGGATGAATTCATCTATTCGAATAGTCGTGTCCACGGTGACAGGACGACTTGGAGTTGTATCTTGACCTTATACAACTATAAATGTGATTTGAATTGAAATGAAATGTGGCCCCGGGATTGCTTCCTCGCAGGGAGTCGAGGAAGAATCTCTCGGCGTGGTTACTTAATAAAATTACTACAATAATATGACTATATGTGAGATACCAGTCTACTCTCTTCTAATGCTGCAAGGTGCTGAAGATGCTAGTCTTCGATAGGACTAGGCCTTCCCCTCATTCTTGCTTTCTGCAGTCAGTCTAGATATAACCCCACCCCTTGATAATGATGCATACTTAGTATAGTTCTGATGTCAGTCTTGCGAGTACTTTGGATGAGTACTCACTGCTGCTTTGCTTTCTCTTCCCCCCTCGATTCGATTCTGCGTTCAGACGATGGAGCCCAGGAGATGTAGTACGCCGGAGACGACTACTACACCACCGTAGGAGCCTACTACTACATGGAGGCAGCCCCCGACCAGCAGTATGATAGGAGGTTCCCAAGCAGGAGGCCTCGCCTCTTTCGATCTGTTGTTATGTTTGTGCTAGCCTTCTTAAGGCAAAACTTGTTTAACTTATGTCTGTACTCAGATATTATTTTGCTTCCGCTGACTCATGCTTGTCGAGCTTTGTATTCGAGCCCTCGAGGGGGGTGGGGTGGGTGAATAGACTACTAGCAGGAATTTAAAACTACCTCAAGCATAAGTTTAAGTGTTGGCAGATTTTAGCATATATAGCAAGTCTAGCACACCCTCCACATGCAAGTCATCAAGTATAGCAGCAGAAAGTAAAGACATTGCACATGGAAGTAAAGAGTAGAGATAGGGAGATCAAACGCACGAAGGACACAAAGATTTTTCCCGTGGTTCCGATAGGTGATGCTATTGTATGTCCACGTTTATGTAGTCTTCAACCCATGGAGGGTAACAATCGCGAGAGTCCATGAAGAGCTCCACCCATAAGGGTCCACGAAGTAGCAACCTTGACTATTCCATAATGGCTTCCGTCCACGAAGGACTAGCCTCACTATGGGTAGATCTTCACGAAGTAGGCGATCTCCTTGCCCTTACAAACTTCTTGGTTCACTCCATAACACGAAGTAGGAGGCTCCCAAGCGACACCTAACCAATCTAGGCGGCACCACCCTCCAAAAGGTAATAGGCTCGATAATGTCGATGAACTCCTTGCTCTTGTGCTTCAAGATGATAGACTCCCCAACACACAATCACCCTTTCACAGATTTCGCTTTGGTGGAAGAGATTGATTGGGTGGAAAGCAACTTGGGGAGGCTAGAGATCAAGAATCATATGGTTGGAATGGAATGACATGATCTCAACACATGATAAGGTGTCTCTCTCTCTCAGAAAATAGGATAGGGCAAGTATGGAATAGTTCTGAGTGCTTCTCTTGCGAGTAGGTGGAGATGGAGGGCTATTTCTTATAGCCTCGTATTTCTTCTTCGAATCTTTGGTTTAGTTAGGCCAACTAGATCAATTTTTCTTGCCATGGGAAGAGGTGCTTTGTGATAGGTTCGATCTTGAAGTGTTCTTTCCCAGTGACAGAAGGGGCAGCAAGACACGCATGTATCATTGCCATTAAGGATAACAAGATGGGATCTATTCCTACATGAATAGATCTTGTCTACATCATGTCATCGTTCTTATTGCATTACTCCATTTCTCCATGAACTTAATACACTAGATGCATGCTGGATAATGGTCGATGTGTGGAGTACTAGAAGTAGATGCAGAATCATTTTGGTCTACTTGTCTTAGACGTGATGCCTATATAATGATCATTGTCGTGATATTGTCATGATTATTTGATCTTCTATCAATTGCCCAACAATAATTTGTTCACCCACCGCGCGCTATACTCATGAGAGAAGCCACTAGTGAAACCTACGCCCCCCGGGTCTACTTCTACAAACATATTGATTTTCGATCTACTATTTGCAACTTTTGTTTTCAGATCTATAAAACCCAAAACCCAAAAATACCTTGCCGCACTTTTTGTTTATCTATTTTATTTTGTGTTCTTGCGAGATCTATTTGCCAAAACTATCATAATCCAATCTATCGTATTACCCTAGAGAGATTGACAACCTCTCTTTCGCGTCGGCGTTGCAAGTATTTGTTATTTGTGTGCAAGTATTGTTTACGTGGGTGCGTGATCTTCCTCGATGGATTGATACCTTGGTTTCATAATTGAGGGAAATACTTACCGTCATTGTGTTGCATCATTCCTTCCTCTTTGGAGAAATACTGACGCAGTCTCAATCCATGTCAAGTATTTATTTGATAATTAATATCATTGAAGCAATGAATTGATCAATACTGTCGTGCTAGGTAGTTTTAAGTCATCGAAGACATACATGCCCCTCTTCCACTATTTGTTGATTCCCTTTTCAAGGCAAGAAACAAGGAAAGAGGTGGGTAGTTAACGATTCACGACTAAAAGCGATTTAGAATTATTGGATTTTCGTAAAGCGCCTAATGCATCGAGGGAGTAATAAAAATCTTGACGTCAGCGCGTGTTGTCCGATGGACTATGGGAGGCTTTTCCACGACACATTTTGGGATCGTTCACTAAGCACGAGGTGAAGCTTTGGCATACAACACAACACACGGGTGTTCAACACGACGAACCAAGTGAAGTCGCCTATAGAATTGGAGGTTCTCATATTTCGTGAAGTGGAGGAGTGTAAAAAGGCCGGAGTAGGTGTAAGTGGTTTACAATGTTTGTGAGAAAGTAGCCTTAGTTTTTGTGTGTGTCGGCGGTGTAAGTGGGTTCAGTCGAGGGAGGATGTCCGCATCTTTCCAAAGCTTCTTGTATATTGTTCTCTTCCTTCTATAAAGGCATTGCACGTTTTTGCGTGCTAAAAAGAAGTCCTTTCATGTGAACATCAATTGTTACTTGTATTATGTGAAAGCCTATGATAGAGTTAGTTGGTATTTTTCGGAGAGATGCTCCTTTCTAGGGGTTTTGGTGAGAAGTGGGTAGGATAGATCTATAGCACTTTACATCGAGGGACCTTTTAGGTCAGGCTTAATGATACCAATGGCCCCCATCTTGTGGGGGGAAGGGCCTTAAGCAGGGAGACCCTCACTCTCATTTGTTGTTTAACTTAGTAGCTGATGTGTTTACCAAAATGCTTTCTAAAGCTTCCAGTCATGGTCTGTTTGCTGGGCTACTTCCACATGTGGTGCGTGGGGGTGTCATCAGCCTTCAATATGCTGATGATACTATTTTATTTCTTAAAGACTCCCTGGAGTATGCTAGAAACTTAAAATGGATTATCTCTTGTTTTGAAAAGCTTTCTGGCTTGAAAATTAACTTTCATAAAAGTGATATACATACTTTAAATGTGGATGAGGAATTGTCTAAAGAATTTACCCAAATCTTCTGCTGTCAATTTGGGATTTCCCCTTTAAGTACTTGGCAGTCCCCCTCCATTTCAAGAAACTCAAGAGGGAGGATCTTCAACCTATCATTTATAGGATCATTAAAAATATTGTTGGGTGGTTGGGTAGGAATCTATCCTAGAGAGGCAAATTAATTCTATTAACTACTTGTATTGCTAGCATTCCCAACTATCTCATGTCTATTATGAAATTTCCTAAGTGGGGTATTGATGCCATCACCTCTCAGATGCCCCACTTCTTTTGGGGGAATATGGCGGAAGCTCATAAGTATCATCTAGTTAACTGGGGTTTTGTGTCTAGGAAGAAAGATTTGGTGGTTTGGGGGTTCCCAATCTTAAGGATTTCAACATGGCCCTGCTAGCTTCTTGGGGCAAAAGATTTTATGACGGGACAGATAAGGATTGGAATAAAATCATTTGTTACAAGTATGGAGGGGACAAGCCAAACATGTTCTGGGAAAAATATACTTTGGGATCTCCTTTTTGGAAAAGTGTCACTTGTGATCTAGGAGCTGCAAAAAATTTCTTTAAGTGGACTCCAGGAAATGGAGAAAACATTGCCTTCTGGCATGGTATTTGGATTGGGGGTGCTCTCTAAAAACTATTTTTTGGGATCTTTTTGAGGTTTGTCAACAAAAAGAGACTTCTCTCGCCGATGTTTGGTAGTGGGTGAACTTGCAATTGAGTTTTAGAAGATGTATAGATGTGATAAACCGCAAGTGTAGGGGATTGTTTGTAGCTTGTTTTGGTAAGTAAGATTGTCAAACCAAATGAGGAGCTAAAGATAGAATTAATATTCTCGCAAGTTCCATCGACCACCGATACAACTTTACGCACTCTAATGCTTACTTAACATAGAACTAGTATGAAACAACTTTGTGGGAATAAAACTAGAAGTACTTAGTAGGTGGTGGATAGGGCAAGTATGGAATAGTTCTGAGTGCTTCTCTTGCGAGTAGGTGGTGGTAGAGTTCTCTTGCTTGAAGCTTTGCCAATGCTATCTCTTCTCCTTCTTCTTCATGGGGATATTCTCCACACTCCTTTTGCCAACCCATCTCTCTCTATGGACTTTATCTGAAATACACTAGATGAAAGTATTAGTCCAAGAGACAATGTATGTTGTTATGAATCATCAAAACCACCAAGGGAGCACATTGTGCTTTTAGTTTGTTGGGATCCGATGAATTTTGAGTTCATGATAATTTTTTATCAATGAATATGATTTGAGTCTTCTTTGATCTCTTATTTGCATGATTACTTATAGCCTCGTATTTCTTCTTTGAATCTTTGGTTTAGTTAGGCCAACTAGATCAATTTTACTTGCCATGGGAAGAGGTGCTTTGTGATAGGTTCGATCTTGAAGTGTTCTTTCCTAGTGACAGAAGGGGAAGCAAGACACGCATGTATCATTGCCATTAAGGATAACAAGATGGGGTCTATTCCTACATGAATAGATCTTGTCTACATCATGTCATCGTTCTTATTGCATTACCCTGTTTCTCCATGAACTTAATACACTAGATGCATGCTAGATAGCGGTCGATGTGTAGAGTACTACAAGTAGATGCAGAATCGTTTTGTTTTGGTCTACTTGTCTTGGACGTGATGCCTATATAATGATCATTGTCATGATATCGTCATTATTATTTGATCTTCTATCAATTTCCTAACAGTAATTTGTTCACCCACCGTGCGCTATACTCATGAGAGAAGCCACTAGTGAAACCTACGCCCCCGGGTCTACTTCTACAAACATATTGATTTTCGATCTACTATTTGCAACTTTTGTTTTCAGATCTATAAAACCAAAAACCCAAAATACCTTGCCGCACTTTTTGTTTATCTATTTTATTTTGTGTTCTTGCGAGATCTATTTGCCAAAACTATCATAATCCAATCTATCATATTACCCTAGAGAGATTGACAACCTCTCTTTCACGTCGGGTTGCAAGTATTTATTATTTGTGTGCAGGTGTTGTTTACGTGGGTGCGTGATCTTTCTCTATGGATTGATACCTTGGTTTCATAACTGAGGGAAATACTTACTGTCGTTGTGCTGCATCATCCCTTCCTCTTTGGGGAAATACCGATGCAGTCTCAATCCACGTCAAGTATTTATTTGATAATTAATATCATTGCAAGCAATGAATTGATCAATACATGTCGTGCTAGGTAGTTTTAGGTCATTAAAGACATACATGCCCCTCTTCCGCTATTTGTTGATTCCCTTTTGAAGGCAAGAAACAAGGAACGAGGTGGGTAGTTAACGCATCACGACTAAAAGCGATTTACAATTATCGGATTTTCCTAATGCGCCTAATGCACTGAGGGAGTAATAAAAATCTTGACGTCAGCGCGTGTTGTTCGATGGACTATGAGAGGCCTTTCCACGACACATTTTGGGATCGTTCGCTAAGCACGAGGTGAAGCTTTGGCATGCAACACAACACACGAGTGTTCAACACGACGAACGAGGCGAAGTCGCCTATAGAATTGGAGGTTCTCATATTTCGTGAAGTGGAGGAGTGTAAAAGGGTCGGAGTAGGTGTAAGTGGTTTACAATGTTTGTGATAAAGTAGCCTTAGTTTTTGTGTGTGTCGGCGGTGTAAGTGGGTTCGGTCGAGGGAGGATGTCCGCATCTTTCCAAAGCTTCTTGTATATTGTTCTCTTCCTTCTATAAAGGCATTGCACGTTTTTGCATGCTAAAAAGAAGTCCTTTCATGTGAACATCAATTGTTACTTGTATTATGTGAAAGCCTATGATAGAGTTAGTTGGTATTTTTTTAGAGAGATGCTCCTTTCTAGGGGTTTTGGTGAGAAGTGGGTAGGATAGATCTATAGCACTTTACATCAAGGGACCTCTTAGGTCAGGCTTAATGATACCAATGGCCCCCATCTTGTGGGGGAAGGGCCTTAAGCAGGGAGACCCTCACTCTCATTTATTGTTTAACTTAGTAGCTGATGTGTTTACCAAAATGCTTTCTAAAGCTTCCAGTCATGGTCTGTTTGCTGGGCTACTTCCACATGTGGTGCGTGGCGGTGTCATCAGCCTTCAATATCCTGATGATACTATTTTATTTCTTAAAGACTCCTTGGAGTATGCTAGAAACTTAAAATGGATTATCTCTTGTTTTGAAAAGCTTTCTGGCTTGAAAATTAACTTTCATAAAAGTGATATACATACTTTAAATGTGGATGAGGAATTGTCTAAAGAATTTACCCAAATCTTCTACTGTCAATTTGGGATTTCCCCTTTAAATACTTGGTAGTCCCCCTCCATTTCAAGAAACTCAAGAGGGAGGATCTTCAACCTATCATTTATAGGATCATTAAAAATATTGTTGGGTGGTTGGGTAGGAATCTATCCTAGAGAGGCAAATTAATTCTATTGACTACTTGTACTGCTAGCATTCCCACCTATCTTATGTCTATTATGAAATTTCCTCAGTGGGGTATTGATGCCATCACCTCTCAGATGTCCCACTTCTTTTGGGGGAATATGGCGTAAGCTCATAAGTATCATCTAGTTAACTGGGGTTTTGTGTCTAGGAAGAAAGATTTTGGTGGTTTGGGGGTTCCCAATCTTAAGGATTTCAACATGGCCCTGCTAGCTTCTTGGGGCAAAAGATTTTATGACGGGACAGATAAGGATTGGAATAAAATCATTGTTACAAGTATGGAGTGGAAACGCCAAACATGTTCTGGGAAAAATATACTTTGGGCTCTCCTTTTTGGAAGTGTCACTTGGGATCTAGGAGCTGCAAAAAATTTCTTTAAGTGGACTCCAGGAAATGGAGAAAACATTGTCTTCTGGCATGGTATTTGGATTGGGGGTGCTCTCTAAAACCTATTTTCTGGGATCTTTTTGAGGTTTGTCAACAAAAAGAGGCTTCTCTCGCCGAGGTTTGGTAGTGGGTGAACTTGTAATTAACTTTTAGAAGATGTATAGATGTGATAAACCGCAAGGGCAGGGGATCGTTTGTAGCCTATTTTGATAAGTAAGATTGTCAAACCCAACGAGGAGCTAAAGATATAATTAATATTCTCGCAATTTCCATCGACCACCGGTACAACTCTACGGACTCTAATGCTTACTTAACATAGAACAAATATGGAACAACTTTGTGGGAATAAAACTAGAAGTACTTAGTAGGTGTAATATGATAGTTTTGCAAGAATATAAGGACCAAGTAAGTAAAAGTTAGGGGCTGTTTATATAAATATTAATTTAGTTAGTTGTTTAGTAGAAAGTTTTTTTGTAACACAAGAGGAATATTTGTCCCTAGGCAATCTATAACTAGATGGGTAATCATTATTGGAGTTATATATGACGGCGAGGCATACACTAACATACTTTCCATACTTGGATCATTTGAACTTATGATTGGACCTCTAGCAAGCATCCACAATGACTAGAGTGTTGGGAACGTTGCATGGGAAACAAAAAATTTCCTATGCACACGCAAGATCTATCTATGGTGATGAGCATCTACGAGAGGGAGAGTGGATCTACGTACCCTTGTAGATCGCTAAGCGGGAAGCGTTAAGAAACGCGGTGATGTAGTCGAACGTCTTCGCGATCCAAATCGCCGAGCGTCCCGCGATCTCATCACGATCCGTCCCGCGATCTCATCATGAATCGTCTCACGATCTTGATGGCGGTCCTTCCGATCTAGCGCCGAACGGATGACACCTCCGCGTTCACACACGTACAGCTCGATGACGATCTTTGCCTTCTTGATCCAGCAAGAGGGAGCGGAGAGGTAGACGAGTTCTCCGGCAGCGCGACGGCGTTGTGGCAATGGTGGTGGAGGAATTCCAGCAGGGCTCCGGCTAAGCATTGCTGAAAACCGATCTAGAGGAGAAAACGATTTAGAGGAAGAAGAGGGCAACACGTGGCAATTAGGGTTAGCTCTTCCCTCTAAATCCTCTAGTATATATAGGAGGGAGGGAGGGGAGGAGGCAGCCTCAAACCCTCAAGATCTGGCCGAAATTGGAGGTGGAGGAGTCCTACTCCAGTCCTATTAGGAGTCCTACTCCTTTCCACTTGGAAACTCTTTCCACCTCTCCACCTTTGGATTTTTTCCTTCTCAAACCTCATGGGATTTAGTGGACGTTTCGGCCAGCCCACTAGGGGCTGGTTTGTCTCCTCCCACAGCCCATGAGGCCCCTCGGGGCGTGACACCCCTCCCGATGGTCCTCCGGTACCCTCCCAACACTCTCGGTACACTACCGATGAGCCCGAAACTTTTTTGGCGACCAAAACAAGACTTTCTATATATCAATCTTTACCTTCGGACCATTTTGGATCTCCTCGTGACGTCTGGGATCTCATACGGGACTCCGAACAACCTTCGGTCACCACCATACATAACTCTATACTACCGAAACATCACCGAACCTAAAGTGTGTAGACCCTGCGGGTTCGAGAACTATGTAGACATGATCGAGACACCTCTACGGTCAATAACCAATAGCGGGACCTGGATGCCCATATTGATCTCTACATATTCTATGAAGATCTTTATCGGTCGAACCTCTGTGTCAAGGATTCAATTAATCCCGTATGATGTTTCCTTTATTCTTCGGTATGTTACTTGCCCGAGATTTGATCGTCGGTATCTCCATACCTAGTTCAACCTCATTACCGGCAAGTCTCTTTACTCGTTCTGTAATACAAGATCCCATGGCTAACACTTAGTCACATTGCTTGCAAGGCTTATTGTGATGTTGTATTACCGAGTGGGCCCTAAGATACCTCTCCGTCACACGGAGTAACAAATCCCAGTCTTGATACATGCCAACCCAGCAGACACCCTCGGAGATACCTATAGAGCACCTTGATAGTCACCCAGTTACGTTGCGACGTTTGATACACACAAGGTACTCCTCCGATGTCAATGAGTTGCATGATCTTATGGTCATAGGAACAGATACTTGACATGCAGAAAACAGTAGCAATAAACTAACACAATCATATGGTACATTTGTAGTTTGGGTCCTGTCCATCCCATCATTCTCCTAATGATGCGATCCCGTTATGAAATGACATCTCATGTCAATGGCTAGGAAACCTTAGCCATCTTTGATCAACGAGCTAGTCTATTAGAGGCATACTAGGGACATGGTGTTGTCTATGTATCCACACATGTATCTGAGTTTCCGATCAATACAATTATAGCATGGATAATAAACGATTATCATGAACAAGGAAATATGATAATAACCAATTATTATTGCCTCTAGGGCATATTTCCAATAGTCTCCCACTTGCACTAGAGTCAATAATCTAGTTCACATCACCATGTGATTCGCATTGTTATGAATCTAACACCCAATGAGTTCTGGGGCTCGATCATGCTTTGCATGTGAGAGAGGTCTTTTAGTCAATGGGTCTGCGACATTCAGATCCGTGTGTACTTTGCAAATCTCTATGTTGGTGTTAAAGCTTGCATCAACGTAACTCTTTACGACGAACTATTTATCACCTCCATAATCGAGAAACATTTCCTCAGTCTTTTAGTCACTAAGGATAATCTTAACTGCTGTCCAGTGATCCACTCCTAGATCACTCTTGTACCCCTTGACGGACTCATGGCAAGGCACACACAGGTGCGGTACATAGCATGGCATACTATATAGAGCCTATGGCTAAAGCATAGGGGACAACCTTCGTCCTTGCTCTTTCTTCTGCCGTGGTCGAGCTTTGAGTCTTACTCACCGTCACACCTTACAAATCAGGCAAGAACTCTTTCTCTGACTGATCCATTTTGAACTCTTTCGAAATCTTGTCAAGGTATGTACTCATTGAAAGTTTCATCAAGCATCTTGATCTATCTCTATAGATCTTGATGCTCAACAATTAGGTAGCTTTATCCAGGTCTTCCTTTGAAAAACTCCTTTACAACAACCATTTACGCTTTCCAGAAATTGTACATCATTTTCGATCAATAATATGTCAACTACATATGCTTATCAAAAATTGTATAGTGCTCCCATTCACTTTATTCTAAATACAAGTTTCTCATAAACTTTGTATAGACTCAAAAACTTTGATCACCTCATCAAAGCGTATATTCCAACTCCGAGATGTTTGCTCCAGTCCATAAAAGGATCACTGGAGCTTGCACAGCTTTTAGCATCCTCAAGACTAACAAAACCTTCTGGTTGTATCACATACAACCTTTCCTCAAGCAAACCGTTTAAGGAAAGGATGTTTTGACATCCATCTACCAGATTTCATAATTGAAAAATGCAGCAACTGCTAACATAATTCCAACAGACTTTAGCATCGCTACGAGTGAGAAAGTCTCATCGTAGTCAACTCCTTGAACTTGTCGTAAACTACTTTGCAACAAGCCGAGCTTTATAAATGGTGACATTTACCATCAACGGCTGTCTTCATCTTAAAGGTCCATTTGTACTTGACGACCTGCCGTCCAACGAGCAAGTCTAGCAAAGTCCACACCTGGTTTTCATACATGGATCCTTTCTCGGATTTCATGGCCTCTAACCATTTGTCGGAATCCGGGCCCATCATCGCTTCTCCATATCTCGTAGGTTCATCATTGTTCAACAACATGACCTCCAAGACAGGGTTGTCGTACCACTCAGGAGCAGTACGTATCCTTGTCGACCTACGAGGTTCGATAGTAACTTGATCCGAAGCTTCATGATCATCATCATTTACTTCCTCTTCATCTGACGTAGGTTCCACAGAAACATCTTTCTGCGTTGCGCTACTCTCTGGTTGAAACAAAGGTTCAACAACCTCATCAAGTTCCATCTTCCTCCCACTCAATTCTTTCAAGATAAACTTTTTCTCGAGAAAGGCCCAGTTTTAGCAACAAACATTTTATGCTTGGATCTGAGATAGAAGGTTCACCCAAATGTTCTTAGGGTATTCTATGAAGATGCATTTGTTCGCTTTGGGTTCGAGCTCATTAGGTGAAAACAATTTTTCACACAAGCATTGCAGCCCCAAACATTAAGAAATGACAGCTTAGGTTTCTATCAAACCATAATTCACACGGTGTCATCTCAATAGATTTAGATGGTTCCCCATTAAAGTGAATGTAGTTGTCTTTAATGCATAACCCCAAAGCTATAGTAGCAAAACGATAAGAGACATCATAGCACGCACCATATCCAATAGAGCATGACTATGACGTTCGGACACACCATCACACTATGGTGTTCCAGGTGGCGTGAGTTGTGAAACAACTTTCACATTGTCTAAAGTTGTATGCCAAACTCGTAACTCAGATATTCACCTCCACGATCATATCGCAGACATTTTTATCTTCTTGTCACGATGATCTTAAACTTCACTCTGAATTTGCTTGAACCTTTCAAACGATTCAGACTTGTGTTTCATTAAGTAAATATACACTATATATACTCAAATCATCAGTGAAGGTAAAAAAATAACGATATCCACCGCACGCTACAAGACTCATTGGATTGCATACATCAACATGTATCATTTCCAATAAATCACTTGCCCGCTCCATCAATCCGGAAAACGGGATCCTTAGTCATCTTGCCCAAGAGGCATGGTTCGCATGTCTCAATCGATTCGAAATCGAATGAGTCCAAAGACCCATCAACATGGAGTTTGTTCATGCGCTTTATACCAATATGACATTTAGCGGTAGTGCCACAAGTATGTGGTACTATCATTATTAACTTTGTATCTTTTGGCATCAATGTTATGAACATGTGTATTACTACAATCAAGATTCAAGAAATCATTCAAACTGGGTGCATGACCATTGAAGGTATTATTCATGTAAACAGAATAACCATTATTCTCTAACTTAAATGAATAACTGTGTTGCAATAAACACGATCTAATCACGTTCATGCTCAACGCAAAACACCAAATAACATTTATTTATGTTCGTCATTAATCCCGAAGGTAGAGAGAGCGTGCGATGTTGATTACATCAACCTTGGAAACATTTCCAACACACATCGTCACCTCAACCTTAGCTAGTTCTCCGTTTATTTCGTAGCTTTTATTTCGAGTTACTAACATTTAGCAACCGAACCGGTATCCAATACCCAGGTGCTACTAGGAGTACTAGCAAGGTACACATCAATAACACGTATATCAAATATACTTCTGTCGATGTTGCTAGCCTTCTTATCTACCAAGTATCTTGGGTTGTTCCGCTTCAACGACCACTCTCCTCATAATCGAAGCACTTAGTCTCGGATTTGGGTTTAACTTTGGGTTGATTCACTAGAGCAGCAACCTACCTGCCATCCATGAAGTTTCCCTCGTTGCCCTTGCCCTTCTCGAAACTAGTGGTTTTACTAACCATCAACACTTGATGCTCCTTCTTGATTTCTACCTTCGCGGTGTCATACATCGCGAACAACTCAGGGATCATTATTTCCATCCCTGGCATTTTATAGTTCATCACCAAGTTCTAGTAGCTTAGTGACAGTGACTTGGATAACTATATCAATCACTATCTTATCTGGAAGATCAACTCCCACTCGATTTAAGCGATTGTAGAACCCAGACAATCTGAGCACATGCTCAATGATTGAGCTATTCTCCTTCATCTTGCAGGCAAAGAATCTTGTTGGAGATCTCATATCTCGCAACACGGGCACGAGCCTGAGATCCTAATTTCAGCTCTTAGAACATCTCATATGTTCTGTGACGTTCAAAACGTTTCGGGCCTCAATTCTAAGCCGTAATGCATGACGCACTAAACTATCAAGTAGTCATCAGAACGTGCTTGTTAGATGTTCACAACATCTACAGACGATGCTAGAGGGGTTGGCGCACCGAGCGGTGCATTAAGGACATAAGCGTTTTGTGCAGCAATGAGGACAATCCTCAGATCACGGACCCAGTCCGTAATATTGCTACCATCATCTTTCAACTCTATTTCTCTAGGAACATATAATAATTCAAGGGAGCTACAGTGCGAGCAAGTAATCTACAACATAATTTGCAAAGACACTACTGACTATGTTCATGATAATGAGTTCAATTAATCATATTACTGAAGAACTCCCACTCAAATTGACATCCCTCCAGTCATTCGAGTGATACATGATCCAAATTCACCAACTCTAGTCCGATCATCACGTGAGTTAAGGTGGTTTCAATGGTGAACATCATCATGCTGATCATATCTACTATATGACTCATATTCGACCTTTCGGTTTCTTGTGTTCCTAGGCCATGTCTGTACATGCTAGGCTCATCAAGTTTAACCCGAGGTCTCTGCATGTGCAACACTGGCTTGCACCCGTTGTATGTGAACATAGAGTCTATCACACCCGATCATCACGTGGTGTCTCAACACGACAAACTTTCGCAATGGTGCACACTCGGGGAGAACACAATTTATCTTGAAATTAAGTGAGGGATCACCTTATAATGCTACCGCCGTCCTAAGCAAAACAAGGTGCATAAAAGGATTAACATCACATGCGAATTATAAGTGACATGATATGGCCATGAACTTGTGCTTTTGATCTCCATCTTGAAAGCACCGGCATGATCTCCATCGTCACCGGCATGACACCATGATCTCCATCAACGTGTCGCCATCGGGGTTGTCATGCCCACCATGCTTCTACTACTATTGCTACCGTTTAGCGATAAAATAAAGCATTACATAGCGCTTAATGATTGACACGCAAGTCATACAATAATTAAAGACAACCCTATGGCTCCTGCCGGTTGTCGTACTCATCGATCACTATCTTATCTGGAAGATCAACTCCGACTCGATTCAAGCGATTGTAGCACCCAGACAATCTGAGCACATGCTCAATGATTGAGCTATTCTCTTTTATCTTGCAGGCAAAGAATCTTGTTGGAGATCTCATATCTCGCAACACGGGCACGAGCCTGAGATCCTAATTTCAGCTCTTAGAACATCTCATATGTTCCGTGACGTTCAAAACGTTTTGGAGCCTCAATTCTAAGCCGTAATGCATGACACACTAAACTATCAAGTAGTCATCAGAACGTGCCTGTCAGATGTTCACAACATCTACAGACGATGCTAGAGGGGTTGGCGCACCGAGCGGTGCATTAAGGACATAAGCCTTCTCTGCAGCAATGAGGACAATCCTCAGATCACGGACCCAGTCCGCAATATTGCTACCATCATCTTTCAACTCTATTTCTCTAGGAACATATAAAAATTCAAGGGAGCTATAGCACGAGCAAGTAATATACAACATAATTTGCAAAGACACTACTGACTATGTTCATGATAAGGAGTTCAATTAATCATATTACTGAAGAACTCCCACTCAAATTGACATCCCTCCGGTCATTCGAGTGATACATGATCCAAATTCACCAACTCAAGTCCGATCATCACGTGAGTTTAGGTGGTTTCAATGGTGAACATCATCATGTTGATCATATCAACGATATGACTCATGTTCGACCTTTCGGTCTCTTGTGTTCTGAGGCCATGTCTGTACATGCTAGGCTCGTCAAGTTTAACCCGAGTGTTCTGCATGTGCAACACTGGCTTGCACCCGTTGTATGTGAACATAGAGTCTATCACACCCGATCATCACGTGGTGTCTCGACACGGCGAATTTTCGCAACGGTGCACACTCGGGGAGAACACAGTTTATCTTGAAATTAAGTGAGGGGTCACCTTATAATGCTACCGTCGTCCTAAGCAAAACAAGGTGCATAAAAGGATTAACATCACATGCAAATCATAAGTGACATGATATGACCATGAACTTATGCTTTTGATCTCCATCTTGAAAGCACCGACATGATCTCCATCGCCACCGGCATGACACCATGATCTCCATCATCTTGATCTCCATCAATGTGCTGCCATCGGGGTTGTCGCGCCCACCATGCTTCTACTACTATTGCTACCGTTTAGCGATAAAGTAAAGCATTACATAGCGCTTAATGATTGACAGGCAGGTCATACAATAATTAAAGACAACCCTATGGCTCCTGCCGGTTGCCGTACTGATCAACATGCAAGTCGTGATATTCTATACAACACATGATCATCTCATACATCACATATATCTCATCATGTAATTGGCCATATCACATCACAACATACCCTGCAAAAACAAGTTAGACGTTCTCTAATTGTTGTTGCATGTTTTATGTGGCTGCTACGGGTATCTAGCAAGAACAATTCTCACGTACGCATAAACCACAATAGTGATACATAAGTTGCTTTTCAACCTTCTCAAGGACTGCCTTAGTCGAATCCGATCCAACTAAAGTAGGAGAAATATACACCCTCCAACCATCTTTGTGCAACGAAGTTACACGTCAGTCAATGGAACCGGTCTCTCATAAGCATACGAGTAAGGTTGGTTCGGGCCGCTTCATTCCACAATACCGCTGAACCAAAACACAACGAAGGGAGGAAGCAATCTAAGCATCAACGCCCACAAACTCTTTGTGTTCTACTCGAGATCTCATCTACACACAGACCTAGCTCATGATGCTACTGTTGGGAATGTTGCATGGGAAACAAAAAATGTCCTACGCACACGCAAGATCTATCTATGGTGATGAGCATCTACGAGAGGGAGAGTGGATCTACGTACCCTTGTAGATCGCTAAGCGGGAAGCGTTAAGAAACGCGATTGGTGTAGTCGAACGTCTTCACGATCCAAATCGCCGAGCGTCCCGCAATCTCATCACGATTCATCCCGCGATCTCATCACGATCCGTCCCGCGATCTCATCACGAATCGTCTCACGATCTTGATGATGGTCCTTCCGATCTAGCGCCGAACGGACGACACCTCCGCGTTCAGCACACGTACAGCTCGATGACGATCTCCGCCTTCTTGATCCAGCAAGAGGGAGCGGAGAGGTAGACGAGTTCTCCGGCAGCGCGATGGCGTTGCTGCGATGGTGGTGGAGGAATTCCAGCAGGGCTTCGCCTAAGCATTGCTGAAAACCGATCTAGAGGAGAAAACGATCTAGAGGAAGAAGAGGGTAGCACGTGGCAATTAGGGTTAGCTCTTCCCTCTAAATCCTCTAGTATATATAGGAGGGAGGGAGGGGAGGAGGCAGCCTCAAACCCTCAAGATCTGGCCGAAATTGGAGGTGGAGGAGTCCTACTCCAATCCTATTAGGAGTAGGATTCCTCCTTTCCACTTGGAAACTCTTTCCACCTCTCCACCTTTGGATTTTTTCCTTCTCAAACCTCATGGGCTTTAGTGGAGGCTTCGGCCAGCCCACTAGGGGCTGGTTTGTCTCCTCCCACAGCCCATGAGGCCCCTCGGGGCGTGACACCCCTCCCGATGGTCCTCCGGTACCCTCCCGGCACTCTCGGTACCCTACAGATGAGCCCGAAACTTTTCCGGCGACCAAAACAGGACTTCCTATATATATATATATCAGTATTTATCTCCGGACCATTCTGGAGCTCCTCGTGACGTCCGGGATCTCACCCGGGACTCCGAAGAACCTTCGGTCACCATCATACATAACTCTATACTACCGAAACATCACCGAACCTAAAGTGTGCAGACCCTGCGGGTTCGAGAACTATGTATACATGACCGAGACACCTCTACGGTCAATAACCAATAGCGGGACCTGGATGCCCATATTGATTCCTAGATATTCTACGAAGATCTTTATCGGTCGAACCTCTATGTCAAGGATTCTGTTAATCCCGTATGATGTTCCCTTTGTTCTTCGATATGTTACTTGCCCGAGATTTGATCGTCGGTATCTCCATACCTAGTTCAACCTCGTTACCGGCAAGTCTCTTTACTCGTTTCGTAATACAAGATCCCATGGCTAACACTTAGTCACATTGCTTGCAAGGCTTATTGTGATGTTGTATTACCGAGTGGGCCCTGAGATACCTCTCCGTCAGACGGAGTAACAAATCCCAGTCTTGATCCATGCCAACCCATCAAACACCCTCGGAGATACCTGTAGAGCATCTTTATAGTCACCCAGTTACGTTGCGATGTTTGATACACACAAGGTACTCCTCCGGTGTCAGTGAGTTGCATGATCTCATGGTCACAGGAACAGATACCTGACATGCAGAAAACAGTAGCAATAAGCTCACACGATCATATGCTACGTTTGTAGTTTGGGTCTAGTCCATCCCATCATTCTCCTAATGATGCGATCCCGTTATCAAATGACATCTCATGTCAATGGCTAGGAAACCTTAGCCATCTTTGATCAACGAGCTAGTCTATTAGAGGCATACTAGGGACATGGTGTTGTCTATGTATCCACACATGTATCTGAGTTTCCGATCAATACAATTATAGCATGGATAATAAACGATTATCATGAACAAGGAAATATGATAATAACCAATTATTATTGCCTCTAGGGCATATTTCCAACATAGAGATCATAAACTAAACTCAACCATGGCATTAAGTAAAGTCCCCTTTACTCCCATACGTAAACAACCCTTTTACTCGGGTGTAACCTTCTATCACTCTAGCTTCCCATTATAAGCGAATCATCAACATATTGCAACACCCTATGACAGGAATTCCCCACATGTGCGCAGCACGGAAGGCACCATAGGAAAGCACCAATAAAAACATACAACTCAAACCAAAAACGATCATCAATCAATCCATAAGGCAAAAATGATCTATTCAAAGATCATAGGATAGCCACACACCATGTTTAAGTAGAGATTATGTCGGGAAAAAAGGTGTTACACCGCTGCATAGAGGGGGAGAGAATTGGTGGTGACGGCGTCAAAGTTGTTGGTGTAGATCGCTCATGATGGTTGCCCCAGCAGTGTTCCTGCGCCACCTGGAGAGAGGGGGAGAGATCCCTCCTCCTTCTCATTCCTTGGTATCCCCCTTGATGGGAGGAGAGTTTCCCCTCTGGTCCGTGGCCGCCATGGTTCCCTGAGGGAAAGAGCCCCTCCGAGATTGGATCTCTCTCTGTTTCTCTCATGTTTTCACGACTGTTTTCTGACCCCATTCACCGTTTATTAAATATCCCAAGATCCGTAACTCTGATTGGGATAAAGTTTTGAGGGGATTTCTATCGGGAAATTATATTTCTTCCAGGAAAAGAAGGGCCCCAACTGACTTGCGGGTTGCCCCCAAGCTAGAAGGGCGCGACCACCCCCTAGCCACGCTCTGTTAGCTTGGGAGCACCCCGGGAACCGTGTTGCACTGATTCTTCTTCCCAAAATTCACATATATTCCAAAAAAATCTCTGTAAATTTTTATCATGTTTGGACTTTGTTTGACATGGATTTTCTGCGGAAAGAAAAACAGGAACTGACACTGGGCACTAGATAAGTAAGTTAGTCCCAAAAATAATATAAAAACGTTGGCAAAAGTATATGAAAGTTGTATAATATTGGCAGGAAACAATCAATTTTTTAGATACGACGGAGACATATCAGCATCCCCAAGGTTAATTTCTGCTCGTCCTCGAGTAGCTAAATGATAAAAAATATATTTTTTGATGTAGAATATACCTAACATAATCTTGAACAAGTTGTAATCTTGGTCATTAGCGACGGCGTCGTCATTGTGTTGGTGATTGATTTGGGGGTGTTTGGGTGGGGAATAGATCCGGGTGTGTATATGGGTGGTTGGATTTGAAGAGCGGCGGTGTGTTTGATAGCGTTGGCCCACGTGGCCAACTCCATTTTCTTTGTACTTTTATTTTAGTTTACTATTTGTTGTGTTATTTATTTCATTAATTATGTTTTTTTATTTGCATTTTTTGTGACTATATAAATATATACAGAATTAAAATAACAGTTTAAAAGACAATACATATAGATGAGAACAACATATATTTCATGAATTAATCAGGCCTGTTTACATATATACATTACAGAAGGATAATTAAAAATTATAATTATAATTTACTACTACTAGATCTAGACTAAGAACATCATCAATGTGATGACGACCACGAGAAAAAATGTTGCCATCGATCCAGCTGGGAGAAATAGGCCAAGCATGCAACCGACTAAAAGTGGATATCGAAGCATCTTGAATTTTTTGATTTGATCTCGCATCACATCATTCTTGAGTTGCATCTCATCTATCGTCTCAGTGGTCCAATGGAATAGTCGAGCAAGTCGCTTACGTACTTCTGGACGAGATCAACCCATATCCATGTGAAACAATATTTCCCCCTGTTTTCTATGGATCAGAATATATATACACATACGGATGTGAGCGACACTAAAGGAGTTGAATTGTGCAAATTAGCTGAAAGTAAATCAAGATGTATTTTTTTTCATATATGTACTTTTCCATGTTCGGCGCAGATGTAGAACTCTCGCTCTGGATTCCATTAGTGTGTGACGTATTCTTATCAATAGGGCATCGACGGCCGTAAAGCTACACATGAGCGGTATCTTCGATGTTGGTGGCGTAGCTATCGGATTGAACGGAAGTCACGCTGCTGCGGCGGGATGATTCGCCGGACAGGACCGGCTGCATTGGCCGTGGGGAGCTCATGGCGTAGGCAATAGGGCCAGACGGGAGCTCGGCCAGGGCGGCGGAGTCCCAAACTTTTTACACGCTTTGCCGATGTGGGTCCATAATTAAGAGCAGCTATAACTAGTTAGGGAGAAGAATTGGAAGTGAATGTATTTTGAGAAACAAAAGGGCTACCAACACTAGCTTATATAGGCCAAACTTAGTGATGACGTTCATGAACTGTGAACGATTGCACCACATAATATAGCTGTGGCGTCGCAGGACATCTAACGCCATCAATATATTCTGACTAGTCAAGTCAGCAGGGCCCACATGTTGGTGTCTGATACGTCCATTTTGCATCATGATTTATTATTGGTATTTATGTTATTCTTGTCCATTATTCCTTATTATTATACAATTCTTATGCCCTTTCTCTCTGAATATGCAAGGTACATCACAAAGAGGGAAATATCTAGAAACTGGAATCCTCGACCGGGAAACTAAGAAAAATGCAGAAAAATCACCAGACTTCAAATGATCTAAAACTTGATGGGGAATTTTTATGGAATATTTAATAATTATTGGGCCAAAAATAATTAGAGAGGGACCATCTATTGGCCACAAGACAAGAGGGCGCCCCCTTATGGCTTGTGGGGCCCCTACAGGCCTCCCGATCCCCCTCTTCTCCTATATGGTGTGGTTTACCCTAGAAAAAATCATAAGCAATCTCTCGGGAAGAAGCACCACTATCTCGAGGGAGTAACCTGGGCAGAGGCCCTTAAGCACTCCGACAGTCAGATTCTGCCGGGGAAATTCCTTTCCGGGAGGGGGAGATCGAAGCCATCGTCCTCACCAATGCTTCCTCCTTCATGGGAGGACAAATCTTCATCAACATCTTCACTAGCACCATCTCATCTCCAACCATAGTTCACCTCTTGTATTCAATCTTTGTCTCAAAACCTCAGATTGGTACCTGTGGGTTACTAGTTGTGGTCATTACATCTTGTAGTTGATGCTTGTTGGATTACTTGGTGGAAGACATTATGTTCAGATCCTTAATCATTACTATTATACCTTTGATCTTGAACATGTTGATGAGGTGTGAGTAGTTACTATTGTTCCCGAGGACAAGGGAGAAGTCTTGTTATATGCAATCTTGTGAAGTTGGTATTCGTTCGATATTTTGTTGATATGTATGTTGTTACTTCTCTTAGTGGTGTCATGTGAATGTCGACTACATGACAATTCACTATATCATGGGCCTAAGGGAAGTCATTGTGGAGTAACAAGTAGATGATGGGTTGCTAGAGTGACAAACACATAAACCCCAATTTATGTGTTGCTTCATAAGGGGCTGTTTTGGATCCACACGTTACATGCTATGGTTTGATTTATCTTAATTCTTCTTTCGTAGTTACGAATACTTGCGAGAGGGGGTAATAATAAGTAGGTTGTTTGTTCAAGTAATAACAACACCTTAGCACCTGTCCATCCACATATCAAATTATCAAAGTAGCGAATGCGAATCAACTCAACATGATGAACCCGACTAGACAGAAATTCCCATGTGTCCTCGGGAGCACATGCTTAATATAAGAGTACTTTCAGGCCTGGCTGTTGATACAAAAAGGATCGGGCTACCTTGTTGCACCTTTTTTACTATTGTTATTTGTTACTTGTTAGGAATTATCTTGCTACAAAACTATCTACTATTGTTACTCACATCACATGTAGAGAATACCTTGCTGAAAACTACTTATAATTTCCTTCTGCTCCTCGTTGGGTTCGACAGTCTTATTTATCAAAAGGACTACGATTGATCCCCTATACTTGTGGGTCATTAGTGGCGTCCCACTTTAATCCACTCATGCACTAACTATACAAAGTTGGCGTACCAACTCGTCCAACGCCATCGCTATTTGAAAAAAATAGTGATGTCGTCGTGTCAAATTGTCGCGCCACCAACGTAAGTTGTGGCTAGCCATTTCTTCACTAGTGTAGTTCTAGGTGCAACCGAGTTTGAGTGAATCCACACCCCAATAAAGAAAAGCTGATGGCGACTCCACCCTCCCACCCACCCCTCTGGCGACTCCATGGCAATCTGGATTTCTAGCCAATCATTCCTCTTCTCCTTCCGGCCATCATCTCAGGTGATCCCTTCGGACCCCGGTCATATCCCTATCAATGGGTTCTGGTTCTGGTTCTACCTTGGATCTGGTTTTTTCTCATGGAGCGGCTTTTGCGGATGATATATTTCGTCACTCTGGCCTCTCTGTGCACCCGTTGGGTCATCATCGGCCTTTCATCATGGTGGTATCATTTAGCAGACATGCTGTTCGATTGACTGAAGATTCTGTTGTTGCCGCCCTGGAATCGGCGATTGGTGGATCAGGAATTGATCTCATGGTCGAATGTATTAAGGACATGGTTTTCTCTTTTAAGGTTTCATGCCAGCAGGTTGGGTTTCATATTCTAGATCTGCGCTCTTATGCTTGCCTTGGTTTCAAATGTTATTTTCATCTCTGTGGTGGTCCAAATTGGTGGCGTGAGTTCAGGTTGTGGAAGAAACAGTGTGATGCTGAATGGATTCTTGTGACTCCATCAAAGAGGCGTTCCGCTTTGGATCTGATGGCAATGCATTCTGGACCAAAAAAATCCGCCATTAAATCTGGTTCTTCCATTTGGAAGAAACTCTCGTGTGCAACTTTGCATTAGTATGATGTCTACAAGGGGTATTGATGTCCTGCGTATGAGGATGAGATCGTCGCTATGCAATTTACTGGGTATAATCTTCCACCACATGAGCGGGTTGTCATTCATCCTTCACCACCGACAGAACTCCGGTGGACTGTCACCACGCCGCATATCACTTTTGGGACAGTTTCGCGATCTCCATTGGAAACAATGATCGGTTCTGGGTTGGAGGGCCAATCAAGCAGGAATCTAGGCTCTTCAAGTATTTCTATTTCGGCAGACTCTCCTAATGTGGCGGCCCAGACTAGTGGGCCAGCCTCAGTTCTCTACCTGGGCCGATAGAGCTAGATGAGCTTGGGCCTCTTGTTCCCTCCTCACAGGACGCTCGGGATGATTTTGAGTGTATGATTGATAATATGGTCACCAGGGTCTTAACTTGTACTTTTTGTGGCCGTCACGGACATTTATCTACTAATTGTCCTTCATTAGAGATTTGCTCCTCGTGCTGCCGGGTGGGCCATTCCAAATCTGAGTGTGCCTCTTTTGCATATGAAAATAACTTGGTTGGGAAACGGAAGAGTCCCACCTCCGTTTCAGATTTTTCGGGAACTCCTTCTTGCCTTGACGAAACCGCGCAAGCTGCAGAGCCGCCCTGTCCCGTCCCATCACATTCAATCTCCCCAAACCCTCCTCTGCCATTGGAGCCACCTCCAAGGACGCCCCCTCCCCCGCCGGCTTCTCCTCCTCCGATGGCCAACTTCGAGCTTGATCCAGAGTGCTATGTCCCTGTTGGCCACCAGATAGTTGACGACGGGCCTCATCGCCTTCCTCGAACCTTCGTTAGTCCTATGACGCCCATCGCTTGACACCATGAACAATATCTTGTTGCGAAGGTCATGCCGCCGTCGCCAGTGGTGCAGATTGGATAGGTACGACAACAAGTGGTTGAGTTGCTCAACAATCGGGGTTTTCATGTGCGCTCAGCACAACCATGGATTGCGGGAGTTGGGTTGTTTGAGCTGAGGGATGCTGAGGAGCGTTTTGCTGCAGTCCAGATGGTTCTGCAAGACCTTGGGAATGATTCGTTCGTCCGTTTTATGAAGCATAATGAGGGTGAGGGTTTTCGTGCTGCTGCTGGATTCCGTCAGGGATGCATCATGTTCATGGGGGTTCCATTGGAAATAAGGAACACTGAAGATTTAAGGGCCGCAGTTAGTACCTTTGGCGAATTCCATCATTGGATCATTGGATCAGTGGTTTTTGCCTCTTTTCCTGAAGATGCTCTTATTCCTCGAAGTGTTGTCTTCTCTAAATATGCTCCATGGGGTGGTGCGAGGGTCTCTTGGACAGCACCTGTTTACATACTAGGAGCAAATTTTGCAGAACAGCTACCTCAAGATGAGGACCCCATGCCGCTCAATGGTAACCCGCATCCACTGCCGGGGCAATTGGTTCCTGATAACCTTCTGTTTGCGCTTCCTCCCTATCCGGCTTTGGGTTGGAATTATGTGCTGCTACTGCCGATGCCTGAGAATTTAGAACCATAGGATCAACATGATGGTAATGGTTGGGGTTGGAATGCTGATGAACCTGCTGTTCAACAAGAGGAACCTTCCCAAGAGCAAGAATCAATGGTCATCGATCAGCCTAGCTCCTCTTGTTCAATCCAAGTTCTGGGTGTTCAGAATCCGAATGTGCATGATGAAGAGCAAGTGGAGCAGCACCCTCCTCCAGAGCAAAAACCCCTGGCGATTATCTCATATCAGCAACCAATTGTTCAGCCGGTAAATCTGATGATTATCATGGTCAGGGTTGTTTATGGGCCGCCTCTGCCCCCCATCACGGCTTGGAAACGTACTTTTGAAACACTCATGGATATTAACTAGTAGAAAACAGACCTTTCGTCTGACGCATTAGTCCCAGTCTGGTTACGAGCCGGTACTAAAGAGGCTATTAGTCCCGGTCCGTGCCGGCTCCAACGGCTAGGAGCAGGGCGACCTTTAGTACTGGCTCGTAAGGGACCTTTAGTACCGGTTCGTGTCATGAACCAGTACTAAAGGGGGCGTCGCAGACTTTTGGTCAGACTTGGGCCCCGCGTGCCTCTTTAGTACCGGTTGGTGGCACGAGCCGGTACTAAAGGTTGCCCTTTAGTACCGGTTGGTGACACCAACCGGTACTAAATGCTTCTAGCCGATCGAAGGGGCTCTCATTTCTCTGCTTTCTCCCCTGTTCTTCTTCTTGCTCGAAGGTCATCTCCATTTTGCCAAGGATTTGTCAAGATTTGAAGGCATCCCATCTATCCAAGTGTTCACAAAGGTTAGCAACTTTGCCCCTTCATCTCTCATTGCTAGATTAGCTTGTGGTATGCTCAAAGATATGTGATTTGTGGGTTTTAGCTAGGTTTTGGGGGAGTGATCATTATGTGGGAGTTTATTTGATTTATATGCAATCTGAGCTCAAATTAACTTGTTAGGTTACATGTGTGTAGGTGTGGTTTATTTGGTGCCTTCCCATCCCCGTCCTAACCACCGTCGATCGTCCGCACCGTCTTGTCGCGACACCAGCCACCTTGGTGAGCCTCTTGTTCTTCTTAAAACCTTTTTGTTGAAAAAAGTTACTTGTATGATTTAGATAGCTGCGTGTACGATTTACTTACTTGTATTATTGTTAGTTATTCTATAGTGTCATGGTTATGGTATCCGCCCACGTCGGCCCTAGTCCAGTCTATGATTAAGATGTGGTATGTCGTTATCTTTTATAACTATTTCACACATCATCTAATGTCTATGACAATTAATTATGCCACCAAATTGACGTAGATGTTTTTATCTATAGGAAGTAGTTGAACCAGAAATTCCAACCGACTATGCAATTTTGCTCGAGAAGTTAACACACGCTAAAAAAGAAATTGATCATTTGATTTTTTTTGAAAAGAACTGAAGATGAGAAGATGGGATTGGAGTTGCATGTTGCCGATATCGTCGATGATCACAAGAACAAGATGGCTGGAATGCGCTTGAAGCTTAGAAAGATTAAAAAATATGCCATTGATAAAGAGGCTTGGTATCATTATGCCGTTGGATCAATTGTTACGTTAGTTGCGATTATGATTGCATTTGTTGTTGCATTTACATGTTTTAGATAGTTGTATGTTGTTTTATGAGATGTATGTATGAACTATAAGTATCTATTATTTGCAGTAATAACATTTGGTCACTGCTAGCTCTACTTTGGTTGTAATGTGATGATAAAGTTGTATTAATTTGGTCACTTCAATGTTGTGTAGTGAACACGAGCCGGCAATGGATGTACGATGACCGACTAAGTCCAGGGTTCCTTAATGGCCTGCATGATTTTATTCGTGTGGCTAAGGCAAACAAGCAGAATGGTTTCATCTGTTGTCCATGTCGTGACTGTAAGAATGATAGGAATTACTCTACCTCAAAAACCCTTCACTACCACCTGCTGAAGTCCGGTTTCATGTCCGGCTATAGCTATTGGACCAAGCACGGAGAAAGAGGGGTTATAATGGAAGATAATGAAGAAGAAGAGGATGACAACAACTATCCTTTCGCCGATACAACAATGAGGGAAGCTGAAGAAGAGGCATCAATGGGGGAAGCTGAAGAAGAGGCATCAGATGAGCCCGCTGATGATTTGGGTCGAGTCATTGCTGATGCAAAGAGAAACTGCGAAAGTGACAAGGAGAGGTTGAAGTTGAAGCGCATGTTAGAGGATCATAAGAAATTCCTGTATTCAAATTGTGAAGATGACCAGAAAAAGCTGGGTACCATGCTAGAATTGCTGCAATGGAAGGCGAAGAATGGTGCAACTAACAAGGGATTTCAACAATTGCTGATAATGATAAAGAAGATGCTTCCAAAGGATAACGAATTGCCTGAAAGTACATACGAAGCAAAGAAGGTTGTCTGCCCTCTAGGATTAGAGGTGCTGAAGATACATGCATGCCCTAATGACTGCATCCTCTATCGCAGTGAGGAGTACAAGAATTTGGATGCATGCCCGGTATGCGGTGCACTGCGCTATAAGATCCCCCACAATGACCCTGGTGATGTGGAGGATGAACACCATAGGAAGAGGGTTCCTGCCAAGGTGATGTGGTATGCTCCTATAATACCACAGTTGAAACGTTTGTTCCAAAACAAAGAGCATGCCAAGTTGTTGCGATGGCACAAAGAAGAACGTAAGAAAGACGGGATGTTGAGAGCACCCGTTGATGGGTCGCAGTGGAGAAAAATCAAGAGGGAGTTCGAGGACTTTGCAGCTGATGCAACGAACTTATGGTTTGGTCTTAGTACAGTCGGCATGAATCCTTTTGGGGAGCAGAGCTCCAGTCACAACACCTGGACCGTGACTCTATGTATCTACAACCTTCCTCCTTGGTTGTGCATGAAGCAGAAGTTCATTATGATGCCAGTGCTCATCCAAGGCCCTAAGCAACCCGGCAACGACATTGATGTATACCTAAGGCCACTAGTTGATGAACTTCTACAGTTGTGGAAAAAACCAAGTGTACGTGTGTGGGATGCACACACACAGAAACAAATTGACCTACGAGCGTTGTTGTTTGTAACCATCAATGATTGGCCTGCTCTTAGTAACCTTTCAGGACATACAAACAAGGGATACAATGCATGCATGCACTGTTTAGATGATACTGAAAGTATATATTTGGATAAATGTAAGAAGAATGTGTACCCGAGACATCGTCAATTTCTACCGATAAAGCATATCTTAAGAAAGGCAGGCAACCATTTCAGAGGTGAGCCAGATAACCGGAAGAAGCCTGGCCTCTGTACTGGTGAATATATATTTGATATGGTCAAGGATTTACAAGTAATCTTTGGAAAGGGTCCTGGCGGACAACCTGTTCCGAATGACGCCAACGGACATGCACCCATGTGGAAGAAGAAATCTATATTTTGGGAACTTGAATATTGGAAAGCCCTAGAGGTCCGCAATGCAATCGACGTGATGCACGTGACGAAGAATCTTTGTGTGAACCTGCTAGGCTTCTTGGGCGTGTATGGAAAGACAAAAGATACACCGGAGGCACAGAAGGACAAGCAAAGAATTAACGAAAAAGACGACATGTCTCCAAAGCAGTATCAAGGTCCTGCCAGCTACGCTCTTACGAAAGAAGAGAAGGAAATCTTTTTTTGAATGCTTGCTTAATATCAAGGTCCCGTCTGGCTTCTCGTCGAATGTAAAGGGGATAATAAATATGGTAGATACAAAATTTCAAAATCTAAAGTCTCATGACTGCCACGTGATTATGACGCAATTACT
Source organism: Hordeum marinum (assembly GCA_022496015.1). Classification (NCBI taxonomy): domain Eukaryota; kingdom Viridiplantae; phylum Streptophyta; class Magnoliopsida; order Poales; family Poaceae; genus Hordeum; species Hordeum marinum. The sequence continues at coordinate 541,309,273 of CM039673.1, read as the reverse complement.
TCCGGTTGCACTTAGGGGGCTTCTACCGGAAAATGTTCGATTAGCCATTGTGAAGCTATGCGCATTCCTCAATGCAATTTCTCAGAAGGTAATCGATCCAGAAATCCTACCAAGGTTATAGAATGACCTAGTCCAATGTCTTGTCAGTTTCGAGTTGGTGTTCCCTCCATCCTTATTCAATATTATGACGCACGTCCTAGTTCACCTAGTCGAAGAGATTAACATTCTGGTACCTATATTTCTACACAATATGTCCCCCTTAGAGAGGTTCATGGGAGTCTTAAAGAAATATGTTCATAACCGTGCTGGCCAGAAGGAAGCATCGCCAAGGGATATGGAACACATGAGGTTATTGAGTTTCGTGTTGACTTTGTTCCTGACATTAAGCCGATTGGTCTTCCTGAATCGCGGCATGAGGGGAGACTAGGTGGAAAAGGCACACTAGGAAAGAAAGAAGCAAGAAATATGGACAGGCATTCTTTCACTCAAGCACACTACACGGTTCTACAAAATTCCACCTTGGTGACTCCATATATCGAGGAACACAAGGATATTGTACGGTCCAAGAACCCGGAGTTGTCTGACCCCTGGATTGAATGTAAACACATGGAGACTTTCGCCAGTTGGTTGCGAACAAAGCTCATCAATGACAACAATGTTCCAGATGAACTATACTGGTTGGCCAAGACACTAAGTTTGACTGTAACGACTTTCAAAGGGTACGAGATAAATGAGAATACATTTTACACGACCGACCAAGATAAAAAGAGCACCAACCAAAATAGTGGTGTCCACTATGATGCAACCAACTTTGAAGACACATATTATGGTTACATAGAGGAGATATGGGAACTTGACTATGGAGCTGATCTTAAGGTCCCTTTGTTTCTATACAAATGGATCAAATATATTGGAGGCGAGGTACAGGTAGACCCGCAGTATGGAATGACAACAGTGGATCTCAACAATCTTGGGTACACAGATGACTCATTCGTCCTAGCCAATGATGTGGCTCAGGTTTTCTATGTGAAGGACATGTCTAGCAAACCGAGGAGAAAAAAAGATAAGGAAGCGAATACATCATACGATGAGCCAAAGCGCCACATACTTCTTTCAGGGAAAAGAAACATTGTGGGAGTGGAGGACAAGACAGACATGTCAGAAGATTATGAAAAGTTTCATGAAATCCCTCCCTTCAGAGTGAAGACTGACCCAAGCATCTTGTTAAATGATGAAGATTCTCCATGGTTACGACGCTATCATAAGCAAGGGACAAACACGCAGAAAAAGTCTTACACCGCGAGATCCCACTCTGGGATGTGACCGGCTTCACCGCCATCACTTTCTATGTGAAGGACATGCATGCATTTTCTAGCATGGTATCTTTGTAACAGTTTGTACACAAAGTGCATCCAACTTTTGCTGTAACCCTTCTCAACTCTTTAGAAGTTGCTATGTGGGTGAAATTATGATGTCATGCCAATTTTCAACCTTTTCAGAGTTCATTTGCACTGCTTTTCAATTTCAGGGTCATTTAGCTCAAAATAAATCATTAAATACATGAAAAATATCAAACGAAGTCAGAAAGGGTTGAAAATTGATGATGTGCCTTTGAATGGTGCATATTGAACACACAAAAAGTATGGAGTTAAACTAAGTTATTAAAAATGAAATCCCTTTGTAATAGATGAGTTTTCGTCCGAAACCCTCATACGTAGATTGTCCAGTTTGTACACGAAGTGCATCCAGTTTTTGTCGTAACCCTCTAAACTCTTTAGAAGTTGCTATGTGGGTGAAATTATAATTTTATGCAAAGTTTGAACCTGTTCAGAGATCATTTGTACTGCTTTTCAATTTCATGGTCATTTAGCTCAAAATAAATCATTAAATGCATGAAAAATATCAAATGAAGTCAGAAAGGGTTGAAAAATGATGATGTGCCTTTGAATGGTGCATATTGAACACACAAAAAGTATGGAGTTAAAATAAGTTATTAAAAATGAAATCCCTTTGTAATAGATGAGGTTTCGTCCGAAACCCTCATACTTCGAAAGAGATTATCCAGTTTGTACACGAAGTGCATCCAGTTTTGCCGTAACCTTCTCAAATCTTTAGAAGTTGCTATGTGGGTGAAATTATGATATCATGCCAAGTTACAACCTTTTCAGAGTTTATTTGTACTTGTTTTCAAACTCGAGATATGACATTTCAAATGCCATTTAATCAAATTGTCTTATACAACGGTTTAAGTTGTTCAAACATGCATGGATATGTCATAAACAGATTCTTTATATTTTTATGATATTTTTTCATATATTATTATTTCCATTGGAGTCATAGATTTTTTCTATGAATTTCTAAAGTTTAGGGATTTTTCTAAAAATCATAACTAATAATGAATTAAAAAAACCTTTAGTACCGGTGCGAGCCACGCACCGATACTAAAGGTTCACCGCCCCGCACATTTTTTGGGGAGGACCTTTAGTATCGGTGCGTGGCTGGCACTGGTACTAAAGGGTCTTTAGTTTCGGTGCGAGCCACACACCGGTACTAAAGGTCCTCTAGGTATAAATACTGGAGGCCTCGTCCCGGGTCGAGCCACGCACCGGGAGAAGCGAGAGTTGCGCCGCCAGGCTGCCGAAATCCACCGTCGCCGCCGCCTGCCGTCCCGACGACGCGCGCTGCCCCGAGCCCGCCGCCCCGACGCCGCGCGCTGCCCCGAGCCCGCCACCGCGTGCCGCCCCGACGCCCGCCACCCCGCCACCGCCCGCCGCCCCGCCCCCACGACGCAGCCCCGACAGCCCCCACCCAACTCCGGCTCCGGTGAGTGCCCGACCGCCCCCACTTTTTTTCCTGTTTTTTCTGTTAATTTAGTTAGTTTCTTAGGTTATTAGGGTAGTTTCGTTAGTTAGTTAATTAGTTAATTAGTTAGTTTAGTTTAGTTAGTTAGTTAGTTAGTTATGTTCTTAGGTTATTTTAGTTAGTTAGTTTAGTTTAGTTAGTTAGTTAGTTAGGTTATCATGTTAGTTTAGTTAGTTAGTTTAGTTTAGTTAGTTAGTTAGTTAGGTGCTAAGTGTTAATTTTGCTAAGTGTTATTTAATTTGTTAGATGCTAAGTGTTAATTTTGCTAAGTGTTATTTAATTTGTTTTCATAATTAAGTGTCTCTTCTCGACGTCGACGATGCCGATCCCGCATCCTCGTCGTCGAGTCGGCGGAGGAGGTCTGTTGCTTGAGCCGAGGGGCCCTGTCCGGGACTGGGCTCCACCGGGCTGGTACTAGGAGGTGCTGCCTTCCGGGCGGCGCAACTTTGTGAGGAGCCAGCCCGTGGTCGACCCGGAGGTTTTGTGGTGGCAGCCGCATGGGCCACGGACGATTCGGAGGCTTGAGTCCCCAGCGGAGGTGGTACAATACCATGTCAGCAAGGAGAATGAGCACGTCCGTCGCTACATGGCAGCTTTGGAGGCCATGTCCGACAATACCTGACAGATTCTGCAAGGATCTCACTGGAGCTATGCTCCTGTGATGGTTCCTTCTCTTTGGGTGTCCACCGCCCGCCCCGATATCCATCGGGCGCTAGGGTTCTAGCTAGATCGATATATTAGCTACTATATATGTATTATTATGATGTATTAGCTAGATCGATGGATTAGTCGATGTATTAACTATTATCCGAGATTATGATGAGATCTTTTCTAAGAACTACTATATATGTATTCGATGATGCATCATTAATTAACTATCAGTTATTTTGCTTCTTGAATGCATGCTAATTTGATTACTAATTTGTTTTATCTATATTATTATGGATTAGTTATTAAGCTATGGACAATACCGGTAGAGCTCATGAAGAGGACATCTTCGACGTGATACGCTCCTCCGAAAACCCAGCAGACCTTTTGGGTGAATCACATGATGATGACGACTCACAATATCTGAACGATTACGGTGATGGATGTGAGGCCGAGGAAGAACAACTTATGTTCCAAAATCCGGAACAACTAACAATGTCCGGCGAGGTATATACATATTAGCCTCCGGTGATCATTATATGTGTATTAATTGATTTGTATATATATATTAACAAATCTTTCTTCTTTTAATTATCAGCCCTTGGGATCGAGCCAATCTAGTAGAAAGGTACGAGGCGGTGCCAAAATATTGGACGACAACGTAAAGCTCAATCTTGATGCTTTCAAACATGATGGCGCACCGACTCACCCTAAAGCCAATGCCAAGACATTTGTGCGTTAATGCGGAGTGGTTGTTAGGGACGGAGTCCCGATCACAATGCAAGAATGGATTCTGCCGAACAAACCAAACCAGGAGTGAATTATGTCGATAAAAGAATTAAATATGTCCTTTGGCGAGATCTCATGGAGCATTTCATCCTACCAGATTCTCTCTCGGAGCGCCAAAGGGACAAAGTCAAGGAGTTTGCTCTTCATAAGATGGCCGGTGCATTCCAGACTTGGAAGAAAATATTATGGACCGAGTACAACGCTAGAGGCACGAAGGCGCTCGAATTCAGAGGAATATACGAGAAGGTAAGGAATCACTGGGACGCATTTATCGAGTACAAGACATCGGAAGCTGCTATGGAGAAGTCGGCAAAGAATAAGATAAATGCAAAGAAAAAAAGTATCACCATAAACTAGGGACAGGTGGATACAAGTCATCCATTCCTAAGTGGGATGCATTAGAGAATAAGATGCATGCTGAAGAGATCACTCTAGGAACCTTCCACTGGCCCCGAAGGTGCATGAATTGGTTTTTTGCGCATGGGGGAAATTTGGACCCAGCAACAGGGAAGATTATTGCACTGGCTAGTTTGAAGCATGCATCAGATGAGTTTATTGAAGCAATAAAAGCTTCCCAAGAAGTACGGTTTCACCCTGATAGAGAGAACGACGAGCTTACACGCGCCCTTGGGAATCCTGAACACGGAGGACGAACACGAGGCGTGGGCGTTTTTCCGTGGTATGAGGGGTTTGCGGACTGGAAGGACAATTATAAAAGCCGTTCGAGAAAAAGAAGGTGGAAGCAGACCGACTTTCAAAGTTGGAACAGAAGTACAAGCAGCAGCAGCTGCAGATATAGGTACTGACCCAACAAAGGGCAACTCTACGGCAGGAGGCATCGGAACCCGTCCCATCTACACTGTCGAAAAACAGCATGGGTTCCACGGGGGCATCGCTGGGTCACACCCCTGTGGATGATATCACCGAGAAGACATCTTGTGAGCTAATCTAGAAAATGAAGAACATACCCGTGCGGGTCGCGACGGGCGATGCTTTACCAAATACACCTGATGTTCTCTGGCATTTCAATCCGGTTCCAGCTGGGTATGCTTGTGTCACAATGGATGCAATAGAGCCAGGATATGATGAACTACAGCTTGACATCCATGGAGGTGAGGGGAGTCCACATTGGCAGAAGCCGGCCGTGGTCTCATTCTGTGGAGTAAGGACTGCATCGTCTTTCCACACTCGGCGCTAAGGCCACCGGCTCCTCCGAGTATCGATGTCCAGCGCGAGGGATCCCAGCCAGAGGCATCACAGCGCCAACAGTCCTCCCCACCTCGAGAGGCGTCCCACTTCGATAGGGATCCTAGCCCGAGTCCACCCAACCTCGGGACGGAGCACGACACGAGTCCATGTCATCGATATCGATCTCCGCCGCGTGAGCCAAGTCCACCCCGGCAGCGGTCCCGCCAGCAGGGCTCCCAAAAGAGGAAGGCCATCACTAGTCCTCTTCAGAAGAAAGCAAAGAAGAAACCCGAGCCTCCAGCCAAAAAGAAGCTGCCTTACGACATGACACCAGAGGATAACAAAATTGAAAGCGATCGCCAAGTGAAAGCCTTTTTTGCAAAGAAGCCCCTATCGCTAAAGGAGGTAATACCCAAGGAAGTCCAAGAGCACTTTAGGGAACACTATATTGATCGACCCCTGGCATATGTGGAGCGTATGCCAACAGACTATGAGAAACAGATTCAGAAGGTAAGTGAACAGAGAAGTCGTCCCAGCCCAAGGAAGAAGTCGAGAAGTACGGAATCAACGATAGGTGGTACTACTAGCGGGAAAACAGTTCCCCAGCTCGGAGAACAATCCAAGCAATCGATCTCTCCGCTCAAGGCGAGTACCAATCCAAGCAAGCAATCAATCCAAGCAGTCGACGTTGCTGGCAACCCAATCGACCTCGAAGAAGTACAGGCTGCAGGTCTCACTCTTGGCCAAATCCTTGGCACCGAGGAAATCCGCGGGTACGGTGAAGTTGAGTACGCAATGCAATATGTCGTCGGAAAACTACTTGGCACACTCGAGCAGTACAAGGAACTACCAACTGCGATGCGACGGTTGCATGATTGGTACCTACGTGAAGCAAAGCGAGGGGAGACGGCGGTCATGGTCAAATTAAGGAAAGAGCATTACGTCAATGGATGTGACATATGTCTTGAACTCTCAGAACTTTTCCAGTTATACCACACGGACTCTATCGAAAAAACTCTCATCAGTTGCTATTGTCTGTAAGTGATTTATATCTTTAATAATTTAAGTCTCTAGCTAAGATATCGTTCATTGGCTTATCCTCACTATATATGTTCTTTTCTACGCTATTATGCAGATTTAAGATGTGGGAATTGAAACAACATGGAATCGATGACATTGGGTTCATTGACCCAAATACCGTTCATGGTCATGTGGTAAAACATTATGCCAAGGACACAGAAGATATCTTGGAAAATTTTCTAGAGGCACTAATGAATACCAAATCTACTATAATATTTCCTTACAACATGGGGTGAGTGTTTACTCTCTTGTATACTACAAATTCTATTTTTGCTTACTAGCTCGCTGTCAAGTGTAGTTGATGAATTATATGCATGCCTGCTTAATTATATAAACTTCTACACAGAGACCACTATATCCTCCTAAATATTATCCTCGCGGATGGACTTGTTCAATTGTATGACTCACTAGATAAACTAGAACAATAATACGTGGACCTGCATTTTATGATAGAACGCTAATTTCAATCTTTATCGACCTCACTTTCTTTCATTAATTCCTGATATCAAAAGTAATTATAATAACTCTTTCGTTCTTTTTCTTTGCCGCGTAGTGTTTGGAAAAAGATGATAGAAAAAACCATCAGGGTCGTCAATGGAAACCAAAGCTGAAGTGGAAAAAGATGCAGGTAATTAAGTAGTATTACTAGGTCCGCCCATCTCTTTAATTCTAGTTTCAATACCATTATCATGCTTGATTATTAATTATCTTATTGAATTCTATTCTTTTGCAAAGTGCGTGAAGCAGCCACAGGGGACAAATTTATGTGGATACTTCCTCTGCGAGACCATTCGCATCCAGTCTGAATGCCGTATACGTCGCAGAAGAGCACGTGAAAGACAACTCGAGGTTTGGTAGATGATGTCAAAGCTCTCACCCGAGAAACGCTTTGTAGCACTTCAAAAGGAATTTGCGGGATTTCTTCTTCGATATGTCATTGATGTAAACGGAGAGCACTATTCGTTACCGCCGCTTCAATAATGCTAGCAAATCATTGGTAGAAACATGAGATTTCATCCGGACCATTAGCTAGCTAGTCCCGGCCGGGTTTTGGGCCTTAATTTATAAGTCCAAAATATATATGGATGTGTGATTCCATTTGTATATATACTGTCTATGAGATATTGTATATTATATTATATGTATATATATGCATCGACTTGTGTACTATTTATAGTATGTAGCACCGTAAAATAAATTTGAAATGAATGGAAAACACAAAAAATAGAGAGGAAAATTAAAACCTAATTAAAGGCTAAAAAATAGAACACTTAGTACCGGTTGGTATCACCATCCGGTACTAAAGGTCCTCCACCACCGGCCCACGCAGGCAACCACGTGGTGGGCCTTTAGTACCAGTCCGTGGGCCAACCGGTACTAAAGGTCTGGACCTTTAGTCCCGACCCTTTAGTATCGGTCGGGGAACCGGTACTAAAGGCCCATCTCGATCGGGACTACAGACAAACATTCTACTAGTGATTCTCTCCCCTCCAGTAATCCCTAGGCCGATGCATATGGCCGCTGCTGAGCCACTAGTGCTCTCAAAGTGATCATGGGCTATTGCTTTTCATGATGTCACCTATGTCCAAGATGGTTCTTCTGCCTGAAGGCAACTCCGTGCCACCGCTGAAACAACGACCTGTTGCTGGGGTCCTTTTTTATGATTCAGATGGTTCTGATGACAGGAGTGTGGCTCCTGAAGTAGCTATAGATGATCAGTTTTCTTTCTCTGCGTAGTGCATCCGAAAGAAGACTTTGCTGAAGAAGGAGACCCCTATTGTGGATACCTCTATTCGCCGGTGCACAAGAAGCGCTGCCAAACGGTATGGTTTTAAACCAATCTTGCAGGAGCTGCCTTTACCCATGCCCAAGAAGAGGAAGCCAAGAGCTAAGCCCATGGTGGAGACAAGTGAATCGCCACAGGCAGACTCAGCTTCTATGGAGGTCCCTCCTGCGACGCCCATCAGAGTAATTCAGTCTGTGGGCCGCAGCGTGGTATTGCACCGGAAAAGCTCACAGTGGAGCTTCTTATGGAAGATCCAGCAACTTCACCCAAGAAGGACGATGATGCTTAAACTGATTGTGTTTACTTCATTTTTTGGGGGCTACTGTGTCGGGCACTTGTCCTGTTTATTTCAGTCTGATAACTTTTGGTGCTTTCTGTGGCTTTTGGTTGGATGCACTTGAACTTACTACATGCCAGTCACTGTGTGGCTGTGCTGCTACCTTAATTTTATTATGTGATTATGGATAGTCGATCATCTAGAAGTTGGTGTGTTCTATGTTGGAATGTGCGGGGGCTTAATTCAGATGCACGTGAGAGAGTTGTTCGTAATTTTTTTTATGAAAGTTCGGCCTCGGTTATCTGCCTCCAAGAAACAAAAATGCAGACTGTTGATCATAGATGTATTCAAAATTTCTGCCCTATACGTTTCGATTGTTTTGCATACTCTCCGTCAGTAGGAGCATCGGGTGGCTTAATTGTGTTATGGAATTCATCTTTGTTCGATGGGATACTACTGGACTCGCAGCATTTTGGTCTCATTATTTCTTTCACTTCCAAGCATAATTCAGAAAAGTGGACATTGGTGAATGTGTATGGCTCCTACCAAGGTGAAGCTAGAGACCCTTTTGTCTGTTGGTTATATAATTTGCACATCCCAGTTGATGAGAACTGGTTGATCCTTGGGGATTTTAATTTTATTAGATCCACCTCGAATAGAAATCTTCCTGGAGCCGATGTTAATGAAATGTTCATTTTTAATGAGATAATTGGACACTTAGGTCTCCTTGAGCCGCCTCTTACAGGAAGATCTTTCACATGTTCTAACATGCAGGATTCTCCATTACTGGAGCAATTAGACTGGGTTTTCACCTATGCAAACTAGATTACCTACTATCCTCTGTCTCAAGTACTACCTCTGGCCAAAACTACATCAGATCATGTTCCCTGTGTTGTTGCCATTAACACCACTATCCCTAAGAGCAACCTCTTTCATTTTGAGAACTATTGGGTTGAGCTCCCTGGTTTTCTTCAATGTGTGGAAAATTCTTGGAAAGTGCCTTCCTGAAAAGGACACATCACTGCAATCATTATGGACAAGTACAAGCTCTTAATACAAGCCCTCAAGAAATGGCAAACATGATTGTCAATAATCAACACATTAATCACTAAATACAATCAGGTGATTTTATTGCTGGATAATCTTGAAGATTTGAGACCTTTGTTTAGGCCTGAGGCTAATTTCAGGGTGCTTGTTAAACTACATTTGGAACATCTGCTTCATTTGCAGTACTTATACTGGAAGAAACGGGCCACTATCAGGAAAATTAAACTAGGAGAGGAGAACACTAAATTCTTCCATGCTATGGCCACTAAAAGATACATGAGGAGTTCTATTTCCTCTCTCAAGTTAGTGGATGGTTCTGTGACCACTGATCATGAGAAAATTGCTGGCATTTTTTGGTCAACTTTCAAGGGAAGGATGGGACTTTCACAGGGCATCAATCTTGTTTTTGAACTTCCATCTTTGCTGTATAAGGCTGAGGGCCTAGAAGATCTTACTATTCCCTTCACAAAGGAAGAAATGTATAGGAGTGTCAAGGAAATGCCCATTGATAAGGCTCTAGGACCAGATGGTTTTAATGGTTTGTTTTTCAAAAAGTGTTGGCATATCATCTGTGATGATTTCTATGCTCTTGCATATGCCTTTCCTGAAGGATCTGCCCTGCTGGAAAGCCTGAATTCATCCTATATCACCTTGGTTCCCAAGAAGAGATCACCTGAGGAAGTTGGGGATTTCAGACCTATCTCTTTGACTAGGATGGGATTGAAATTCCTCTCCAAGATGACTGCTAATAGGCTTCAGTCACAAATCATGAATTGCCTTCACACGAATCAGTATGGTTCCATTAAAACCAGGACAATTCAAAACTGTGTGGGTTGGACTTTGGAGTACCTGCACCAATGTCATCAATCCAAGAGGCCAATTGTCATTCTGAAGTTGGATTTTGAGAAAGCTTTTGATTCCCTCGAGCATGAATTTCTATACCAAGTCTTAAGGCACAAGGGCTTTAATGATAGATTGATTCTTTGGGTTAAACAACTTCTATCCACTGGCTCATCCTTTGTCCTGCTTAATGGAGTTCCTGGAAAGAAGTTCATGTGTAAGAAGGAGGTTAGACATGGGGATCCAATGTCTCCGCTCCTCTTTGCCATTGCTGCAGATTTTCTTCAGACTCTGGTCAATGATATGCTCTTGAAAGGGAAGATAGATCTCCCAATACCCTGCCATGATCAGGACTTTCCGATTGTGCAGTATGCAGATGACACTCTTATTGTCTTGCCTGCTGTGGAGTCACAACTGCTGGAATTAAGAGCCATGCTCCTCATGTTCTCTCAATCGACTGGTCTTCACATAAACTACCACAACTCTGCTATGATCCCTATTAATGTGAATCATGAGGAGTTGCAGAGGCTGGATACTTCCGTTGGATGCAAAGTTGGTACTTTACCTTTCACTTACTTGGGATTGCTAGTTGGTACCACCAAACCCAAGATTGTTGATCTAATGCCTTTGGTGGACAATATGGCAAGGAGACTCTCTGCTAGCTCCTCTTTTTTTGGCTCAAGGAGGTAGACTGCAATACCTTAACTCTGCCCTGTCCTTGGTCCCAATTTTTTCCTCTGAGGTCTGGATATACCACCAGGAATTCTGAAGCAACTTGAGAGGATCCAAAGGTAGTGTTTATGGAGGAAAAATGGCCAGGACAGAGCTCCTGCCCTTGTTGGTTGGAAATTGGTCTATAGACCAAAGTCAAAAGGGGGACTCGGAATCTTAAATTTAGCTGTGCAAAATGATGCACTGTTGCTAAAACATGCAGATAAGTTCTTTAACAAGGCCAATGTTCCCTGGGTAAATATAATCTGGAATACTTACTACCATGAGAGGGTGCCTCAAGGTACAACTTTGTGTGGGTCTTTCTGGTGGAAGGATATTTACAAAAAGTTGGACAGTTTTAGAGCAGTCACTTATGTTCAACCAAATAAAGGGGACACTTTCCTCTTTTGGTCTGACTCTTGGATGTTAGACAACTCCATCAGTACATTGGCTGCCATATTTCAACGGTTGTTCTCCTTTGATGTTGACCCTCTCATCACAGCTCAAGAGGTTTTTCAGGCTTTTGATGACAATGACCTAACTAGGTTATTCCACTTACCTTTGTGTGAGAGAGCTTTCAATGAATTGGAATCAGTTCAGAGTTTGCTCTAGCATCTCCCAAGGGATCACTCTGTCAATGATGTTTGGTTATGGAAGTATGATGGAAAAGGGTATTCGGCAAAGAAATTCCACTTGCATATCCACAAACCACTACTAAGCAACCCTCTGATTAACCAGGTCTGGAAGAGCTGCTGCACCATGAAAATAAAAGTGTTTGCGTGGATGTTAATTATGGATAGACTCAACACGCAAGATATGCTTGAGCGCATGCAGTGGAATGTTTCTGAATCAAACCTGTGTGTCCTATGCCATGCAAGGGTCAAGAAGGATAGGGATCATCTATTCTTTACATGCATTTTTGGCAACAGAGTTTGGAACTACTTGCAAATTGAATGGCATGGGGACTCCATGTGGGAAGTTTCTACTCGGGCCAACAAAGATTTTCATAGGCCCTTCTTTGAAGAAGTGGTCTTCACTGCCTGTTGGAACATTTGGACTACTAGGAATGCCAAAGTCTTTCGCAATGAGCGCCCTAGTTTGAATAGGTGGAAGTGTAACTTTAAGCATGATATATCTTTACTCGCTCATAGAATTAAGGCTAGTTTTAAAGATGATATGTTGAAATGGGTATCCTTTCTACCACCCTAAGGTTAGTGATCTAGATCCCCCCACTATTAGAAAACAGGGCTTTCATCACAGCTCGATCTAGACATTAGTCCCGGTTGCATTATGAACCAGGACTAATGTGAGCATTAGTCCCGGTTCGAGCAGCCAGGGCGCCGGTCGGGCATCAGTCCCGGTTCAGATGGGACCTTTAGTCCCGGTTGGAGACACCAATGGAGACTAAAGGGGCCGATACCCTTTAGTCCCGGCTCGTGTCTCCAACCGTGACTAAAGGTCCTTTAGTCCCGGTTGGAGACACGAACCGAGACTAAAGGGGTTGGGGCTTTAGTCCTGGTTGGTGTCTCCAACTGGGACTAAAGGCTAGACCTTTAGTCCCGGTTGGAGATACAAACCGGGACTAAAGGGTTTTGAAAGTTTTTTTGCTTTTTCTATTGTTTTCTGTTTTTAGTTTCTGTTTTAAATTGCTTATATCTTTCTGGATATTTGATGTTTTTGAGTGATTCTTTTTGCATTAGATTCAACATTTTGTCTAGTTTGTGTTTGTGCAATTATTTTTCAAATTTGAATGATTTAAATTTGAACTTGTTCAAATTTGCTTCAAACCCTAATTTATGAATAACTTGAGTTTAAAAATAGTTTTTAATTTAATTATTTTTGCTCCTAGGCACATGTTAGATGGTGCATGTTGAACGCACAAAAAGTCTAGAGTTGAATAAGTTTTAAAAAATGAAATGCCTTTGTAACAGATGATTTTTTGTCCAAAACCGTGATACTTCGGAAGGGATTGTCCAGTTTCTACATGAAGTGCATCTAGTTTTTACTGTAATCCTCTCAACTTTTTAGCACATGCTATGTGGGTGAAATAATGATACCATGCCAAGTTTCAACCTTTTCAGAGTTCATTTGTAGTGCTTTTCAATTTCAAGGTCATTTAGCTCAATTTTTTTAATAAATGCGTGAAAAATAGCGAATGAAGTGGGAAATGGTTGAAAATTGATGATGTGGCTTTGAATGGTGCATGTTGAACACACAATAACTCTGGAGTTTAAATAAGTTTAAAAAAATGAAATGCCTTTGTAACAGATGAGTTTTCGTCCAAAACTTTGATACTTCGAAAGGGATTGTCTAGTTTGTACACGAAGTGCATCTAGTTTTTACCGTAACCCTCTCAACTTTTTAGCACATGCTATGTGGGTGAAATGATGATACCATGCCAAGTTTCAACCTTTCCATAGTTCATTTGTAGTGCTTTCAATTTCAGGGTCATTTAGCTGGAAAAATTAATAAATACATGAAAAATAGCAAATGAAATGGGAAAGGGTTGAAAATTGATGATGTGGCTTTGGATTATGCATGTTGAACACACAAAAGTCTGGAGTTGAAACAAGATTAAAAAAAGTGTTATGAAAAAGTAAAACAACTATAACTTTTGCATACGATGTCAAAAAAAGTGTTATGGAAAATTATTAATTTTTAAATAAATGATGTCATATTTGGATTCCTCACATTTTTCTGATAATAATGGATATATTATTGTCGAATTTTGATTTACAGATTTAAAGATATTAATTATGCCATATTAAATGAATAAATTGCAAAAAATGAATAAAATAATATTATTACTTATTTTAATTTCATTTTAATTCAATATTATTATTACTTATTTTATTTTGTACTTTTTATTATTTTGGTTTTTTCGTATTTTTTTGAGAATTTTACAGTTTTTTTTCTGATTTTTTTGCCTTTTTTGAACTTTTTCGGAGTTTTAAATTAATCATTGTTGTTTATTTTAATAATTGTTTGGAATTCAAAAAATTAAATCATGTTACATCAAGACCTAAGGGTTAATAGGATTGATAGCTTACTATTGTCAAGAAAACAACAAGTGGAGACTTGGAAACTAGGGGTGATAGAACTCGAAAGTTAAGCGTGGTGGGGTTGGAGTAGTGAGAGGATGAGTGACCGGCCGGGAAGTTAGACGATTTGGAATGAGGGGTGATTAGAGATTAAATTGTCAAATAATTCCAGAGTAGTGACAAGGGGTGATTAGAGATTAAATTGTCAAATGATTCAAAGATTTGAAAAATCAGAAAACTAAAACTAAAAATAAAAAAATAAAAAATTTCGAAAAAATAAAATAAAAAATATTTTAAAAAACACCTTTAGCACCGGTTGATAACACCAACCGGGAGTAAAGGTCCCGCTCTAGAAAGCTGGGACTAAAAGTGGAGGCCTTTAGTCCAGGTTCGTAATCCAACTGGGACTAAAAGTGGAGGCCTTTAGTCCCGACCCGGGACAAAATACCCGTTTTCTACTAGTGCCCACCCCCTTTCTCTTTGTTTAGGTGCTGTAAGTTGTAAGTTGTGTTATGGAATAAAAGATAAGATATGGGGTGTTTTTCCCTGCATTAGTTGGTAAAAAAAACTAGTGTAGTTCTACCATATTTCTATGTATCAAACATGAGTGTTATTTTGTTACATTTGGTCGTTATGTATGTGATTCAGGTGAAACTATGTTGGCGTACCTTTGTAAACTTATATAAGTTGTTGTCTCTTCAGTAATATTGTTGGTTGTTTCATGCTTATTTTCCTCTCCTATTATGTTTTAATAAAAATGGCTCATTGTATGATGTACAACTATGGCTAAGGGAAAAGGGAAGGCTTATGGCGATGGGTGCTCTCGTGAGAGAACTATTTCTTGGGCTAATGACCAGACCAAGTTTATGTTGGATTGGTGCATTGAATACATGAAGGAACAATATGCGGGATTTAGATTCAGGAAGCATCATGTTATGAAGTGTGCTGATGCTTGATACGTCTCCAACGTATGTATAATTTTTTATCATTCCATGATGTTATATTATCAATCTTTTATGTTTTACAATCATTTTATAGCAACTTTATATCAATTTTTGGGACTAACCTATTGACATAGTGCCAAGTGCCAGTTGCTGTTTTTTCTTGTTTTTTACCTCGCAGAATATCAGTACCAAACGAAGCCCAAACTTCGCGAAACTTTTTGGAGTTTTTTTGGGCCAGAAGACAACTGGCGGACTACAGAAGCACGCGAGAGGAGGGCCGATGAGGCCACAAGACACCAGGGTGCGCCAGAGGCCCCTGGCGCAGCCTAATGGGTCATGCCCTCCTCGGGACGTCTGTCCACCACCTATCAGCTCTATAAATATCCCAATATTCCAAAAACCCTAGGAGAGTCGACGAAACACAATTCCATCCGCCGCAAGTTCCAAAACCGCGAGATCCAATCTAACACCATCACGAAGGGGTGCATCGTCTTCATGGGTGACTCTCCGA
Source organism: Hordeum marinum (assembly GCA_022496015.1). Taxonomy (NCBI): domain Eukaryota; kingdom Viridiplantae; phylum Streptophyta; class Magnoliopsida; order Poales; family Poaceae; genus Hordeum; species Hordeum marinum. Next base: position 541,293,549 of record CM039673.1, on the reverse strand, counting down.
TGATGCGTGAGTAGTCCACCATAGACCTACGGGTTGGTAGGCAGTAGAGATATTTATTCATCTCTCTCTTTTGATTCTCAATACAATGGTCTCTTGGAGATCTATTTGATGTAATGACCTTTTGCGGTGTGTTTGTTGGGATCCGATGAAGTTTGAGTTCATGATCAGTTTCTATCCATGAATATTATTTGAGTTTTCTTTGATATCTTATATGAATGATTACTTATAGCCTAGTATTTATTCTTCAAATCTCTGGTTTAGTTAGGACAACTATATCAATTTTTCTTGCCATGGGAAGAGGTGCTTTGTGATGGGTTTGATCTTGGGGTGTCCTCTCCAAGAGACGGAAGGGGCAGCAAGGCATGCATGCATCGTTTCTATTAAGGATAACAAGATGGGGTATATTCCTACATGAATAGATCTTGTTTACATCATTTCACCATTCTTATTGCATTACTCCGTTTTTCCATGAACTTAATATACTAGATGCATGCTGGATAGCGGTCGATGTGTGGAGTAATAGTAGTAGATGCAGAATCATTTAGGTCCACCAATCTTGGACGTGGTGCCTATATAATGATCATTGCCTTGGATATCGTCATGATTATTTTAAGTTCTGTCAATTGCCCAACAGTAATTTGTTTACCCACCGTGTGCTATACTCATGAGAGAAGCCACTAGTGAAGTCTACGCCCCGGGTCTACCTTTCAACATATTGTTTTCCGATCTACTTTTTGCCCTTTTTGTTTTCAGATCTATTAGTCCAAAAACCCAAAAATACCTTTCTGCACTTCCTATTTTCTTCTTTTGTATTGTGTTCTTGTGCGATCTATCCATCGAATCTACTACAAACTAATCTATCTTTTTACCGTGGAGAGATTGACAACCTCTCTTACTCGTCGGGTTGCAAGTATTTGTTCTTTGTGTGCAGGTACCATTTACATAGTGTTTCTTGGTTTTCCTACTGGTTCGATAACCTTGGTTTCATAACTGAGGGAAATACTTACTGTTGTTGTGCTGCATCATCCCTTCCTCTTTGGGGAAATACCGACATAGTCTCAAGCCACGTCAAAGGAATTTCTAGCATCGTTGCCGGGGAGACATCATCAACATCTATCAGGTTCCTAATTACAAATCTCATCTCCTTGTAATTTACATCATGTGGCATTTTTCTCCCGTTTCCCTCTCCCCCACTTCACAAAATTTTCGGTTTTATTCGCCTTCTTTTCGTTTGCCTTTTTCTTGTCAGATCTCTTGTTTACCTATCTTTTTACTATGGCTAGTTCTTCCGTTATTGCATGTAACCCCGAGAATGAGGTTCTTAACTTCAAACTAAGGGGAGGGGAGAATCTAAAAGATGCTTGGTATAGGATTTTCAATGCTCACAATAGATCTATTCGTAAGCAATCTACTGTTGTTCTTCTTCGCAGTTTTTATGTAGTCATCACCACTTGGTATAGATTCGTCCTTGATATGATTACCGGTGGAAATTTCTTGATGTGCCCTACTTTTGATGCTTTTAATGCTATGGGAGATTTAGTGGGTGCACCACCTATCACTATCAATGAAACGATTTTAACTCTTGAGCACATTATACAAAAGTTGGATGCAATTGAAAATAAGATGCCAAACAAAGAAAATATTGAAAAATTAGATAAAACGATGCATAATCTTTCTAATAGAATTGGGTAAAAATCGGGAGATGGTCTTAAGATACTAAAGGAAAAGGAACACGAAGTCAACAAAAGAATGGAAGAGAGCCTCGCTAGAATTGATAAGTTGGAAGAAATCTTTAGTAACTTGTGTTCAGCTTTTTGTACCATTAAAATTATTGAAAAATCTCCTATTAGTAAAGATTGAAAATCTACACACATTCCTAAGAACAAGGGTGCCACTTGTAGTAGAAACAATGAGGATCCTAAAATGGTTAGTATTCACCCCAATTTTGGTGAAGTGGTAAATTATCCTATTTGCAAGAATGATTTTTTCAATATTATTCCAAGAAGTATTGTTATTGAAAGTCTGCATGCTAAATCCTTGAATAATTCTAGTTGTGTGATTGAGGAGTTGAAAACTAAAGATGACAATACTTGAATCTATGCATCAGGCCTAGCTAGGGGCGGAAAACGATAGCGCTTGTTGGGAGGCAACCCAATGAATAAAAATTATTTTTATGTTTTATTTCTGTTCTTGAGTGTTTATACAATCATGCTACTGTTATGATTGTGTTTTTATGTTTTAATTTATGTTTGTGCTAAGTAATGCGTTTAAGATCATGTTGGGTGATAGTTGATTTTATTTTGTTGAAAAACAGAAACTTTTGCGTCCAGTAAAAGAATTCTTAAAAATCACAGAATCGATGAACAATTCAGGATTTTATACATAAGATTGATATACAAATTTCTGACGTTGTCCTAAATTGTCAATTCTTTTTGAGTTTCATAAGTATGGTTAGAGTACAGATTACTATAGACTGTTCTGTTTTTGACAGATTTTGTTTTCGTTGCATTGTGTGCTTATTTTGATGGATCTATGACTTTTATTGAAGGGTATAAGCCATGGTAAAGTCGGAATACAGTAGATATAATGCAATAATAAAATATGAATGGGTTTGCAACATTACTTAGAGTGGTGATTTGCTTTATTATACTAACAGATCTCACGAAGATTTTGTTAAGTTTTGTGTGATTGAAGTTTTCAAGTTTTGGGTGAGATCACAATGGATGAAGGAATAAGGAGTGAAAAGAGCCTAAGCTTGGGTATGCTACGACACCCCAAGATAATATCCAAATAGTAACAAGCAACTAAGCTTGGGGATGCCCCGAGTGGCATCCCCTCTTTCTTCTAACGACCACCGGTATTTTACTTGGAACTATATTTTTATTCGTCACATATCATGAGTTTTTCTCGGAGCGTATTATATTATATGAGTCTTTGCTTGTTTTTATTTTTATTTTGTCCCAAGTATCCTTGATGGACACACCTATTTGAGAGAGCTAAAACTATGTTATGAGTTGTTAAAATTCCTCTATATGCTTCACTTAAATCTTTTGAGCTATGGAATTGCTCTAGTGCTTCACTTATATCTTTTTGAGAACTTTGAAGGAAATATATCATTCTTCACTTAGATTAATTTGAGAGTTAGTAATTTTTTTAAGAAATTCTCTCATGCTTTACTTATATTGTTTTGAGAGATGAAATTTGTATGCTCATGATCTTCACTTAAATTTATTTGAGCTTGTCAAAAGCAATGGAAATATATGAAACTAGTTCCAAAGTGATAGATATTCAAGGGATATAATAAAAAACTTTCATGAAGATCATTGGACAAATGGAACTTGCTTCCTTGTAATAGTTTTGAGACATGATGATAGTAATATGTGAGTTATTTTGGTGAGTAATTATGCTTTAGTAAGAATATTGGTGTTAAGGTTTGTGATTCCCTATGCAAGAACGAAAGTCAATAGTTATCCAGTGAAATTACATCCTACTTATGGTGCATTATTCAGTGTTAGTTATGCTTAATGCTCGTTTATGTGAATTTTTTTTTCTTGATTGGTTGCTTCTCAATCTATATCCCAGCCTTCACTTGTACTATGTAGAAATACTACTTGTGCATCCAAAATCCTTAAACCCAGTTTGGCCATATGAGTCCACCACACCTACCTATATGCGGTATTTCCATGCCGTTCCAAGCAAATCTTTTATGTGCCATCTCAACATTTCAAAATGAATTTTCTTTTGTGTGCTCGTACCGCTCATGAAGCGGAAGTGGGTGTGCGATATTTTTCCATGTTAGATGTGTTATTCTCAAGATGGGTGTTTATTCAGTTGTCATTGCATGAGAGTACGGCGGTAATAGGGATGCCGAGTCCCAAAATGAAAAATAAATTTACTTTATGTTGTAAAATAATAAATTCCTTGGAAAGTGTTTGTATGTAAGGCAACCGTGGATTTGGCTAGCCATGGATTGTAAAAGAATGGTGGGAAAAGGTATAAACTTTATTTTCTGTTTGGGAACCACTTATGATATATCTAGCATGGAAAGGCATTGAAAGCTCTTGGTCGTTTTCGTTGAGAGGAAAGGCATGCCACCCAAAATAATTTTCTCTACCAATTTAAACCTTGAGCTCTAGCACCTCTACAAATCACTACTTTCCTCTGCGAAGGGCCTATCTATTTACTTTATGCAATTTTTAGTTTTATTTGAGTCTCCATATTCTCCTATAAAGAACCAACTAGGGGACACTATGATCGTAATTGAGCCATTGGGTGTAGCTAATATTTGAGTGTGTTTCATGAATGGATCAATGATTGAGCATGATGGGCTAGGGATAAATTTCTTTAGTGTTGATATTCCGAAAGACATGGTTTCTTGTCGTTATGCTTGAGTATTTAAGTCTTCATGTCAAAACTAGAATATTGCTTTGAACCATCTAAAAGTACAAATGTCCATGCTACAAAAGAAAAGAATATGTGATGAACATGTTAGGCAACATTCCACATCAAAAATTCTGTTTTTATTATTTACCTACTCGACGATGAGCAGGAATTAAGCTTGGGGATCGTGATACGTCTCCAACATATCTATAATTTTTGATCGTTCCATGCCGTTATATTATCAATCTTGGATGTTTTACAATCATTCTATAGCAACTTTATATCTTTTGGGACTAACCTATTGACATAGTGCCAAGTGCCAGTTGCTATTTTTTTCTTGTTTTTTTACTTAGCAGAATATAAGTACCAAACAAGACCAAACATCGCGAAACTTTTTGGAGATTTTTTTGGGCCAAAAGACAACTAGAGGACGAGAAAAGCACATGAGAGGAGGGCCGAGGAGGCCACAAGACACCAGGGCATGCCAGAGGCCCCTAGCGTGTCCTGGTGGGTTGTGCTATCCTCGGGACTCCTCTCCACCGCCTATCAACTCTATTAATTCCCAAATATTCCAAAAAATCCTAGGAGAGTCGACGAAACACAATTCCAGCCGCCGCAAGTTCCAGAACCACGAGCTCCAATCTAACACCATCATGGAGGGGTGCATCATCTTCACGGGTGCCTCTCCCATGATGCGTGAGTAGTCCACCATAGACCTACGGGTCCAAAGGCAGTATCTATATGGCTTCCTCTCTCTCTTTTGATTCTGAATACAATGGTCTCTTGGAGATCTATTTGATGTAATGACTTTTTGCGGTGTGTTTGTTAGGATCTGATGAAGTTTGAGTTCATGACCAGTTTTCCATGAATATTATTTGAGATTTTTTTGATATCTTATATGCATGATTACTTATAGCCTCATATATCTTCTCCGAATCTTTGGTTTAGTTAGGCCAACTATATCATTTTTTTCTTGCCATGGGAAGAGGTGCTTTGTGATGGGTTCGATCTTGCGGTGTCCTCTCCCAGTGACAAAAGTGGCAGTGATGCACGCGTGTATCATTGCTATTAAGGATAACAAGATGGGGTATATTCCTACATGAATAGATCTTGTCTACATCATGTCGTTCTTATTGCATTACTTTGTTTTCCATGAACTTAATACACTAGATGCATGCTGGATAGCGGTCGATATGAGGAGTAATAGTAGTAGATGCAGAAACGTTTCGGTCTACTAATATTGGACGTGATGCCTATATAATGATCATCGCCTTGGATATCGTCATGATTCTTTGAACTTATATCAATTTCCCAATAGTAATTTGTTTACCCATCGTGCGCTATACTCATGAGAGAAGCCACTAGTGAAACCTATGCCCCCCGGGTCTATGTTTCAACATATTGATTTCCGATCTACTTTTTTGCCGCTTTTGTTTTCAGATCTATTATTCTGAAAACCCAAAAAAATACCTTGCTGCACTTTTTATTTGCTTCTTTTATTTCTGTTCTTGTGTGATCTATCCATCCAATCTACTACAAACTAATCTAGCTTTTTACCATGGAGATATTGACAACCTCTCTTACGCGCTAGGTTGCAAGTATTTGTTCTTTGTGTGCAGGTACCATTTACATAGTGTTTCTTGGTTCTCCTACTGGTCTGATAACATTGGTTTCATAACTGAGGAAATATTTACCGTAGCTCTGCTGCATCATCCCTTCCTCTTTGAGGAAATACCGACGCAGTCTCAAGCCACGTCAATGCTTTAAATAGAAAATTTGCTATGGGGGTGACACTTTCTCAAGTTGTCGTCACTTCAGGCACTACAAAGAAAATCGTAAGTACATTAGCACTGTAATTAGCAAGAGTACCAATGTTTTTGATGGTGTCAGATGTGTGGTAACTATCTTCGAGTCTGAGAAGTCTTGCCTCAATGTATGTATAATTTGGTTTCGTTTTGAAACTTAATATGTCTATTTTAATTAGGATTTTAATTTATCTGTGCTAGTAATGCATGATAGAGCAAGGCACTTGCTTTCTAAGCCCATAAAGTTCTACCATGAGATGCATGAGCTATTCACAGACACTAGTGCTGATGGTTCTTTGTCCATGGACCAACATACATGCACAATTGATTCCGATGACTCCAACAATGATGAAGGGTTGTATGACCTTAACTATTATCCACAGTATGAGGGCCTCCTTGAGGAGGATTCTAACACTTTGCCGAAAACACATGATCCTAGTTCCTAAAAGACCTCCAGTACCTATAGGTGGTGACAATTCATCATCTAGCACTAGCCGAGTTTTGGTGAGAAGCGCCCAAGAGGCAACAAGTCACCTACTAAGAAGCATCCAAAAACCAGGAGTCGTTTTGCGGAGTTCGCTAAAGAAATCAACTCTACATTGAGGTCAGTCCAGCAATCCCTAGAGGTCGCTCCTCCTCCAATGCCCCAAGTTGTTTATCATTATGCTAGTTTATGGAAGAAGTTGGAAGAACTCCCAATTACCACAGATAAAAGATTTGTTGCTGGTGTGTACTTATCTTGCAAGGGCAATCAAGGGTTGCGTGGTTGGTTATGCAGTGCAAGCGAAAAAACTTTTGAAACTTGGGTTTGGAAGTTCTTTGCTGACAAAGATCATGTTTAGACGATAACAACCTATGAAGTTCTATAGTTGCTAACTTGTGATGTCTTTTGACATGCAGTGAATGTAACTTTGCTAGAACTTGTGCTATTGCTATGACTATTACTTTACTTTTTATATGGCTGGAACTTGGACATATCTATCTTATTTTCTATCTTGATTATGAATTGTTATTTTCATTTATTTTGCACATATGGGATTAATAGAAAATGCTCCATGTTATTTTAGGGTTATTATTATTGTGAACAAATCTTCTTACATTTATGGAAGCATGTTGCAGTATGATTGACTTGTAAGACAAATGGCAAATAATCTCACCACTCTAGCACTAAGGTGATTATAAACACATGTGGCAGGAATCTAAAGCAAACCACAACTTTTTGTCAAACATTTGTGGAAGGCATCCAAACGCACACCACACAAAATCTGCCACACCTAACATAAGACATGTCTACAAACCAAACAATTTAATTTTGCCCCACATTGTGGCAAGCCACAGGTGTGTCTAGCACCTCACCTTAGGTGTGGCAATTTGAGTCTCAAACCAAACAACCCCCAAAAGACCTAATCATGGGCTTTGACCACTTCAATCCCGAAGAATACGTGCAGATAGGATAGAGGGTCCATGATGCCTAAGCTTCATTATATATTTTCAGTCACAACCACCATCGACACTGTGTATTTAAATTTCTTCATATCTCTTCCTTTCTCAAGAGAATATAAATTGAAGACCATCGAGATCGAATTCGTGCACCATGTTTCACATGTTCTAATTAGGGCTTATCTAGCTGAACTCTTATATTTTAGAGAAGTAAACAACCGAGTAAATATTAAGGGCCACAAATATTATGGTGCAAAATTATGAGAATAATGGGAAATAAAGTCTTCATAACTTGAGCAAGGAGGATGTCAATGAATGATGCCTCGATATTCTCGGTCATAATAAGGATGTCGAGGACATCACCTCTGACATGGTAGTCGTGGAGGAGGATGACAAGCTTGTAAGTCATGCCCTAGTACTCCAGGAGGAGGATATGGACATTATGAGCCTTGCTCTCCTTGCACCAGAGGGACGACGATAATATAGGCCATCATCTATTGGTGAATGAAGATATGAGCATGAGATGTCACTGATCTAAAGGAAGAGAACGGTGATGTCCATGATAAGAAGTACCAAAGGAGTACACCAATGGAATAATACTTTCATGCATGTGGACTAATAGATAATACAAACATGCCATATATCGCTTCTTGTGCTCCGGCATGAGTAGCCAAGGTTCCGTGTATTTTCCCAATACTTATCTCTTCCTTGCACGTGCTTACGAGTGAATTTTGGTATGATACAACATATGAGATTAATGACTATTTGCTAGTATCAACTGTTGGCGTTCCTTTCTGAAAAACGATACTAAGAGCCTCCTACATCTATTATTCAGCTGTGGTTTTAGACAGAGTTTCTAGTTCATATTAGGTGACATAACCAGGAATAAAATGTAGGTTGTTCACACTCAAATCAAAATGTACCTACTCCAAGTGTCATACAATATTCGAGAAAAAGAATGACATAAATAGCTGAATCAAGGCTCACAACATTGTAGTTCAAGAAATATATTCCAAGTGTGCAAATTTACAATACAACAAAAAGGTATAATACAAGCAGGAAACAATATCATAAATTATTCAATTGTATATAAGAAGGAAGCTGCATCAATGACAATATTACATGGTTGACATGAACATTATTGACATCAATGGAAATATAATCAGGAGCATTGTAGGCATCAATTATTCATTCCTAGAATTGCTGAGAATCACAAGTAGATCAATTCTACCTTGCTAGCTTGCTATGGCAGGCAGTGCTTGTCTAGTGTCACGATGCAGGGAGCAATGGTGTGGATTGCGGACGCTCACCAGATTGGAGGTGTGCACCCGACATGCGCTGTGATGAAAGCGGGCTAGCTGGCGTCATGAGACGGATGTCGAGGACATAACCTTTGACGTCATAGTTGAGGAGGAGGATGCCAAGCATGTAAATCATGTCCTAGTAGTCCAGGAGGAAGATAAAGACAATATGAGCCTTTATCTGCTTGTACCAGATGGGACAATGATAATATTGGCCATCATCTATTGGTGAATGAACATACGAGCATGATATGTCATTCATCTGAAAGAAGAGAAGGATGATGTCCATGATAAGAAGTACCAGAGGAGTACAATGAGGAAATAAGACTTCCATGTATGTGGACTAATAGGTAATACAAACTTACCATATATCGCTTCTTGTGCTCCCACATGAGTATCCCAGGTTTCTTGTATTTTCTCAATATTTATCTCTCTCGTGCATGTGCTTAATGGTGATTTTTGGTCCGCTACAACATATTCAATTAAGGAATCTTTCTTTGTATAAAGTCTTGTCGTTCCTTCCCGAAAAACATATTTTTCAAGCACTATCACTATGTCATTCTGTCTGGGTCATACATATGTATATGAACCATTTTTCTCCAAGAAAGGGGAAATAGTGTATGTTACATTTTCAAGATAATCCTTCATATCTTCCAAAGCCATAAGGTTTTCATGGACCTTGGGTGGAACATAGGACTCCACACATGACTAGGAGAAGAACCACTAGGTGTCCTCAAGTGTTGTGAAACAATAATAATATGGTTGGCCTGAAGTCATTCTCTAAACTTACAATGTTGGTGGTCAGGAGAAATAACATTATTTTCTCCATGATCTATTAAGGGTCTAAAATATTCTAGTGCAAAATTGCGAGGATGATGGGAAATGAAGCCTTGATCTCCTACACAATGAGGATACCAATGAAAGACGCCTTGACATTCTAGGGCATGAGGAGGATGCCAAGTGATACGTCTCCAACGTATCTATAATTTTTGATTGTTCCATGCTATTATATTATATGTTTTGGATTTTTTATATGCATTATATGCTATTTTATATTATGTTTGGGACTAACCTATTAATCTAGAGCATAGTGCCAGTTTCTGTTTTTTTCCTTGTTTTCGAGTTTCGCAAATAAGGAATATCAAACGGAGTCCAAACGGAATAAAACCTCCGGAATGATTTTTTCTGGAAAACATGGAAGCCACGAGACTTGAGAACTAAGGCAGAGGAACTACCACGGGGCCACAAGCCCGTAGGCACCCACGCCGGGCAGGCTTGTGGGCCCATGGAAACTCCCCTAACCCTAATCTTTGGCCTATAAATACCCAAATATTCCATCATTATCAGAATGAGCCACGAAAACACTTTTCTGCCACCAGAAGCCTCTGTTCCCGAGAGATCCAATCTTGGAGCCCTTTCCAGTTATCTACCGGAGGGGGATTCGATCATGGAGGGCATCTACATCAACTCCATTACCCCTCCGATGATGCGTGAGTAGTTCACCTTAGACCTACGGGTCCATAGCTAGTAGCTATATGGCTTCTTCTCTCTCTTTGCTTCTCAATACCATGTTCTTCATATCTGCATGTAGATCTATCTGATGTAATACTCTTTTGCAGTGTGTTTGTCGAGATCCGATGAATTGTGGGTTTATGTTCAGATTATCCATGAATATTATTCGAGTCTTTCCTGAACTATTATATGCATGATTTCATATCTTTGTAAGTCTCTTCGAGTTATTGCTTTGGTTTGGCCAACTAGATTGGTAATTCTTGCAAGAGGAGAAGTACTCAGTTTTGGGTTCAATATTGTGGTGTCCTCACCCAGTGACATAGTAGGGGTAGCGACGCACATATTGTAGTGTTGCCATCAAGGGTAAAAATATGGGGTCTTCATCATATTGCTTGAGTTTATCCCTCTACATCATGTCATCTTACCTAATGCGTTACTCTGTTCTTCATGAACTCAATACTCTAGATGCAGGCAGGAGTCGGTCGATGTGTGGAGTAATAGTAGTAGATGCAGAATTGTTTCGGTCTACTTGTCACGGATGTGATGCCTATATGCAAAATCATTTCGTTGGATATCTCCATAACTATTCGTTTTCTATCAATTGCTCGACAGTAATTTGTTCACCCACCGTAATATTTGCCATCATGAGAGAAGCCATCTAGTGAAACCTATGGCCCCCAGGTCTATTTTCCATATTATATTTTCAGATCTGAAACAAAAAACACCAAAAATACTTGCTGCATTGTTTTTACTTTTAGTTTTACTTTCCGTTCAAGCATCGTATTATATCTATCTCTACTAGATCTCATCCTTGCAAATAACCATGAAAGGATTGACAACCCCTTTATAGCGTTGGGTGCAAGAGTTTGATTCCTTGTGCAGGTATATCTATTGGTGGATCGCTTGTATCTCCTACTGGATTGATACCTTGTTTCTCAAAAACTGAGGGAAATACTTATCTACTTTGCTGTAACATCCCAAAATTTCATTTTGGAATGTTATGAAATATAGCTATGCATCATCATCACATTGGTTGAATGAAATGAATTGTTGAAGTTCTTATTTTGGATTTCTAAAAGGCCACTTTCACTTTTCCATTTACTTGTCTCTCCTATTTGAAAACCTCTGGAATTATTCAAAAAAAGAGAGGAGTAACATGACACTCCACACCAGGGGCAACTTGGTGAATTATGTGAACAATAAAACCAGGAGTTTATTTGAAAGTTTATCCCAAAAGAATTTAAAATCAATTAGGCATTTTCTGAAAAATAATTTTTTAAAGTATTCAATTTTGATAGAGGAAAAATGTTCATTAAATAGAATTTATTCCCCTGATCATTTTGATATATATATTCCCTATGTTTGGAAACGAGTTGAATGCATTAAAGGGTTTTAAACGCTCTAGAAATAGAAAAGGAACAAGTTCAAACGTTTTAATTAGAAAAAAACAGGCCGACCCACCAGCCTTTACTCCCGAGAATCTTTCGGATCGGTCGCCAACGCGGAGATCTCGCTCCCACTCTCACTGACACGCGGGACCCACCGTCCGACAGCGACAACAGCGCGCTCGTCTCCTTCCTCGCGCCGTCGACATCGCCGGAGATCCCTCCTCCGCTGATCTCGCTCCTCTCTCCCTCTCCCGACCCCACACCTGGCCTATAAAAGCGCCTGCCTTCTCCGCTCTCCGTTCCACCCCAAGCGCCCCTACCCACGCCCACAAACGCCACTGCACCACCTCGTCGGAGTTCGGTCATCGACCGAAGCTCTCCGAGCACAAGGCCGTCGCCTCCGTCGTCCCCAGCCCCGTCCGATGCCACCATTCGACGCCGGAGCTTCGCCACCATCGCTTGAGCATTTCAAACGCTGTCGTCGACCACCGCACGACCATCTCCGACCACCTCCGACCACCGTCCACCGTCGACCTCGCCGAAAACCTCGACCCCCTCTGTAAGCCACCCCCCATGCACCGTCAGATCTAGATCCAACGCGCCAGATTAGAACTTTTAATACGCCGAACTGTTTTCTTCTAATAACCGGCCGTCCGCTCGCTAGCTCCCGCACGCACATGGCCCCGGCCAATCACAGCATGCCACGTAGCCCCTAACCGATCGATAGGATTTTTTTTCTTTCTCTGTTTTTGTTTTAGAAAACAGAATGTGTTCTGTTTTTGTTTTTATTATATCTTTTAAAATATTTAGATTTTTTAGTTGATTCTTTTTGCATTAGGTCAAAAATTTCATGTAGTTTCATCCTGTAGTCTTAGATTTCAAATTTGAATTTTAAAATTTGAATCTAACCAAATTTGCTTAAATTACTAAAATCTGTATAACTAGAGTTTAAAAATATATTTTTGTATGAATCTCATTGCCACTGGTTTGTATTAGTTAGACCCATCCTCCTACATAGTTTGAGATTTTTAGGATATTTTAAATTAGGGTTTTTAGTAAAAACAGATTCTGTTTAGTTTCTTCTTAGTGTTTATTTGAATTGTTTTAGTTTAGTTTAAAGTGATGTTTGTTTTAGTTTAACTTTTATTGTAGTTCTTTAGTTGTGTTATTCAACATTTGGTGAATTATTTTCTAATAATAAAAATATTTTAATTTGTTTTGTCCTCTAGTTTGGATAGGTAAACCTTGTTTTCACCCTTAGTGTTGTTTAGAAAAATGTTTTGTAGTAATCCTTTTTGCACAAAATTCTTATAATGAAATACTTCCTGTTTTCTAATAAAATTTTGTATTTACTTTTCTGTTATCTATTGGTAAATTGCTGAAAACCAAATTGTCTTGTTATGTCTAGTAGATATTTTTGCCACCCAAAACTTTTAGAGTCTTCTACTTTGTTTTGGCTTCTTTCTTTTAAGTTTTCCTATTGATTGTTGTTGTATTACTTGTTTACCTTGCTGTTGAGTGAATTGTATTGTAATTATGCTTATTGTGTTCTCTGTTTGATTCGTTAGATCATCCGGAGTGCGAAGCTTGTTATCTAGAGTCACTTGAGTACGAGGATCGTCAGCAAGGCAAGTCACTTTGATCATCTTTACCTATGTTTTATTGCATTAGATCTACCATCTCCCCAATTGCATGCAAAGTAGGTAATTTGGAAACTTGGTTACCTGATGTAGTATCATGTGGTAGGTATCCCCCTCAACCCTTTGACACCCTGGCCCCGGGAAACGTTGTTTTAAATTTTGCTATGCTATTAGTAGACGGGGTTGGTTGTGTGATTCATGAGAGTTGTGAGATGATAATTACAAGACCTACATAATGATCAAGACTTCAAGACTCCGAGTTTTCAACATACCTCTGGGTGGATGATGGTTGAAAGGCGCCCTGGAGAAACCAGTGGTTAGCCTAGGTGTTGCTGGAGAAGTGCCAGTATTCACGCAGAAAGGTCCACCCAGGCACAAAGAGATGGATGGATGCTTCAAAACCCAAGGCTTACCTGCACAGCCACAAGCCATTATGGGCTCTGGCTTGGTTGGATATTGTGGTGACCCTGGACAGGCGGTGCTACGAGATGTAGAAGAACGGTAGGAAAGGATGGGCACCGACAGAGTCTCAGAGGAACCCCTTAGAAGACCATGTTTTGATCATCCGTTCCTCAAACACCCTGAAGTGCGAGGAATCCAACGGAGGCGATCAAATGTTGTGGGGAACGTGTGCAAAACTCTGCAGAGTACACAAACCTAATCGATTAGCCGTGTCCACGGTCATGGACAACTTGAGCCAAAGGAAATGAAACTATCTGGAATTCTCAATACAAATAATTATATTGATGTGGGTATTAATGACAACTTGGGTATGAGAATTGGTTGGTGGAACCATATCATTAATCAACCAACATTGTAGTAATAACTTCTGTTTTTGCCCCTCTCTTGTTGTAGGAAAAATTGGCTTTACGCAAAACTTACTATCCCACCTACCAAATATGCATATAGAATAGATGATTACTTTACACCCCCTCTTTTGTGACATTGCCGACATATTCAATATGCTGACCTAAACGGCTGCAATCTATCATGTTGTAGAGTACTTTTCTGACCAGGAGTGAGGATACGCTCTATGCTCGGTGAGATGCCCTTGGAGTCAGATGGACTCAACTACCTTTGAAGCTTCCGCAAGATTAGTTATTCTCATGAGTTGGCCTTCATCCACTTTATTGTAATTCTTATTGTAATAAAGGACTCGATATGAGATTTTCGATTAATAAAGCTGTGTGATTTCCCTTTGATATATACATTGATGTACCGTGTGTGTACCAGCATGTTCTTGGGATGGTACGGAAACATCGGAGATTCGACCTTTCAGGTCGGGTCGCTACATTTGCTACATCAAACCGTTCCTCTTCACGGGAAACCAAAGCATGCTCGAGAAGTAGCAAGAAGGATTTCTAGCGCCGTTGCCGGGGAGATACATAGAAAGTCAAGGATACCAAGTACTCATCTCAAACTCATCTCTTGCATTTACATTATTTGCCATTTGCCTCTCATTTTTCTCTCCCCCACTTCTAAAACGATTTTCCAAAAAGACTTGCCTTTTTATTCGCCCTTCTTTCGTTTGCCTTTTCGTTGCTATATTTGCTTGTGTTGTCATGTGCCTTCTATTTGTTTGCATCTTCGCTTGCTAAAAATCTATTGATATGGATCCTCATCCACTTGCTAATCTTTTGAAAAGATCAAATTATGATGAACCAATTGCTAGTGAGTTGAGTGCACTTGATTATCTCGATGAAGTTTTGTTTGAAAATTATGAATCTGAAATTTTTGATGAAGTGTTGAAAGAAGAAAATGATAAAGTGATTCATGATATATCCTTGAATGAAAAACATGATTGCCATGTTGTTAGTATGAATTATCTGAATATCCATGATGCTAATGATATGCAAAACCACAAGCTTGGGGATGCTATGCTTGATGAAGATGATATTTTTGTGCCCCAGGTTTTGGTGATGACACATATACTATAATTGATCATGAAAAGAATGCTTTGTGTGATAGTTATATTGTGATATTACTTCATGATGCTACTGAAAATTATTATGAGGGAGGAAGATATGCTTGTATGAATTGCAATAATATCAAGTCCCTCCTATGTGTTCAAAGTTTTGAAGTTATGCTTGTTTTGCCTTCCTATACTAGTTGCTTCTTGCTTCCATAAATTGTTTGCTCACAAAATTCCTATGCATAGGAAGTGGGTTATACTTAAGTGTGCTTTTAATAAGATTCACGATGCTCTCTTGCATGTTTCAAATACTACTTTTTATGTGAGCATCATTGAAATCATCATGCCTAGCTAGGGGCGTTAAACAATAGCGCTTGTTGGGAGGCAACCCAATTTTATTTTGCTTTCTGCTTTTTGATTCTGATTTGGTGTGTTTGGCACATTGTTACTTCTGTAGTAATTGTGTCTTTGTGTTTTTATTAGTGTTTGAGCCAAGTAAAACCTTTGGGCCGATCTATGGTAGTTGTTGATTTGATCCTGCTGAAAAACAGAAACTTTTGTGCTCAGTCCAGGAATTTTCCAATTTTTTCAGCGTGTCGAATTGATCTGAAATTTTTACACAGTATTTATATACAAATTTCCCTAGTTTTACTAAGTTTTCCGAATTTTTACAGTTTTAGAAGTATTCTAAGTTTAGAGATTGCTACAGACTGTTCTGTTTTTGACAGATTCTGTTTTCTTTGTGTTTTTTTGCTTATTTTGATGAATCTATGGGTCGTATCGGGGGGTATGAGTCATGGAGAAGATATAATACAGTAGGTATTACACCAATATAAATAAATAATGAGTTCACAACAGTACCTAAAGTGGTGATTTATTTTTCTTGTACTAACGGATCTCATGAGTTTTCTGTTGAGTTTTGTGTTGTGAAGTTTTCAAGTTTTGGGTGAAGATTTGATGGACTATGGAATAAAGAGTGGCAAGAGCCTAAGCTTGGGGATGACCTTGGCACCCCAAGTCATACTAAAGGATACAAAAGAGCCTAAGCTTGCAGATGCCCTGGAAGGCATCCCCTCTTTCATCTTTAATCCATCGATAGATTTACTTGAGGCTATATTTTTATTCACCACATGATATGTGTTTTTCTTGGAGCGTCTTGTATGATATGAGTATTTGCTTGTTAGTTTTCCACAATCATGCTTTTTGCACACATATTTAGAGAGAGACACGCTGAATTGTGAATTTGTTAGAATACTCTATATGCTTCACTTATATCTGTTGAGCTAGGCAATGTTGCTCTAGTACTTCACTTATATATTTTTAGAGCATGGTGGTGTTATATTTTATTGAAATTATCTCTCGTTACTCACTTATATTATTTTGATATTTTCTTAAAACAGCATGGTAATTTGTTTAGGTTATGAATTTAGTCCTAATATAATGGCATCCAAGAGGGATATAATAAAAACTTTCATATTAAGTGCATTAACAACTATGAGAAGTTGGATTCCTTGCATATAATTTTGAGATAATAGGGATGAAAATATGAGAGTCATGCTAGTGAGTAGTTGTGAAATGAAGAGATACGTGTGTTAAAGCTTGTTATTCCCATAGCATGCATGTATGGTGACCTACTATGTAACGAAGTTGGAGCATGACTTGTGTAATGATTGTCGACCTTTGTGTGAGGGCCGGGAGCGCGCGATGGTTAACTCCTACCAACCTCTCCCCTAGGAGCATGCCTCTAATGCTTTGTTTGATGACTAATAGACTTTTGCAATAAGTATGTGAGTTCTTTATGACTAATGTGAGTCCATGGATTATACGCACTCTCACCCTTCCATCTTTGCTAGCCTCTCTAGTACCGCGCAACTCTCGCTGGTACATCAAAACCTCCTTCCTCGAAACAGCCACCATATATTCCTCAAAACAGCCACCATACCTACCTATTATGGCATTTCCATAGCCATTCCGAGATATATTGCCATGCAACTTCCACCATGTAGTTTTCTATGACTTGCATCATCACTTCATATTGCATATAGAGTTTTATCTTGTCATAGGAATCGAGTTGTAATTTCTTTTTTATTTGAGTTATAAGTAAATAAAATTATGATGATTTTTCATTAATTGAGCATTGTCCCATGAGAGAAAAGGATGATGGAGGCTATGACTCCCTCACAAGTTGGGACGAGTATCCGTACTTTACAAAAAATAAAAGAGGCCAGCGAAGCCCAAACAAAAAATAAATAAAAGAGGCCAAAGAAGCCCATAAAAAAATGAGATAAAGACAGAAGAGAAAATTGCTACTATCTTTTTCCACACTTGTGCTTCAAAGTAGTACCATGATCTTCATGATAGAGAGAATCCTACTTTGTCATATAACTAGTGGATATTCATTTTGCACGACCACTTAGTTTTCTTTTTGAGATTTCATACACTTATAGCTCTAAGTGCATTTGTTGCATGGAAATCCCTACTCACTCACATTGATATCTATCGATGGGAATATCCATAGCCCATTGATATGCCTAGTTGATGTGAGACTATCTTCTCCTTTTCCCTTGCACCCCCACCATATTCTATTCCACCTATAATGCTATATCCATGGCTCACACTCATGTATTGCGTGAGAGTTGAAAAGGTTTGAGAACACCAAAAGTGTGAAACAATTGCTTGACTTGTTCACTGGGGTTGTGCATGATTTAGATACTTTGTGTGGGGAAGATGGAGCATAGACAGACCATAAGATTTTGTAGGGATAACTTTCTAAGGCCATGTTATTTCGAAAGGACACGATTACCTTGTCGGTGTGCTCGAAGTATTACTGTTTTTATGTCAATATTAGACTATTGTTTTGAATCTAACTGATCTGAATATTCATGCCACAATAAATAATATTACATGGATAAATATGTTGGGTAGCAGTCCACATAATTTTTTTTGTTATTATCATTTAACTACTCGAGGACGAGCAGGAATTAAGCTTGGGGATGCTGATACGTCTCCAACGTATCTATAATTTTTGATTGTTCCATGCTATTATATTATCTGTTTTGGATGTTTTATATGCATTAATATGCTATTTTATATTATTTTTGGGACTAACCTATTAATCTAGAGCCTAGTGCCAGTTTCTATTTTTTCCTTGTTTTTGAGTTTCGCAGATAAGGAATATTAAATGGAGTCCAAACGGAATAAAACCTCCGGAATGATTTTTTCTGGAAAATATGGAAGCCACATGTAACACCCCGAATTTTCAATTTGGAATGTTTTATAATTATTAGTTAAGCATCTATGCATTATGATTGAAATGAATGTGGCAATTATATTTTCATCTTCTTATTTGACTTATTTTCAATTGGCATTCAAGTTTACTCAATTACCTGACAAAATACTTTGAAAAAAGAAGTATGAGAGGAGGTAACATGACACCCCAAAAGTTAGAAGAAAATAGTGCCAATTTATTTGGAAGTCAAATTTGGTTTTATTTTGGATTTTCTTTAAATAATGTTTTTATAAAGTTTTTATTTTGACGCTAAGAAGATGTTCACGCTTTAGGATTTATTTTTCTGATCATTTTGGTATATAATACCTTATATTTTGTTTTCTGCTTTAGATCTAAAAAGAAAGAGTAAAAAAACACAACACGCATGCACACCCTAGCGAGGCCAGAGCCAGCCAAGCGCAGCCCAGCCCAAGCCAGCGCTAGGGCTGGCTAGCGCACGCAGCAGAAGTAAGTTCTCCTCGCTAGCACCGCCAGAGGCAGTGATGGAAGAGAAAAAAAAGAGGGTTTGTCCCCAACCTCCTGCTCGCACCGCACTAGATAAGCCAGCGCTCGCAGCCCCGCAACCGCCGGGAAGCCCTCGCCAAGCCATGCCCGCCCGACCACCTCGCCCGTGCCGGAGCCCGCCGGAGCCGCCGGCCTGCCGCTGCCAACTTCCCGTTGACGTCGTGCTCGTCGTCTCTGTGAGTGCTCGCCCGTTCCTCTGTTTGTAACGTAGATTAGATTAATTTTTTTAGTAGATCGAATAAGTATCGGTTAACCGCGTTTTAATATAAACCGTGCGGTTTATTTAAACCGAACGTCAGTTTTTTCCTTTTTAGTCTAGCTAACCTGTGATTTATTTAGTTCGCGAACGTTCACCGCCTAGCCACCACAGCGAACGTAGTCAATCAACCAGGGCTGACCGCATCGCTCTCTAGCCGCGAACGTTCACACATTAAGATTTTCAGAAACTTTCCTGTAGCAGTTTTTTTTCCAGATTTTATTCAAAACTTCAAGCGGCTTTAACTTTTTAACCGTAGATCGAAACGAGATGAAACAAGAGGCTAAATTTTCGTCTCGAATAGCCCTAACCAGAAAAACCATAGTGGCAGATTTTTGCAAGTTCAAATTTGAATTTATTTCAGATTTGAATTTATTTCAGATTTGAATTTAAATTTCATTAGGTCATATCTTTTAAACGGTATACCCGTTTGAAGTGATTCTTTTTGCACCGCGTCACACAAACTAAATCCTTTGCCATGAAATTTTGCCACTATGTGTTCTACTCAAGTAATTTCTATTCCTCATAATTTTACTAGAATGCCTTGTAGGAACACTAGTGCACGTCACGAATTTTTTCTTGAACATTATTTATACTTTGAAAAATTTCATGTTAATGACTTGTTTTCGATTTTAATTGGCTTTTGCAAGTATTTTGTTGCATGTTTTCTTTGAATTGTATGAATGCTTGTTTATGTGTGTTTATTTACTTTGCGATAGATTGTCCGGAGTGCGAAGCAGAGTACTACCATTCCCTAGAACTTCACTCCCAGCACGAAGGCAAGTTGCATTTTGATCATATCAGTTTTTACCTATGTTTTATTTTTGCACATAGTCCTTTGATGCAGGAGTGCATAATAGAAATTTATACTTGTTGGTTTTATTATCACCCAGTAGTTCATTTGAGGTAGGTCTGAACCGTACCAACTTTGTCACCACTGTGTTATGTTACAATGCCTCGTCAAAGTAGATGTGGATTGGGGAGTGTTATCACCTTGAGATGTGAGTGGCAAAGTAGTAACTAGGACCAACTCTAATGAACTACCTGGGTGGAAACTGGTTTGTATGGTGGCAAAGTATAGTGGGAGCATTCATGGGAATCCATGGGAGTGCACACTAGTGGTCCGTCCACCCAAGCTCAAAGGGATCAACCTTATTTTCATGTCTATAAGCTTCCGTGTCCAGCCGCAAGCCACTATGGGCTCTGGCTTAGTTGAGTAGATGGTGTGACCTCTTCTAGGATAGGCTAGCATATGTAGATGATGTAGGTGTACCGGCCTATCCATGGGTTAGGGGAAATGCTCTCGAAAGACTATGTCTCGATCTTCCGATCAAGGATGTGGTCAAGTCTTGTGGGGAAAAGTGCACAACCTCTATAGAGTTAAAAGCTAATCGATTAGCCATGTCCCCAGTCATGGACAACCTGAGCTTTTAGTAGTGGAAATGTAGGGAGATCTCATCACTCTTAACTAATCAACTGGGTACAAAAATTTGGAATGATTGAGATGGGCATCATCTCAGACTTATGGTATTTTTAGAAGTAGAACAATTATTTTTGATAGGGAAAAACTAGCTTTATGCAAAACTAAACTTAGAGCTTTCCACCAGCCAAATTGCATGTACTATGTAGGCACATTACACTTTATGATGTGACTTGCCAGTACATTCCATGTAGTGACCTACACGGCTGCAACTTATCATGTTGCAGATTTATCCGACGATGAATAAGGTGCGATAGGTTGTTGTTCTGCACTCAGCTTGCTCGTGGAGGTGATGGACTCATTACACCTTTTGCTTCCGCATTATTTTTGTTTTACTTGGCTTTAGGCCACATTAATGTAATAAATACTCTTTGAGGATTCTCGATGTAATAAATGTGTGATTGAACTCTGTTGTAAATCCTCAAGTACTGTGTGTGTCAGCATACCGATCCAGGGATGACACTTAAGCACAGAGACTCCGATCCCTTGAGATCGGGTCGCTACAAGATGGTATCAGAGCACGCATTGACTGTAGGACGCGACCCTAGAAAATGGAAAGCCATAGGATAAAAACCATATTTTACAACACTTTTATTCCCCTGTTTTGGTATCATACTTTCCCTGCTTCACTACTAATTTCTCCTCTCTTTCAAACTGTAGATGTCGACCCCCATCGTTGAGTTTGCTCAGCCTGATGCAACGATGCCCTTTGGAAGACAGCTCGTGGATATCGCAGGACATCTGCGCATTGCCTTGCCCAGCTTCACCGGTACCTTCACGGCCACTCTACTTGAGGAGATGCGCTGGAAGATTGACGTCCACATTCTGGGGCGAACTTTTGGAAATGCCATTGAGCCGATCGACTTCTACATAGAAGTAAGATCATGGGGCATTGGCAAAGGGATTGCTGCGCTCTTTGCACTTGGGCGAATCTGCCAGGACTACCGCGAGGATCTCAGGAAGACGAACTATGTCATATACGCGCGCCGCGACTCGGATGGAGATGTGGTGCGCACCAGGGAGGACGACACAATCACCTCACACATTGAGGACCTAGAGGATCTCATCACCAGGATGAAGGAAGAGATGTACGATAGCCTCATCACCACCCACAACCTGACTACCCGCAAGGTCGAGCTAGAAGAAGAGCTTCAAAACGCTCGTGCAGAGCATGAGGAGGAGCTTGATGCGCTGCAGGATAAGTTCGAAGACTTGAAGCTTCAGCTGGAGGAAGCTGAGGAAGAGCGTAATAACAGGGAGAATCCCCAAGAGGATCACTCTTACAGGGACTACGTCAGTCAGGACAAAGACTATGAGGACGACGATGAGGAGATACAGAGTGATGCCGCTGGAGCCGACATCAACATGATAGATCTCTCTTCCGATGAGGAGTAGATTTAGACCACCATGAGAGATTAGGATTTGATAGTCGATTAGTATTTGATTGATTTCTTTGTGGGACCTTCTCAAATCTTGTGACATGGCTCACCTTAGATTGTTCGTATGAACTCTTTGATTGAATTGAATTGGAGTGATTTGGATTTTTATTGATATCATTTGCATATGGGTAGTGTTTCTCCATTATGCCTAATTCTATCTATACCTCATCTATGCTGAGCTAACAGATGCGACCAAGGCGCGAACCTTCCGGGAGTGGCTCAGGGAATGATATCCCACCCGCCTTGGAACAATTGCTTCAGACCCAGAACCAGATGATACAGTTGATGATGCAGAATATGGCCCAGAACAACAACAACGACCCGCCTCCACCTCCACCTCGACCACAAATTGATAGCCTTACCCGTTTTCTGAGGCTGAATCCTCCAACCTTCACAAGCAGCCCTAAGCCAATCATCGCAGATGACTGGCTTCGCAACATGGGTAGGAAGCTAGCCACAGGAGGATGCACCGATCAGGAGAAGGTGAGGTTTGCCTCTCACCAATTGGATGGACAAGCAACTTCGTGGTGGCAGACCTGCACCGCCATGTACCCCATGGAGAATGTGACTTGGGCTCAGTTCTAGCAGGCGTTCCGCACTGCTCATGTTTTAGCGGGAGCTATGGCTCTCAAGAAGAGGGAGTTCTGCAACTTGCGCCAAGGAGGTCGCTCAGTGTCTGCGTATGTTGATGACTTGAGCAGGTTGTCCCTTTACGCCCCAGGTGACGTGGCAACCGATGCAGCCAAGCAAGAGAAGTTTCTGGAGGGACTGAATGATGAGCTGGGAATTCAGTTGATGGTAGCGACTTTTGATAACTATCGAGAAGTTGGTGGTCAAGGTGATCACTCTAGAGTGCAAGCATTAGCAGATGGAAAATTGCAAGAGGAAATACGGTCAAGGCAAGTTTCAGTCTGGAGCTCAGCAGAAGCCTCGCTCGGCCCCTTTCTCAGGATATTCTGGTACATGACACAGTAAGTTTGGAGGGCACAACCATCATAACCATGGTGGTCATTCTCAGCATGGAGGCAACGGACACAACCACAATGGCCATAAGAATGGCAATGGGAATGGAGGAAACGGCAATCACCATCACCCTACCCCTGCTACACCAGTGAGGAAGGATCTGTCTCACATCACCTGCTTCAAGTGCAAGAAGACAGAGCACTACTCCAATGAGTGTCCCGAGCTACAGAATGGGAATGGAAATGGAAGTTCTAGAGGCAAGAAGCCCAATCCTTTCACTAAGGGGCATGTGAATCATGTCAACGTGGAAGAAGTATATGAACAATCGGATGCGGTGATTGGTAAGTTCTTGGTTAATTCTTTTCCAGCACTCATTCTATTTGACACTGGTGCATCACATTCATTCATATCGAGGGGATTTGTGGATAAACATAAGTTGCCTACCATAGCTCTTAAGTCACCTATTCTAGTGAGTTCCCCAGGAGCAGAGTCTATGACTAGTCAGGCATGTTTTTAGTTGCCTTTGAACATAGGGGGGCATGTTTTTCCCACAGATATGATCGTACTTGAGTCACAAGGGTTGGATGTAATCCTAGGTATGGATTGGATGTCCAAGTACCAGGGAAGCATTGATTGTGCCAATAGGTTAATTCTTCTCACCACTCTAGAGAAGAAGAGGATCAAGTATGTATCCAGGCTTAAGCCTAAGAGGACTCAAGTGAACTCTCTTATGGGAGTTGTCCTGGAAGAAGTACCAGTGGTGAAGGATTATCCCGATGTATTTCTAGAGGAGTTACCCGGTATGCCACCGGATCGGGAGATTGAGTTTCTCATTGAGTTACTGCCAGACACCGGACCTATCTCCAAGAGGCCATATCGGATGCCCGCTAATGATCTAGCGGAAGTCAAGAAGGAGATTGAGGAGTTGCTAGAGAAGGGGTATATTTGCCCGAGTTCATCACCTTGGGGAGCCCCAGTACTCTTAGTGGAGAAGAAGGATGGAACATTGAGGATGTGTGTGGATTATCGCTCTTTGAATGAGGTGATCATCAAGAACAAGTATCCGCTGCCGATGATCAATGACTTGTTCGACCAGCTAGAAGGAGCTAGTGTTTTCTCCAAGATTGACCTTCGATCGGGTTATCATCAGTTGAAGATCCGTGAGAAGGATATACCTAAGACAGCTTTTACCACGAGGTATGGGCTTTATGAGTATACAGTCATGTCATTTGGTTTGACTAATGCCCCTGCCTATTTTATAAGCATGATGAACAAGGTATTCATGGAGTACTTGGATAAGTTTGTTGTGGTATTCATTGATGATATCTTGGTTTTCTCCAAAAATGAGGAGGAGCACGCAGAACATCCATGCTTAGTTCTGTGAGAATGAGCATGGAATTATGTATAAATACAAGAAACTAGGGGAATTATGTGGTAAATTGGTATCATATATTAGTCTAGCGGAGCGAGGCTCATATTGTCCATATTCTCCTCCTGGATTACTAGTTGACGACTTCCATGCTTGGCATCCTCCTCATGCCCCAGAATGTCAAGGCGTCTTTCATTGGCATCCTCATTGTGTAGGAGATCAAGGCATCATGTCCCATCATCCTCACAATTTTGCACTAGAATATTTTAGACCCTTAATAGATCATGGAGACAATAATGTTATTTCTCCAAACCACCAACATTGTAAGTTTAGAGAACGACTTCAGACCGACTATATTATTATAGTTTCACAACACTTGAGGCCACCTAGTAGTTCTTCTCCTAGTCGGGTGTGGAGTCCTATGTTGCACCCAAGGTCCGTGAAAACCTTATGGCTTTGAAAGATATGAAGGCTTATCTTGAAAATGTAACATACACTATTTCCCCTTTGTAGGAGAAAAATAGTTCATATACATATGTATGTCCCGGACAGAATTACATAATGATAGTGCTTGGAAAATATGTTTTCCGAAAAGGAATGCGAACAGTTGATACAAACAAAGTGTAGTTAATATATTGTAGTGTATCATGCAAAAAATTCACCAGTAAGGACATGAAGGGGAGAGATAAGTATTGGGAAAATACAAGAAACTCGGGGTACTCATGTGGGAGCACAAGAAGCAATATATGGTAAGTTTGTATATTTTATCTATTAGTCCACATACGTGGAAGTCTTATTCCCTCCTTGTAGTCCTCTAGTACTTCTAATCATGGAAATCATCCTTTTCTTCTTTCAGATCAACAACATATCATGTTCATATCTTCATTCACCAATAGATGATGGCCTATACTATCGTCGTCCCCTCTAGTGCAAGTAGAGCAAATCTCATATGGTCCATATCCTCCTCCTAGACTACTAGGACGAGATTTACATGTTTGGCATCCTCCTCCTCGACTACCAGGTCAAAGTTTATGTCCTCGACATCCATCTCATGATGCCAGCTAGCCCGCCTCCATCACAGCGCCTATCGGACGCACACCTTTAATCTGGTGGGTGTACATAGTCCGCACCATCGCGGCACTAGATAGGCACGGACTGCCGTAGCAAGTTAGCAAGGTACAATTGATCTTCCTGTTATTCTTAGTAATAGTGGGAATGAATAATTCAAGTCTACAATGATCTTGTATATTTCCATTGATGTCAACCATGTCACATTGTCATTTATGCAAATCCTGCAATGATGATTCCTTCTTATATACAATTGAATAAGTTATGCCATTGCTTCGTGCTTATATTGTACCTTTTTGTTGTGTTGTAAATTTGCATACTTGGAATATATTTCCTGAACTACAGTGTTGTGAGCCTTGATTGAGATATTTACTCATGCTTTTCCCGAATATTGTATGACACTTGGATTAGGTAGGTTTTGTTTTGAGTCTGCACACCCTCCGTTTTATTCCTGGTTATGCCACCTTATGTGAAATAGAAACTATGTCTAAAATCTCACTTGAAAAATAGGTGTAGCAGGCTCTCAGTATCATTTTTCAGTACAAAGAACAAACAAAACATCATCCACACAGAAGTTCTTTCCAGTCATTCTTATCAAGTATTTAATATTTCCATAACAATAACTACAAGTAGAATGTTTTCTTTGACCAGCATCATGATTTTCATTTCCATCTGCATGGGGCTAGGAGGCAGTGGATACAGAGCATGCCCACAACTCAAGAGGAACATTGCTTCTGCACTGTCATAGGGCAAGTTCGATAAAATCCAGTTACAAACTAACTAACAATATACCGATAGTTAGCGTTGTTTGGCATATGTTCTCTTTTAGACTTGGGATGCAAAAATTCTTATTATGATGGGTTAATGCATCTTCATTTTGGAAACTGAAGTACACGAGCCTCGAATTTTTCCTACTCTTGAAACTTCAGTTATTTGCATCCATGTTCGTTCTCATTACTTGGTGGTCTAATCAATTATACTTCGACATCATGGGCAACGGTACTCCTTTCAACTCCTATGCCCCAATTTCCTTATTTTTTGTTCTTATTTTTGTCGATGGCTTCTAAATAATATTTCTTTGCCGATTTCATTTATACCTACAATTGTAACCTTTTACTTGTGATGATTTTCCAAATTTAGATACATATTTCTTTCCATATTTTAATCTTTCAGGGTGCCTCCACAAATAAATTCATGTTATTCAAATGTGATTTCTAGTTTGTTGATTTTGATATATGATTTCCAATTTCTTATATCTATGAGAAAATTTGACATCATATCATGTTTTTACTTGCATCCCATGTTCTGCTACGAGATATGCTATAGGGGCATCTTTAAAATCTCAATCCTATTTTGCAAAGTTATATCATTTTACTTTCCATATTTTCCTATTATGTTATTATTTTACATAAAACCATGGCATTTTATGTTCTCCATCTTGAATTCTATATTTAACTTCCTTGGCTCCGAATGAAATATGACCAAGTTATTTTGGAAGATATGTCGATGTTAGATAGTGTGTTCTTTTGATGGTGAAACTTATTGCTAAACAATGTTTGTTGCTCTTTTGACCAAAAGAAATCAACAATTTGGTTTTAAATTGTTGTGTTTATTGGACTTATTCACCTTTATACTTTACATGGTGGTGCCTTCTGCTGGGATCACGACTAAATTATATGAATGATCAAGGATGTCGACGAGGAGGGTGAACATGCTACTATTCCCGGTGTTCCAAAATATAAGACATAGTTTGACTATTCAAATTCATGCTTTGACCATGAAGCTCTGAAACAATATTTATTAAATGATCACAAAATCATAATAAGGAGCATTTGAATACTAATATAATCATGTCAATTCTTCATAGCATAAAATTCCTACCATTACACCAACTGTTGATCAAATCATGAATTTGGACAGTGAGACTACATTATATTATGAAACTTAGGTTGCACAAAATTTTGTTGGTATTATGGTATTACGGGAAAATGCAGGTTCTCTTAAATAAAACAATATGGAACAATGTTTATGGCAATAGAACTCTAACAAGCAATATTATAAATATAATGCTAGGGCTACCACGTATCATAGGAATAGCTAAATACTACCATGGTCCCACCTAGTCTTAGATGGTATCCACTTTGTAAATACTCAACATCAAGTGAACTCAACAATAGTCTAATCAATTATTTATGGTCATTAAGTCAAAGGAGGAGGAGAAATAAAGGTAACTTGAAGCAAGAATCAAGAATCAAAAAAGGCCCAGACTAGAATAGGCTCATGATCCCAAAGGTCTGCCATGTGTAAGATGAGAAGGATGAGTTCCCATGGATTATCCATATACCCCAAGAGAATACTAGGTGACGACTTAAATGCTATCATACTCAACTGAACTACTGGGTCAAGGGTTACATCCTCGACATGCTCCTCATGCTCCCATAATTTCAAGGTGTATTTCACTGCCATCCTCCTTGCATAGAAGATCAGGCTTCATATCTCATCATCCTCCCAATTTCACATTAGAATATTTCAGGCCCTCAATAGGACATGTAAACAACATCGGTATTTTTCCGGACCAAAAACATTGAATTTTTAGAATATGACTTGAGACGAACTATATTATTGCAAGTTGACAACAGTTTGGGGCCAACTAGCAATTCTACTTGCGGCCATGTGTTGTCTCCCATATCGCACCCAAGGTCCAGGAGAAATGGCTATGGTTTTGAAAGATCAGAAGGCTTCTCAGGGAAATGTAACGTACATTTCTTCCCCTTGCTAGGAGAAAATAGTACATATATTTGTGTTTCTCCCGGACATAATAACAATACTTATTTTTTTTGGCTTTTTTAAAGGCTCCTATTGTGTTGATACAAAAAAATACTCATTAACAGGTTGTGTTGTATCAGCACAAAAATAATCGATAAACACTTGTAAGTGCGAGATAAGTATTGAGAAAAGACAATAAACCAGAGGAACTCATGTGGAAGCAAAAGAAGCAATATATGGTAAGGTTGTATTATCAATTAGTCCATATACATGCAAATATCATTCTATCATTGTCATCCTCTAGTGATTGCTTATTGTCCACATTATCCTTATCTTATTTATGATCAAGATCATACCCTGTTCATCTTCTTCATGCACAAGTAGATGATGGTCCATATTTTTGGCTTCCTCCTTTGGTACTAGCAGAGCAAGTCTCATACTGTCCATATCCTCCTCCTGGACTATTAGGACTTACATACTCGACATCCTCAACTAAACTACAAGGTTAAGGGTTAAATCCATGATGTCCTCCTCATGCCTTAGAATGTCAAGGCATCTTTGATTGGAATCCTCCTTGTGTAGGGGAACAAGGCTTTATCCCCCATCCCCCTCCCAGTTTTATACTAGAACATTTCAAGCCCTTAATAGATCATGGAAACAACAATTGTATTTCTACTAACCAAAAGCACTGGATTCTTAGAAAATGACTTGAGACCAACTATAACATTTTAGGTTCACAACACTTAAGGACACCTATAGGTTCCGCAACTCGAAATGTGTGGTGTTCCATGTCATAGATAAGGTCCGGGAACAACCATTGTGGTTTTGAAAGATAGGGGGCTTCTCTGAGAAATTTAAGTTACACATTTTCTCCTTTCTAGGAGAAAAATGGTTCATATATTTATGTATTTCTCAAACGAAAGGAAATAATAACTATTCTTGAAAAATATTGTTTCTCGAAATGCACGTCGGCAGTTGATAAAACAAAGACTTGTTAACCGGTTAGGTTGTACAACCCAAAAATCACCGGTAAACACATGCAAGGACGAGACAACTATTGTATAAATACAAGAAACTAGGGGAATTATGTGGTAAATTTGTATCATATATTAGTCCAGCAGAGCAAGGCTCATATTTTCCATATTCTCCTCCTAGATTACTAGTTGACGACTTCCATGCTTGGCATCCTCCTCAAGCCCCAGAATGTCAAGGCTTCTTTCATTAGCATCCTCGTTGTGTTGGAGATCAAGGCTTCATTTCCCATCATCCTCCTAATTTTACACTAGAATATTTTAGACCCTTATTAGATCATGGAGAAAATAATGATATTTCTCCTGACCACCAACATTGTAAGTTTAGAGAATGACTTCAGATCGACTATATTATTTTTGTTTCACAACACTATAGCAAATCTAGTAGTTCTTCTCCTAGTTAGGTGTGGGGTTCTATGTTGCACCCAAGGTTTGTGAAATCTTATGGCTTTGAAAGATATGAAGGCTTATCTTGAAAATGTAACATACACTATTTCCCCTTTCTAGGAGAAAAATGGCTCATATAAATATGTATGTCCCGGATAGAATAACATAATCATAGTGCTTGAAAAATATGTTTTCCGAAAAGGAATGCCAACAGTTGATACAAACAAAGAGAATTAATCAATTGTGTTGTATCATACCAAAAATCACCTGTAAGCACATGCAAGGGAGAGATAAGTATTGAGAAAATACAAGAAACTCAGGGTAGTTATGTGGGAGCACAAGAAGCGATATATGGTAAGTTTGTATATTTTATCTATTAGTCCACATACATGCGAGTGTTATTCCCCCGTTGTACACCTCTGGTACTTCTAATCATGGACATCATCCTTTTCTTCTTTTAGATCAACAACATATCATGCTCATATATTCATTCACCGGTAGATGATAGCCTATATTATCGTCGTCCCCTCTCGTGCAAGAATAGCAAATATCATATTGTCCATATCCTCCTCTTTGACTACTAGGACATGATTTACATGTTTGGCATCCTCCTCGACTATCAGGTCAAAGTTTATGTCCTCGACATCCATCTCATGATGCTAGTTAGCCCGCTTCCATGATGGCGCCTTTCAGCCGCACACCTCCAAACTGTTGGGGATCCACAGTCTGCACCATCGCGGCACAACATAGACACTTCCTATCATAGCTAGTTAGCAAGGTACGATTGATCTTCCTATGATTCTTAGCAATTGTGGGAATGAATAATTGATGTGTACAATGCTCTTGACTATATTTCCATTGATGTCAACCATGTCATATTTGTTGGGAAACGTTGCATGGGAAACAAAAAATTTCCTACGCACACGCAAGATCTATCCATGGTGATGAGCATCTACGAGAGGGAGAGTGGATCTACATACCCTTGTAGATCGCTAAGCGGGAAGCGTTAAGAAACACGGTTGATGTAGTCGAACGTCTTCGCGATCCAAATTGCCGAGCGTCCCATGATCCCATCATGATCCATCCCCCGATCTCATCACGATCCATCCCGTGATCTCATCATGATCCGTCCCGCGATCCAATCACGAATCGTCTCGCGATCTTGATCACGGTCCTTCCGATCTAGCGCCGAACGGACGACACCTCCGCGTACCGCACACGTACAACTCGATGACGATCTCCGCCTTCTTGATCCAGCAATAGGGAGCGGAGAGGTAGATGAGTTCTCCGGCAGCGCGACAGCATTGCGGCGATGGTGGTGGAGCTATTCTAGCAAGGCTTTGCCTAAGCACCACTGAAAACCGATCTAGAGGAGAAACTGTGATCTAGAGGAGAGGTAGCACGTGGCTATTAGGGTTAGCTTTTGCCTCTAAATACTCTAGTATATATAGGAGGGAGGGAGGGGAGGATGCAGACTCAAACCCTCAAGGTTTGGTCGAAATTGGAGGTGGAGGAGTCCTACTCCAATCCTATTAGGAGTAGGATTCCTCCTTTCCACTTGGAAACTCTTTCCACCTCTCCACCTTTGGATTTTTTCCTTCTCAAACCACTCCAGCTGCATGGGCCTCTTGTGGGACTTCCACAAGCCCACTAAGGGCTGGTATTCATCCTCCCACAGCTGATGTAGCCTCTTGGGTCGAAATACCCCTCCCGATGGTCCCCCGGTACACTCCCGGCACTCCTGGTACAGTACCGATGAGCCCGAAACTTTTCCGGCGACCAAAACAGGACTTCCTATATATCAATATTTACCTCTGGACCATTTCGGAGCTCCTCATGACGTTTGGGATCTCATCCGGGACTCCGAACAACTTTTGATCACCACCATGCATAACTCTATACTACCGAAACTTCACCTAACCTTAAGTGTGCAGACCCTGCGGGTTCGAGAACTATGTAGACATGACCGAGACACCTCTATGGTCAATAACCAATAGCGGGACCTGGATGACCATATTGGTTCCTACATATTCTATGAGATCTATCGGTTGAACCTCTATGTCAAGGATTCAGTTAATCACGTATGTTGTTCCCTTTGTTCTTCGGTATGTTACTTGCCCGAGATTCGATCGTCGGCATCTCCATACCTAGTTCAACCCCGTTACTAGGAAGTCTCTTTACTCGTTCTGTAATACAAGATCTCATGGCTAACACTTTGTCACATTGCTTGCAAGGCTTATTGTGATGTTGTATTACCGAGTGGGCCCTGAGATACCTCTCCGTCACACAGAGTAACAAATCCCTGTCTTGATCCATGCCAACCCAACAGACACCCTCGGAGATACCTATAGAGCACGTTTATAGTCACCCAGTTATGTTGCGATGTTTGATACACACAAGGTACTCCTCCGATGTCGGTGAGTTGCATGATCTCATGGTCATAGGAACAAATACTTGACATGCAGAAAACAGTAGCAATAAACTGACACGATCATATGCTACGTTTGTAGTTTGGGTCTTGTCCATCACATCATTCTCCTAATGATGTTATCCCATTATCAAATGACATCTCATGTCCATGACTAGGAAACCATAGCCATCTTTGATCAACGGGCTAGTCTATTAGAGGCATACTAGGGACATGGTGTTGTCTATGTATCCACACATGTATCTGAGTTTCCGATCAACACAATTATAGCATGGATAATAAATGATTATCATGAACAAGTAAAGATGATAATAACCAATTTATTATTGCCTCCAGGGCATATTTCCAACAGTCTCCCACTTGCACTAGAGTCAATAATCTAGTTCACATCACCATGTGATTCGCATTGTTACGAATCGAACACCCAATGAGTTCTGGGCTCGATCATGCTTTGCATCTGACAGAGGTCTTATAGTCAATGGGTCTGCGACATTTAGATCTGTGTGTACTTTGCAAATCATTATGTCAAACTATAAACACTGCTACCATACTCCACTTGGAGATTCCAAATGGCTGCTCTACTATACGTATCCGGATTGCTCCTAAGAGTCATGCGGATTGGTGACAAAGCTTGCATCAACGTAACTCTTTACGATGAACTCTTTCTTACCTCCATAATCGAGAAACATTTCCTTAGTCTTTTAGTTACGAAGGATGATCTTGACCGTTGTCCGGTGATCCACTCCTAGATCACTCTTGTACCCCTTGACGGACTCATGGTAAGGCACACACAGGTGCGGTACACAACATGGCATACTATACACAGCCTATGGCTAAGGCATAGGGTATGACATTCGTCCTTTCTCTTTCTTCTGCCGTGGTCGATCTTTGAGTCTCACTCAACTTCACACCTTACAAAGCAAGCGAGAACACTTCTCCCTGACTAATCCCTTCTGAACTCTTTCAAAATCTTGTCAAGGTATGTACTCATTCATGGTCTCATCAAGCATCTTGATCTATCTCTATAGATCTTGATGCTCCACAATTAGGTAGCTTTATCCAGGTCTTCCTTTGAAAAACTCCTTTCAAACAACCCTTTATACTTTCCAAAAATTCTATATCATTTCCGATCAACAATATGTCAACCACATATGCTTATCAGAAACTCTATAGTGCTCCCACTCACTTTATTGTAAATACAAGTTTCTCATAAACTTTGTATAAACTTAAAAACTTTGATCACCACATCAAAGAGTATATTCCAACTCAGAGATGCTTGCTCCAGCCCTTAGATGGATTGCTGGAGCTTGCACACATTTTTGCATCCTTAGTACTGACAAAACCTTCTAGTTGTATCACATACAACCTTTCCTCAAGTAAACCGTTAAGGAAACGATGTTTTGACATCCATCTGCCAGATTTCATAATTGAAAAACGCAGCAACTACTAACATAATTCCAACAGACTTTAGCATTGCTACAAGTGAGAAAGTCTCATCGGAGTCAACTCCTTGAACTTTGTCGGAAACTTCTTTGCGACAAGTCAAGCTTTATAAATGGTGACATTTACCATCAGCGCTTGTCTTTATTTTAAAGGTCCATTTGTACTCGACGACCTATCTTCCAACGAGCAAGTCTACCAAAGTCTATACTTGGTTTTCATACATGGATCCTTTCTCGGATTTCATGGCCTCTAACCATTTTTCGGAATCCGGGCCCATCATCACTTCTCCATAGTTCGTAGGGTCATCCTTGTCCAACAACATGACCTCTAAGACAGGGTTGCCGTACCACTGAGGAGTAGTATGTGTACTTGTCGACCTACGAGGTTCGATAGTAACTTGATCCGAAGCTTCATGATCATCATCATTTACTTCCTCTTCAACTGACGTAGGTTCCACAGAAACATCTTTCTGCGTTGCGCTACTCTCTGGTTGAAGCAAAGGTTCAACAACCTCATTAAGTTCCATCTTCCTCCCACTCAATTCTTTCGAGAGAAACTTTTTCTCGAGAAAGGACTTGGTTTTAGCAACAAAAATTTTATGCTTGGATCTGAGATAGAAGGTATACCCTACTGGTATTCTATGAAGATGCATTTGTCCGCTTTGGGTTCGAGCTCATTAGGTGAAAACCCTTTTCACATAAGCATCGCAGCCCCAAACATTAAGAAATGACAACTTAGGTCTCTATCAAACCATAATTCACACGGTGTCATCTCAACGGATTTAGATGGTGCCCTATTTAAAGTGAATTTTGTTGTCTCTAATGCATAACCCCAAAACTATAGTGGCAAATCGATAGGAGACATCATAGTTCGCACCATATCCAATAGAGCATGACTACGACGTTCGGACACACCATCAGACTATGGTGTTCCAGGTGGCGTGAGTTGTGAAACAACTTTCACATTGTCTAAAGTTGTATGCTAAACTCGTAACCCAGATATTCACCTCCACGATCATATCGCAGACATTTTTATCTTCTTGTCACGATGAACTTACACTTCACTCTGAATTTGCTTGAACTTTTCAAACAATTCAGACTTGTGTTTCAATAAGTAAATATACACCATATCTACTCAAATTATCAGTGAAGGAAAGAAAATAACGACATCCACCACACGCTACGAGACTCACTGGATTGCATACATCAACATGTATCATTTCCAACAAATCACTTGCCCGCTCCATCAAACCAAAAACGGGGTCCTTAGTCATCTTGCCCAAGAGGCATGGTTCGCATGTCTCAACCGATTCGAAATCGAATGAGTCCAAAGATCCATCAGCATGGAGTTTCTTCATGTGATTTGTACCAATATGACATTTAGCGGCAGTGCCACAAGTGGTACTATCATTATTGACTTTGCATCTTTTTGCATCTATGTTATGAACATGTGTACTACTATGATCAAGATTCAACAAACCATTCATTGGGTGCATGACCATTGAAGGTATTATTCATGTAAGTAGAATAACCATTATTCTCCGACTTAAATGAATAACCGTATTGCAA
Source organism: Hordeum marinum (assembly GCA_022496015.1). Taxonomy (NCBI): domain Eukaryota; kingdom Viridiplantae; phylum Streptophyta; class Magnoliopsida; order Poales; family Poaceae; genus Hordeum; species Hordeum marinum. The sequence continues at coordinate 541,258,180 of CM039673.1, read as the reverse complement.
TAAACACGATCTAATCACGTTCATGCTCAACGCAAACACCAAATAACATTTATTTAGGTTCGTCACTAATCCCAAAGGTAGAGAGAGCGTGCGATGTTGATCACACCAACCTTGGAAACATTTCCAAAAAACATCGTCACCTCACCCTTGGCTAGTCTCCGGTTATTCCGTAACTTTTATTTCGAGTTACTAACATTTAGCAACCGAACCGGTATCCTATACCCACGTGCTACTAGGAGTAGTAGCAAGGTAAACATCAATAACATGTATATAAAAATATACTTCCATCGACGTTGCCAGCCTTCTTACCTACCAAGTATCTAGGGTTGTTCCGCTTTAGTGACCGCTCTCCTCATAATAGAAGCACTTAGTCTCGGGTTTGGGTTCAACTTTGGGTTGCTTCACTGGAGCAGCAACTGTCTTGCCATCCATGAAGTTTTCCTCTTAGCCCTTGACCTTCTCGAAACTAGTGGTTTCCCTAACCATCAAAACTTGATGCTCCTTCTTGATTTCTACCTTCGTTGTGTCAAACATCATGAACAGCTCACGGATCATTATTTCCATCCCTAGCATAATTATAGTCCATCACAAAGTTCTAGTAGCTTAGTGACAGTGACTCAAAGAACTATGTCAATCACTTTCTTATCTGGAAGATCAACTCCCACTCGATTCAAGCGATTGTAGCACCCAGACAATCTGAGCACATGCTCAACGATTGAGCTCTTCTCCTTCATCTTGCAGGCAAAGAATCTTGTTGGAGATCTCATATCTCACAACATGGCATGAGACTGAGATCCCAACTTCAGATCTAAGAACATCTCATATATTCCATTACGTTCAAAACGTTTTGGAGCCTCAATTCTAAGCCGTAAAGCATGACACACTAAACTATCAAGTAGTCATCAGAACGTGCCTGTCAGATGTTCACAACATCTTGAGACGATGCTAGAGGGGGTGGCGCACCGAGCGGTGCATTAAGGGCATAAGCCTTCTGCCCAGCAATGAGGACAATCCTCAGATCACGGACCCAGTCCGCAATATTTCTACCATCATCTTTCAACTCTATTTCTCTAGGAACATATAAAAATTCAAGGGAGCTACAGCGTGAACTAGTAATCTACAACATAATTTGCAAAGACACTACTGACTATGTTCATGATAATGAGTTCAATTAATCATATTACTTAAGAACTCCCACTCAAATTGACATCCCTCCGGTCATTCGAGTGATACATGATCCAAATTCACCAACTCAAGTCCGATCATCATGTGAGTTGAGGTGGTTTCAATGGTGAACATCATCATGTTGGTCATATCTACTATATGACTCATGTTCGACCTTTCGTTCTCTTGTGTTCCGAGGCCAAGTCTGTACATGCTAGGATCTCATAAGCATAGGACTAAGGTTGGTCCGAGCCGCTTCATCCCACAATACCGCTGAACCAAAACACGACCAAGGGAGGAAGCAATCTAAGCATCAACGCCCACAAACTCTTTGTGTTCTACTCGAGATCTCATCTACACATAGACCTAGCTCATGATGCCACTGTTGGGGAACGTTGCATGGGAAACAAATATTTTCCTACGCACATGCAAGATCTATCCGTGGTGATGAGCATCAACGAGAGGGAGAGTGGATCTACATACCCTTGTAGATCGCTAAGCGGGAAGCGTTAAGAAACACGGTTGATGTAGTCGAACGTCTTCGCGGTCCAAATCGCCGAGCGTCCTGCGATCCCACCACGATCCGTCCCGCGATCTCATCATGATCCATCCTATGATCTCATCATGATCCGTCCCACGATCCAATCACGAATCGTCTTCCGATCTAGCGCCGAACGGACGACACCTCCGCGTTCAACACATGTACAGCTCGATGATGATCTCCGCCTTCTTGATCCAGCAATAGGGAACAGAGAGGTAGATGAGTTCTCCGGCAGCACAACGGCATTGTGGCGATGGTGGTGGAGCTATTCCAGCAGGGCTTCGCCTAAGCACCGCTGAAAACCGATCTAGAGGAGAAACTGCGATCTAGAGGAGAGGTAACACGTGGCTATTAGGGTTAGCTTTTCCCTCTAAATCCTCTATTATATATAGGAGGGAGGGAGGGGAGGAGGCAGCCTCAAACCCTCAAATTTTGGTCGAAATTGGAGGTGGAGGAGTCCTACTCCAATCCTATTAGGAGTAGGATTCCTCCTTTCCACTTGGAAACTCTTTCCACCTCTCCACCTTTGGATTTTTTCCTTCTCAAACCACTCCAGCCGCATGGGCCTCTTGTGGGACGTCCACCAGCCCACTAAGGGCTGGTATTCATCCTCCCACAGCCCATGTAGCCTCTTGGGTCGAAATACCCCTCCCGATGGTCCCTCGGTACACTCCCGGCACTCCCGGTACACTACTGATGAGCCCGAAACTTTTTCGGCGACCAAAATAGGACTTCCTATATATCAATCTTTACCTCCAGACCATTCCGGAGATCCTCGTGACGTCCGGGGTCTCATTCGGAACTCCGAACAACCTTCGTTCACCACCATACATAACTCTATACTACCGAAACGTCACCGAACCTTAAGTGTGCAGACCCTACGGGTTCGAGAACTATGTAGACATGACCGATACACCTCTACGGTCAATAACCAATAGCAGGACCTGGATGACCATATTGGTTCCTACATATTCTATGAGATCTTTATCGGTCAAACCTCTATGTCAAGGATTCAGTTAATCCCGTATGCTGTTCCCTTTGTTCTTCGGTATGTTACTTGCCTGAGAGTCGATCGTCGGCATCTCCATACCTAGTTCAACCTCGTTATTAGCAAGTCAGTTTACTCGTTCTATAATACAAGATCTCGTGGCTAACACTTAGTCACATTTCTTGCAAGGCTTATTGTGATGTTGTATTACCGAGTGGGCCCTGAGATACCTCTCCGTCACACGGAGTAACAAATCCCAGTCTTGATCCATGCCAACCCAACAGACACCCTCGGAGATACCTGTAGAGCACCTTTATAGTCACCTAGTTACGTTGCGACGTTTGTTAAACACAAGGTACTCCTTTGGTGTCAGTGAGTTGCATGATCTCATGGTCATAGGAACAAATACTTGACATGCAGAAAACAGTAGCAATAAACTGACACGATCATATGCTACGTTTGTAGTTTGGGTATTGTCCATGACATCATTCTCCTAATGACGTGATCCCATTATCAAATGACATCTCATGTCCATGACTAGGAAACCATAGACATCTTTGATCAACGAGCTAGTCTATTAGAGGCATACTAGGGACATGGTGTTGTCTATGTATCCACACATGTATCTGAGTTTCCGATCAACACAATTATAGCATGGATAATAAACGATTATCATGAACAAGGAAATATAATAATAACCAATTTATTATTGCCTCTAGGGAATATTTCCAACAATATTGTCATTTATGCAAATCCTGTAATGATGGTTCCTTCTTATATACAATTGAATAAGTTATGCCATTTCTTACTGCTTATATTGCACCTTTTTGTTTTATTGTAAATTTGCATACTTGGAATATATTTCCTGAACTACAGTGTTGTGAATCTTGATTGAGCTATTTGATGTCAATTTTTTCCTGAATATTGTATGACACTTGGATTAGGTAGGTTTTGTTTTGAGTCTGCACACCCTCCATTTTATTCCTGGTTATGCCACCTAATGTGAACTAGAAATCATCTATAAAATCATAGCTAAAAAATAGATGTAGAAGTCTCTCAGTATCGTTTTTTAGTACAAAGAACACACAAAACGTTCTGTCTTGTCATTGGTATGTAGTATTTAATCTTTCCATAACAATAACTACAAGTAGAATGTTTACTTTGACCAACATCACGATTTTCATTTCCATCTGCACGCGGCTAGTAGGCAGTGGATACAGAGCATGCCCACAACTCAAGACAAACATTTTTTGCACTATCATAGGGCAAGCTCAATAAAATCCAGTTACAAACTAATTAACCATATACTGGTAGTTAACCTTGTTAGGCATATGTTCTCTTTTAGACTTGGGATGCAAAAATTCCTATGTTGATGGGTTAATGCATCTTCATTTTGGAAATTGGAATACACAAGTCTCGAATTATTCCTACTCTTGAAACTTCATTTATTTGCATCCAAGTTCCTTATCATTACTTGGCGGTCTAATTACTTCTACTTCGACATCATGGTCAATGGTACTCCTTTCAACTCCTACGCCCCAATTGCCTTTTTTTGTTCTTATTTTTGTTGATGGCTTCTAAATAATATATTTTTTCCGATTTAATTTTATATCTTGTAACCTTTTATTTGTGATGATTTTCCAAATTTAGATACATATTTCTTTCCATATTTTAATCTTTCAGGATGCCTCTACAATTAAATTCATGTTATTGAAATGTGATTTCCAGTTTGTTGATTTTTATATGTGATTTCCAATTTCTTATATCTATGTGAAAATTTGACATCATATCATGTTTTTACTTGCATCCCATGTTCTTCTACGAGATATGCTGTAGGGGCATCTTTAAAATCTCAATCCTATTGTGCATAGTTATATCATTTTACTTTCCATATGTTCCTATTATGTTAGTGTTTTACATAGAACCATGGCATCCCATGTTCTCTATCATGAATTCTATATTTAACATCCTTGTCCCCGAATGAAGTATGACTAAGTTATTTTGGAATATATGTCGTTGTTAGATAGTGTGTTCTTTTGATGGTGAAACTTATTGCTCAACAATTTTTGTTGCTCTTTTGACCAAAAGAAATCAACAATTTGGTTTTCAATTGTTGTGTTTATTGGCCTTATTCACCTTTATACTTTACATAGTGGTACCTTCTGTTGGAACCATGATTAAATTAAATGAATGATCACAGATGTCGACGAGGAGGGTGAACATGCTACTACACTCGTTGTTCCAAAATATAAGACATAGTTTGACTATTCAAATTCATGCTTTGACCATAAAGCTCTGAAACAATATTTATTAAATGATCACAAAATCATAATAAGTAGGATTTGAATACTAATCTAATCATGTCTATTCTTAGAAGCAAAAAACTCATACCATTACACCAATTGTTGATCAAAGCATGAATTTGGACAGTTAGACTACATTATATTTGGAACTTAGGTAGCACAAAATTTTGTTGGTTTTATGGTATTACGTGAAAATGCAGGTTCTCTTAATTGAAACTGTGTGGAACAATATTTATCGCAAGTGAATTCGGGCTACCATGTATCATAGGAATAGCTAAATACCTCCATGGTCCCACCTAGTCTTACAAGGTATCCACTTTGCAAATACTCAACATCAAGTGTAGTCAACAATAGTCCAATAAATTATTCATGCTCATCAAGTAAAAGGAGGAGGAGAAATAAAGGCAAGTCGAAGCAAGAATCAAGAATCAAAAAAGGCCCATACTAGAATAGGCTCATGAACCCAAAGGTCTGGCATGTGTAGGATGAGAAGGATGAGTTACGATGGATTATCCATATGTCCCCCCCAAGACTACTAGGTGATGACTTAAATGCCGTCATCCTCAACTAAACTACCGGGTCAAGGGTTACATCCTCGACATGCTCCTCATGCCCCCATAATGTCAAGGTGTATTTCATTGCCATCCTCCTTGCATAGAAGATCAGGCTTCATTTGTCATCGTCCTTCCAATTTCACATTAGAATATTTCAGGCCCTTAATAGGTCATGGAAACAACATCGGTATTTATCCTAACCAACAACATTGGATGTTTAGAATGTGACTTGAGACGAACTATATTATTGCAGGTTAACAACAGTTGGGGTCAACTAGCAATTCTACTTGTGGTCATGTGTTGTGTCCCATATTGCACCCACGGTCCAGGAAAAATGGCTATGGTTTTGAAAGATTAGAAGGCTTCTCAGGGAAATGCAACATACATTTCTTCCCCTTGCTAGCCGAAAATAGTACATATATTTATGTTTGTCCCATACATAATAACAATACTTATTTTTGGCTTATTGAAAGGCTCCTCTTGTGTTGATACAAACAAAGAATCGTTAACCGGTTGTGTTGTATCAGAACAAAAATAATTGGTAAACCCATGGAAGTGAGAGATAAGTATTGAGAAAATACAAGAAACCAAAGGAACTCATGTGGAAGCAAAAGAAGCAATATATGGTAAGGTTGTATTATCCATTAGTCCATATACATGCAACTATTATCCTATCATTGTGCTCCTCTAGTGATTGCTTGTCATCCACATTATCCTTGTCTTGTTTATGATCAACGATCATACCCTTTTCATCCTCTTAATGTAGGAGTACATGATGGCCCATATTTTTGGCTTCCTCCTTTGGTACTAGCAGAGTAAGGCTCATATTGCCCATGTCCTCCTCCTCTAGTAATAGGTGACGACTTACATAATTGACATCCTCAACTAAACTACAAGGTTAAGGATTACATCCTTGATGTGCTCCTCATGCCCTAGAATGTCAAGGTGTCTTTGATTGGAATCCTCCTTGTGAAGGGGATCAAGGCTTCATCCCTCATTGGATGCTTATAGAATGACTTGAGACCAACCATAACATTTTAGGTGCACAACACTTAAGCACACCTAGAGGTTCCACTCCTGGTCATGTGTGGTGTCCCATGTCACAAATAAGGTCCGGGAAGAATCCGTGTGGTTTTGAAAGATAGGGGGTTCTCTAGAAAATGTACGTTACACATTTTCTCCTTTATAGGAGAAAAATGGTTCAAATATTTATGTATTTCTTGGACGGGAGGAAATAATAACAATTCTTGAAAAATATTGTTTCTCGAAACGCATGTCAACAGTTGATAAAAACAATGACTCGTTAACCGGTTAGGTTGTACCACCCAAAAATCACCGGTAAACACATGCAAGGACGAGACAACTATTGTATAAATTACAAGAAATTAGGGGTATTATGTGGTAAATTTGTATCATATATTAGTCTAGAAGAGCAATGCTCATATTGTCCATATTCTCCTCCTGGATTACTAGTTGACGACTTCCATGCTTGGTGCTGCTTCTCGAGCATGTGTTGGTTTCCCGTGAAGAGGAATGGTTTGATGCAGCAAAGTAGATAAGTATTTGCTCAGTTTTTGAGAAGCAAGGTATCAATCCAGTAGGATATACAATCAAGCCACCAATATATATACCTGCACAAGTAATCAAACTCTTGCACCCAACGCTATAAAGGGGTTGTCAGTCCTTTCATGGTTATTTGCAAGGATGAGATCTAGTAGAGATAGATATAATAGGATGCTTGAACGGAAAGTAAAACTAAAAGTAAAAGCAATGCAGCAAGTTTTTTTGGGTTTTTGGTTTTAGATCTGAATATATAATATGGAAAATAGACCCTGGGATCATAGGTTTCACTAGATGGCTTCTCTCATGATGGCAAGTATTACGGAGGGTGAACAAATTACTGTTGAGCAATTGAAAGAAAAATGAATAGTTATGAAGATATCCAAGGCAATCATTATGCATATAGGCATCATGTCCGTGACAAGTAGACCGAAACGATTCTGCATCTACTACTATTACTCCACACATCGACCGACTCCTGCCTGCATCTAGAGTATTAAGTTCATGAAGAACAGAGTAACACATTAGGTAAGATGACATGATGTAGAGGGATAAACTCAAGAAATATGATGAAAACCCCATCTTTTTACCCTTGATGGCAACAATACAATACGTGCCTCACTACCCCTACTATGTCACTGGGTGAGGACACCGCAAGATTGAACCCAAAACTAAGCACTTCTCCTATTGCAAGAATTACCAATCTAGTTGCCAAACCAAACCAATAGCTCGAAGAGACTTGCAAAGATATGAAATCATGCATATAGGAATTCAGGAAAGACTCAAATAATATTCATGGATAATATGAACATAAACCCACAATTCATTGGATCTCGACAAACACACCGCAAAAGAGTATTACATCAGATAGATCTCCATGAAGATCATGAAGAACATGGTATTGATAAGCAAATAAAGAGAAGAAGCAATCTATATACTAGCTATGGACCCGTAGGTCTGAGGTGAACTACTCACGCATCATCAGAGGGGCAATGGAGTTGATGTATATGCCCTCCGTGATCGAATCCCCCTCCGACAGATTACCGGAAAAGGCTCCAAGATTGGATCTCTCGGTAACGGAGGCTTCTGGCCACAGAAAAGTGTTTTCGTGGCCCGTTCTGATAATGATGGAATATTTGGGTATTTATAGGCCGAAGATTAGGGTTAGGGGAGTTCCAGGGACCCACAAGCCTAACCGGCACGGGTGCCCCCTGGCCACGGCAAGCGGGCTTATGGCCCCATGGCAGCTCCTCTGCCTTGGTTCTCAAGTCCTGTGGTGTAGCGACCCGATCTCAAGGGATTGGAGTCTCTGTGCTTAAGTGTCATCCCTGGATCGGTATGTTGACACACACAGTACTTGAGGATTTACAACAGAGTTCAATCACACATTTATTACATCGAGAATACTCAAAGAGTATTTATTACATTAATGTGGCCTAAAGCCAAGTAAAACAAAAACAATGTGGAATCAAAAAGTGTAACGAGTACATCAACTCCACGAGAAATCGCACCTTATTCGTCGTCGGATAAATCTGCAACATGATAAGTTGCAGCCGTGTAGGTGAGTACATGGAATGTACTGGCAAGTCACATCATAAAGTGTAATGAGCCTACATAGTACATGCAATTTGTCTAGTGGAAAGCTCTAAGTTTAGTTTTGCATAAAGCTAGTTTTTCCCTATCAAAAATAATTGTTCTACTTCTACAAATACCATAAGTCTGAGATGATGCCCATCTCAATCATTCCAAATTTTTGTACCCAGTTGATTATTTAAGAGTGATGAGATCTCCCTACATTTCCACTACTAAAAGCTCAGGTTGTCCATGACCAGGGACACCGCTAATCGGTTAGATTTTAACTCTGTAGAGGTTGTGCACTTTTTCCCACAAGACTCGACCACATCCTTGATCAGAAGATCGAGACATAGTCTTTTGAAAGCATTTCCCCTGACCCACGGATAGGCCGGTACACCTACATCATCTACATCTGCTAGCCTATCTCGGAAGAGGTCACACCATCTACTCAACTAACCCAAAGCCCATATTGGCTTGCGGCTGCACACGGAAGCTTATAGACATGAAAATAAGGTTGATCCCTTTGAGCCTGGGTGGACGGACCACTAGTGTGCACTCCCATGGATTCCATTGAATGCTTCCACTGTACTTCGCCACCATACAAACCAGTTTCCACCCAGGTAGTTCATTAGAGTTGGTCCTAGTTACTACTTTGTCACTCACATCTCAAGGTGATAACACTCCCCAATCCACGTCTACTTTGGCGAGGCATTGTAACATAACACGATGGCGACAAAGTTGGTACGGTTCAGACCTACCTCAAATGAACTATTGGGTGATAATAAAACCAGCAAGTATAAATTCCTATTATGCACTCCTAGATCAAAAGACTATGTGCAAAAATAAAACAGAGGTAAAAACTGATATGATCAAAATGCAACTTGCCTTCATGCTGGGAGTGAAGTTCTAGGGAATGGTAGTACTCTGCTTCGCACTCCGGACAATCTATCGCAAAGTAAATAAACACACATAAACAAGCATTTATACAATTCAAAGAAAACATGCAACAAAATATTTGCAAAAGCCAATTAAAATCCAAAACAAGTCAATAACATGAATTTTTTTCAAAGTATAAATAACGTTCAAGAAAAAATTCGTGACGTGCACTAGTGTTCCTACAAGGCATTCTAGTAAAATTATGAGGAACAGAAAATACTTGAGTAGAACATATAGTGGGAAAATTTCATGGCAAACGATTTAGTTCGTGTGACGCGGTGCAAAAAGAATCACTTCAAACGGGTATACCGTTTAAAAGATATGACCTAATGAAATTTAAATTCAAATCTGAAATAATTTCAAATTTGAACTTGCAAAAATCTGCAACTATGGTTTTTTTGGTTAGGGCTATTCGAGACGAAAATTTAGCCTCTTATTTCGTCCCGTTTCGATCTACGGTTAAAAAGTTAAAGCCGCTTGAAGTTTTGAATAAAATCTGAAAAAAAACTGCTACGAGAAAGTTTCTGAAAACCTTAATGTGTGAACGTTCGCGGCTAGAGCGTGATGCGGTCAGCCCTGGTTGGTTGACTATGTTCACTATGGTGGCTAGGCGGTGAACGTTCGCGAACTAACTAAATCACCGGTTAGCTAGACTAAAAAGGAAAAAACCGACGTTCGGCTTAAATAAACCACACGGTTTATATTAAAATGTGGTTAACTGATACCTATTCGATCTACTAAAAAATTAATCTAATCTACGTTACGAACAGAGGAACGGGCGAGCGCTCACAGAGACGACGAGCACGACGTCGACAGGAAGTTGACGGCGGCGGGGCGGCGGCTCCGGCGGGCTCCGACACGGGCGAGGTGGTCGGGTGGGCTTGGCTCGGCGAGGGCTTCCCAGCGGTGGTGACGACAGATGGCGGCGACGACCGGAGGAAGCGGAGCAAGCTCCTGCCTCCGGCGAACTCCGGCGACGTAGGTCGGACGGGGCAGCGTCTCCGGCTATTCCTAGGGCTAAACAACATGTCAGGGAGATGCACAATGGCGAGGGGATCTGATACCCGAAGCAACAAGGGGCCGGGAGGCTCACCGGCGTCGGACTTCTCTGGCAAACAGACTCGGCTCCGGCGAGATGCGAACGGACGGTACATCGGCTATGAGCGGCGAGAGGAGGTGCAGCTTAGCTGAATGGAAAGAGGAGGCTCGAGGCTTTATATAGGCGTAGCTAGGAGGGCCGGGGCTGCGGGATAAGCTCTATCCCTAGAGCTTCGGCCGATGGTTGCGGGGCTGCGAGCGCTGGCTTATCTCGTGCGCTGCGAGCGGGAGGTTGGGGACGAACCCTCTTTTTTCTCTTCCATCGCTGCCTCTGGCGGCGCTAGCAAGGAGAACTTCCTCCTGCTGCGTGCGCTAGCCAGCCCTAGCGCTGGCTTGGGCTGGGCTACGCTTGGCTGGCTCTGGCCTCGCTAGGGTGTGCGTGCGTGGTGTATTTTTTTACTCTTTCTTTTTAGATCTGAAGCAGAAAACAAAATATAAGATATTCTATACCAAAACGATCAGAAAAATAAATCCTAAAGCGTGAATATCTTCTTAGCGTCAAAATAAAAATTTTATAAAAACATTATTTAAAGAAAATCCAAAATAAAACCAAATTTGACTTTCAAATAAATTTGACTTTTGGGGTGTCATGTTACCTCCTCTCATACTTTTTTTTCAAAGTATTTTGTCAGGTAATTGAGTAACCTCAAATGCCAATTGAAAATAAGTCAAATAAGAAGATGAAAATATAATTGCCGCATTCATTTCAATCATAATGCATAGATGCTTAACTAGAGAGGCCCCCTATCTTTCAAAAGCACACTGATTCTTCCCGGACCTTATGTGTGTCATGGGACACAACACATGACCAGGAGTGGAACCTCTAGGTTTCCTTAAGTGTTGTGAACCTAAAATGTTATAATTGGTCTCAAGTCATCCGCTAATCATCCAATGCTATTGGTTAGTAGAAATACAATTGTTGTTTCCATGATCTATGAAGGCCTTGAAATGTTCTGGTGTAAAACTAGGAGGACGATGGGGGATGAAGCCTTGATCCCCTTCACAAGGAGGATTGCAATCAAAGACGCCTTGACATTCCAGGGCATAAGGAGCACATCAAGGATGTAATCCTTAACCTTGTAGCTTAGTTGAAGATGTCGAGGATGTAAGTCGTCACCTATTTGTCCAGGAGGAGGATATAGAAAATATGTGGAAGGGGAAGAAATTAATGTTACATTTCCCTGAGAAACCTTCTAATCTTTCAAAAGCATAGCTATTTTTCCTGGACCTTGGGTGCGATATGGGACACAACACATGACCACAAGAAGAATTGCTAGTTGGCCCCAACTATTGTTAACCTGCAATAATATAGTTCGTCTCAAGTCATATTCTAAACATCCAATGTTGTTGGTCAGCATAAATACCGATGTTGTTTCCATGACCTATTAAGGGCCTGAAATATTCTCATGTGAAATTGCAAGGACGATGAGAAATGAAGCGTGATCTTCTGTGCAAGGAGGATGGCAATGAAATACACCTTGACCTTACGAGGGCATGAGGAGCATGTCGAGGATGTAACCCTTGACCCAGTTGTTCAGTTGAGGATGAGGCATTTAAGTCGTCACGTAGTAGTCTTGGGGGGTATATGGATAATCCATGGTAACTCATTCTTCTCATCCTACACATGGCAGAGCTTTGGGTTCATGAGCCTATTCTAGTCTGGGCCTTTTTTGATTCTTGATTCTTGCTTTGACTTGCCTTTATTTCTCCTCCTCCTTTTACTTGATGACCATGACTAATTTATTGGACTATTGTTGACTACACTTGATGTTGAGTACTTGTAGAGTGGATACCATGTAAGACTAGGTGGGACCATGGTAGTATTTAGCTATTCCTATGATACGTGGTAGCCCGAATTCACTTGCGATAAATATTGTTCCACATAGTTTTAATTAAGGGAACCTGCATTTTCACATAATACCATAAACGGAACAAATTTTTTTGCTACCTAAGTTCCAAAATACAATGTAGTCTAACTGTCCAAATTCATGCTTTGATCACAAATTGGTGTAATGGTATGAGTTCCAAAAATTGTTGAGCAGTAAGTTTCACCATCAAAAGAACACACTATCTAACATCAACATATATTCAAAAATAACTTAGTCATACTTCATTCGGGGACAAGGATGTTAAATATAGAATTCAAGATAGAGAACATGGAATGCCATGGTTCTATGTAAAACACTAACATAATAGGAACATATGGAAAGTAAAATGATATAACTATGTATAATAGGATTGAGATATTAAAGATGCCCCTATAGCATATCTCGTAGAAGAACATGGGATGCAAGTAAAAACTTGATATGATGTCAAATTTTTTCATAGGTATATGAAATTGGAAATCATATATCAAAATCAACAAACTGGAAATCACATTTCAATAACATGAATTTAATTGTAGAGGCATCCTTAAAGATTAAAATATAGAAAGAAATATGTATCTAAATTTGGAAAATCATCACAAATAAAAGGTTACAAGATATAAAATTAAATCAGAAAAGAAATATTATTTAGAAGCCATCAACAAAAATAAGAACAAAAAAATAAAGGCAATTGGGACAGGAGTTGAAAGGAGTACCATTGCCCATGATGTCGAAGTAGAAGTGATTAGACCGCCACGTAATGATAAGGAACTTGGATGCAAATAATTGAAGTTTCAAGAGTAGGAATAATTTGAGGCTTGTGTATTCCAATTTCCAAAATGAAGATGCATTAACTCATCAACATAGGAATTTTTGCATCCCAAGTCTAAAAGAGCACATATGCCCAACAAGGTTAACTACCAATATATGGTTAATTAGTTTGTAGCTAGATTTTATTGAGCTTGCCCTATGACAGTGTAGAAAAATGTTCTTGTGGGCATGCTCTATATCCACTGCCTACTAGCCCCATGCATATGGAAATGAGAATCATGATGTTGGTCAAAGTAAACATTCTACTTGTAGTTATTGTTATGGAAAGATTAAATACTATATACCAATGACAAGAAAGAACGTTTTGTGTGTTCTTTGTACTAAAAAACGATACTGAGAGACTCCTACATCTATTTTTTAGCTATGATTTTATAGATTTTTTCTAGTTCACATTAGGTGGCATAACCAGGAATAAAATGGAGGGTGTGCAGACTCAAAACAAAACCTACCTAATCCAAGTGTCATACAATATTCAGGAAAAAATTGACATAAAATAGCTCAATCAAGATTCACAACACTGTAGTTCAGGAAATATATTCCAAGTATGCAAATTTACAATAAAACAAAAAGGTGCAATATAAGCAGTAAGCAATGACATAACTTATTCAATTGTATATAAGAAGGAAGCATCATTACAGGATTTGCATAAATGACAATAAGATATGGTTGACATCAATGGCAATATAGTCAAGAGCATTGTAGACATCAATTATTCATGCCCACAATTGCTAAGAATCATAGAAAGATCAATTGTACCTCGCTAACTAGCTATGACAGGAAGTGACTATTTAGTGCTGCAATGGTGCAGACTGTGGACGCCCAACAGTTTGGAGGTGTGCGTCCGAAAGGAGCCATGATGGAAGCGGGTTAGCTGGCGTCATGAGATGGATGTCGAGGATATAAACTTTGACTTGGTAGTCCAGGAGGAGGATGCCAAACATGTAAATCATGTCCTAGTAGTCAAAGAGGAGGATATGGAGAATATGATATTTGTTGTTCTTGCACGAGAGGGGACAACAATAATATAGGCTATAATCTACTGGTGAATGAAGATATGAGCATGTTATGTCATTGATCTGAAAGAAGGAAAGGATGATGTCCTTGATTAGAAGTACCATAGGACTACAACGGGGGAATAAGACTTCCATGTATGTGGACTAATAGATAATATATACAAACTTACCATATATCTCTTCTTTTTCTCCCACACGAGTACCCTGAGTTTCTTGTATTTTATCAATACTTATCTCTCCCTTGCATGTGCTTACTGGTGATTTTTGGTATGATACAATGCAATTGATTAATTACTCTTTGTTTGTATCAACTACTGGCATTCCTTTCCGAAAACATATATTTCAAGTACTATCATTATGTCATTCTGTCCGGGACATACATATGTATATGAACCATTTTTCTCCTAGAAAGGGGAAATAGTGTATGTTACATTTTCAATATAAGCCTTCATATCTTTCAAAGCCATAAGGTTTTCACGGACTTTGGGTGCAACATAGGACTCTACACCCGACTAGAAGAAGAAATACTAGGTGGCCTCAAGTGTTGTGAAACAACAATAATATCGTCGGTCTGAAATCATTCTCTAAACTAACAATGTTGGTGGTCAAGAGAAATATCATTATTGTCTCCATGATCTATTAAGGGTCTAAAATATTCTTGTGCAAAATTGCGAGGATTATGGGAAATGAAGCCTTGATCTCCTACACAATGAGGATGCCAATGAAAGACGCCTTGACATTCTGGGGCATGAGGAGGATGCCAAGCATGTAAGTCATCAACTAGTAATCCACGAGGAGAATATTGAGAATATGAGCCATGCTCTACGGGAGTAACATATAATAAAACGTTACCACATGATCCCCCTAGTTTCTTGTATTTCTTCAATACTTATCTCCTCCTTGCATGTGATTACTAGTGATTTTAGGTAGTTATAACCTAACCGATTAACGAGTCTTTGTTTGTATCAACTATTGACGTGCCTTCCCATAAATAATATTTTTCAAGGAGTGTTATTATTTCCTTTTGTCTAGGAAATACATAAATATATCAACTATTTCCCCCTAGAAAGCAGAAAAGGTGTATCTTACATTTTCCAAAGAAGGCTCCCTATATTTCATAACCAGAGGGATTGTTCCCGAACCTTGTGTGTGACATGTGACACCACACATGACCAGGAGTAGAACCTCTAGGTGGCCATAAGTCTTGTGAACCTAAAATATTATAGTTGGTCTCAAGCCATTCTCTAAGCATCCAAAGCTATTGGTTAGGAGACATATATTTGTTTTTTCATGATCTATTAACTACTTGAAATATTCTGGTACAAAACTGGGAGGATGAAGCCTTGATATCCTACACAAGGAGGATCCTAATATAAACGCCTTGGTATTCTGGTGCATGAGGAGGATGTCAAGGATGTAACCCTTAACCTTAGTCATACTTCATTAGGGGACAAGGATGTTAAATATAGAATTCAAGATAGAGAACATGGAATGCCATGGTTCTATGTAAAACACTAACATAATAGGAACATATGGAAAGTAAAATGATATAACTATGCATAATAGGATTGAGATATTAAAGATGCCCCTATAGCATATCTCGTGGAAGAACATGTGATGCAAGTAAAACCATGATATGATGTCAAATTTTCTCATAGATATAAGAAATTGGAAATCATATATATCAAAATCAACAAACTAGAAATCACATTTCGATAACATGAATTTAGTTGTAGAGGCATCCTTAAAGATTTAAATATGGAAAGAAATATGTATCTAAATTTGGAAAATCATCACAAATAAAAGGTTGCATGATATAAAATTAAATCGGAAAATAAATATTATTTAGAAGCCATCAACAAAAATAAGAACAAAAAAGGCAATTGGGGCATAGGAGTTGAAAGGAGTACCGTTGCCCATGATGTCGAAGTAGAAGTGATTAGACGACCACGTAATGAGAAGGAACTTGGATGCAAATAATTAAAGTTTCAAGAGTAGGAATAATTCGAGGCTTGTGTATTCCAAGTTCTAAAATGAAGATGCATTAACCCATCAACATAGGAATTTTTGCATCCCAAGTCTAAAAGAGCACATATGCCCAACAAGGTTAACTACCGGTATATGGTTAATTAGTTTGTAACTGGATTTTATTGAGCTTGCCCTATGACAGTGTACAAAAAATGTCCATCTTGAGTTGTGGGAATGTTCTGTATCCACTGCCTACCAGCTCCATGCAGATGGAAAGGAGAATCATGATGTTGGTCAAAGTAAACATTCTACTTGTAGTTATTGTTATGGAAAGATTAAATACTATATACCAATGACAAGAAAGAACATTTTGTGTGTTCTTTGTACTTAAAATGATACTGAGAGACTGCTACATCTATTTTTCAGCTTTGTTTTTATACATATTTTCTAGTTCACATTAGGTGGCATAACCAGGAATAAAATGGAGGGTGTGCAGACTCAAAAAAAACCAACCTAATACAAGTGTCATACAATATTCGAGGGAAGTATGACATAAAATAGCTCAATCAAGGATCACAACACTGTAGTTCAGGAAATATATTCCAAGTATGCAAATTTACAATACAACAAAAAGGTGAAATATAAGCAGGATGCAATGGCATAACTTATTCAATTGTATATAAGAAGGAAGCATCATTGCGGGATTAGCATAAATGACAATATGACATGGTTGACATCAATGTCAATATAGTCAAGAGTATTGTAGACATAAATTATTCATTCCCACAGTTGCTAAAAAGCATAGGAAGATCAATTGTACCTTGCTAACTAGCTATGACAGGAAGTGCCTATCTAGTGCCACGATGGTGCGGACTGTGGACGCCCAACAGTTTGGAGGTGTGCGTCCGAAAGGAGCCATGATGGAAGCGGGCTAGCTGGCGTCATGAGATGGATGTCGAGGACATAAACTTTGACTTGTAGTGGAGGAGGAGGATGCCATACATGTAAATCATGTCCTAGTAGTCAAAGACGAGGATATGGACAATATGATATTTGTTGTTCTTGCACAAGAGGGGATGACGATAATATAGGCTATCATCTACTGGTGAATGAAGATATGAGCATGATATGTCGTAGATCTGAATGAAGAAAAGGATGATGTCCATGAGTAGAAGTAGCAGAGGACTACACCGGGGGAATAAGACTTCCATATATGTGGACTAATAGATAATATATACAAACTTACCATATATCTCTTCTTGTGCTCCCACACGAGTACCCCGAGTTTCTTGTATTTCATCAATACTTATCTCTCCCTTGCATGTGCTTACTGGTGATTTTTGGTATGATACAACACAATTGATTAATTACTCCTTGTTTGTATCAACTACTGGCATGCCTTTCCGAAACATATTTTTCAAGTACTATCATTATGTCATTCTATCCGGGACATACATATGTATATGAACCATTTTTCTCCTAGAAAGGGGAAATAGTGTATGTTACATTTTCAATATAAGCCTTCATATCTTTCAAAGCCATAAGGTTTTCACAGACCTTGGGTGCAACATAGGACTCCACACTCGACTAGAAGAATAGATACTAGGTGGCCTCAAGTGTTGTGAAACTACAATAATATCGTCGGTCTGAAGTCATTCTCTAAACTAACAATGTTGGTGGTCAAGAGAAATATCATTATTGTCTCCATGATCTATTAAGGGTCTAAAATATTCTTGTGCAAAATTGCGAGGATTATGGGAAATGAAGCCTCCATCTCCTACACAATGAGGATGCCAATGAAAGACGCCTTGACATTCTGGGGCATGAGGAGGATGCCAAGCATGTAAGTCGCAATTAGTAATCCATGAGGAGAATATCGAGAATATGAGCCTTGCTCTACTGGAGTAACATATAATACAAAGTTACCACATGATTCCCCTAGTTTCTTCTACTTATTCAATACTTATCTCCTCCTTGCATGTGATTACCAGTGATTTTAGGTTGGTATAACCTAACCGATTAACGAGTCTTTGTTTGTATCAACTATTGACGTGCCTTCCCACAAATAATATTTTTCAAGGAGTGTTATTATTTCCTTATGTCTAGGAAATACATAAATATATGAACTATTTTTCCCCTAGAATGGAGAAAAGGTCTATCTTACATTGTACAAAGAAGGCTCCCTATATTTCAAAACCAGAGTGATTGTTCCCGAACCTTGTGTGTGACATGTGACACCACACATGACCAGGGGTAGAACCTCTAGGTGGCCATAAGTATTGTGAACCAAAAATATTATAGTTGGTCTCAAGTCATTCTCTAATCATCCAAAGCTATTGGTTAGGATAAATATAGTTGTTTTTTCATGATCTATTAATTGCTTGAAATATTCTGGTACAAAACTGGGAGGATGAAGCCTTGATCTCCTACACAAGGAGGATTCTAATATAAATGCCTTGGCATTCTGGGTAATGAGGAGGATGTCGAGGATGTAACCCTTAACCTTGTAATTTAGTTGAGGATGTCGAGTATGTAACTTTTCACCCATGATTTGAGGAGGAGGATATGGACAATATAAGCCTTGCTCTACTAGTACCAAAGGAGGAAGCCCAAAATATGGGCCATCATCAACTCACACATGAAGAGGATGAACAGGGTATGATCGTTGATCATAAATAAGACAAGGATAATTTCCATGATAAGAAAGAACTAGAGGAAGACAATGATAGAATACGATTTGCATGTATATGGACTAATGGATAATACAAACTTAGCATATATTGCTTCTTTCGCTTCCACATGAGTTCCCTCAGTTTCTTGTATTTTCTCAATACTTATGTCTCCCTTGCGTGTACTTGTCGGTGGCTTTTGGTCTGACAAAACATAACCAGTTAACAAATCTTTGTTTGTATCAACACTAGAGGAGCCTTTCAAAAAGCCAAAAGAATTAGGGATTTCTATTCTTGTGCCACTTGTTCCTTAGTTGTAGTCGTTCATCCCCACACTCTTAACAGTTGCTCACTTTTCCCACTCTCTTGTCCGAAACCCTAAGAAATGGTCACACGGGGGGACGGCGTCGGGTCAATGGTTTGCCCGTTAAATACTGACGAGTGGGGCCTGGTTTCGGTGCACTGATGGGTCGAGTCGCGCCACTCCCTTCATCCCTTTTTGCAGGCGTCTTTTCACAGGCACCCGCCACGTCAGGCTGACGACATGGCCCCTCGCAGACTCGTCGGGAAACCCGATGGTCTGACGGGTGCATCGCCCATCGGCGTGGTGTGAAGGTTGCATGTCACCACTTTGAATCGCCGCCCGAGGCCATTAGCCGGCTATTTAAGCCGGCCGGCGCCCTCAACCCTTGCACATCCTCGTCCTTCCTCCATGCCGCCGCAAACTGAGCCCATTCGCCTCTTGTCACACTTCCGTAGCCGTCAGGATGGTCTGGAGCCTCATCACCATGTGCGTGTAGCTTCTCCAGAGCGGCACCTGCAAATCGAGGTGGGAAATGCAAGCTTGCGGCGCTAGAAGCATCGCTACGGGTCTCCCTCCGGATTCGCCGGAGACAGAGGAGGAGGAGGAGGAGGAGGAGGAGGAGCATCAGCCCATGGTCATGGAGGAGGATGACCCAAAGGCGGAGGCAAAGGTCGCCGTCGACCGTCCGGAGGAGATGGCGGAGCAGCAGGTCATCCTGGATTCCATCCGGGATGAGGCCGACGTGGAGGACAACCGCCGGCTCATCCGACAGAGGCGGCTGGAGGCCGACGCCCTATTCAATGAGCTGGATGTGGAGATAGAGGTAGAGGAAGAGGCAGGGAGCAGCCACAAGCGCCAGAGGGGGCGGAGCCGCAACAGGCAGCCATTTATCCACCGGAGGGCACGGAGATCATCGACATCTCCGACGAAGAGTAGATAGGTTTATGTAGTACATAGGTTTTACATCACGCATACTTTTGTATGAAATTTATCCTGTCTAAATATGAGATGTCCGGTTGTGTAATGATGTTTCAATCTAATATGAACCATGTAGATGTTGGAAAGGAACAAGGAAAATAGACTGTTCTTTGCATGATGAAACTAATTTGGTGCAATCAAATGAAAAAAAGAAACAAACGGTGCAATCAAGTCAATAAGAAAAGGGTGACGGTGCAATCAAATCAATAAAAAAATGTAAATAGAACCAATGCGTGCACCATTTTATAGGCCTCTTTTATCCTTGTAGGCCTTCGACAGGTCAACGCCTTGCGAAGGCCCAACTAGGACTTGTTTGCATTTTGGGACAGACGAGTGGGCGAATAGAACCAACCTCTTGCGGATCACCCAATGATCCAATGGTGGGGAGCCGTCCCTGTGATCCAATGGTGGGCAGCCTGCACACGGCCCACCCTTTGAATTCCTTCTAGAAGACCAGACCTGAGAGTTGTCGCTTGGCACTAGGGTATGATCGGATGACTGTAGTTCGACACTAGGGTTTGGAGAGATGCTGTGGGGTTTTGAGCCGGTCAGCGTGGTTATCTTAGGTTTGACCAACTTTCAAATGACCTTAACTAATTCAAAAAAATCAAAAAATATCAAACCTTCGTGGTTCTTCGTTTCATAAGACATACTTACCATAAAAAATATAAACTTGGTTTCGGGATATTTTTATGGAAAATGTTTTTTGAGTTAAGCTACCATCCCCAAGTTCAAATGAGCACAACAAATTCAAAAACAAAGAAAAAAATGGAAGACCTGCACACAATGCCGTTGTATGTGACATGGTTATGACAAAAAAATAATCTTGGTTTATGGACATTTCCATGAAAAGTCCTTCACACAAAAGAGCTATCACGTACGAGATTGTATAGATTTCAAGAAGAGAGTGATAGTGGGTTTGTGTTTATGAAAAAAAATTTAAAACTCATCATAGAATAATTTTTGTGTGAATAAGAAGGATCTGAAATTATTTTTTTGTTATTCTAATTTTAAACTATTTTTTATAATGACTTATATTGGAAATGGTCTGTTTACCCTATCTTTCGGAGCTCACCGACATAGGCTAACATGATCATTTGTTTGCATTTTTGTTTTATTTGTTGATAGATCCTTGCAACTTGGGCTAACATGATCATTGCAACATACATCATAGAGCATTGGATTTCAAATGTTGCTTATAATTCAAAGGTCAGATCAAATTCAAATTCAAACACCACATCACTGTCAAAACATCATATCAAATCACATCAACCTGTGTTAACTTTAGTTATACATTAATGCTGGCTACAAAGGCTGGCGAGAGTTCACAAGTCTGCCAGACATTAACTAAGGGAACCCTAACTAAAAACATTAAAAATAAAAACAAAAACAAGGGGCGCACTGCCCCCTAGGCATCCTCGTCGTCGTCGTCGGGGCCGGTGAGGTCGACGAGGGCCAGCCGAGGGGAATGCCGTCTCCCAGGCAGTGGCGACGTCGTCCACCAGTGGCTGCATCGCTGTTGCCTGCGCTTTGGCACGGTGCTCCTACTCCTCTACCTTGGCTTCCTTCTCCAACTACATGAGCCGCTTACCCTCACGACACTTCGCCTGCAGGTGCCGTTGTCGCCAGAACTCCAGGTAGATCTGCGCCTGCTCCAGCATCGCCTGCATCCAAACGGGTGGTGTGCTCACCCACTCGTGCACCATCACCTACTAGATGTACTCGTGGGGCGTGAGGGCGGTGGGCACCTGCTCAAGCTTGGCGGGGGACGGCGGGGCCAGTGGCGGCCTGACGTATTCTCCAGCAGCGAAGAGCTCAATGGCCTCCGTTAACCGCACCTTGTAAGCCTCCTCCTCCTCCTCCTCCTTGCACCGCTCTTCTCCTTGCTTTCACAAAGGGCGGTTGCTAGCACCTTCTGGTAGTCTGCCTCGCCTCCTTGTCCTCATTGCGCACGACGAGGGGCGGCGGGATACCAGCCCGCATGTCATGGATGCCACGCCCGTGCCGCTCCTCATGCTCAAATGCAAACCAGGCCTCCCAATCGGGAGAGTCTTCAGCGTAAGCAGGGTTAAGCCGCTCCTTAGGGATGAGCTGCTGCCGCCGGTGCCTCACCTCCTACGCATGCGCCCCCAGCGATCGTGCCACCACCAGTACTGGGATCCTCTCTAGATCCAAGTGCCAGTCATGCGGCAGGATCACGTCGGGATAGGGAAGAGGGATGTGGTGCTCCTAGTGCCACCTCGCCTGGTGCACTGGGATGTTAATCTGCTGCCGAGGCAGACAGGAAGAGGGCGGTGGGGGTAACGTTCGCCAAGGAGCGACGGGGGCCTTGCCCTTCTTTTTGCCGGAGCTCGAGCCGACCCCTAAGAAGATGCCCATGGTGATAGGGATGTCACCGGCGGGCTAGGGTTGGCAGATGCTGCCGAGGGTAGAGGGGACGGGCTTCTCTTTGGAAGGGTAGAAACTATTGTAGACTGGTTGGTCCACATGTTTCCACTTAAAGAAGAATGGCTACCCGAACATGTGTGGCTGACGACCGGGGCCCGCCTTGCGTGCGCATTTACTCTGGGACATGGGGGTAGTTGGAAGGCCGTCACGGGTCCCCAAAGCGGAGGAGGAGAAAGCGTGTGCGCATCCGTTCGTCGTCATTGTGGCCGGAAATGGGGCGGGTGCAACGAGCAACACAGTCCAGCGCGTCCCCACTCGTCAGTAGTTAACGGTCAAACCACTGACCTGACGGCATCCCCCCGTGTGACCATTTCCGAGGGTTTCGGACTAAGGAGTGGGGAAACGTGAGCAAATGTTAAGAGCGTGGGGATGAATGAGTAGAGCTAAGAAATGAGGGGCACAGATGTAAAACCCAGAGAATTAAGTATTGTTATTATGTCCTTATGTCTAGGACAAACATAAATATATGAACTATTTTCTCCTAGTCAGGGGAAGAAATGTATGTTATATTCCCTTGAGAAGCCTTCCGATCTTTGAAAACCATAACCATTGTTCCTGGACCTTGGATGCAATATGGTACACAACACATGACCACAAGTAGAACCACTAGTTGGCCCCAAGTGTTGTGAACCTGCAATAATATAGTTGGTCTCAAGCAATGTTCAGGATATTGCTTATCGTTATCGTCTTGGTCGGCTGGTGATTAGAGAGTAATCAAAAATCGGTAGACTAATCAGTTTTACCGATCGACTATTAATCAACAAGTTTTTTGCAAGACCAACATTTTCAAGCACTAATAACGCAAGAAATGGAAACAATCAACAAGTGTGTGCTCCAAGTCTTTAACACTACACAATATTTAACAACAACATATGTCATGATTTGGCATGTTGGAATTTCAATTAGGATAACAATACATATATACTAAAATATTACATAACAAACAAAAAATGGGCATCACTTCAACATGCATGTCATCTGAGTTTCTCTTAATTCTGGAACTTGTAACTTCTGAAGCACCAAAACTAGGCATTAAAAAAAGAAAAGGGCAACGACATGTATGAGAATTAGACTAATAAAATGGAAACTTCTATACATCATTTCTGATTTATTGTACACTCTATACATAAAAACAGTGTAGTTATTGACTAAAGAACTAAACATTTTCTTACAACAATTGTTATTGACAATGAAAACTTGCTTACAACCAGAATTATTGACTGGATAATTGACAGTAGCTGACACTTATTTTTATCCACCGAAGAAATGACAATAGCTGCAGTTTGAGATATTAACAGAGGAGAGTGGAGCAACAAAGAAACAACACCAGGATGTTGTATTGCTGGTAGAGAAGGGATAGCGTGTCTCTAGCCACTACCACTCATTGGGGGTCAGAAGCAGAGGATGGAGCAGCTCCTATGCTACTTGAGGAAGGGTGGTGGTGGCTAGCAACACCAACCGTCGGAGCCATCGACGATGGAGTACGCATGTGTAGCTCTGGTACTTCTAGAGGAAGAGTGGAACAACTCCGGTGCTGGTAGAGAAAGAGGACACTACTCTATTTCTGCTGTAGCAAGGTGTGGCACGCGGGGTAGTCAGATTGTCGGTGATGGAGAGCTGCAGCGAAGATGGAATCACGATGCAAAGGGGTGGAGATGGTGCCGCCACATTGGTGTTGAGGTCTCGTGGTAGAGGAAAGGGGGGATCCAAAGGGCACCCTGCTCCGGTGGTGCTGGCTAGGGCCGCCAGAGGCAAGCAGGGACATGGCGGCTTGGATCTTGCATCGTGGCTCGCTGGTGGTTAAGCTCCCATGGAAGAGAGGGGGCCGAGAGGGCGCCGAGCTCGGTTTGTACTAGCTACAGTTGTCGGAGGTGAGCAAGGAGACAGCGGCATGGTGGATTTTGCATCGCAGTGGATGGGGAGGTTGAAACCCTAATGATCGGGGACATCCCAAGTGTGCGGTGCGGTTGTGCGGGAGGGCTTTCGAAGGGGGCTTAGGGAGCCAAATTTTGGCCTTTTGGGTTTTCTGAAGTTAGGGGACCAACCCGATTAATTGGGAATCTAACGGATAATCTCCTGTAAGAGCCATAAATCGGCCTAAAATATAAATATCGAAGATAAGGCATAATGTAGCGGTCTCCATGCGATAAGCAATAAATCGACCGAAAAATCGCTGAATCGACCGATATTTCGATCATTCGTTAAACATCCAATGTTGTT
The DNA here is from genome assembly GCA_022496015.1 of Hordeum marinum. Taxonomy (NCBI): domain Eukaryota; kingdom Viridiplantae; phylum Streptophyta; class Magnoliopsida; order Poales; family Poaceae; genus Hordeum; species Hordeum marinum. The sequence goes on along the minus strand of CM039673.1, from coordinate 541,233,165 downwards.
GTTGTTGTTAGTTAGGACAAATACCGATGTTGTTTTGATGACCCATTAAGGGTCTGAAATATTCTAGTGTGAAATTTGGAGGACGACGAGAAATGAAGCGTGATCTTCTACGGAAGGAGTATGCCAATGAAATATGCCTTGACATTATGTGGCATGAGGAGCATGTCGAGGATGTAACCCTGGACCCAAGAGTTCAGTTGAGGATGGTGGCATGTAAGTCGTCACCTAGTAGTCTTTGGGGCGGCTATGGATAATCCATGGTGACTCATCCTTATCATCCTACGCCATGGCAGGCCTTTTGCTTCATGGTCGTATTCTAATCTGGGGCTTTTTTGGTTCTTCATTCTTCCTTCTACTTGCCTTTTTTCTCTTCCTCCTTTGACTTGTTTACCATGACTAATTGGTTGGACTACTGCTGACTTCACTTGATGTTGAGTCTTTGCTAAGTGGATCCCATGTAAGACTAGGTGTGACCATGGTAGTATTTAGCTATTCATGTGATACGTGGTTGCCCTAGCATTATCTTGATAATATTGCTTGCTAGAATTGTCTTGCCATATACATTGTTCCACAAAGTTTTAATTCAGAGAACCTGCATTTTCACATATATAATACCATAAAATCAACGTAATTTTGTGCTACCTAAGTTCCAAAATATAATGTAGTTTGATTGCCCAAATCATGCTTTGATCAATAATCGGTGTAACGGTATGAAGTTTATGCTATGAAGAATAAACATGATTATATTAGTATTGACATGCTTCATATTATGATTTTGTGATCATTTAATAAATAGTATTTCACAATGTTATGGTGAAAGCATGAATTTGAAAAGTCAAACTATGTCTTATATTTTGCAACAACTGGAGTAGTAGCATGTTCAACCTTCACGTCGACATCCGTGATCATTAATATAATTTAGTTATGGTCCCAACAAAAGGCACCACTATGTAAAGTGTAAAGGTGAATAAGTAAAACAAACAAAACAATTTAAAACCAAAGTGTTGATTTCTTTGGTAAAAAAAGCAACAAAAATTGTTGCGCAATAGGTTTCACCATCAAAAGAACACACTATCTAACATGGACACATATTCCAAAATAACTTGGTCATACTTCATAGAGGCAAAGGAAGTTAAATATAGAATTGGAAATAAAGAACATGGAATGCCATGGTTCTTTGTAAAATACTAACATAATAGGAGCATATGTAAAGTAAAATGATAGAACTATGCAAAATAGGATTTAGATGTTAAAGATGCCCCTATAGCATATCTAGTAGCAAAACATGGGATGCAAGTATTAACATGCTATCATGTAAAATTTTCTCATAGATATAAGAAATTGGGAATCATATATCAAAAATCAACAAATTGGAAATCACATTTCAGTAACATGAATTTAATTGTGGAGACGGCCTGGAAGATTAAAATATGAAAAGAAGTATGTATAGAAATTTGGAAAATCATCAAAAATAAATGGTTACAATTGTAGATATAAAATCAAATCGGAAAAGAAAGATTATTTAGAAGCTATAAAAAACAAGAACACAAAAATGAAGGAATTGGGGCACAGGATTTGAAATGAGTGCCATTCCCCATGATATCGAAGCATAAGTTATTAGACCACCAACTAATGAGAAGGAACTTGGTTGCAAACAATTGAAGTTTCAAGAGTAGGAAAAATTTGAGGGTTGTGTATTTCAATTTCCAACATGAAGATGCATTAACCCATCAACTAAAGAATTTTTGCATCCCAAGTCTAAAAGAGAACATATGCCCAACAAGGTTAACTACCCGTATGTGGTTAGTTTGTAATTGGATTTTATTGAACTTGCCGTATGACGGTGCAAAAATAACATTCCCCTCGAGTTGTGGGAAGGGTCGGTATCCACTGCCTACCGGTCCCATGCAGATGGATATGAAAATCATGTTGCTAGTCAAATCCAACATTCTACTTGTAGTTATTGTTATGGAAAAATTAAATACTAGACACCAATGACTAGAAAGAACTTCCATGTGGATGATGTTTTATGTGTTGTTTGTACTGAAAAACAATACTGAGAGCCTACTACATATATTATTCAACTATGATTTTAGATAGAGTTTCTAGTTCACATTAGGTAGAGCTAGGAATAAAATATACGGTGTGCACACTTAAAACAAAATCAACCTAATCGAAGTGTCATACAATATTCGGGAAAAGGATGACATAAATAGCTCAATCAAGGCTCACAACATTGTAGTTTAGGGAATATATTCCAAGTGTGGAAATTTACAATACAACAAAAAGGTGCAATACAAGCAGGAAGCAATGGCATAAATTATCCAGTTGTAAATAAGAAGGAAGCATCGTTCCATGATTTGCATTAATGACAGTATGACATGGTTGACATGAACATGATTGACATCAAAGGCAATATAATGAGGAGCAATGTAGGCAGCAATTATTCACTCCCAGAATTGCTAAGAATTACAGGAAGATCAATTGTACCTTGCTAACATGCTACGCCAGGCAGTGCCTATCTAGTGCCATGATGGATGGAGTGATGTTGCAAACCACGGACATCCACCAGATTGGAGGTGTGCGGCTGATAGGCGTCATGATGGAAATCTGGCTGGCTGGCGTCATCAAGCGGATGTCGAGGTCATGGCCTTTGACCTGGTAGTCGAGGAGGAGGATGCCAAGTATTTAAATTATGTCCTCATAGTCTAGGAGGAGGATAAGTACAATATTAGTCATGCTCTGCTTGTACCAAAGGGGGCGATGATTATATATACCTTCATCTGTTGGTCAATGAAGATATGAGCATGATATGTCTTTGATCTAAAGGAAGAGAAGGATGATATCCATGATAAGAAGTACCAGAGGAGCACAACAAGGGAATAAGACTTTCATGTATGTGGACTAATAGATAATGATAACTTACCATATATCTCTTCTTCGGGTCCCATCTGAGTACCCCAGGTTTCTTGTATTTTCTCAATACTTATCTCGCATGCATGTGCTTAATGGTGATGTTTGGTCTGGTACAACATAATCAATTAATGACTCTTTGTTTGTATCAACTATTGGCATTCCTTTCTGGAAAACAAAATTTTCAAGCACTGTCATTATGTCATTCTGTTCGGGACATACATTTGTATATGAACCATTTTTGTCCTAGAAAGGGTAAATAGTGTATGTTACATTTTAAAGATAAGCCTTCATATCTTTCAATGCCGTAAGGTTTTCACGGACCTTGGGTGCAACATAGGACTCCACATGTGACTAGGAGAAGAACCACTAGTTGGCCTCAGGTGCTGTGAAACAACAATAATATAGTCAGTCTGAAGTCATTCTCTAAACTTACAATGTTGGTGGTCAGGAGAAATATCATTATTGTCTCCATGATCTATTAAGGGTCTAAAATATTCTACTGCAAAATTGTGAGGATGAGGAGGATGCCAATGAAAGACGCCTTGACATTCCGGGGCATGAGGAGGATGACAAGCATGTAAGTCGTCAACTAGTAATCTAGGAGGAGAATATCGACAATATGGGCCTTGCTCTGCCGGACTAATATGTAATACGAAGTTACCACCTGATTCCCCTAGCTTCTTCTATTTATTCAATACTTACCTGCTCCTTGCATGTGTTTACCAGTGATTTTCGGTTGGTATAACCTAACCGATTAACGAGTCTTTGTCTGCATCAATTGTTGACGTCTCTTTCTAGAAAAAGTATTTTTCAATGATTGTTATTATTTCTTTCTGTCTGGGAAATACATAAATATATGAACAATTTTTATCCTAGAAAGGAGAAAAGGTGTATCTTACATTTTCTAGAGAAGGCTCCCTATCTTTCAAATCCACGATGATTGTTCTTGGACCTTGTGTGTGACATGGGACACCACATACGACCAGGAGTAAAACCTCTAGATGGCCTTCAGTGTTGTGAACCTAAAATATTATAGTTGGTCTCAAGTCGTTCACTAAGCACCCAATGCTATTGGTTAGGAGGAATACAATTGTTGTTACTATTAAGGGCTTGAAATATTCCAGCACAAAACTGAGAAGACGATGTGGGATGAAGACTTGATCTCTTACACAAGGAGGATTCCAATCAAATACGCCTTCACATTCTGGGGCATTAAGAGGACAAAAAGGATGTAACACTTAACTTTATAGTTTAGTTGAGGATGCCAAGTATGTAAGTCATCACCCAGTAGTCCAGGAGGCGACTATGGATAATATGAGCTTTGCTCTGCTAGTACCAAATAAGGAAGCCCAAAATATGGGCCATTATCTACTCGTGAATAAAAAGGATGAACATGGTATGATTGTTGATCATAAATAAGACAAGGATAAGATCCATGATAAGCAATAACTAGAGGAGGACAATGATAGAATAAGATTTGCATGTAGATGGACTAATGGATAATACAAACTTACCCGATATTGCTTCTTTTTCTTCCGCAAGAGTTCCCTGGTTTCTTGTATTTTCTCAATACTTATCTCTCCATTGGATGTGTTTATCGGTAATTTTTTGTTTCATACAATATAACTTGTTAATGAGTCTTTCGTATCAACACTAGATGAGCTTTTCAAAAAGCCAAGAAATAAGTATTGTTATTATGTCCTTATGTCCGGGACAAACATAAATATATCAACTATTTCTCCCTTGCAAGGGGAAGAAATGTATGTTACATTTCCTTGAGAAGCCTTCGATATTTGAAAACAATAGCCATTGTTCTAGGACATTACGAGCCATATGGGACACGACACATGACCATGACACCCACATTCACATACCACACATAATGGTGATTCGCACCTCCGTCCGTCACCTAAACCCTAGCCACACACATGACCAACGATCTCCACCTTTACCCGTGGGTTTTGCCATCTGATCGTGCCATCTTGTCCAGCGCTCTCTCCTCTCTTTATTGGTGGGTTCTCAATGCTTGTTCATGCATCCATTTCCTTGGTCTTGGATTTATCCTCAGGGATGGGTATGGCACAAGAGATCGGTCGCATATTTCGTAGATAGGTGCACCTCACAAATGACTGTGGTCACTTCACCATGGTGGTATCTTTTGCTCGTCACTCCGAGAGCAAGGAGCATAGACGGGGTGCTACTCTTAAACTGCATTGGCTTTTTCCGAAGAGGAGGGGTGAAGCAGTATAATAGAGATAAGTATTTCCCTCAGTGAGAACCTAGGTTATCAAACCAATAGGAGAATCAAGAATATTCTCATTGTCATCACCTACAAACATAAGACCAAACACTTGCACCCAACGCGAGCAAGAGGGTTGTCAAGCCCCTTGAACTTGCAAGGATTAATTCTGATAGATAGATAATACAAACAACAAAAGTAAATAAATCAAAGTATAAGTGCAACAAGGTAATTTTGGGTTTTGGAAATATTATTAAGTAGAAACGGGACCCGTACGTTTTCACTAGAGGCTTCTCTCTCGAACATTGCACACGGTGGGTAAACAAATTTTTGTTGGGAAATTCATAGAGTGTCGCATAGTTCCGACATGTTATTCACGGTAATCATTATGTGTACATAGGAATCACGTACATAAACAAGTAGACAGAAATTATTATGCATCTGCTACTATTACTTCACTTCGAGAGCGCTTCTATGCTTGCCTCTCTAGGTATTAAGTTCATGACAAACAGACTAATGCTTGGAGCAAGATGACATGATGTAGACAAAGTAAGACAAGCAATATGTTTAGACCCCGTCGTTTTATCCTTAGTGGAAATAATAAAAATATGTGTCTTGTCCCCTTCTTTCGCTGGGATATCGTGCACCGCAAGATTGAACCCACTACAATGCACCACTCCCACTGAAGATAAATCAATCTAGTTGGCCGAACCAAATGGGTATATTAAAGAGAAATACGAAGCTATAATAATCATGCATAATAGAATTCATAGGAGACTCAATTACTTCCAAAGAATAATCTAATCATAAACCCACAATTCGTCGGATCCCAATAAACACACTGCAAAAGAGGATTACATTGAATAGATCACCATGATAATCATGACAAACATTGTATTGAAGAACAGAGAAAGAGAAGAAGCCATCTAGGTACTAGCTATGGACTCATAGGTCTGTGGTGGACTACTCACACGTCATCATGGAGGCACCAAGGTTGACGTAGATGGCTTCCGTGATCGATTCCCCCTCCGGTAGGGCATCGGAAAAGGTCTCCACATGGGATCATGGCGGGATAGACTTGCGGCGGTGGAAAGACTGTTCCTGGTGGCTTTGTAATGTTTTTGGAACATTTTAGAATTTATAGAAGTGAAATTAGGTCAGGGGTCTTCACAAGGGGGACACAAGCCCGGGGGAGTTGCCCTGCCCCATAGGACACGCCCTGTGAGCTTGTCGCTCCCTAGTGTGGCTTCCAAGCTCCTCTCAAAGCTTCATGGGCCCAAAATCGTCTAGAAAAAATCACCAAACAATTTCATCGTGGACTCCGTTTGGCACTGGGTTAATAGGTTAGTCCCAAAAAATGATATAAAAGAGCATATTATTGCATATAAAGTATCCAAGATTGATAATATAATAGCATGAAACATTAAAATATTATCGATACATTGGACATGTATCACCATCCCCAAACTTAATTCCTGCTCCTCCTTGAGTAGGTAAATTATAAAAGCAGAATTTTTGATGTGGCATACTACCTGATAACCCACAAGTATAGGGGAATGCAACAGTTTTCGAGGGTAGAGTATTCAACCCAAATTTATTGATTCGACACAAGGGGAGCCAAAGAATATTCTCGAGTATTAGCACCTGTATTTTCAATTCAACCACACTCGAAAGACTTAAAATCTGCATCAAAGTGTTCAGTAGCAAAGTAATATGGAAGTAACAGCAACGGTGGCAAAGTAACAGTAGCAGTTTGTAGTGATTGTAACAGTAATAGCGGAGAAGTAACTTAGCAAGGAACAATATGTGGAAATCTCGTAGGCAAGGGATCGGTAATGGATAATTATGTCGGATGCAATTCATCATGCAACAGTTATAACATAGCTTGAAAGAGAACTAGCTCAAAGTCATCAATGTAATGTAGGCATGTATTCCATATATAGTCATACGTGCTTATGGAAAAAAACTTGCATGACATCTTTTGTCCTACCATCCCGTGGCAGCGGGGTCCTAATAGAAATTAAGGGATATTAAGGCCTCCTTTTAATAGAGAACCGGACGAAAGCATTAGAACTTAGTGAATACATGAACTCCTCAAACTACGGTAATCATCGGAAAGAATCCTAGTAATTGTCACCCTGGGGGATGCAGATCATAACTCCTAATAGGTGTCTACAACTTTCAAGATAGGATGAACAACACATATATATTCATGAAAACATAATAGGTTCAGATCTGCAATCATGGCACTCGGGCCCTAGTGACAAGCATTAAGCATAGCAAAGTCATAGCAACATCAATCTCATAACATAGTGCATACTAGGGATCAAACCCTAACAAAACTAACTCAATTACATGGTAAATATCATCCAAACCATCACCGTCCAGCAAGCCTATGATGGAATTACTCATGAACGGTGGAGAGCATCATGGAATTGGTGATGAAGGATGGTTGGTGATGACAAAGGCATCGATTTCCCCTCTCCAGAGCCCAAAACGGACTCCAGATCTGGTCACCCGAGGAAGAACAGGAGGTGGCGGCAGCTCCATATCGTGAAACACGATGAAATCTTCTCCTTTATTTTTTCTCCCTGAATAGGAATATATGGAAGTGGAAACGAGTTCATAGGAGCGATAGGGGGCCCACGAGCCACAGGGATGCGCCCTCCAGGCTTGTGGCCAGGTGGTAGGCCCCCTGCAGTTGATTCTTTTGCCAATATTTTTCATTAATTCCAAAAATATTCTCCGTAAATTTTCAGGTCAATCCGAGAACTTTTATTTCTACACAAAAATAATACCAAGACAATTCTGCTGAAAACAACGTCAGTACGGGTTAATTCCATTCAAATTATGCAAATTAGAGTCCCAAACAAGGGAAAAAGAGTTTCGAAAAGTAGATACGTTGGAGACGTATCAACTTCCCCAAGCTTAAACCTTTGCTTGTCCTCAAGCAATTCAGTTGATAAACTGAAAGTGATCAAGAAAAACTTTTACAAACTCTATTTGATCTTGCTGTTGTAAATATGTCTAACTTATGTTTAGGTTTTCACCAAAGATTATGAACTATCCACATTCACAATAACATTTAGGTCTCACATTTACTCATATCAATGGCATAATCAACTAGCGAGCAATAATAATAAGTCTCGGATGACAACAATTTTATCAAAAAAATCATGATACAATATGACATAATGGTATCTCGCTAGCCCTTTCTAAGACTGCAAAACATAAATGCAGAGCACCTCTAGAGAACAAGGACTGACTAGACATTGTAATTCATGGTAAAAGAGATCTAGTCACACTCATACTCAACATAAATTAATAGCAAAGTATACAAATGATGGTGGTGCTCTCTAACTTGTGCCTTTATAAGAGGATGATGACTCGTCAATAAAATAAAATAGATAGGCCTTTCACAGAGGGAAGCATTGATTTGCAGAGGTGCCAGAGCTTGAATTTTTAAAATAGGGATGAATAATAATTTTGAGCGGTATGCTTTCATTGCCAACATAACAACTAAGAGATCTCGATATCTTCCATGCTAGATACATTATAGGCGGTTCCCAAACAAAATAGTAAAGTTTTTACTCCCCTTCCGCCAAATCAATCACACTCCACGACCGACCGAATCCACGGGTACCGTCCATACAAACACAATCCTGGGGGAGTTTTGTTTATTATAGTTTGATTTGATTTTTGATCATGGGACTAGGCACCCCGAATACCAGCCACCTCCTCTTGAATGATAGTGAATCAACACGTATCATGAGAATAACCCACCTAGCATGGAAGATACTAACAGCCCCCAGTCACTACATGAGCAATTTGGGCATACAAAACAAAATATTTGTTTGAAGGTTTGGAGAGTTGCACATGCAAATTTACTTGGGATGGCAGGTAAATACCGCATATAGGTATGTGTGGTGGATTCATCTAGAACAACTTCGGGTTTATGGAGATGGATGCACAATAAGTATCCCGTACAAGTGAAGGCTAGCAAAAGACTGGGGAGCGACCAACTAGAGAGCGACAACAGTCATAAACATGTTTTGAGATTGACAAACATTGACTAGAGGCATGAGTAGGATATAAAGCACCATGAACATAAATATCGTGGAGGCTATGTTGTTTTTGTTTCAACTACATGCGTGAACATGTGCCAAGTCAAGCCACTCAAATCATTCAGAGGAGGATACCATTCTATCATACTACATCACAACTATTTTAATATGCATGTTGGCACTCAAAACAAAGCATTATTAACTCTTAGCTAATTAAGCATGGCATGAATAACTATAATCTCTAATTTTCATTGCAAACATGTTCAACCCATAATGAGATGAATCCCGAACGATGAGCTAATCATATTTACAAAAACAAGATAGTTAGATTTCGTAGCAACTTTTCTCAATCTCGGTCATTTCATCATATATCGTCATTATTGCCTTTCACTTGTACGACTGAATGATGTGAATAATAAGAGTGCACGTGCATTGGAATAAGATGGAATCTGCAAGAAGTAACTCAAAGGAGAAGACAAGGCAATATGGTCTCTATGTAAGATAAACAATAAGACATATGAGAGCCACTTAACATTTCGTCATGGTCTTCTCCTGACGACCCAAAGAAAAGGAGTTTCAAAGCAAGAACGAGAAAAACTATTTACACCAGAAAACTCCCAACAAGCAAAATAAGAACGAAAAATCTTTTTGGGTTTTCTTTTAATGCTACAACTAAACGAACTAGAAGGTAAATCTAGAACTATTTTTTTTTGAATTTTCTTAAAGATTAATCAAACAAACAAGAAGAAAGCATAAAGAAGAAATAAACTACCATGAATAGTATAATGAAAAAGTATAAACACCGACAACTGAAGTGAGTGTGTGAGCATGAATGTAATGTCGGTGAGAAATACGTACTCCCCCAAGCTTAGGCTTTTGGCCTAAGTTGGTCTAGGGCCACTGCTAGCCCGGATAATATCCGAAGTCATAGTTGGGGTTGTACTGAGCTGCGACGGCTACCGCCTGAACTACTGCAGCATGAAGGCGAGCTGATTCCGCGTTCCTCTCGTACTTGTTTTCCTCCTCTCTGGTTATAAAGTATCTTTGTTTTTCCTGAATGTTAAAGAAGGCAGGAGCAGGAAGGGTAACATGGACAACACATTGTCTGTAAAAAATTAGTCGGTACTGGAGGGATTGTTCATTCCTTTCAAGAAACTGGTAGTGTACCAAAGCCTCATAATCAAGAAAAGCAAGGGGTAACTCAATATCATTCTCTCTTATGGGTACCCCAAGATACTTAGCTACACGGGTGGCATAAATTCCACCAAAGAAATCTCCATCCTTAGCATTAAGATGTAACCTCCTCGCAATAATAGCCCCCAAGTTATATCGTCTATCTACCATTATAGTACTCTTAAGAATACTCAGATCAGGCACGCAATGGTGGCTATGCTCATGTTTACCGTTAATACATCTACCTATGAAGAGAGCAAAATAATGTATAGCGGGAAAGTGAATGCTCCCCAAAGTAGCTTGTGTAATGATTCTAGTTTCTCCCACTGTGATGCTAGCAAGGAAATCATTATATTCATTTTTATGAGGATCGCTACGGCTACCCCACTGTGGAATTTTGCATGCATCATTAAAATCCTCTAGGTCCATGGTATAGGACTTACCATATAGATTGAATAGAACAAAATGAGAATTACGCCTGGATGAAAATTCAAACCTCCACATGGAAGAATCAGTGAGTTGATAATATTGCTTGCATCGGTCTGAAATAAATCCTCAAGGCCAGCATTCCTTATGTACGCATAAAACTCTTCCTTGAACCCAGCATTGTCCATGAATTTATCCGACGGTCATTCACAAGGTAGTACTCGAACATCCCTCGGTGGTTCAAAATCGGGCTCACATACAAGATTCTCGGAGCTTTCTTGCTCGAAGAACCACCTTGGTACATTCTCCTCAACATCTTTTCGTTCTTTGAAAAATTTCTGAAATTTTTACTGAAAGAAAATAAAAGTGAACAAAACTCTACAAAACTCATAGCAACTACTCCCTCAAGTGCCTAGAGGCTATATCATGCATCAAAACTACTTGGGACCATACAAATTTGACATGCAAGCTCAAGAACAAGGTCACCACAACAGGAAAATTTTGCAATATATAAGGCACTAGAAAAAACTAATTGGACCATTGGAGGAGTCACATACCGATGAGCAATCCCCTAAAATATTTTTGCAAACAGAGCTTTGAGCAAGGAGATAAAAAATGGCAGCAACATAAGCTAAAACACGAGTTTGAGCGATGGTGGGTTTTTTCTGGAGGAAGATGAAGTGTATGGGTGCTGGAATTAGTGGAGGGGGGCCATGTGGGACCCACAAGCCACCAGGGTGCGCCCAGGGGGGGTGGGCGCGCCCTGCAGACTTGTGGCCCACTAGTGCAACCCCCTGATGCATACTGAGTGCCAAAAATTCTTAAATATTCCAGAAAAAATCATACTAAATTTTCCAGACATTTGAAGAACTTTTATTTTTAGGTCCCTTTTTTATTGCACGGGAAACTCAGAAAACAGAAAAATAATAGCATTTTTACTTAATTTATCTAGGTAACAGAAAGTAAAAGTTAGGTATAGGAAGTTGTGCTTTCTAAATTCATCTATCTCATGCTCATCAAAAGGAATCCATCAATAAGGTTAACCAAGTCTTATTGACAAACTTCTTTCGAATAACATGAAACCAAAGATTTTTCGAATAACACTAAGTTACCTCAATGGGGATATGCATATCCCCAAAAATAAGCATATCATATTTCTTCTTGACAGTAGGAAGAGGGAATTCAAAGTCTCCAATAATAATCGTTGGAATTTTTTCAATAGAGTTGATATTATGAACTTGAGGTTGTTTCTTCGGAAAATGTACCCTATGTTCATTACCATTAATATGAAAAGTGACATTGCCCTTGTTGCAATCAATAATAGCCCCTGCAATATTCAAAAAGGGTCTACCTAGGATGATCGACATACTGTCGTCCTCGGGAATATTAAGAATAACAAAGTCCGTCAAGATAGTGGCATTTGCAACTACGATAGGTACATCCTCACAAATATCGATAGGTAGAGCAGTTGATTTATCAGCTATTTGGAAGGAGATTTCAGTAGGTGTCAACTTATTCAAATCAAGTATACGCTATAAAGAGAAAGGTATAGCACTAACACCAGCTCCAAGTCCACATAAAGTAGTTTTAACATAATTTCCTTTAATAGAGCATGGTATAGTAGGTACTCCGGGGAAGGGCATGGGTTTCTGAACCCATGGTATTCCACCCTTAAAGCTATAATTAGCAAGCATGGTGGAAATCTCACCTTTCGGTATTTTTCTTTTATTTGTCACAATATATTTCATATACTTAGCATAAGGAGACATTTTCATAATATCAGTCAAACGCATACAAAGTCTTCATCATGCTTTTTCTTGGATGTCTTAGGGGGGAAGGGCATGGGTTTCTGAACCCATGGTTCTCTTTCTCTACCATGTTTCCTAGCAACAAAGTCTCTTTTATCATATCTCTTATTCTTAGGTTGTGGGTTATCAAGGTCAACAGTAGGTTCAATCTCCACATCATTATCATTACTGGGTTGAGCATCAACATGAACATTATCATTAATATTATCACTAGGCTCATGTTCATCACCAGATTGTGTCCCAGCTTTAGAAATAGAAGGATCATTTGGGTTCTCAGGTGTATCTATAATAGGTTCACTAGAAACGTGCAAAGTACTATTGTCATTCCTTTTCCTACTCTTACTGGAACGAATAGATGCATCAATATTAACTGTTTGAGAATCTTGCTCAATTCTCTTAGGGTGTCCCTCAGGATACAAAGGTTCTTGAGTCATTCTACCACCTCTAGTCACAACTTTGATAGAATGCTCATTGTTCTTACTATTCATCTCATTAAGTAAATCATTCTGTGCCTTTAGTACTTTTTCTACTTGAGTAGTTACCATGGAAGCATGTTTACTAATAAGCTTAAGATCATTGATAGTTCTACTCAAATAATCACCCAAGAGATCAAGCATATAAGCATTATGTTTCAATTGTCTACTAACATAAGCATTTAAATTTTCTTGCTTGACTACAAAGTTATCAAATTTATCTAAGCATTGGCTAGCAGGCCTATTATAAGGAATATCTCCATCATCAAACTTATGGAGAGAATTTACCTCTACTACCTGTGTCGGGTTATCAAGACCATGTATTTCTTCAATAGGTGGTAGATTCTTAACATCTTCAGCTTTGATACCTTTTTCTTTCATATATTTCTTTGCCTCTTGCATATCTTCAGGACGGAGAAATAGAATACGTCTTTTCTTCGGAGTTGGCTTTGGAGGTGGCTCGGAAATAGTCCAATCATTATCATTGCTCAATATATTCTTCAATAGCATCTCAGCTTGTTCAACAGTTTGTTCCCTCAAAACACAACCAACACAACTATCTAGGTGGTCGCTAGAAGCACCGGTTAGTCCATTATAAAAGATAGCAAGTATTTCGTTTTTTCTTAAGAGGATGATCAGGCAAAGCATTAAGTAACTGGAGCAGCCTCCCCCAAGCTATTGGGAGACTCTCTTCTTCAATTTGCACAAAGTTAAATATTTCCTGCAAGGCAGCTTGTTTCTTATGGGCAGGAAAATATTTTCAGAGAAGTAATATATCATATCCCGGGGACTACGTAGGCAACCAGGAGCAAGAGAATTAAACCATATCTTAGCATCACCCTTTAATGAGAAAGGAAACAACTTAAGAATATAGAAATAGCGATTTTTCCTCATGAGTAAATAGGGTGGCTATATCATTCAACTTGGTAAGATGTGCCACAGCAGTTTCAGATTTATAACCATGGAAAGGATGAGATTCAACCAAAGTAATTAACTCAGGATCGACAGAGAATTCATAATCCTTATTAGTAACAAAGATAGGTGAAGTAGCAAACTTAGGATCATATTGCATTCTAGCATTCAAAGATTTTCCTTCCACTTGCGATGCAATTTCTTAAGATCATCTATATCCTTACAAGCAAGAAAGTCCCTAGCTACCTCTCCTTCCATAACATAACCCTCAGGTATATAAGGCAATTCATATCTAGGAGAGCTAGACCTAGCAGGTGTCTCATAGTGTTCCGTTTCAATAATTTCATCAGTTTCAGAAGTATCATAATTTTCAGCATTGCCTCTAGCAATTTGTTCATCAAGAAATTCACCCAGTGGCACAGTATTATCAAGAAAAGTAGCATCATAAGAATCATGCATAGCAAAAGTGGCATCATCAATTACTTCCGACATATCATAATAACTAGTAGGTGGTGGAGTCGCAAATTTACTCATAACAGACAGTGAATCAAGTGCAGAGCTAGATGGTAGTTCCTTACCTCCCCTCGTAGTAGATGGATAAATCTTGGTTTTTGGATCTTTGAAATTCTTCATAGTGATCAACATATATAAATCCAAAGTGACTCAAAGAATAGAGCTATGCTCCCCGGCAACGGCGCCAAAAAAAGGTCTTGATAACCCACAAGTATAGGCGATCGCAATAGTTTTCGAGGGTAGAGTATTCAACCCAAATTTATTGATTTGACACAAGGGGAGCCAAGAATATTCTGGAGTATTAGCAGTTGACTTGTCAATTCAACCATACCTGAAAGACTTAATATCTGCAGCAAAGTGTTCAGTAGCAATGTAATATGGAAGTAACGGGAACGGTGGCAAAGTAACAGTAGCAGTTTGTAGTGATTGTAACAATAACAACGGAGAAGTAACTTAGCAAGGAACAATATGTGGAAAGCTCGTAGGCAATGGATTGGTGATGGATAATTTTTTCGGATGCAATTCATCGTGCAACAGTTATAACATAGGGTGACACAGAACTAGCTCCAATTCATCAATGTAATGTAGGCATGTATTCCATATACAATCATACGTGCTTATGGAAAAGAACTTGCATGACATCTTTTGTCCTACCCTCCCGTGGCAGCTAGGTCCTAATGGAAACTAAGGGATATTAAGGCCTCCTTTTAATAGAGAACCGTAACAAAGCATTAGCACTTAGTGAATACATGAACTCCTCAAACTACGGTAATCACCAGAAAGGATCCCAGTTATTGTCACCCTGGGGGATGCAGATCATAACTCATAATAGGAGTCTACAACTTCCAAGATAGGATCAAGAACACATATACATTCATGAAAACATAATAGGTTCAGATCTGAAATCATCGCACTCGGGCCATAGTGACAAGCATTAAGCATAGCAAAGTCATAGCAACATCAATCTCACAACATAGTGGATACTAGGGATCAAACCCTAACAAAACTAACTCGATTACATGGTAAATCTCATCCAACTCATCACCGTACAACAAGCCTACGATGGAATTACTCACGAACGGTGGAGAGCATCATGGAATTGGTAATGAAGGATGGTTGGTGATGACGAAGGCGTCAATTTCCCCTCTTCGAAGCCCAAAATGGACACCAGATCTGGTCTCCCGAGGAAGAACATGAGATGGCGGCGGCTCCGTATCGTAAAACGCGATGAACTCTTCTCCTTGATTTTTTTGTCTCGAATAGGAATATATAGAAGTGGAAACGAGGTCGGAGGAGTGACAGGGGTCCCACAAGCCATAGGGGCGCACCCTAGGGGGTGGGCACGCCTTCCAGGCTTGTGTCCAGGTGGTGGCCCCCTGCAGTTGATTCTTTTGCCAATTTTTTTAATTAATTCCAAAATTATTATCCGTAAATTTTCAGGTCAATCCGTGAACTTTTCTTTCTGCACAAAAATAACACCAAGGCAATTCTGCTGAAAACATTGTCAGTCTGGGTTAGTTCCATTCAAATTATGCAAATTAGAGTCCGAAATAAGGGCAAAAGAGTTTGGAAAAATAGATACGTTGGAGATGTATCACTACCCAACATGTAGTCTTATTTATGTATGATCATTGAGAAACAATGAAATAATTGATATCAACATAATAATATCCATGAATATAAGAAGCATAATCATTAATATTCAAAATATACAGTCCTTAAAGAATGTTATTCCCTACTCATTTTATCATATTAACATGGAATGACTTCTTATTTATTGCATAACTATAAATCATGAGCACCACAATGCCAAACAAAGCAATTGGATCGTATTTCTAACACGCTTCAGCATTTTCAACTCCACTCAATACATGAGCATGAACCATGGATATAGCATATAGGTGGAATAGAGTATGGTGGTAAAGATCAAAGGAGTCAAAAGTTGAAGAAAGTCTCGCACCGACTAGGCATACCAACATGCTATGACGATGCCCATCAATCAAGATTAATGCGGGGAGTAGGGATTTCCATGCAACAGATGCACTAGAGGTATAAGTGTATGAAAGCTCAAATGAAGCTAAGTGCATGTACATCCAACTTGCGTGTTCGTGAAGACCTCGAGAATTTGAGGAAGTCCATCATCAAAATATACAAGCCAAGTTCTATAACGTAAAATTCCCACTAGCATATGAAAGTAACAACTTAGGAAACTCTCTATATGAAGTACATGGTGTTACTACAACACAAGAGAGAATTTGGGGCATGCAAATGTGGGGCAGTGAGTCCCTTGCGCGTGCCTTTTCTTTTGTCTTTTGATTTTCAAACTTTCATACCTTTTGAATAAACATTTGATATTAAGTTCTATTTTCATATTCATGTTTTTCGTGATGAGGGCTTTCAAATTGGATCCAATCTGAATACGCTTTGGCATTTTTTGATTTTTTTGTTAAGTTTCAAGACCTGAAACATAGTGCGAGCGACTAATAAAATCACGACTTTAGTAGCTGCGACCGATAAAAAATTGCTTAATGTTTCAATCCTGAAACTTGATTCTCGCGACCAAAAAATTCGGAATTTTTATCAGTGATTAAAACATCAAACTTAATGTGCTCTCATGTGGACCAACTACTTCATGAGTTGTGAGGTAATCAAGCGATTGGGGAGGGCTTGGCAAGTATGTGCCTCAACACCGGTGTGCCCCTGTGAATTTCTAGAAACCTTCTTTATTATCCGAGTGCTATGAGCTTTGCTATATGTGTGGCCTTTTGTTCTCTCAAATACTCTGGTCCAAACACCTTGACCACTGCAGTAGCAAGTGTGACCATGGCTTCGAGAATGTGCATTCAACCATCCAGAGGTACTCATCCCACAAATTTGTGCTTGTGCCATAGGCAAGCATCCTCATAGAGGTCATGCACTTCTGATAGAAAAGTACCCTATGTTTCCGATAACATCCTTCTCTATCTTGAAGTAATCATCATAGGCCCTGATACATTTGTAGATGCGTTGGAACACATGTCAATGCATCCAAAATCGGAGGTGGCAGTGGGGTTCAAATAGCTCATCGGGGGCAATGTAGTCCTGCAACATCATATGTTCACATGCCTTTTGCAGATTTAACACTCGGTGTTGCTTTGATGAATCAGCCTCATCATCATGGTTTCACCATCATCTTAATCTTCATCCGACGAAGACGAGCCATGAAGTCATCGTAGAGGTACACCTCATCCAAATCCATCGTGTTTTGTTCGAAGTAAACAACGAGAATGGAAATGTTATTTGGCCGAATACTTGTTCGGCGTGGTGTCTTTCATGCACGGTGTCGGTAGTGCCAGAGGATACCTAGGTTGTGGCCAGTTATTGGGTCGAATGGCAGCATGGGCAAAGCCAGGCGGACACATGAGTGGAGCGACGGGAGGTCTGGCTTGGCTTGCAAGGCATCCGAGGTGGTACAGCGGCGGTATGGATGTCTGGAGCGTGGATACAGAGCATGGGAGGATGGATGGAATGCAAAAATAAGGGCTTTGGGTGGGGTTTTAGCTTGGGTCAGGGTTATAGAAGTCTAACAGGGTGGATGTCCAGATTCCCCAAACTTTCTTCTATTGGTGAATGAAGATATGAGCATGATATGTCGTTCATCTGAAAGAAGAGAAGGATGATGTCCATGATAGGAAGTACTAGAGGAGTACAATGAGGGAATAAGACTTCCATGTATGTGGACTAATAGATAATACAAACTTACCATATATCGACTCTTGTGCTCCCACATGAGTATCCCAGGTTTCTTGTATTTTCTCAATACTTATATCTCGCGTGCATGTTCTTAATGGTGATTTTTAGTTTGCTACAACATAATCAATTAATGAGTCTTTGTTTGTATCAACTCTTGTTGTTCCTTCCTGAAAAACATATTTTTCAGGCACCTTCATTATGTCATTCTGTCTAGGTCATACATATGTATATGAACAATTTTTCTCCTAGAAAGGGGAAATAGTGTATGTTACATTTTGACGATAAGCCTTCATTCTTTCAAAACCATAAGGTTTTAATGGACCTTGGGTGCAACATAGGACTCCACACTCGACTAGGAGAAGAACCACTAGGTGGCCTCAAGTGTTGTGAAACAACAATAATATAGTCGGTCTGAAGTCATTCTCTAAAGTTATAATGTTGGTGGTCAGGAGAAATATCATTATTGTCTCCCTGATATATTAAGGGTCTAAAACATTCTGGTGGAAAACTGCAACGATGATGTGAAATGAAGCCTTGATCTCCTACACAATGAGAATGCCAATGAAAGACGCCTGGTGTAGCGACCCGGCCTGAAAGGTCGAATCTCCGGTGTTTCCGTACCATCCCAAGAACATGCTGGTACACACATAGTACATCAATGTATATATGAAAGGGAAATCACATAGCTTTATAAATCAAAAAAATCTCATATCGAGTCCTTTATTACAATAAAAATTACAATAAAGTGGCTGAAGGCCAACTCATGAGAATAACTAATCTTGCGGAAGCTTCAAAGGTAGTTGAGTCCATCTAACTCCAAGGGCATCTCACCGAGGGTAGAGCGTATCCTCACTCCTGGTCAGAAAAGTACTCTGCAACATGATACGTTGTAGCCGTGTAGGTCAGCATATTGAATATGCTGGCAATGTCACAAAAGAGGGGGTGTAAAGTAATCATCTATTCTATATGCATATTTGGCAGGTGGGGTAGTAAGTTTTTGCATAAAGCCAATTTTTTCCTACAACACGAGAGGGCAAAAAGTTATTACTACACTGTTGGTTGATTAATGAGATGGTTCCACCAACCAATTCTCATACCCAAGTTGTCATTAATACCCACATCAATATAATTATTTGTGTTGAGAAGTCCAAATAGTTTCAGTTCCTTTGGCTCAAGTTGTTCATGACCATGGACACGACTAATCTATTAGGTTTGTGTACTCTGTAGAGTTTTGCACACGTTCCCCACAAGATTTGATCACCTCCGTTGGATTCCTCGCACTTCAGGGTGTTTGAGGAACGGATGATCAAAACATGGTCTTCTAAGGGGTTCCTCTGAGACTCTGTCGGTGCCCATCCTTTCTTACCGTTCTTCTGCATCTTGTAGCACCGCCTGTCCAGGGTCACCACAATATCCAACCAAGCCAGAGCCCATAATGGCTTGTGGCTGTGCAGGTAAGCCTTGGGTCTTGAAGCATCCATCCATCTCTTTGTGCGTGGGTGGACCTTTCCGCGTGAATACTGACACTTCTCCAGCAACACCTAGGCTAACCACTAGTTTCTCCAGGGCGCCGTTCAACCATCATCAACCTAGAGGTATGTTGAAAACTCGGAGTCTTGAAGTCTTGATCATTATGTAGGTCTTGTAATTATCATCTCACAAGTCTCATGAATCACACAACCAACCCCGTCTACTAATAGCATAGAAAAATTTAAAACAACGTTTCCCAGGGCCAAGATGTCAAAGGGTTGAGGGGGAAACCTACCACATGATACTACATCAATTAACCAAGTTCCCAAATTACCTACTTTGCATGCAATTGGGGAGATGGTAGAACTAATCCAATAAAAACATAGGTAAACATGACCAAAGTGACTTGCCTTGCTAACGATCCTTGTACTCAAGTGACTCTAGATAACAAGCTTCGCACTCCGGATGATCTAACGAATCAAGCAAAGCACACAATAAGCATAACTACAATACAATTCACTCAACAGCAAGGTAAACAAATAATACAACAACAATCAATAGCACAATCAAAAGAAAGAAAACCAAAACAAAGTAGAAGGTTCTAAAAGTTTTGGGTGGCAAAATATCTACTGAGACATAATAAGATAAATCTGTTTTCAGCAATTTACCAATAGATAACAGAAAAGAATTATTAAGATTCTTTATTAGAAAAGAAAATTAAATCTCAAAAAATTTTTTTTGGTGAAAAGTAAAACTAACTTGCTTTATAAATGTAAAACTAACTTGCTTTATTAGAAAAGAAAAATAAGGATTTCCTATAACAATAAAGTATAAAACTAAAAAATTATTTTTTTATTAATAGCAAGTTATTTCACCTAATGTTGAAACAACAGAACCTAATGAAAATTGAAAACAAAAGTTAAACCAACTCAGATTCAAAACTAAAATAAAATCAAACTAACTAAACTCTAAACAGATTCTTTTTTTGTTAAAAACCCAAATCAAATTCATCCAAAAATTTCTCAAACCGTGTAGGATGATGGGTCTAACTAATACAAACCAGTGGCAAAAAGATTCATACAAAAATATATTTTTAAACTCTAGTTATACAGATTTTAGTAGTTTAAGCAAATTTGGTTAGATTCAAGTTTTAAAGCTCAAATTTGAAATCTAAGACTACAGGATGAAACTACATGAAATTTGTGACCCAGTGCAAAAATAATTAATTAAAAACACTAATTACTTTTAAAGTTATAATAAAAATAAAAACAGAACTTATTCTGTTTTCTAAATATGAAACAGAAAAGAAGAAAAAACTCTAACGAACAGGGAGTGACATGGTGGCTTCCTATTGGTTGAAAACGCGTGCGCGTGGGTGTTTACAGGCGGACGACTGGACGCTAGAAGAAAATGATTCTCCGTTTAATTGATCTAATCTGGATTGTTGGATCCAGATCCGAAGGCTACGGGAGGAGGGGGTGGCTTACAGAGCTGGATGTCGGGGTTCCGGCGAGGTCAACGGCGGCCGGATGTCGGAGGTGCTCGGAGATGTCGACGCGGTGGTCGAGGGTGGCGTACGAAATGCTCAGGCGATGGCGGTGAAGCTTCGGCATCGATTGGTGGCGTCGGACGGGGCTGGGGACGACGGAGGCGACGGCCTCGTGCTTTGGAGGGTTCGGGTGGAGTCCGAACTCCGGCGAGGTGGTGCGGTGGCGGTTGTGGCCGTGGGAAGGGGCACTTGGGGTGGAACGGGGAGCGGAGAAGGCAGGGGCTTTTATAGGCCAGGTGCGGGGTCAGGAGAGGGAGAGAAGAGCGAGATCCGCGGAGGAGGGATCTCCAGCGACGTCGACGGCTCGAGGAAGGAGACGAGCGCGCGGATGGTGCTATCGGGCGGTGGGTCCCACATGTCAGTGAGGGAGGGGGCAAGGTTAGCGCATCGGTGACCAATCCGAAAGGATCTCGGGAGTAAAGGCTGGTGGGCCGGCCGGTTTTCTAATTAAACGCTTTAAATTCATTTCCTTTTCTATTTACCAGAGAAAGAAAATGTCATTAAGGCATTCAAATCATTTCGAAACAAAGAAGATGTATATATCAAGTTCATCAGGGGAAAAAGTGCTATTTAATGAACATTTTTCCTCTGTCAAAATGAATACTTTAAAAATTATTTTTTTTAGAAAAATGCCTAATTGATTTTAAATTCTTTTGACATAAGTTTCAAATAAACCCCTGGTTTTATAGTTCAAATAATTCACCAAGATGCCCCTGGTGTGGAGTGTCATGTTACTCATCTCTTTTATGAATATTTCCAAGGGTTTTCAAAATAGGAGAAACAAGTAAATAGAAAAGTGAAAGTGGCCTTTCAGAAATTCACAAGAGGAACTTCAACAATTCATTTCATTCAACCAATGTGATGATGATGCATAGCTATATTTCATAACATTCCAAAATGAAATTTTGGGATGTTACAAACCTACCCACCTTAAGATGAATCTCGCCCTCGAGATTCGGGTTGGCTAGAAAATAGGTGTGGGTGGTCTCTACGAAGATCTTCTTCACGTTCCCAGGTGGCTTCTTCCTCGGTGTGGTGACTCCAAAGAACCTTACAAAACTTGATGATCTTGCTACGGGTAACTCTGTTGGTAGTGTCAAGAATTTTGACGGGTTTCTCTTCGTAAGTTAGATCACTGTCCAGTTGTATGGCCTCTAGGGGCACTGTGTCTCTCAAAGGAATATCAGCCATCTCAGCGTGACATTTCTTCAGCTGAGAAACATGGAAAACATCATGAACTCCGGACAATTCTTCCGGCAATTCTAGCTTGTATGCAACTTCGCCTCTACATTCAAGAATTTTGTAGGGGCCTCTGAATCTAGGTGTTAACTTTCCTTTAACACCAAACCTCTTGATTCCTCGAAGTGGGGACACACGAAGGTAAACTCGGTCTCCCACTTCATACGTCACTTCCTTGCGTTTGCTGTCAGCATAGCTCTTCTGTCGGGATTGAGCTATCTTGAGTCTGTCACGAATCAGTTTGACCTTCTCTTCAGAATCTCGGATAAGATCGGGACCAAAAAGTTTTCGGTCGGCAACACCATCCCACATGAATGGTGTTCTGCACCTCCTTCTGTATAAAGCTTCGAAAGGGGCCATATTTAGACTGGTCTAATAACTGTTGTTGTATGAGAACTCTGCGTAAGGTAAATTGTCATCCCAACTAGACCCATAGTCTAGCGCACAAGCTCTCAACATGCCCTCCAGGATCTGGTTGACTCTCTCAGTCTGTCCATCGGTCTGCAGATTAAAAGCTGTACTGAACTCCAGCCTCGTACCCAAAGTTTCATGTAAATGATGCCAAAGCTTTGAGGTAAATTGTGTTCCTCTATCTGACACGATACTCTTTGGAACTCCATGCAGACATACGATCCTGGTCATATATATCTTGGCTAACTTAGCACTGGTATAAGTGGTCTTCACTGGAATGAAATGAGCCACCTTGGTCAAGCGATCGACCACTACCCAGATGGAATCATAACCTGAACGAGTCCTGGGTAATCCTGTGATGAAATCCATACCAAGCTTATCCCATTTCCACTTGGGTATCGGCAAAGGTTGGAGTAACCCTATTGGTTTCTGATGTTCCGCCTTTACTCGCTGACAAACATCACATACCGCAACATGTTCGGAAATATCCTTCTTCATACCTGTCCACCAGTAACTTTCCTTCAAATCCAGATACATCTTGGTGTTTCCTGGGTGTATTGAGTAAGGTGAATCGTGGGCTTCTTGAAGTATCAGCTTCCTTAGCTCTGGGTCATTGGGCACATAGATTCGGTTCTCAAACCACAGAGTTCCGTGTTCATCCTCATGAAAGCCTTTAGCTTTTCCACCCTTCATTCTTTGCTTTATCTCAGCTATTTCCTTGTCCGATTTCTGGGCTTCACGAATTCTTTCAGTCAAGGTGGACTGGATCTCTAGTGTGGCAACATATCCTCTTGGAACTATTTCTAGCCGGAGCTCTCTGAGATTATCGGCTAACTCGTTGGGTAATCCTCCCGCTATGAGTGTGTTCACATAACTCTTCCGGCTCAAAGCATCTTCTACAACATTTGCCTTCCCTGGATGATAATGCAATCTCATGTCATAGTCCTTCATTAACTCTAACCATCGCCTCTGTTTGAGGTTCAACTCCTTCTGTGTGAAGATATACTTCAAGCTCTGATGATCGGTGTAAACATCACAACTATTTCCGACAAGGAAATGTCTCCAGGTCTTGAGTGCGTGCACTACGACTGCTAACTCCAAATCATGGGTGGCATAGTTCAACCCATGAGGTCGTAGCTGTCTGGATGCATAGGCTACAACTTGTCCCTCCTGCATGAGTACTCCTCTGAGTCC
Source organism: Hordeum marinum (assembly GCA_022496015.1). Classification (NCBI taxonomy): domain Eukaryota; kingdom Viridiplantae; phylum Streptophyta; class Magnoliopsida; order Poales; family Poaceae; genus Hordeum; species Hordeum marinum. The sequence continues at coordinate 541,209,046 of CM039673.1, read as the reverse complement.
TTGATGCGAAGCATCACAATATACCTGGAAATCTTTCCGAATATTTGGCAGAATCAACACTGGGGCTGTGACCAAACGTTTCTTCAACTCCTGGAAACTGGCTTCACATTCCTCAGTCCAAATATACTTAGACTCTTTCTTCAATAACTCTGTCATGGGCTTGGCAATCTTTGAGAAAATACTCGATGAACCTATGGTAATATCCGGCAAGTCCGAGGAAACTGCGGATCTCCTTAACTGAGGAGGGTGACTTCCACTCGGTAACTGCTTCAACCTTAGCGGGGTCCACTGCTATTCCATCACCGGAAATAATGTGTCCAAGGAATCCGACTTCCGTCAGCCAAAATTCACATTTGCTAAACTTGTCATATAACTGATGCCCTCTAAGCTTCTCCAGAACTAAACGCAAGTGTTCCTTGTGTTCTTCCTCGCTCTTGGAGAATATCAATATATCATCGATGAACACCACGACAAACTTGTCCAGATATTCCATAAACACTTTGTTCATCATGCTCATGAAATAGGCAGGAGCATTAGTCAGGCCAAAAGACATGATTGTATATTCATATAAACCATACCTTGTGGTGAAGGCTATTTTGGGTATATCCTGTTCACGAATTTTCAATTGGTGATACCCTGATCGAAGATCGATCTTGGAGAACACTTTGGCTCCCACTAGCTGATCAAATAAGTCGTTAATCATCGGCAGAGGATACTTGTTCTTGATAGTCACCTCGTTCAATGCACGATAGTCGACTACCATCCTCAAGGTTTTATCCTTCTTCTCTACCAAAAGAACCGGGGCTCCCCAAGGTGAAGAACTTGGGCGAATATACCCCTTGTCCAATAACTCCTTAATCTGCTTCTTGATTTCTTCTAAATAATTTGCGGGCATCCGATAGGGTCTCTTGGAAATTGGGGCTGTTCCTGGTAGTAACTCTATCAGAAACTCAATCTCTCTATCTGGTGGTGTTGGGGATATGACCCGCCGAAGAGGCTCCGTGTCATGTTATTGGCTCGTGAACCGGCCCAAAGGTGAGCCGTAAGATTAAGTGGCCCAAGAGGATAGGCGGTTCATGGTTTGGGCCGTACGACGGCCCGGACTGAGAAGACCTGGGCGTGCAAGCCGACTCACAGACGGCTTGGACAAGAAGATAGAGAGAGACTCGGTTAGCAATTGTAACGACCCGGATGTCCTGACCTCTTATATAAAGGCAGACCCGGGGCAGCTTAGAGGGTAGAGGCAATCGAGAACTAGGTCAAGCTTTTAGCTCCTTGTAATCGATACGCAAGCAATACAAACACAAGTAGGACGTAGGCTATTACCTCGATTCGAGGGGCCAAACCTGGGTAAATCCGTGTCTTTCGTCCCGACTAACCCATTTGAGTCCACCCCGTTGGCGATGGCCTCGAACCAAAGTCCGTTCACCCAGACATCTGCCGTGATAAAACCACGACAGTTGGCGCCCACCGTGGGGCTAGCGCTTGGTGGTGTTGAGTTCTCAAAGGGCTCTCTCCCAGGGCTCGAAGGATACGTGGTTGGAAGGATGAGCAAGAGTTGCCGCGGCCGACTCTACATCGACGACGCCGGCTGGGGGCTTGATGCTGGTTCTGTGGAGTATGGATTCCAGGTTCCGTTTGGCGGGATCCAGGTTTTCATCGGAAAGGTTGATGGATCTACACCCGGGCCGGACGTCTGCACCAACATCATCGAGCCGGCTCGGCGTCTCCAATCTACGCATGTTATGCAATCTGCCCGTGCCCATCCGGGTCAAAAGCACGTTCTCGTGGGCTTCACTCAAGGCATGGAACTAGAAGCGTCTGGGTCACAGGGAACTCTCGTTTGCTCAGAAGATGAGTCCTCCAGTGGGGAGACAGAATCAGTATATCAGCTCAGCAACGGTGGCCTTGGGGGCTACTACAACAACTATTCTCAGGTAGAGGGCGTTGAGACGGATGCTCTGATCCCCCCGGGTCACACGGCGGTGTTCATGGCAGGGTCGGCTTTAGCCGCTGGTGACACGGCTGCGGGAGCCACCGCAGCAGGTGATAGCCCGCCGTCGTCGGCTCAGGTTCTAGTGGAATTGATGGACGGACTCACAGCTCTCATGGCCACAGAGGTAACACCGGATAATCAAGCAGCCAGGAATCTAGAGGTGGCACGGATCAAGGGCCGGATGGCAGAGGAACGGCAAAGGATGGCCAAGCTGAAAGCCCAGATGGAAGAAGAAGTAGAGCGTATCAAGGCAGAAGCTTTTCGACTGGAGCTAGAGCAGAGGTCAGCGGCCGCGGTGCACCGGAGGAGGCATCAATCCCGTCTACCAGAACGTTACGAAGCGAGGAACCTTTTTAATACCCCTGGAGCGGGGCGGGTTATGGGTGTGTGGGAGAGCCGCCCGATGGAGCGCCCGGCGACTCATCCACCCCAGCATAACCAAATCTCACCTAGGGCCTTTCCAACACCGGCGGGTCATTATTCTAACCCGGCTGAGAACATGGTGGCAGCGGCCACCCAACTTGAGACGATCCCCATCCCAGATGAGGCACCCTTTATGGAGGAGGTGCGGAACGCCATTGGATATTTACAGACGGCCATGGCCCAGCAAGAGAAGTATACTCACAGCAAGAGCCGGGTTCACTCCACCCCCCTCCCCAGTCGAAGCTTCAGCTGGCGTTATGAGTCGCCGGTGTGTTCCAGCAGTCACCCGCGCCGCGGACCACCGGAGGACAATAGGGTAGCTCTAGATGCACAAGTCGTGAGGGACCAGGCGGGAGACACGCGAGAGGCAGAGATAGCTGCAGCCCGTCCAGAGCCGGCTCTTTCCGTGTCAATGGGAGTAGTTAGTGTTGGGGAACGTCGCATGGGAAACAAAAATTTTCCTACGCACACGCAAAGCTATCAATGGTGATGAGCATCTACGAGAGGGAGAGTGGATCTACAAACCCTTGTAGATCGCTAAGCGGGAAGCATTAAGAAACGCGGTTGGTGTAGTCGAACATCTTCGCGATCCAAATTGCCGAGCGTCCCGCAATCTCATCACGATCCGTCCCGCGATCCAATCACGATCCGTCCCGTGAACTCATCATGATCCGTCCCATGATCTCATCACGATCCGTCTCACGATCTTGATCACGATCTGTCCTGTGAACTCATCACGATCCGTTCCGCGATCTCATCACGAACTGTCTCGCGATCTCGATCACGGTCCTTCCGATCTAGCGCCGAACGGACGGCACCTCCGCGTTCAGCACACGTGCAGCTTGATGACGATCTCCACCGTCTCGATCCAACGAGAGGAGGTGGAGAGGAGAGAGAGTTCACCGGCAGCGTGACGGCGCTCCGGTGATGGTGGTGGAGGGATTCCGGCAGGGCTTCGCCTAAGCGCTGCGGAAAACCGATCTAGAGGAGAAACTGTGCACCGGTGAAACGGGTAGCACATGGCCGGAAATTCTGTCCAAAAACCACCCAATCCACTAGTATATATAGGAGGAGAGGAGAGGAGAGGCAGCCAAGGCCTTTGGGTCGGCCGAAATAGGAGGTGGGAGCAATCCTACTTCACCTCCAATCCTAGTTGGAGTAGGATTGCCTCCTATTGGCTGATTTTCCACTTTTTGCTTTAGGACTTTCTCTCCTGCGCCATGGGCCTTTGTGGCTGTTTTACCAGCCAACTAAGGGCTGGTTATTATTCTCGCACAGCCCATGGACCTCTTGGGGTCGAAATACCCCTCCCGGAGGTCCCTCGGTACACTACCGGCACTCCCGGTACACTACCGATACTCCCGGTACACTACCGATGAGCCCGAAACTTTTCCGGAAACCAAACTGGGACTTCCTATATATGAATCTTTACCTCTGGACCAATCCGGAGATCCTCGTGACGTCCGGGATCTCATCCGGGACTCCGAACAACCTTCGGTCACCACCATACATAACTCTACACTACCGAAACGTCACCGAACCTTAAGTGTGCAGACCCTGCGGGTTCGAGAACTATGTAGACATGACCGAGACACCTCTACAGTCAATAACCAATGGCGGGACCTGGACGTCCACATTGGTTCCTACATATTCTACGAAGATCTTTATCGGTCGAACCTCTATGTCAAGGATTCAGTTAAGCCCGTATAACGTTCCCTTTGTTCTTCGGTATGTTACTTGCCCGACATTCGATCGTCGGTATCTCCATACCTAGTTCAACCTCGTTACCGGCAAGTCTCTTTACTCGTTCCGTAATACAAGATCCCGCAAGTAACAATTAGTCACATCGCTTGCAAGGCTTATTGTGATGTTGCATTACCGAGTGGGCCCCGAGATACCTCTCCGTTACACGGAGTAACAAATCCTAGTCTCGATCCATGCCAACTCAACAGACACCATCGGAGATACCTGTAGAGCACCTTTATAGTCACCCAGTTACGTTGCGACGTTTGATACACACAAGGCACTCCTCCGATATCCGTGAGTTGCATGATCTCATGGTCATAGGAACATATACTTGACATGCAGAAAACAGTAGGAATAAACTCTCACGATCATATGCTATGTTTGTAGTTTGGGTCTTATCCATCACATCATTCTCCTAATGATGTGATCCCCTTATCAAATGACATCTCATGTCCATGGCTAGGAAACCTTAACCATCCTTTGATCAACGAGCTAGTCCATTAGAGGCATACTAGGGACATGGTTTTGTCTATGTATCCACACATGCATTTAAGTCTCCGATCAATACAATTATAGCATGGATAATAAACGATTATCATGAACAAGGAAATATGATAATAACTAATTTATTATTGCCTCTAGGGCATATTTCCAACAGTCTCCCACTTGCACTAGAGTCAATAATCTAGTTCACATCACCATGTGATTCGCATTGTTATGAATCTAACATCCAATGAGTTCTGGGGCTCGATCATGCTTTGCATGTGAGAAAGGTCTTATAGTCAACGGGTCTGCGATATTCAGATCCGTGTGTACTTTGCAAATCTCTATGTCAAACCGTAAACACTGCTACCACACTCCACTTGGTACTATTTCTAAATGGCTGCTCCACTATACGTATCCAGATTGCTACTACTAGTCATCCGGATAGGTGTTAAAGCTTGCATCGACGTAACTCTTTACGACGAACTCTTTATCACCTCCATAATCAAGAAACATTTCCTTAGTCTCTTAGTTACTGAGGATAATCTTGACCGCTGTCCAGTGATCCACTCCTGGTTCACTCTTGTACCCCCTGACGGACTCATGGCAAGGCACACACAGGTGCGGTACACAGCATGGCATAATATAGAGCCTATGGCTAAGGCATAGGGGACGACGTTTGTCCTTTCTCTTTCTTCTACCGTTGTCGAGCTTTGAGTCTCATTCAACTTTCACACCTTACAAATCAGGAGAGAACTCTTTCTCTGACTGATCCATTTTGAACTCTTTCAAAATCTTGTCAAGGTATGCACTCATTGAAAGTCTCATCAAGCATCTTGATCTATCTCTATAGATTTTGATGCTCAACAATTAGGTAGCTTTATCCAGGTCTTCCTTTGAAAATCACTTTCCAAATAACCGTTTTATGCTTTCCAGAAACTCTACATTATTTCTGAACAACAATATGTCATCCACACATACTTATCAGAAATTCTATAGTGCTCCCACTCACTTTATTGCAAATACAAGTTTCTCATAAACTTTGTATAAACATCAAAACTTTGATCACCTCATCAAAGCGTATATTCCAACTCCGAGATGCTTGCTTCAGTCCATGGAAGGATCACCGAAGCTTGCACACCTTTTAGCATCCTTAGGCCTGACAAAACCTGCTGGTTGTATCACATACAACCTTTCCTCAAGTAAACCATTAAGGAAACGATGTTTTGACATCCATCTGCTAGATTTCATAATTGAAAACACAGCAACTGCTAACATAATTCCAACAGACTTTAGGACCACTACGAGTGAGAAAGTCTCATCATAGTCAACTCCTTGAACTTGTCACAAACAACATTGCAACAAGTCGAGCTTTACAAATGGTGACATTCACCATCAGTGTCTGTCTTCATTCTAAAGGTCCTTTTGTACTCAACGACCTGCCGTCTAACGAGCAAGTCTACCAGAGTTTATACTTGGTTTTCATACATGGATCCTATCTCGGATTTCATGGCCTCTAACCATTGTCGGAATCCGGGCCCATCATCGCTCCTCCATAGCTCGTAGGTTCATCGTTGTCCAACAACATGACCTCCAAGACAGAGTTGTCATACCGCTCAGGAGCAGTACACATCCTTGTCGACCTACGAAGTTCGATAGTAACTTGATCCTGAAGCTTCATGATCATCATCATTAACTTCCTCTTCAACTAACGTAGGCTTCACAAAAACATCTTTCTGCGCTGCGCTACTCTCTGGTTGAACAAAGGTTTAACAACCTCATCAAGTTCTATCATCCTCCCACTCAATTCTTTCGAGAGAAACATTTCCTCGAGAAAGGATCCGTTTAAGCAACAAACACTTTGCACTAGGATCTGAGATTGAAGGTTTACCCAACTGATCTTAGGGTATTCTATGAAGATGCATTTGTCCGCCTTGGGTTCGACCTCATTAGGTGAAAACATTTTCCACACAAGTGTCACAGCCCCAAATATTAAGAAATGACAGCTTAGGTTTCTATCAAACCATAATTCACACGGTGTCATCTCAACGGATTTAGATGATGCCCTATTTAAAGTGAATGTAGTTGTCTCTAATGCATAACCCCAAAAATTATAGTAGTAAAATGATAAGAGATATCATAGTATGCACTATATCAATAGAGCATGACTATGATGTTCGGACACACCATCACACCATGGTGTTCCAGGTAGCGTTAGTTGTGAAACAAATTTCACATTGTCTTAAGTTGTATGCCAAACTCGTAACTCAGATATTCACCTCCACGATAATATCGTGGAATTTTTTATCTTCTTGTCACGATGATCTTTAAACTTCACTCTGAATTTGCTTGAACCTTTCAAACGATTCAGACTTGTGTTTCATTAAGTAAATATACACTATATCTACTCAAATCATCAGTGAAGGTAAGAAAATAACGATATCCACTGCACGCTACAAGACTCACTAGATTGCATACATCAATATGTATCATTTCCAATGAATCACTTGCCCGCTCCATCCAACGGGGTCTTTTAGTCATCTTGCCCAAGAGGCATGGTTCGCATGTCTCAACCGATTCGAAATCGGATGAGTCCAAATATCCATCAGCATGGAGTTTCTACATGCGCTTTATACCAATATGACATTTAGCGGCAGTGCCACAAGTATGTGGTACTATCATTATTAACTTTGTATCTTTTGACATCAATGTTATGAACATGTGTACCACTACGATCAAGATTTCAACAAACCATTCTCACTGGGTGCATGACCATTGAAGGTATTATTCATGTAAACAGAATAACCATTATTCTCTAACTTAAATGAATAACCATATTGCAATAAACATGATCTAATCATGTTCAAGCTCAACGCAAAACACCAAATAACATTTAGGTTCGTCACTAATCCTGAAGGTAGAGAGAGCGTGCGATGTTGATCACATCAACCTTGGAAACATTTCCAACACATATCGTCACCTCACCCTTAGCTAGTTCTCCGTTTATTCCATAGCTTTTATTTTGAGTTACTAACATTTAGCAACCGAACCGGTATCCAATACCCAGGTGCTACTAAGAGTACTAGCAAGGTACACATTAATAACTCGTATATCAAATATACTTCTATCAATGTTGCCAGCCTTCTTATCTACCAAGTATCTAGGGTTGTTCTGCTTCAGCGACCGCTCACCTCATAACAGAAGCACTTAGTCTCGGGTTTGAGTTCAACTTTGGGTTGCTTCACTGGAGCAGCAACTGACTTGCTATCCATGAAGTTTCCCTCCTTGCTCTTGCCCTTCTCGAAACTAGTGGTTTGCTCAACCATCAACACTTGACGCTCCTTTTTGATTTCTACCTTCGCGGTGTCAAACATCGCGAACAGCTCAGGGATCAATACTTCTATCCCTGGTGTATTATAGTTCATCACTAAGTTCTAGTAGCTTTAGTGACAGTGACTTGGAGAACTATATCAATCACTATCTTATCTGGAAGATCAACTCCCACTTGATTCAAGCGATTGTAGTACCCAGACAATCTGAGTACATGCTCAACGATTGAGCTATTCTCCTTCATCTTACAGGCAAAGAATCTTTTTGGAGATCTCATATCTCGCAACATAGGCACGAGCCTGAGATCACAATCTCTGCTCCTAGAACATCTCATATGTTCCGTGACGTTCAAAACGTTTCGGAGCCTCAATTCTAAGCCGTAATGCATGACACACTAAACTATCAAGTAGTCATTGAAACGTGCCTGTTAGATGTCCACAACATATATAGACAACGCTAGAGGGGGTGGCGCACCCAGCGGTGCATTAAGGACATAAGCCTTCTGTGCAGCAATGAGGACAATCCTCAGATCACGGACCCAATCCGCAATATTGCTACCAACATCTTTCAACTCTATTTCTCTAGGAACATATAAAAATTTAAGGGAGCTACAACGTGAGCTAGTAATCTACAACATAATTTGCAAAGACACTTTGACTATGTTCATGCTAATGAGTTCAATTAATCATATTACTTAAGAACTCCCACTCAAATTGACATCCCTCGGGTCATTCGAGTGATACATGATCCAAATTCACCAACTCAAGTCCGATCATCACGTGAGTTAAGGTGGCTTCAATGGTGAACATCATTATGTTAATCATATCCACTATATGACTCATGCTCGACCTTTCGGTCTCTTGTGTTCCGAGGCCATGTCTGTACATGCTAGGCTCATCAAGTTTAACCTGAGTGTTCTGCGCGTGCAAATCTGGCTTGCACCCGTTGTATGTGAACGTAGAGTATATCACACCCGATCATCACGTGGTGTCTCAACACGACGAACTTTCACAACGGTGCACACTCGGGGAGAACACAATTTATCTTGAAATTAAGTGAGGGGTCACCTTATAATGCTACCATCGTCCTAAGCAAAACAAGGTGCATAAAAAGGATTAACATCACATGCAAATCATAAGTGACATGATATGGCCATGAACTTGTGCTTTTGATCTCCATCTAGAAAGCACCGACATGATCTCCATCGTCACCGGCATGACACCATGATCTCCATCAACGTGTCGCCATCGGGGTTGTCACGCCCTGCATGCTTCTACTACTATTGCTACCATAGCGAAAAAGTAAAGCATTACATAGCGCTTAATGATTGACACGCAGGTCATACAATAATTAAAGACAACCCTATGGCTCCTGCCGGTTGCCGTACTCATCGACATGCAAGTCGTGATAATCTATACATCACATGATCATCTCATACATCACATATATCACATCATGTAATTGGCCATATCATATCACAACATACCCTGCAAAAACAAGTTAGACGTCCTCTAATTGTTGTTGCAAGTTTTACGTGGCTGCTACGGGTATCTAGCAAGAACGATTCTCACCTACGCATAAACCACAACGGTGATACGTAGATTGCTTTTCAACTTTCTCAAGGACCGCCTTTGTCGGATCCGATCCAACTAAAGTGAGAGAAACTGTCACCCGCAAGCCATCTAAGCAACAAGTTGCATCGAGGGAACAGGTCTCTCGTAAGCGTACGAGTAATGTTGGTCCGGGCCGCTTCATCTCACAATCCCGCTGAACCAAAATCCGACCAAGGGAGGAAGCAATCTAAGCATCAACGCCCACAAACCTTTTGTGTTCTACTCGAGATCTCATCGAACCATCAACCTAGCTCATGATGCCACAGTTGGGGAACGTCGCATGGGAAACAAAAATTTTCCTACGCACACGCACACCTATCCATGGTGATGAGCATCTACGAGAGGGAGAGTGGATCTACATACCCTTGTAGATCGCTAAGCGGGAAGCATTAAGAAACGCGGTTGGTGTAGTCGAACATCTTCGCGATCCAAATTACCGAGCGTCCCGCGATCTCATCACGATCCGTCCCGCGATCCAATCTTGATCCGTCCGGTGAACTCATCACGATCCGTCCCGCGATCTCATCACGATCCGTTTCACGATCTTGATCACGATCTGTCCTGCGAACTCATCACGATCCGTTCCGCGATCTCATCACGAACTGTCTCGCGATCTCGATCACGGTCCTTCCGATCTAGCGCCGAACGGATGGCACCTCCGCGTTCAGCACACGTGCAGCTTCATGACGATCTCCACCGTCTCGATCCAGCAAGAGGAGGTGGAGAGGAGAGAGAGTTCACCGGCAGCGTGACGGCGCTCCGGTGATGGTGATGGAGTGATTCCGGCAGGGCTTCGCCTAAGCGCTGCGGAAAACCGATCTAGAGGAGAAACTGTGCACCGGTGAAACGGGTAGCACGTGGCCGGAAATTCTGTCCAAAAACCACCCAATCCACTAGTATATATAGGAGGAGAGGAGAGGATAGGCATCCAAGGCCTTTGGGTCGGCCGAAATAGGAGGTGGGAGCAATCCTACTTCACCTCCAATCCTAGTTGGAGTAGGATTGCCTCCTATTGGCTTATTTTCCACTTTTTGCTTTAGGACTTTCTCTCCTGCGCCATGGGCCTTTGTGGCTGTTTTCCCAGCCCACTAAGGGCTGGTTATTATTCTCCCACAGCCCATGGACCTCTTGGGGTCGAAATACCCCTCCCGGAGGTCCCCCGGTACACTACCGGCACTCCCGGTACACTACCGATACTCCCGGTACACTACCGATGAGCCCGAAACTTTTTCGGAAACCAAACTGGGACTTCCTATATATGAATCTTTACCTCCGGACCATTCCGGAGCTCCTCGTGACGTCCGGGATCTCATCCGGTACTCCGAACAACCTTCGGTCACCACCATACATAACTCTACACTACCGAAACGTCACCGAACCTTAAGTGTGCAGACCCTGCGGGTTCGAGAACTATGTACACATGACCGAGACACCTCTATAGTCAATAACCAATGGCGGGACCTAGACGTCCACATTGGTTCCTACATATTCTACGAAGATCTTTATCGGTCGAACCTCTATGTCAAGGATTCAGTTAATCCCGTATAACGTTCCCTTTGTTCTTCGGTATGTTACTTGCCCGAGATTCGATCGTCGGTATCTCCATACCTAGTTCAACCTCGTTACCGGAAAGTCTCTTTACTCGTTCCGTAATACAAGATCCCGCAAATAACAATTAGTGAATCGCTTGCAAGGCTTATTGTGATGTTGCATTACCGAGTGGGCCCCGAGATACCTCTCCGTTACACGGAGTAACAAATCCCAGTCTCGATCCATGCCAACTCAACAGACACCATCGGAGATACCTGTAGAGCACCTTTATAGTCACCCAATTACGTTGCGACGTTTGATACACACAAGGCACTCCTCCGATATCCGTGAGTTGCATGATCTCATGGTCATAGGAACATATACTTGACATGCAGAAAACAGTAGCAATAAACTCTCACGATCATATGCTATGTTTGTAGTTTGGGTCTTATCCATCACATCATTCTCCTAATGATGTGATCCCGTTATCAAATGACATCTCATGTCCATGGCTAGGAAACCTTAACCATCCTTTGATCAACGAGCTAGTCCATTAGAGGCTTACTAGGGACATGGTTTTGTCTATGTATCCACACATGCATTTAAGTCTCCGCTCAATACAATTATAGCATGGATAATAAACGATTATCATGAACAAGGAAATATGATAATAACTAATTTATTATTGCCTCTAGGGCATATTTCCAACAGTTAGTACCAGAGCCGTAGGGGTGCCATGTTTAACTCCAGCTCTGAGGAGTGAACGGCTGCCAAAAGAGTTTAAGGGGCCTCGAAAGGTTTCGAATTACGCAGCTGATCTACCCCCGGAGGCGTGGGTTGAAAGTTATGAACTGGCCATGGAGATGCTGGATGTCAGTGAGGCGGTATGCGCAAAATACTTCATCATGATGCTTGAGGGTCCGACCCGTACATGGCTGAAAGGTCTGCCGCCTGACACGATATGCTCACGGGCGGAGCTGAGAGCAAAGTTTATTAAGAATTTCCAGGGGACCTGTAAGCAGCGTATGACTATTGTTGATCTGGACCACTGTGTTCAATAGGAGAATGAGTCGGCCCATCATTGGGTCCGGCGGGTGTCGACCATTATTCACTCTTCAGAGCAGATCACAGCGGCTCAAGCGGTGCTTATCTTAGAGAAGAATTGTCATTTTATTCCATTGAAGCAGAAGCTCGGACGGCTCAAGCGCACGTTTCAGGATATGGGAGAGCTCATGACGGCCTTGACGAAGTATGCCGACTCAGATAAAACCAAGGATCCAGGTTCGGATGATGAGAAAGCTAATCAAGGGAAGAAAAGAAATCAAGGAAAAGGTTTTGTGAATAATGGAAATCAGAATAAGTCAAAGAGTGCTGATGGTGGATCCGAGTTAGTGGCAAATACCAACACAGGACAGAATCATCCCAAGGGGGGTGGAAAATTCAGGCCAAGGAACAGGGCCCCTTTTAATTTAGAGGAGGCGCTTAGGAAGCCTTGTCCGGAGCACAGCATGCCTGACAAGCCGGCGTTGCATGCGTGGGATGATTGCTTTATCATGCAGAGATTCAAAAATCAGCATTCCCAACCACGTAATAACCAGGGCGGTGGCCCGCCTGGTGGCTCAGGGCACGGCGGGTCAGGCGCCGGATCCGGCGCCGGCGGTTCAGGAAACAGGCATCCAGGTCAGAATAACCAAGGGGGGCACCAACAGCATCCAGGCAACAACGGCAATAACAACAATCAGCAGCAGCGCAATCAGTCCGGGTTCCAGAGTAACCCGAAGCAGCTTAGTTCTGGACAATATCATGTATTCACGACCGGTCACCGTAAGCGAGACGAGAAGCTGCGGAGGCAAGCGGTTAATATAGTTGCTCTGGATCTCCCGCGATATTTGCCGTGGTCTGAATATCACATAATGTGGAGCCAGGAGGATCACCCGCCACGGGTAGATGACCGGGCAGGCTGGCTCTAGTTGTGGCCCCTCAGGTGAATGGCTATATGGTGAATAAAGTGCTTATGGACGGAGGTAGCAGCATCAACATCCTTTACTATGACACTTTCCGGCGGATGAAGTTGCTTGACAAGGATCGTAAACCTTCCTCCATCGTCTTTCATGGTGTGGTCCTAGGTAAATCAGCATACCCGGTGGGCCGGATCTCATTAGAAGTGGCTTTTGGTGATGAGCATAATTATAGGGTGGAGTCTTTGTGGTTCGAAGTGGTCAAAATCAAAAGTCCCTATAATGCGCTCTTTGGGAGGCCAGCTTATGCTAAATTTATGGCTAGGCCTTGCTATGTTTATTTGCAACTCAAAATGCCCGACTTAAATGGCACAATTACCATTCACGGTAACAGGAAAACGACTCTTGAGTGTGAGGAAGGAGATGTGGCTTATGCAGAGTCTAGTTGTGCTCAGGAGGAGCTGAAAGTTTACAAAGAGAACATTGATCCGAAGGATATGACCCCGCTAAAGAAGCCTACGACAGAAGTTGAGCCGCCACTCAAGTTTTCTGTGGATGATACCAAGGTAGTAGATTTCAATCCGGGTGATTCATCCAAACAGTTCGTCATTGGGGCTCACATGGATCCCAAATAGGAAAGCGCGCTCATTGAATTCATCCGTGAGAATTGGGACATCTTTGCATGGAAGCCTTCTGACATGCCGGGTGTACCGAGAGAGTTCGCTGAGCACAATCTGAATGTGGATCCAAAGTTTAAGCCGATCAAACAGTTTCTACGGCGGTTCAACGAAGAGAGACGTAAAGCTATTGGGGAGGAAGTTGCTCGGCTCTTGGCCGCAGGTTTTATAGTGGAAGTTTTTCACCCGGAGAGGTTGGCTAACCCGGTGCTAGTACTAAAAAAGAACGGCACGTGGCGTATGTGCATAGACTACACGGACCTTAACAAGGCTTGCACGGCTGACCGTTTTTGGACTCCCTCGTATCGATCAAATTATTGATGTAACAGCCGGATGCGAAAGTTTATGCTTCCTGGATGCTTATTCAGGGTATCATCAGATCAGGATGGCAACGAAAGATCAGGAGAAGACGGTGTTTATCACACCTTTTGGGGCGTTCTGCTATGTCTCCATGCCTTTCGGGTTCAAGAGTGCCCAGGCGACTTACCAACGTTGTGTGCATAATTGCCTCCATAGTAAGATTGGCCGAAATGTTCATGCTTATGTAGACGACATCGTGGTTAGGTCCAGAAAGAAGGAAACTCTTTTAGCGGATTTGAAAGAAACCTTTGACAATCTCCGGGTCTACAAGATGATGCTTAACCCGACGAAGTGTGTCTTTGGTGTTCCAGCAGGAAAGCTTTTGGGTTTCTTGGTCTCTGAGCGGGGCATCGAGGCTAACCCAGAAAAGATTAAGGCCATCACTTCTTTGGGTGAGCCGACGTGCATTAATGATGTTCAGCGCCTTGCAGGACGGATTACTGCGTTGAACCACTTCATAAGCCGGCTTGGGGAGAAAGCTATTCCCTTATACCAGATGATGAAGAAGACAGACAAGTTTAAACGGAGTGCAGCAGAGGCCGAAGCACTTGAAGCTCTTAAAAAACAGTTGACTGAGCCGCCAGTGTTAGCTGCTCCGGTTGAGAAAGAGCCTTTGCTCCTTTATGTGGCGGCTAACAACAGAGCAGTCAGTGTAGCAATTGTGGTTGAGCGCAAGGAGGCAGGGAAGGAGTATCCTGTGCAAACGCCAGTTTATTACATTAGTGAAGTTTTGGCAGAGTCTAAACAGAGGTGTCCACATTGGCAGAAGTTAGTATATGGAGTTTTCATGGCCAACCGCAAGTTAAAACATTACTTTTTGGGGCACCAAATAATAGTGGTCAGTTCTGTCCCGTTGGGGGATATCATTCAAAATAGAGAGGCTACAGGGAGGATTGCCAAGTGGGCCTTAGAGCTGAGTCCTCTGGGCATCAAGTATTTTCCTCGTATAGCAATTAATTCTCAAGCTTTGGTGGATTTCATAAATGATTGGACTGAATGTCAAGCCCCCGAAGAGAAGCCGGATAACACGTATTGGACTATACACTTTGATGGATCCAAGCAGCTAGAAGGGTCTGGGGCAGGAGTTGTTGTCACCTCCCCAAGGGTGACAAGTTTTGTTATGTGCTCTGGTTAATGTCCCCTTGTACTAATAATGCAGCTGAGTATGAAGCGCTGCTCCATGGTCTCAGAGTCGCTAAAGAAATGAATTTAAGCCGGGTCAGGTGTTTAGGTGACTCAGATCTGGTGGCTCAACAAGTTTTAGGTACTTAGGACTCCAAGGATCCGCGGATGGCGGCTTATCAACAGGCGGTTGATATCATTGCCGGTCACTTCAAGGGGTACCAGGTGGATCACATTGATTGTCGCAGGAATGAAGCGGCTGATGCCTTATCACAGCCAGGTTCTCAACGAAAGCCGGTACCACCTAATGTTTTTCTGGATGTATTGCATCATCCGACTGTCAAGACACCTTCTGAGGAGAATCTGGCTATTCCTGACCTGGAAGCGGAACTGGTGGTGGCTCTGCATGCTACACCAGACTGGACTATTCCTTATTTGATGTACCTGACACGCGGCAAGTTGCCTCAAGAGGAGGATCTGGCCAGGAAGATCACTCGGCATTCTAAGTCTATGACGATTGTCAATGGTGAGTTACATAAGTGTAGTGTGACGGGTGTCTTTCAGCGCTGCGTCTCACCAGAGGAGGGCTGGCAAATATTGAGTGAAATTCATGCTGGCGACTGTGGGCATCATGCCGGGTCAAAATCTTTGGTGGCTAAAGCCTTTCGACATGGGTTCTTCTGGTTGACGACTCACAAGGATGCAGAAGACTTAGTCCGTAAGTGTGGCGGGTGTCAGAAGTTCGGCCGGCGTGCTCACGTTTTGGCTCAAGAGTTGAGGATGATACCAATCACTTGGCCGTTTGCGGTCTGGGGGCTCAATATGTTAGGACCTTTCAAGCGATCCAAGGATAACAAAACGCACCTTCTGGTGGCGGTTGATAAATTTACTAAGTGGGTAGAGGCAGAGCCGGTCAGTAAATGTGACGCAGTTACGGCGGTTCAATTTATTAAGAAGCTGATTTATCGCTTTGGTTACCCACACAGTATTATTACAGACAATGGAACAAATTTATCCAAAGGAGCTATGAAAACATTCTGTGAGAAGGAGCATATCCGGCTTGATGTTTCAGCCATGGTACATCCACAGTCTAATGGTAAGGCAAAGCGAGCCAATCAGGAAATTTTAAGGGGTGTCAAGCCACGGCTCATGGTTCCTTTGAAACGGACACCCGGATGTTGGGTTGAGGAGTTGCCTTCCATCTTATGGAGCATCAGAACTACACCTAATAGATCTACAGGTTTTACACCTTTCTTCATGGTGTACGGTGCTGAGGTGGTTCTACCCAGTGACATCCGGCACGACTCACCAAGGGTGGCGGCTTATGTTGAGAAGGACAATGAGGTAGCCCACCAAGATGCATTGGACGCCTTGGATGAAGTACGAGAGTTAGCAGCAGCCAGGTCGACAATTTATCACCAAGACCTGCGACGCTATCATAGCCTCAGGGTAAAGACCCGGACATTCCAGGAAGGTGACCTGGTGCTCCGGTCGATTCAAGACCAATCTGGAATACATAAGTTATCTCCACCATGGGAGGGGCCTTTTGTGGTCAGCAGGAACCTTAACAATGGGTCATATTACCTCATTGATGTCAGAGATGAGTTGGAAACCGCGGGTCAAGAGATGTTGCAGTCCTGGAATATCGCACATTTGCGACCATACTTTACTTAGCAGGGGTTGAAAGCCGCTATCATTGTATATATCATGTTCACAGGAGTAAAAGCCAGCATCCTCGCACAAGACTGGGGCCTCTGCTCTTATGTATACCTTTGTACAATCCAGATAAAATTTTCCGGCTCAAAAAATTTGAGTTGAAGTGGTTTGTTCGCCGTCAAAACGGCTGGTCTACCCTTCGGCTTTGTGCCCTATCAAGCGCTGTGGCTAGGAGGCTTCTTGCCTTCGGGTATAGCTTACTTCTCCCTTGCACAGCCGGCAATATGTCCAATTAAGCACTATTGCGAAGAGGCTTCTTGCCTTCGGGTATAGCTTACTTCTACTTTGCACAGCCAGCTGTCCTTAAACTGTTGCAAGGAGGCTTCTTGCCTCCGGGTATAGCTTACTTCTCCCTTGCACAGTTGGCTCTATGCCTAGTTTGGGTACATTAAGCGCTGTTGTTGATGGAGGCTTCTTACCTTTGGTGTAGCTTACAGTAGCCTAAGTCAACAGCGTGTACACCAAATTCCAGTTGCTTATCAACTGCGGCCATTGAAGGGGGCTTCCTACCGACGGGTATCGCTTATCTCACCCTAATGGCCGGCTTTATGCCACTTTCGGTTACTTATTAACCGCGGTTGTCGAAGGGGGCTTCTTACCGACGGGTTCGCTTATCTCATCCTAACAACCGGCGTTTACACCAAAATTCAGTTGCTTATCAACTATAGCTGTTGAAAGAGGCTTCTTGCCTTCGGGTATAGCTTACTTCTCCTTTCAAACAGCCGGCTTTATGCCATCTCAGGCTAATTATTAGCCGCGGCTGTCGATGGAGGCTTCTTTCCTTGGGGTATAGCTTACATCTCCCATCAACAGCCAGCATTCACTGTACTCTTACCAGTCAATCTCGCTTAGAGACCCTGAGCCGGTTCAAGAAATTGACGGCCAATCTCACTTAGAGACCCTGAGCCGGTTCAAGAAATTGACGACCAATCTCCCCTAGAGACCTTGAGCCGGTTCAAATAATTGACGGCCAATCTCGACAGAGACCCTGAACTGGTGTGAGTTTAACCGTTCGAATCCACGTAGAAGAGCCGTCATATGAGTTTTTTGAGGAAGGAAAGATCATCATCGCGTATTGTATCATGCCGGCTTATCAAAGCCGGGTCAGAGCAAGGCAATTATAAGTCCCGGTTTGCCGCAGGCGCAACTCCCGGCACTTGGGGGCTACACAGCCGAAATTCTCCTCAAAAGTTCCGGCTCATCAATAGCCGCAGTTGTCGATAGAGGATTCTTACCATCAGGTATAGCTTACATTATCCTAAAGACAACTGGCTCTTTAATGACTTCGTCCGATGAGAGCCGGAGCCATGTTGCTTTGGTCGGAAAATTTAAGGTTTCAAAGAGATTGTCCGGCTCTTATATTCTGGAGAAAGGAATGGCGTCTTAAAAGACAGACACCCCTCATCAGAAAATCTCAAAGGTATGTCCCTGAAGAGCCGGCAACACATTAAAACACAGAGAGGTGCAAATATATATGGCCACCAAGTGGCAGAGTCATGTTTACTCTATTACAAAAGATACTCTCAGAAGGAGCAAAAGCATTGTCAACCGCCCGCGGCGTGTCATTACATAAGTCTGTGCTCAGAAAGGCTAAAAGAATACAATTCAATTATTGGCCGGCTCATCCTGCTCCAGGTCTTCTGCTGGCTTTATTTGGAGATTGCCCAAGTCCCAATTACAGTCAACCAGAGAAGCAAAAGACCCTTCAAAGAACGGAGACGCGTCAAGCTCATAAGGAAAGAGATCCTTACTGTGGGCGAGTGTCAGATCTTTCCACTCGTAGAGAGGCCCACGGATTCTCTTCTCCTCTGCGTCATAAGCCGCCTAATGGTGCTCAAGTCAGCTTCATCCGCCAGAACAGAGGCCAGATAGCGCGACTCCTTGACACACCGGGTGTAATCTTCTTCGGTGAATTCTGAGCCGTCATCTCTTTTAGACAGGTAGCCATCCATCATTTCAGCCGGCGTTAGCTCGGGGGCGAAGGCAAGAGCCCGGCTCAATCCAGCAACGGCTCCTTGGCGGAAGGCGGATTTCTTGAGCTCTTCAATCTGCTTGGGCATTGTAAAAAAGAGCTCCAAGACCCCTTTTAGAGCAGTGGTCATCTTCTCCTTGTATTGCACGCTCTTGATCGTGAAGATGGCGCCGCAGTATAACTGCTTCGCAAAAGTATAAATGGCCTTTAGTGGCAGAAGGCTATCAGAAGCCAACTGCAGGCTCCTGGGACCTGGATAAGTCGGATAAAATTAATGAGTCGCCCGTTTTTTCACTAGCAATGCTACACAATACAAAGTAAACAAGAAAGCTTACCAAATAGGGCGGCTGACATCTTTGAGATGTGTTGTTTCAGACCTTGAAGTTCCTCCGCTACAGCTGTAAGCCGCTGCTCAGCGTCGTCCGCCCGTTTGGTTAAAGCGGCCTTTTCAGATTCAGCTGTCTCTTTTAAAGAGGTAAGCTCAGTGGTGACATTGGCCAGTTCCTCAGAGAGAAGCTGGCATTTTTCATCAGCGATACTTCGGGCTTCTTGCTGAGCCGCCAGGTTGGCCCTCAGATCCGTCAACTGAGACCCGGCTTCATTCAAAGCTTCCTATAATACATTAAAATACAGGATAAGCCGCCAAAATGCAGGACGAGTGTTAAAAGCAAATACAAGTCTCAAACAAATTGCAAGCAATATATTTGACACTTGGGGGCTAATGTATATTTGATCTTTCAAGTATGCAGTTCCGGTTCATCTCCTTCAAAGCTAATCCGGAACTTGGGGGCTACACTATGTCTCTTCAATGTACTAATAATGGAAGCACCGACTCAACTTGATCAAGTTTGAGCCAGCCCTTGGGGGCTACGATTAGATCTTCAAGTTGTCTACATTACAGGCCCGACTCAAATATAATCTGAGACCGCCCTTGGGGGCTATGATTGGAGGTTCACTTTATTTACATTACAGGCCCGGCTAAAATATAATCTGAGACGGCCCTTGGGGGCTGCGATTGGCGATTCACTTTATTTACAGTACAAAGCTAAAGCAATTTTAAGGGAATTTGACATGACAATATCTGCAGAGGTCACAGAAAGACCCGGCTCAACGATTCAGTATGTTAAGCCGACTCTTGGGGGCTAAGTAAATATATAGTAATAAGGAAAAGTACCTCATATTTTGTCTTTATGGAAGAGATCAACCGAAGTTCCAAATCCCGGCTGGTGGTAACCCGGTTTATGTACCCGGCGTGTAGCTCTTCGACAGTCATTTTCTCGCACGAAGAGTCGAAGTTCAGTTTGTTCGAGGCTTCAGCCGGCTCTGTATGTTTGGTCAACACATGAGCCGGAGGCGTTTGATGACCAGACCTGGTGATAACAACATCCGGACTGTCAGGGGTCTTGGCAGGAGTCGCCGGCTTGGAAGGAGCCCTTGGAGGGCTCTCCATGATGACATCTTCAGCGGCCGGCTCTGTGGAGACAGCCAGCGGGTTTTCTTCTGGGTGAGTTTCCTTTGGTTGTTCGGTCTCCGGTTCTTCAATAACTGGGCCGAAGGAGGGCTTGTTGGTCTTGCGACGTTTAGCTTGAGCACTGCAAAAAATAAAGATCAGCAGTTGAAGATATTGCTGCCATAGTAACAGCTGGATAGCCAGATATCATAGTAAGGAATGCTTACAGCGGGTTAATCTTGGGTGGTGGTATAATTGACTCCGAAGAGTCGCCGAAGGAAGGAGATTTCTAAAAAAATAAAACAGAAAGGTGAAGAGAGTATCAAAGTTTACGAAGGAAAAGAAGAGGTTTAAATCTCGGCAGGGCGCTTCTTCGGAGCCGGAGAGTTTGGCAACCCGAACATGAGCTCGGTAGAGCCGGTGCTTCGAGTCTATCGATGCTCAATTTGCTGTTGCTTTTTTAATAGAAAATCGGGAGCCAGATAAGCAAGAGGGTGAGAAAGAGGAACTTTTCTGATAACCCGCCGCGGCTTTCAGGGGACAAAACATTCTGAGCCGGAGGAAAAGTAATTTACCTCAGGAGCATTGGCACGGCTGGTTTCCACTTCATCCTGTGAGTAAAGTAAGTGTTAAAATAGGAAGGTAAAAGATCAAGCAAGACAGTTGAAACTTTACCTCTGAGTTGGATGATGGTGGCGAGTCAAGCAAATTATCTTGCGGGGCATATTTTTTAGCCTTCTTAGTTGGGACCTTCTTCCTGGATTTCTTCGAAGGGGCAACATATTCCCTCTTCCAGAAGTCTGAGTCGTCCTATAAGAATGACCCGGAGAGTGAATATCAAATCAGCAAAGTGCAAACAACATCTAAGAGATGGAGGGGAAGAGATTAAACTTACATCGGGAGCCAGATTGTTGGCACTAAAAGGTGCTAGGCCAATTTCGCTACATGATCCGGAAGCTTCGTGGACAAGGCTCCGGAAGGCGAGGGTAATTTCATTCTCTGTCAATGTGGATCAGCTGAAGCATAATGAGCTATCATACTTGCCTATATATTCACACATGTGTCGGCTCCTATGGCTCAAAGGCATAATCCGCCACGAAATCTAGCAGCGGATCAGGTCCAGCCCGATTAAGCCGTTAGCCATGAGAGCCTTGATTTTAGCATGGGCCGGCTCATATCTTGCGTGTTCTGAAGCTGATAGCCGGCCACGAAGCTCTGATGTTGTTGTGAGCTGAGAAGGAGGATAAGCCGGCAAAGGATGCTCGTTCTCAGGAGAGGTGTCCTTGGAATAGAACCAGGTCCTGTTCCAGTCCTTGGGGTGACTCGGCATCTGTGTAGCTGGAAAGATGATATCTCTACGCCGTTTTTCCTCCAAGTTCTAGGCTCGGGCCGGCTTTCACTTCAGTTTGCCGGTTAGCGTAAAAGAACTCCTGAAAGAATCCCACAGATGGCCTGATTTGAAGGTAAGCTTCACAGAGCACTTGGGGATTGCATATGTTTGAGACGGAATTGGGGGCCAAGTCTTGCGGGTGAAGCTTATAACAGTGAAGGACGTCCTGAAAGAATTTTGAGCCGGGAGGCACGAACCCTCATTCAATGTGGTCAGAAAAAACCACCACTTCACCTTCTTGAGGTTTGGGCCACGTCTCGTCACCTGGGACCCGCCAGCTAATGACTTCCTTAGGAGGAAGAGTACCCGCGTGAACAAAATCCGACAAAAAGTCCTCCGTAATGCATGACCCAACCCAGTTGCATGAGTTGGACGCACGAGACATGTTGGCGGCTTAAGTGTTGTGCAAGATAAAAGGCGTGATGAGTCGAAGCGCAAGTGAATATTTTTGACGGCTTAAAAGTTTAAGGCTCTACGGATAAAGCGGAAGACCCGGCTGATAAGAGCCGGAGAAGCTTGGCGACTCAACAAGGAAAGGGAAGATCAAAAAATTGGCTAAGTCCTAAAAACAGATTCCGCAAGATGTTACTATATCTTCGGACCTACAAAAGCAGAGAAAATAAATTTTATTTTGACCTAACGATGAACAGCGGAGGAAAAAGAAACGGATTGGGGCCATCGTGGCCCGTGCATTATGTGCGACCGGTCCGCGTATGGCGGCGGTGCAAGAGCACATTCTAAAGGCGTTAGCGGCATCGAGATACACTAGCGTTGGCAGTCTCGGAACCCGAACGGCGGCGGCGGACCACCGGTGAAAACCCTACTACGACAACGACAATCTAGGGAGCAGGAAAGCTTACCGGAGATGGCGCGGCAGAGGCGGACGGATCTCTGGTACGTTAAGGGTGATGCAGCGGCCAAGGTTGGGGACGACGTTCGGACGGCACCATAGCAAAGCTCGAAGATGCTGGGGCAGCGACGGGAATAAGACGAAGAAGTAGAGGCACGAGCGGGAAAATGGGAAACTTCGACCCGCACGGGTCATATTTAAAAGGGGGTTAAGGAAGGCGCGGAAATCCAGGCGATGACACCGTTTGACCGAAGCGGACGCCTCGATTTTTGGGATGACAGTTAAAGTGAAAGATTTGGTGACACGTCAGCAGATCTCATGACATCACGCCGGGTCATTTCCGGGCGACTCACCAAAAGTGGAAGAGAAGGATGAAGTGAGCAAGCTCAATTCAACCTGGGGCCTAATGTTGGGGATATGACCTGGCAAAGAGGCTCCGGGTCATGTTATTGGCTCGTGAAGCGGCCCAAAGGTGAGCCGTAAGATTAAGTGGCCCAAGAGGATAGGCGGTTCACGGTGTGGGACGTACGACGGCCCGGACTGAGAAGACCCGGGCGTGCAAGCCGACTCACAGACGGCTTGGACAAGAAGATAGAGAGAGACTCGGTTAGCAATTGTAACGACCCGGATGTCCTGACCTCTTATATAAAGGCAGACCCGGGGCGGCTTAGAAGGTAGAGGCAATCGAGAACTAGGTCAAGATTTTAGCTCCTTGTAATCGATACGCAAGCAATACAAACACAAGCAGGACGTTGGCTATTACTTCGATTCCAGAGGCCGGACCTAGGTAAATCCGTGTCTTTCATCCCGACTAACCCCTTTGAGTCCACCCCGTTGGCGATGGCCTCGAACAAAAGGCCATTCACCCGGACATCTGCCGTGATAGAATCACGACAGGTGGCATGCCGGGTAATTCATTCGGGAATACTTCTGGAAAATCTTGTACAACCGGCAGTTCCTCCTGAACAACTCCTATGAGGGAATTTAACCGAGTACTCTTCTGTGTACGTCGGGCTACATACTTAATCCTCTTGTTCTCTGGGGTGGTGAGCAAAATAGACTTGCTGGGGCAATCAATGTTTCCTTCATACTTGGCTAACCAATCCATGCCTAGGATTACATCCAATCCTTGGGACTCTAAGACGATGAGGTCGGTGGAGAAAACATGGTTTCCTATATTGAGTTTCAATGTGTGGCATCCTATCCCTGCCATCATCATGCCTCCTGGGGAATTGACCTTAATGGGCTGACTAAGGGTTCTGGTGGGTAAACCATACTTTTCCACAACTACCCTTGATATGAAAGAATGAGTTGCATCGGAATCAAAAAGTACCAAAACTGAACGTGAATTCAATAAAAACTTACCAACCACAGTCTCGGGCTGATCATAGACTTCCTCCACATCAATGTGGTTCACCTGAGCACGGGGAAAAAGATTTGGCTTCTTAGCTAATGAGTTGCCGTTATTGTTGCCATTTCCATTTCCCTGCTTGTTCTGAGGATATTCAGTGGCATAGTGTCCTGTCTTCTGGCACTTGAAGCAGGTGATATGGTTCAGATCCTTCTGAGTTGGAGTGGGACGGTGCTGGTTGCCATTCCCACTTCCATTGTCGTTCTTGAAGTTGCCATTGTTGGGACGGTTATTTCCATTTCCTCCATGGCTGTGACCTCCATGGTTGTGTACGGGATGAATGTGTCCTCCATACTTACCCGTTCCTGAGCTGGTATTCCCTGAGTACGGGGAGTATCGGGGCTTTTGTTGAGCTCCTAAGTTAGACTTCCCATGTCCATACTTCCTTTTGCGGTTCTCAATTTGCTGTTGCTTCCCCTCCAAGATAGCGGCCTCGTCTACCAGCTCCTGGTAGTTGTTGAAAGTATCCACCATCAGTTGTACGCTCAACTCATCGTTGAGTCCTTCCAGGAACTTCTCTTGTTTGGCTGCATCATCGGCCACATCTCCTGGTGCATAACGAGCCAACATACTGAATTCCTCCACATACTGGGCCATGGAGCGATTCCCCTAGCGTAAGTTGCGAAACTCACGCTTCTTCAGACTCATGGATCTAGCTGAGACATGAGCGGTGTAGAAAGCTAGCTTGAACTGCTCCCAAGTCACATCAGCAATGGGGTACGTGGTGGTGTAGTTTTCCCACCATGAAGCTGCTGGCCCTTCAAGTTTTCCCACCTTTTCAGCCTCAGTGCATCCAGCGGTGATGAGTTCCCTTTCCATCTTGCGAAGCCAATCATCTGCTACAATGGGTTTAGTGCTGCTGGAGAAAGTTGGTGGATTCAGCCTCAGAAAACGGGTGAGGTTGTCGCCCTGAGGTGGAGGGTGATTGTTGTGGTTGTTGTTCTGGTTCTGGATCAACAACTGCATCAGGGCATTCTGCTGCTGGAGGAGTTGTGTGAGTTCCGGCGGAAAGGTGAAGTCAGGATCATGTCGTGGAGGCATCTTGCTGTTTTCAGAGGGATGAGAATTAGAATAGAAGAAGGGCCTAAAGGAAAATTCACTACCCATATGCAATGCAACAAAAATATCACACCAAAACACTCATTCATTTATTCAAATCAAGTGCAAACATGTAGATACAAGTCTGCAAATAAGGCTAAGCATCGACCTACGTTTTAACGACGAAATAAAAGGTACATGGAGGGCATGACTAAAGTTCTCCTCAAAAGTACATGCTTGTGGGTCCTCCAGTGACGCTCTCCTCATAGTCATCATCGTTGCTGATCAAGGGAGCCACGTCTCCTTCTGGGTGGAGATTTTCCCCCATGTCCAGTTGTTCCTCCAGATTTGCAATGCGAGTGTTCAGCTTCTCGATCCTCTCCAAGAAGTCCTTCACTTCATGCTTATGCTCGTACTTGGCTTCCCGTAGGTCAGCCTCGAGGTCAATCTCGCGGTTCATCAGCCTCTTGATCGTCTTCATGTCTGCACGTACCCGAAGCTCCAGAGTCTTGATGTGAGTTTCCAAAGTCTCGATATAGGAAATGGTGGAGTCTTCAGTGGGAGTGTTTATGATATTTCTAATGGCATCTCTGCGACAAACCATGCTGAGGCTTGGAGAAATGGGACCACCCCTGTATTCCTCCTGAATACGTCCAAGGGCACGATGAATTGCCATGTCTCTCCCAAGAATCCAGCTAGGCGCCACAAAATTGAAGTCAATGGGTTCCTTACGATTTCCAAAGGTCTTTCCGGGGATGTGCACCTCGATCCTGTAGCGACCGTCTTGTGGAAAAGAGATGATAGGAGTTCCGGTGATGCTTGGCAAAGCGATCCTTACGTCCCTGACAATCTTCACGAGTTCTTTGCCAAAGGGCATGGTCACGTCAGACTGGCAAAACTCCATGAACAAAACTGGGATGAAGGTGGCCATCTATAAATGTTGAAATAAATCGGAGAAAAGTCAGAAATGAACAGATGAGAATATAAGGATTTTAAAGACAAAAAAAAAATCCTAAGGCTTTTCCAATCCTAGAGGTTATGTCCTACGGTCAGCGTGTGCTCTGATACCATTTCTGTAGCGACCCGACCTGAAAGGTCGAATCTCCGGTGTTTCCGTACCATCCGAAGATCATGCTGGTACACACACGGTACATCAATGTATATATCAAAGGGAAATCACACAGCTTTATAAATCGAAAAATCACATATAGAGTCCTTTATTACAATAAAAATTACAATAAAGTGGCTGAAGGCCAACTCATGAGAATAACTAATCTTGCAAAAGCTTCAAAGGTAGTTGAGTCCATCTGACTCCAAGGGCATCTCACCGAGCGTGGAGCGTATCCTCACTCCTGGTCGGAAAAGCACTCTGCAACATGATACATTGCAGCCATGTAGGTTAGCATATTGAATATGCCGGCAATGTCACAAAAGAGGGGGTGTAAAGTAATCATCTATTCTATATGCATATTTGGCAGGTGGGGTAGTAAGTTTTTGCATAAAGCCAATTTTTTCCTACAACACGAGAGGGCAAAAAGTTATTACTACAATGTTGGTTGATTAATGAGATGGTTCCACCAACCAATTCTCATACCCAAGTTGTCATTAATACCCAGTTCAATATAATTATTTGTGTTGAGAATTCCAGATAGTTTCAGTTCCTTTGGCTCAAGTTGTCCATGACCGTGGACACGGCTAATCGATTAGGTTTGTGTACTCTGCAGAGTTTTGCACACGTTCCCCACAAGATTTGATCGCCTCAGATTCCTCGCACTTCAGGGTGTTTGAGGAATGGATGATCAAAACATGGTCTTCTAAGGGCTTCCTCTAAGACTCTATCGGTGCCCATCCTTTCCTACCGTTCTTCTACATCTCGTAGCACCGCCTGTCTAGGGTCACCACAATATCCAACCAAGCCAGAGCCCATAATGGCTTGTGGCGGTGCAGGTAAGCCTTGGGTCTTGAAGCATCCATCCATCTCTTTGTGCCTGAGTGGACCTTTCCGTGTGAATACTGGCACTTCTCCAGCAACACCTAGGCTAACCACTGGTTTCTCCAGGGCGTCATTCAACCATCATCCACCCAGAGGTATGTTGAAAACTCGGAGTCTTGAAGTCTTGATCATTATGTAGGTCTTGTAATTATCATCTCACAACTCTCATGAATCACACAACCAACCCCGTCTACTAATAGCATAGCAAAATTTAAAACAACGTTTCCCGGGGCCAAGGTGTCAAAGGGTTGAGGGGGAAACCTACCACATGATACTACATCAGTTAACCAAGTTGCCAAATTACCTAGTTTGCATGCAATTGGGGAGATGGTAGAACTAATGCAATAAAAACATAGGTAAACATGATCAAAGTGACTTGCCTTGTTGACGATCCTCGTACTCAAGTGACTCTAGATAACAAGCTTCGCACTCCGGGTGATCTAACGAATCAAACAAAGCACACAATAAGCATAACTACAATACAATTCACTCAACAGCGAGGTAAACAAATAATACAACAACAATCAATAGCACAATCAAAAGAAAGAAAACCAAAATAAAGTAGAAGGTTCTAAAAGTTTTGGGTGGCAAAATATCTACTGAGACATAATAAGATAAATCTGTTTTCAGAAATTTACCAATAGATAACAGAAAAGAATTACTAAGATTCTTTATTAGAAAACAAAATTAAAGCTCAAAAAAAAATGTTTTCGTGAAAAGTAAAACTAACTTGCTTTATAAAAGTATATCTAATGAAAGGAATAAGGATTTCTTATAAAAATAAAGTATAAAACTAAAAAATTATTTTTTATTAATAGCAAGTTATTTCACCTAATGTTGAAACAAGAGAACCTAATGAAAATTAAAAACAAAAGTTAAACTAACTCAGATTCAAAACTAAACTAAAATCAAACTAACTAAACTCTAAACAGATTCTGTTTTTTTGTTAAAAACCCTAATCAAATTCGTCCAAAAATTTCTCAAAATGTGTAGGATGATGGGTCTAACTAATACAAACAAGTGGCAAAAAGATTCATACAAAAAAAAATTAAATTCTAGTTATACAGATTTTAGTAATTTAAGCAAATTTGGTTAGATTCAAGTTTTAAAGCTCAAATTTGAAATCTAATACTACAGGATGAAACTACATGAAATTTGTGACCCAATGCAAAAGGAATTAATTAAAAACACTAATTATTTTAAAAGATATAATAAAAATAAAAACAGAACACATTCTGTTTTCTAAATCAGAAACAGAAAAGAAGAAAAAAATCTAACGGACAGGGGGTGACGTGGTGGCTTCCTATTGGTTGAAAACCCGTGCGCGTGGGTGTTTATGGGCGGATGACCGGACGCTAGAAGAAAATGATTTGCCATTTAATTGATCTAATCTGGATCGTTGGATCTAGATCTGAAGGCTACGGGAGGAGGGGGTGGCTTACAGAGGTGGATGTCGGGGTTCTGGTGAGGTCAACGACGGCCGAACGTCGGAGGTGCTCGGAGACGTTGATGTGGTGGTCGAGGGTGGTGTCCGAAATGCTCAGGCGATGCGGCGAAGTTCCGACGTCGGTTGGTGGCGTCGGACGGGGCTAGGGACGACGGAGGCGACGACCTCGTGCTCTGGAGGGTTCGGGTGGAGTCCAAACTCCGGCGAGGTGGTGCGGTGGCGTTTGTGGGCGTGGGCAGGGGCGCTCGGGGTGGAACAAAGAGCGGAGAAGGCATTGGCTTTAATGGGCCAGGTGCGGGGTTGGGAGAGGGAGAGAAGAGCGAGATCCACGGAGGAGGGATCTCCGGCAACGTTGACGGCGCGAGGAAGGAGACGAGCGCGCGGATGGCGCTGTCGGTCAGTGGGTCCCGTGTGTCTATGAGGGAGGGGGCGAGGTTAGCGCGTCGGTGACCGATCCGAAAGGATCTCGGGAGTAAAGGTTGGTGGGTCGGCCGGTTTTCTAATTAAACGCTTTAAATTCATTTCCTTTTCTATTTACTAGAGAAAGAAAATGTCATTAAGGCATTCAAATCATTTCCAAACATAGAAGATGTATATATCAAAATGATCAGGGAAAAAAATGCTATTTAATTAACATTTGTCCTCTGTCAAATTGAATACTTTAAAAATTGATTTTTTTAGAAAAATGCCTAATTGATTTTAAATTCTTTTGATATAACTTTCAAATAAACCCCTGGTTTTATAATACAAATAATGCACCAAGATGCCCCTGGTGTGGAGTGTCATGTTACTCCTCTCTTTTATAAATATTTCCAAGGGTTTTCAAAATAGGAGAAACAAGTAAATAGAAAAGTGAAAGTGGCCTTTTAGAAATTCACAAGAGGAACTTCAACAATTCATTTCATTCAACCAATGTGATGATGATGCATAGCTATATTTCATAACATTCCAAAATGAAATTTTGGGATGTTACACCTTGACATTCCGGGGCATGAGGAGGATGCCAAGCATGGAAATCATCAACTAGTAATCCAGGAGTAGAATATGGACAATATGAGCCTTTGCTCTGCTGGACTAATATATGATACAAATTTACCACATAATTCCCATAGTTTCTTGTATTTATTTAATGGTTATCTTGTCCTTGCATGTTTTTACCGCTGATTTTTGGGTGGTATGACCTAATCGATTAACTAGTCTTTGTTTGTATCCGCTATTGATATGCGTTTTGAGAAACAATATTTTTCGTGAAGTGATATTATTTCCTCCCATCTGAGACATACATAAATATATGAACCAATTTTCTCCTAGAAAGGAGAAAAGGTGTAACTTACGTTTTCTAGAGAAACCCCCTATCTTTCAAAACCACAGTGATTGTTCCTAGACCCTATGTGTGACATGGGACACCACACATGACCAGGAGTGGAACCTTTAGGTGTACTTAAGTGTTTTGAACCTAAAATGTTATATTTGGTCTCAAGTAATTCACTAACAATCCAATGCTATTGATTAGTAGAAATACAGTTGTTCTTTCCATGATCTATTAAGGTCTTGAAATGTTCTGGTGTAAACCTGGGAGGACAATGGGGGATGAAGCCTTGATCCCCTACACAAGGAGGATTCCAATCGAAGACGCCTTGACATTCTAGGGCACGAGGAGAACAACAAGGATGTAACCCTTAATCTTGAAATTTAGTTGAGGATGTCGAGTATGTAAGTCGTCACCTAGTATTTCAGGGGAGGATATGGACAATATGAGCCTGGCTCTTATAGTACCAAAGGAGGAAGCCCAAAATATGGGCCATCATCTACTCGTGCATGAAGAGCATGAACAGGGTATGCTTGTTGATCATAAATAAGACAAGGATAATGTGGATGATAAGCAATAACTAGAGGAGGACAATGATAGAATAATATTTTTGTGTATATGGACAAATGGATGATACAACCTTACCATATATTGCTTCTTTTGCTTCCACATGAGTTACTCTGGTTTCTTGTATTTTCTCAATACTCATCTCTCACTTCCATGTGTTTATCGATTATTTTTGTTGTGATATAACCTATTAATGAGTCTTTGTTTGTATCAACAATAGAGGAGCCTTTCAAGAAGCCAAAAAAATAAGTATTGTTATTATGTCCGGGACAGACACAAATATATGTACTATTTTCTCCTAACAAGGGAAAGAAATGTATGTTACATTTCCCTGAGAAGCCTTCTGATATTTCAAAACCATAGCCATTTGCCCTAGACGTTGGGTGTGATATGGGACACAACACATGACCACAAGTAGAATTGCTAGTTGGCCCCAATTGTTGTCAACCTATAATAATATAGTTCGTCTCAAGTCATATTCTAAACATCCAATATTGTTGGTCAGAAAAAATACCGATGTTGTTTCCATGACCTATTAAGGGCCTGAAATATTCTAGTGGGAAATGGGGAGGACGATGAGAAATGAAGCTTGATCTCGTGTGCAAGGAGGATGGCAATGAAATACACCTTGACATTGTGGGGGCATGAGGAGCATGTCGAGGATGTAACCCCTAACCCAGTAGCTCAGTTGAGGATGAAGACATTTAAGTCATAACCTAGTAGGCTTGAAGGGTATATGGATAACCCATGGTGACTCATCCTTCTCATCCTACACATGCATGCCTTTGGGGTCATGAGCCCATTATAATCTAGGGATTTTTTGATTCTTGATTCTTGCTTCGACTTGCCTTTATTTCTCCTCCTCCTTTGACTTGATGACCATGACTAATTGATTGGACTAATGTTGACTTCACTTGATGTTGAGTATCTACAGAGTGGATGCCATGTGTCGGTGTCAAAATCGGCGTATCTCGTAGTAGGGGTCCTAAGCTAGGCGTCTTTGAGCAATGGTAACATGAACACAGGATTTTACCCAGGTTTGGGTTCTCTCGAGGAGATAATACCCTACATCCTGATTCTGATTGTATTGATATGGGGATAGTATAGAGTACATGTATCTAATACGAGATTGTAATAATGTATATAATGATCTATTGAATAGCCTGGCCTTGGTTTATATATGCACCGTAGGCCTAGGGTTTAGAGGAGTCCTTGTCTTGTGTGCCAAGTCTTGTGGAATCCGCGTTGTATTCGGCATGGGCTGCCCGAAGTGGTCCATTAGTGAGTTGCGCTAGGGGTCCTCGGCCCAACCCACTGGTTTGGACACGACATGGTGAGTACCCCCTAGTTCAGGATGCCGTCACCATGTAAGACTAGGTGGGACCATGGTAGTATTTAGCTATTCCTATGATACATGGTAGCCCTAGCATTATCTTTATAATATTGCTTGCTAGAATTCCCTTGCCATATACATTGTTCCACATAGCTTTAATTAAGAGAACCCGCATTTTCATGTAATACCATAAAACCAACGAAATTTTGTGCTACCTAAGTTCCAAAATATAACGTAGTCTGACTGTCCAAATTCATGCTTTGATCAACAATTGGTGTAATGGTACGAATTTTATGCTACGAAGAATAGACATGATTAGATTATTATTCAAATGCACCTTATTATGATTTTGTGATCATTTAATAAATATTGATTCAGTGCTTTATGGTCAAAGCATGAATTTGAATAGTCAAACTATGTCTTATATTTTGGAACAACGTGAGTAGTAGCATGTTCACCCTCCTCGTTGACATCCGTGATCATTCATCTAACTTACTCGTGGTCCCAACCGAAGGCACCACTATTTAAAGTATAAAGGTGAATAAGTCCATCAAACACAACAATTTAAAACAAAATTGTAGATTTATTTTGGTAAAAAAGAAACAAAAATTGTTGAGCAGTAAGTTACACCATCAAAAGAACACACTATCTAACATCGACATATATTCCAAAATAACTTAGTCATACTTCATTCGAGGCCAAGGAAGTTAAATATAGGATTCAAGATAGAGAACATAGAATGCCATGGTTCTATGTAAAATACTAACATAATAGGAACATATGTAAAGTAAAATGATATAACTATGCAAAATAGGATTGAGATTTTAAAGATGCCCCTATAGCATATGTTGTAGCCGAACATGGGATACAAGTAAAAATATGCTATGATGTCAAATTTACTCTTAGATGTAAGAAATTGGAAATCATATATCAAAATCAACAAACTAGAAATCACATTT
This sequence comes from Hordeum marinum, assembly GCA_022496015.1. Lineage (NCBI taxonomy): Eukaryota > Viridiplantae > Streptophyta > Magnoliopsida > Poales > Poaceae > Hordeum > Hordeum marinum. The sequence continues at coordinate 541,176,373 of CM039673.1, read as the reverse complement.
CAATAACATGAATTTAGTTGTAGAGGCACCCCAAAAAATTAAAATATGGAAAGAAATATGTATCTAAATTTGGAAAATCATCACAAATAAAAGGTTACAATTGTAGATATAAAATGAAATTAGAAAAGCATTATTATTTCGAAGCCATCAACAGAAATAAGAACAAAAAAATAAAGGCAATTGGGGCATAGGAGTTGAAAGGAGTACCATTACCCATGATGTCGAAGTAGAAGTGGTTAGACCGCCAATTCATGAGAAGGAACATGGATGCAAATAATTGAAGTTTCAAGCGGAGGAAAAATTCGAGGCTTGTGTATTGAAATTTCCAAAATGAAGATGCATTATGCCATCAACATAGGAATTTTTGCATCCCAAGTCTAAAAGAGAACATATGTCCAACAAGGTTAATTACTCATATATGGTAGGAAGCAATGGCATAACTTATTCAATTGTATATAAGAAGGAAGCATCATTGCAGGATTTGCATATATGACAATATGACATGGTTGACATCAATGTCAATATAGTCAAGAGCATTGTAGACATCAATTATTCATTCCCACAATTCTTATGAATCGGAGGAAGATCAATTGTACCTTGCTAACTTGTTATGGCAGGCAGTGTGTGTCTAGTGTCGCGATGGGGTAGACTATGGACGCCCAGCAGACTGGAGGTGTGCGGTCGACAGGCGCCGTGATGGAAGCGGGCTAGTAGGGGTCATGATATGGATGTCGAGGACATAACTTTTGACCTAGTAGTCGAGGAGGAGAATGCCAAACATGTAAATCATGTCCTAGTAGTCCAGGAGGAGGATGTGGACAATATGAGATTTTCTCTTGTGGTAATACAGGGGACGACGATAATATAGGCCATCATCTGTTGGTGAATGAATATATGAGCATGATATCTGTCGGAGTAGTAAAGTATGGGTTTTTAGTACCCCGTACTTGTGCACAGACAGTTGTAGCCATACCAGCGGCAAGGCCTATCAGGGAGCAAATGAGAACAAGCACGGCAACATCAAGAAGGATTTCAAGTCAACAGACCGAGGACCGAAGGCAAGACCCCCGACAAGACCTTGCAGGGATGGCCTTCTTGTGCCCCGGCAAGGCAGAGCCACGGCAAGACCCCGCCAGTGCAAAGGCCAGGTGCCACCCCACCTGGACATGTGCCGAGGCGCCGACGACGGAGGGGATAAGTGGTGCTGATGGGACGGGGTCCTGTCCCGTCCTGTGGACGGTCAGAGGCACCAGACGTAGCATTAAATGCGCCTGTCTTACACCGTCAGACTTAGGTATGGTAGCACTGTACCTCTGTACATCTCGTGTACATACTGTACGCCGCTAACGGGATCCCCATAGTCATATAAAAGGAGGCCCATGGCGTTACGGTAGAGGGACTTTTTGGACTTTTGGATCTCTCTCTGGCCTATTCTCCATGAGTAGCAGCTATGTACTGCAGCGCTCCCAGAACCTGAGCTAGAACTCATCCAATACAAGCAAGCAGGAGTAGGGTTTTACGCATCTTTGCAGCCCGAACCTAAGTAAAAATCCCCCACGCTGCTCGTTCGTCCTGCTCTTCGCGCACACCCATCTCCCTGCCAAACCGAAAGGGGTCCTCTCGATCCCATAGGTGTCGTTCCATCGACATCTTTGGCGCTCCAGGTTGGGGGATTGACTGTGTAAACCTGGTCCAACGACCAGCACGTCAGTTCCTTCGCCATATCCATCACCATGGCTCCCAAGAAGAAGGGTTTCACGCCGATGGAACCCTCCATGTCCACCGCCCCTGTAGCCACCCATGCGGGCGACGGAGTGGGCACGGGCGGAGGGAGCGGAGACCCTGCGCCCACATGACGCTCTGATGATCAAGGCCAAGGAAGCGGCGACGCCCGCCACGGAAACGGTCATGGCGGCAGCGGAAACCCCCACACCATTGGGCCTCAAGATGGGTCTGCACCGCCTGCGGGCGGTCTGGTGAACTCCGAGGGCGAAAGGGCACCTTCCAAGACACCCACGTTGACGCGTATGCCGCGGTGTTGGTGGTTATCAACGTACCCACGGAAAAGCTCCTGCGCATCGCACCCAAGATGCACAGAACCAGCATGCACGCCGGCATGCTAGTGGGAGTGGCATGCAATCATGGGACCGCGATGGAGCTCCTTCTAACACGGTTAGGAGTCAGAGCACCTCGCGTTATTCGCGCCGTTCGCTGCTGACCACGTCGGAAGAAGCAATGGCATGCACACAACTACTCCTGAACTTCCCTCCTGCTGCGGAGAAGCTCGACGAGTGGAGAGCCACCATTCAGAGCCTCCTCGGCCTCGTTGACAAGTTTCGCTCGACCGAGCAGGCTCCCGCCAGTGGCGAGAAAGCCGGAGGCAGTGCGACCACGGTGCACTCTCCTCCACAGCAACAACGCCGGTCACCGACTCGATGGACCGACGCTTGAGATGATTACTCGACGGCGTCGTCTGATCCAAGGACTCACCGCGATTAGCGTCAAGTTGTTCGGGAATGAAGCAAAGGAGACGCTCGAACTACGATCGAGCAGTGGCGGGAAGCGCACCATCAATCCGATAAGCACGGGGGACCTAGTGTAGACAAATCCGCGCCCGGGTATCCTGCCAGCATTTCTTACGAGGTGGGTTGCCCAACGTTTACCCATGAGCTGCGGTGAGTCCAGTGGCCCAACTCCCGAACGTTCAAGCCAGAGGTCCCGGAGAAATATGACGGCAAGACTCAGCCGTGAGAGTTCTTGAGCATCTACACCATTGCGGTGTAGGCTGCCGGGGCTCGCGACGACAAGATACTCGCCAACTACTTTTTGTTGGTGCTTAAGCCCAACATCAGGTCATGGTTGATGCACCTGCCGGAAGGATCCATTTCTTCTTATGCAGATCTGTGCCACGAGTTTGTTGGCGCCATTACCGGAGGTAATGAAGCTCCTGGCCAATAAAGTGATTTACATCTCATCCCCCTGAAGGAGGGCGAGACTTTGCGCAAGTACATCCAGAGGTTCAGCCGCATACACCACAACATACCAGACATTCATCCTGTCGCTATTATCAGCGTGTTCAATCAAAACGTACGCAACCGCAGGATGCGGGAATAGCTGGCAATGAACAAGGCCAGGGATGTTGCCGAGATCTATGCTCTGGTGGATAAATGTGCTCGGGCTGAGGAAGGGAGGAGGCTCCCCAGCGAGGACGCTGGCACAGGGGTCGACTCTAAGGATGAGGACACCGCTGCACCGGCGAAGAAGGGCCGGCGGCATAATAGGACGCACAAGGGCAAGGCCGTGCTTGCCATTAAGGGATCCGGCAACCCTGGCATCACCAAGAAGGGCAAGGTTGCTGACCCCGACAAGGATGTTACCGGGTGCATCTCGTGTCAGGCTTTGGCGGCTACCGACAAGCCGGAAGGCTCCATCAAGCAGTATTGCAAGATCCATCGCCCCAAAGGCCACGATCTCCAGGACGGCCGGCAAAATGAGTAACTTGCCTAGAAGCAAAAAGCCGAGTATGAGAGGCGAGACAAGGAGAAGGGCCAGGATGGTGCGGAGGGATCCGGCAAGAAGTGCGGTGGCCGAGGAGGTCGCCGCGGCAAGGCCAAGCAACAGAAGGACCAGCCCGCTCGTGTCCATGACAAGCAAGAGGGGGTGATGATGATGACATTGAAGAGGACGATGAGTCCAGGAGCAAGAATTCCAAAGAGCTACAGATGCCATGTGTGTCGACGGAGGTGCCTCGTTCCACTCTTCCCACCGCCAACTTAAATAGTGGGCATGTGAGGTTAATGTGACTGAGCCATCTGTCGACATCTGGAAGCCTTTGAAATGGTACAACACGCCTATCATTTTTGATTATGAGGATCACCCTGATCGTGTAACTGCGGTTGGGTGTTTGCCGTTGTTGGTCTCACGAACAATTTACAACCTCAAATTGACGAAAATGTTTGTTGACGGTGGGGCCGTCTTGAACTTGATCTCGCCCGAGGTGATCAAGAGATTGCAAATTCCTGATGGAGATCTCGAGGAAACAGGCTCATTTCAAGGGGTCAATCCAGGAAGGAGCCAGCCCAAGGGAAAGATCACGCTTCTGGCAACATTTGGTAGTGATCTGAACTTTAGGACGAAGAAGGTTGTTTTCAATGTCGCCAAAATTCCATTGCCATACAATGGAATCCTTGGTAGTCCATCATTAGCCAAGTTCATGGCGGCGTGGCATTACGCCTACAATGTATTGAAGATGCCCGGGCCGATGAGCGTAATCATTGTCAAGTCCGATAATAAGATGCGCTTGTCTGCACTGCTCAACTCTACCGGGAGGCAGTTGCAGCATCTGCTGCCAAGGCACTTTCTCCTGCCGCTAAAACTCCCAGAAGGAAGAAGCCCGGCAAGACCTCTCGCACAGACTCCGACAAGCGCACTTCCTCAGAGTGCTGCGCTCCTGTTGAGGACGTGCTAGAGAGTTCCACCAGCAAATGCAAGAAGTCCAAGGCAGCTCCACTAGAGACTAAGAAGGTGCCTGCCAAGGAGGATGGTACGGGAGGAACTTTCACCATAAGTTCCACCCCTGACGACAAATAGGAAAGCGCGCTCGTCGCCCTCCTGCGGGCGAATGTCGATGTGTTTGCATGGCTACCATCTAATATCCTCGGTGTTCCCAGGAAGGTGATTGAGCACCACCTTGCCGGCTGTCCACACGCGCAGCCCATCAAGTAGAAGGTCAGGAAGCAGTCTTTGGAGTGGCAATAGTTTATTGCCAAAGAAATACAGAAATTAGAAGTGTCTGGCTTGGTTAGAGGAGTACTTCATCCAACATGGTTGGACAATCCGGCGGAGTCTGGTGCCGACAAGGCAGGATCTACGCAGTCGAATGAAACAATTGAGAAGAAGAAGATGGTGCAACACCCAGTCTATTTTGTTAGCTCCCTTTTGCAGGGGTAGGTCAAGATATTCCGGCGTACAAAAGTTGCTCTTCAGCCTCCTTATGGCCTCGAGGAAGCTGGTGTTGGGGAACGTCGCATGGGAAACAAAAATTTTCCTACGCACACGCAAACCTATCCATGGTGATGAGCATCTACGAGAGGGAGAGTGGATCTACATACCCTTGTAGATCGCTAAGCGGGAAGCGTTAAGAAACGCGGTTGGTGTAGTTGAACATCTTCGCGATCCAAATCGCCGAGCATCCCGCGATCTCATCACGATCCGTCCCGCGATCCAATCACGATCCGTCCCGTGAACTCATCAAGATCCGTCCCGCGATCTTGATCACGATTTGTCCCGCGAACTCATCACGATCCGTCTCACGATCTGTCCCGCGAACTCATCACGATCCGTTCTGTTATCACATCACGAACCGTCCCACGATCTCGATCACGGTCCTTCCGATCTAGCGCCGAACGGACGGCACCTCCGCGTTCAGCACACGTGCAGCTTGATGACGATCTCCACCATCTTGATCCAGCAAGAGGAGGTGGATAGGATAGAGAGTTCACCGGCAGCATGACGGCGCTCCGGTGATGGTGGTGGAGCAATTCCGGCAGGGCTTCGCCTAAGCGCTGCAGAAAACCGATCTAGAGGAGAAACTATGCACCGGTGGAACGGGTAGCACGTGGCCGGAAATTCTGTCCAAAAACCACCCAATCCACTAGTATATATAGGAGGAGAGCTGAGGAGAGGCATCCAAGGCCTTTGGGTTGGCCGAAATAGGAGGTGGGAGCAATCCTACTTCACCTCCAATCCTAGTTGGAGTAGGATTGCCTCCTATTGGCTGATTTTCCACTTTTTGCTTTAGGACTTTCTCTCCTGCGCCATGGGCTTTTGTGGCTGTTTTCCCAGCCCACTAAGGGATGGTTATTATTATCCCACAGCCCGTGGACCTCTTGGGGTCGAAATACCCCTCCCGGAGGTCCTCCGGTACACTACCGACACTCCCGGTACAATACCGATACTCCCGGTACACTACCGATGAGCCCGAAACTTTTCCGGAAACCAAACTGGGACTTCCTATATATGAATCTTTACCTCCGGACCATTCCGGAGCTCCTCGTGACGTCCGGGATCTCATCCGGGACTCCGAACAACCTTCGGTCACCACCATACATAACTCTACACTACCGAAACGTCACCGAACCTTAAGTGTGCAGACCCTGCGGGTTCGAGAACTATGTACACATGACCGAGACACCTCTACGGTCAATAACCAATGGCGGGACCTGGACGTCCACATTGGTTCCTACATATTATACGAAGATCTTTATCGGTCGAACCTCTATGTCAAGGATTCAGTTAATCCCGTATATCGTTCCCTTTGTTCTTCGGTATGTTACTTGCCCGAGATTCGATCGTCGGTATCTCCATACCTAGTTCAACCTCGTTACCGGCAAGTCTCTTTACTCGTTCCGTAATACAAGATCCCGCAACTAACAATTAGTCACATTGCTTGCAAGGCTTATTGTGATGTTGCATTACCGAGTGGGCCCCGAGATACCTCTCCGTTACACGGAGTAACAAATCCCAGTCTCGATCCATTGCCAACTCAACAGACACCATCGGAGATACCTGTAGAGCACCTTTATAGTCACCCAGTTACGTTGCGACGTTTGATACACACAAGGCACTCCTCCGATATCCGTGAGTTGCATGATCTCATGGTCATAGGAACATATACTTGACATGCAGAAAACAGTAGCAATAAAATGACACGATCATATGCTATGTTTGTAGTTTGGGTCTTATCCATCACATCATTCTCCTAATGATGTGATCCCGTTATCAAATGACATCTCATGTCCATGGATAGGAAACCTTAACCATCCTGATCAACGAGCTAGTCCATTAGAGGCATACTTGGGACATGGTTTTGTCTATGTATCCACACATGCATTTAAGTCTCCAATCAATACAATTATAGCATGGATAATAAACGATTATCATGAACAAGGAAATATGATAATAACTAATTTATTATTGCCTCTAGGGCATATTTCCAACAGTCTCCCACTTGCACTAGAGTCAATAATCTAGTTCACATCGCCATGTGATTCGCATTTTTATGAATCTAACACCCAATGAGTTCTGGGGCTCGATCATGCTTTGCATGTGAGAGAGGTCTTATAGTCAACGGGTCTGCGATATTCAGATCCGTGTGTACTTTGCATATCTCTATGTCAAACCGTAAACACTGCTACCACACTCCACTTGGTACTATTTCCAAATGGTTGCTCCACTATACGTATCCAGATTGCTACTACTAGTCATCCGGATAGGTGTTAAAGCTTGCATCAACGTAACTCTTTACGACGAACTCTTTATCACCTCCATAATCAAGAAACATTTCCTTAGTCCTCTGGTTACTAAGGATAATTCCGACCGCTGTCCAATGATCCACTCCTGGACCACTCTTGTACCCCTTGACAGACTCATGGCAAGGCACACATAGGTGCGGTACACAGCATGGCATAATATAGAGCCTATGGCTAAGGCATAGGGGACGACGTTCGTCCTTTCTCTTTCTTCTGCCGTTGTCGAGCTTTGAGTCTCACTCAACTTCACACCTTACAAATCAGACGAGAACTATTTCTCTAGCTGATCCATTTTGAACTCTTTCAAAATCTTGTGAAGGTATGCACTCATTGAAAGTCTCATCAAGCATCTTGATCTATCTCTATAGATTTTGATGCTCAACAATTAGGTAGCTTTATCCAGGTCTTCCTTTGAAAATCACTTTCCAAATGACCGTTTTATGCTTTCCAGAAACTCTACATTATTTCTGATCAACAATATGTCATCCACATATACTTATCAGAAATTCTATAGTGCTCCCACTCACTTTATTGCAAATACAAGTTTCTCGTAAACTTTGTATAAACTACAGAAACTTTGATCACCTCATCAAAGTGTATATTCCAACTCCGAGATGCTTGCTTCAGTCCATAGAAGGATCACTGAAGCTTGCTCATCTTTTAGCATCATTAGGACTGACAAAACCTTCTGGTTGTATCACATACAACCTTTCCTTAAGTAAACCGTTAAGGAAACGATGTTTTGACATCCATCTGCCAGATTTCATAATTGAAAATGCAGCAACTGCTAACATAATTCCAACAGACTTTTAGCATCGCTACGAGTGAGAAAGCCTCATCGCAGTCAACTCCTTGAACTTGTCACAAACAACTTTGCAATAAGTCGAGCTTTACAAATGGTGACATTCACCATCAGTGTCTGTCTTCATTCTAAAGGTCCATTTGTACTCAACGACCTACTGTCTAACGAGCAAGTCTACCAAAGTCTATACTTGGTTTTCATACATGGATCCTATCTCGGATTTCTTGGCCTCTAACCATTTGTCGGAATCCGGGCCCATCATCGCTTCTCCATAGCTCGTAGGTTCATCGTTGTCCAACAACATGATCTCCAAGACAGAGTTGTCGTACCACTTAGGAGCAATAGACATCCTTGTCGACCCACGAAGTTCGATAGTAACTTGATCCTGAAGCTTCATGATCATCATCATTAACTTCCTCTTCAACTAACGTAGGCTTCACAGAAACATCTTTCTGCGCTGCGCTACTCTCTGGTTGAACAAAGGTTTAACAACCTCATCAAGTTCTATCTTCCTCCCACTCAATTCTTTCGAGAGAAACATTTCCTTGAGAAAGGATCCGTTTAAGCAACAAACATTTTGCACTAGGATCTGAGATTGAAGGTTCACCCAACTGATCTTAGGGTATTCTATGAAGATGCAATTTGTCCGCCTAGGGTTCGACCTCATTTGGTGAAAACATTTTCCACACAAGTGTCACATCCCAAAATATTAAGAAATGACAGCTTAGGTTTCTGTCAAACCATAATTCACATGGTGTCATCTCAACGGATTTAGATGGTGCCCTATTTAAAGTGAATGTAGTTGTCTCTAATGCATAACCCCAAAATTATAGTAGTAAAACGACAAGATACATCATATTACGCACCATGTCCAATAGAGCATAACTATGATGTTCGGACACACCATCACACTATGGTGTTCCAGGTGGCGTTTAGTTGTGAAACAACTTTCACATTGTCTTAAGTTGTATGCCAAACTCGTAACTCAGATATTCACCTTCACGATCATATCGTGGTCATTTTTATCTTCTTGTCACGATGATCTTTAAACTTCACTCTGAATTTGCTTGAACCTTTCAAACGATTCAGACTTGTGTTTCATTAAGTAAATATACACTATATCTACTCAAATCATCAGTGAAGGTAAGAAAATAACGATATCCACTGCATGCTACAAGACTCACTAGATTGCATACATCAACATGTATCATTTCCAATGAATCAGTTGCTTGCTCCATCCAATGGGGTCCTTTAGTCATCTTGCCCAAGAGGCATGGTTCGCATGTCTCAACCGATTCGAAATCGAATGAGTCCAAATATCCATCAGCATGGAGTTTCTACATGCGCTTTATACCAATATGACATTTAGCGGCAGTGCCACAAGTATGTGGTACTATCATTATTAACTTTGTATCTTTTGACATCAATGTTATGAACATGTGTACTACTACGATCAAGATTTCAACAAACCATTCTCACTGGGTGCATGACCATTGAAGGTATTATTCATGTAAACAGAATAACTATTATTCTCTGACTTAAATGAATAACCGTATTGCAACAAACATGATCTCATCATGTTCATGCTCAACGCAAAACACCAAATAACATTTATTTAGGTTCGTCACTAATCCTGAAGGTAGAGAGAGCATGCGATGTTGATCACATCAACCTTGGAAACATTTCCAACACACACCGTCACCTCACCCTTAGCTAGTTCTCCGTTTATTCCGTAGCTTTTATTTCGAGTTACTAACATTTAGCAACCGAACCGGTATCCAATACCCAGGTGCTACTAGGAGTACTAGCAAGGTACACATCAATAACTCGTATATCAAATATACTTCTGTCGATGTTGCCAGCCTTCTTATCTACCAAGTATCTAGGGTTGTTCCGCTTAAGCGACCTCTCACCTCATAATAGAAGCACTTAGTCTCGGGTTTGAGTTCAACTTTGGGTTGCTTCACTGGAGCAGCAACTGACTTGCTATCCATGAAGTTTCCCTCCTTGCTCTTGCCCTTTTCGAAACTAGTGGTTTGATTAACCATCAACACTTGACGCTCCTTCTTGATTTCTACCTTCGCGGTGTCAAACATCGCGAACAGCTCAGGGATCAATACTTCTATCCCTGGTGTATTATAATTCATCACTAAGTTCTAGTAGCTTTAGTGACAGTGACTTGGAGAACTATATCAATCACTATCTTATCTGGAAGATCAACTCCCACTTGATTCAAGCGATTGTAGTACCCAGACAATCTGAGTACATGCTCAACGATTGAGCTATTCTCCTTCATCTTATAGGCAAAGAATCTTGTTGGAGATCTCATATCTCGCAACACAGGCACGAGCCTGAGATCACAATCTCTGCTCCTAGAACATCTCATATGTTCTGTGACGTTCAAAACGTTTCCGAGCCTCAATTCTAAGCCGTAATGCATGACGCACTAAACTATCAAGTAGTCATCGAAACGTGCCTGTCAGATGTTCACAACATCTATAGACGACGCTAGAGGGGTGGCGCACCGAGCGGTGCATTAAGGACATAAGCCTTCTGTGCAGCAATGAGGACAATCCTTAGATCACGGACCCAGTCCGCAATATTGCTACCAACATCTTTCAACTCTATTTCTCTAGGAACATATAAAAATACAAGGGAGCTACAGCGCGAGCTAGTAATCTACAACATAATTTGAAAAGACACTTTGACTATGTTCATGATAATGAGTTCAATTAATCATATTACTTAAGAACTCCCACTCAAATTGACATCCCTCGGGTCATTCGAGTGATACATGATCCAAATTCACCAACTCAAGTCCGATCATCACGTGAGTTAAGGTGGCTTCAATGGTGAACATCATTATGTTGATCATATCCACTATATGACTCATGCTCGACCTTTCGGTCTCTTGTGTTCCGAGGCCATGTCTGTACATGCTAGGCTCGTCAAGTTTAACCCGAGTGTTTTGCGCGTGCAAATCTGGCTTGCACCCGTTGTATGTGAACGTAGAGTCTATCACACCCGATCATCACGTGGTGTCTCAACACGACGAACTTTCGCAACAGTGCACACTCGGGGAGAACACAATTTATCTTGAAATTAAGTGAGGGATCACCTTATAATGCTACCGTCATCCTAAGCAAAACAAGGTGCATAAAAAGGATTAACATCACATGCAAATCATAAGTGACATGATATGGCCATGAACTTGTGCTTTTGATCTCCATCTAGAAAGCACCGGCATGATCTCCATCGTCACCGGCATGACACCATGATCTCCATCAACGTGTCGCCATCGGGGTTGTCACGCCCTGCATGCTTCTACTACTATTGCTACCATAGCGATAAAGTAAAGCATTACATAGCGCTTAATGATTGACACGCGGGTCATACAAAAATTAAAGACAACCCTATGGCTCCTGCCGGTTGCCGTACTCCTCGACATGCAAGTCGTGATAATCTATACATCACATGATCATCTCATACATCACATATATAACATAATGTAATTGGGCATATCATATCACAACATACCCTGCAAAAACAAGTTAGACGTCCTCTAATTGTTGTTGCAAGTTTTACGTGGCTGCTACGGGTATCTAGCAAGAAGGATTCTCACCTACGCATAAACCACAACGGTGATACATAGATTGCTTTTCAACCTTCTCAAGGACCGCCTTTGTCGGATCCGATCCAACTAAAGTGAGAGAAACTATCACCTGCAAGCCATCTAAGCAACAAGTTGCATCGAGGGAACCGGTCTCTCGTAAGCGTACGAGTAATGTTGGTCCGGGCCGCTTCATCTCACAATCCCGCTGAACCAAAATCCGACCAAGGGAGGAAGAAATCTAAGCATCAACACCCACAAACCTTTTGTGTTCTACTCGAGATCTCATCGAACCATCAACCTAGCTCATGATGCCACTGTTGGGGAACGTCGCATGGGAAACAAAAATTTTCCTACGCACACGCAAACCTATCCATGGTGATGAGCATCTACGAGAGGGAGAGTGGATCTACATACCCTTGTAGATCGCTAAGCGGGAAGCGTTAAGAAACGCGGTTGGTGTAGGCGAACATCTTCGCGGTCCAAATCGCCGAGCGTCCTGCGATCTCATCACGATCCGTCCCGCGATCCAATCACGATCCATCCCGTGAACTCATCACGATCCGTCCCGCGATCTTGATCACGATTTGTCCCGCGAACTCATCATGATCCGTCTCACGATCTTGATCACGATCTGTCCCGCGAACTCATCACGATCCGTGATCACATCACGAACCGTCTCGCGATCTCGATCACGGTCCTTCCGATCTAGCGCCGAACGGACGGCACCTCCGCGTTCAGCACACGTGCAGCTTGATGACGATCTCCACCATCTTGATCCAGCAAGAGGAGGTGGATAGGAGAGAGAGTTCACCGGCAGCGTGACGGCGCTCCGGTGATGGTGGTGGAGCAATTCCGGCAGGGCTTTGCCTAAGCGCTGCAGAAAACCGATCTAGAGGAGAAACTATGCACCGGTGGAACGGGTAGCACGTGGCCGGAAATTCTGTCCAAAAACCACCCAATCCACTAGTATATATAGGAGGAGAGGAGAGGAGAGGCATCCAAGGCCTTTGGGTCGTCCGAAATAGGAGGTGGGAGCAATCCTACTTCACCTCCAATCCTAGTTGGAGTAGGATTGCCTCCTATTGGCTGATTTTCCACTTTTTGCTTTAGGACTTTCTCTCCTGCGCCATGGGCTTTTGTGGCTGTTTTCCCAGCCCACTAAGGGCTGGTTATTATTCTCCCACAGCCCATGGACCTCTTGGGTTCGAAATACCCCTCCCGGAGGTCCTCTGGTACACTACCGACACTCCCGGTACAATACCGATACTCCCGGTACACTACCGATGAGCCCGAAACTTTTCCGAAAACCAAACTGGGACTTCCTATATATGAATCTTTACCTCCGGACCATTCCGGAGCTCCTCGTGACGTCCGGGATCTCATTCCGGGACTCCGAAAAACCTTCGGTCACCACCATACATAACTGTACACTACCGAAACGTCACCGAACCTTAAGTGTGCAGACCCTGCGGGTTCGAGAAAACTATGTAGACATGACCGAGACACCTCTACGGTCAATAACCAATGGCGGGACCTGGGCGTCCACATTGGTTCCTACATATTATACGAAGATCTTTATCGGTCGAACCTCTATGTCAAGGATTCAGTTAATCCCGTATATCGTTCCCTTTGTTCTTCGGTATGTTACTTGCCCGAGATTCGATCGTCGATATCTCCATACCTAGTTCAACCTCGTTACCGGCAAGTCTCTTTACTCGTTCCGTAATACAAGATCCCGCAACTAACAATTAGTCACATTGCTTGCAAGGCTTATTGTGATGTTGCATTACCGAGTGGGCCCCGAGATACCTCTCCGTTACACGGAGTAACAAATCCCAGTCTCGATCCATTGCCAACTCAACAGACACCATCGGAGATACCTGTAGAGCACCTTTATAGTCACCCAGTTACGTTGCGACGTTTGATACACACAAGGCACTCCTCCGATATCCGTGAGTTGCATGATCTCATGGTCATAGGAACATATACTTGACATGCAGAAAACAGTAGCAATAAACTGACACGATCATATGCTATGTTTGTAGTTTGGGTCTTAGCCAGCACATCATTCTCCTAATGATGTGATCCCGTTATCAAATGACATCTCATGTCCATGGCTAGGAAACCTTAACCATCCTTTGATCAACGAGCTAGTCCATTAGAGGCATACTAGGGACATGGTTTTGTCTATGTATCCACACATGCATTTAAGTCTCCGATCAATACAATTATAGCATGGATAATAAACGATTATCATGAACAAGGAAATATGATAATAACTAATTTACTATTGCCTCTAGGGCATATTTCCAACAGCTGCACCATTACTTCCAGGCACATGAGATCACCGTTATCAGTCACTTCCCGTTGCAGCGGATTTTGCGGAACCCAGATGCTACCGACAGGATTGTGGAGTGGGCTTTGGAACTGTCAAGCTTTGGTCTCAAGTTTGATAGTACTTCGACTATCCAAAGCAGAGCCTTGGCAAAGTTCATTGTGGAATGGACCCCAACACCAGATGAAGAAGTTCCAAAGTCAACTTTCCCTGGCAAGGAAACACATCAAGAGTGGATCATGTATTTTGATGGGGCTTTCTCGCTGCAAGGCGCCGGTGCTGGAGTGCTGGTTGTCGCACCCACCGGAGAGCACCTCAAATATGTGGTTCAGATGCACTTTCCCTGGGAGAGGTCAACGAACAATACTACAGAATACGAAGGGCTACTTGCCGGTTTCAGGATCGCGGCAGACCTTGGGATTAAGAAACTTATTGTCACGGGTGATTCTCGACTTGTCGTCAAGCAGGTGAATAAGGATTATCAGAGTCCATTGATGGAAGATTATGTAGATGAAGTAAGAAAGTTGGAAGAACATTTTGACGACCTGCAAATGGAGCATGTTCCGCGTGCAGAGAACAGTGTTGCTGATGGCCTGTCAAAGTGTGTTGCCCTTAAGTTGCCTATGGAACTAGGAACTTTTGTGCTCCGACTGACTCAACCATCCGTGACACCATCAATTGGACAAGACAAAAGAAGAAAGTTGAGTTCCGGCAAGTATTTCCCGGCAGAGCTCCCAGGAGCCGCTGGCAAGGAACTTGCCAGGAATAGCACCAGGCTTGCCGGTGAGTGTCACGCTCCGGCAGGGCCTCGGGCTCTTGCCGTGGAAGCACACGCTCCCGCCAAGCTTGTCGAGGGGCAACGGGCTCTGGCAGGGCCTCAAGCCCTTGCCGTTGAGACAAATGCTTCCCTGACAAAGGATATGCCTTTAATCCTTGTTGTCGAGCCCTAGGCTCCAGCATGGGCACAACACATCGTCCATTTCCTTCAAACAGGAGAACTGCCGGAGGAACAGGAAGAAGCAGAGAAAGTAGCCCACTGGTCTAATATGTATCAGTTCATGAACAACATCCTGTATAGAAAGAGGCCGATTGGTGTGAAACTGAAGTGCATTTCTCGGGAAGATGGACTAGAGCTATTGGCGGAGATACATGGAGGCATATGTGGCTCCCACATAGGATCAAGAGCGCTTGTCAGTAAGGCATTCCGGCAAGGTTTCTTTTGGCCCACTGCCCTCCAGGATACAACTGCGCTAGTAACCAAGTGTGAAGCATGCCAGTTTCATTCGAAGAAAATGCATCAACTAGCTCAAGCTCTTCAGACAATCCCTCTCTCCTGTCCATTTTCAGTCAGGGGGCTTGACATCTTGGGTCCCTTTCCCCGTGCTACCAGGGGATTTGAGTACTTCTACGTCACAATCGACAAGTTCACAAAGTGGCCAAAAGTGGAAGTAGTGAGAAAGGTGAGAGCACAATGGTGTACCAAACAGGATCATCATTGACAACAGCACATAGTTCACGAGCCGCACCTTCATGGAGTATGTGCAAGACCTTGGCATCAAGATCTGTTTTGCCTCTGTTGCCCACCCAAGGAGCAATGACTAGGCGGAAAGGGATAATGCTGAAGTATTGTGAGGCCTCAAGACAAGAACTTTCGACAAGCTATGCAAGTGCGGAAGGCATCAGATTGATGAGTTGCGGTAGTTCTTTGGTCAATCAGGACGACTCCAAATCGAGCTACCGACCAGACACCCTTCTCCCTAGTATATGGGGAGGAAGTAGTCACATACGGGTCACCTAGAGTGCTCTCTTATGATGAGCTTGAGCAAGAGCAGTTGCGGTAAGATGACGCTATGCTCCTTGAGGAAGATCGTCTTCAGGCTGTTGTGCGAGGTGCGCACTACTAGCACGCTTTGCACCGCTATCATAGCCGCAAGGTTCATGCCCGAGGTCTTGAGGAAGGAGACCTTGTTCTTTAGCACGTTTAGTCCGCCAAGGATTCCAACAAGTTGACGCCGAAGTGGGAAGGCCCTTATCGGGTAGTGCGAGTCACCAAGCCTGGCGCAGTCCGCCTGGAGACCGAGGATGGCAATCAAGTGAGCAACTCCTGGAATATGGAACATCTTCGTAAGTTCTACCTATGAGGCGCGGTTTCCGGGTCACCCAAAAACCACCTTTTGTACAAGTCTTTCCATAGAAGCATGTAATCCTTGGTACAAAGCCAGGCACAGACCCTGTGCATAGTTCAATAAAGCTAAGTGTTTTGCAAATCTTCTTGATTCTCATGTTTACTAATGTACATGTTTGTCCGAGATATTGTATTGCGCTTACTTCCGGCAAGAGCTAATAGACCTCCAAGGTTCCATATCCCTATTTTCTTTTCTTTCTTTTTCTCGAAGAACAGAAGGTTACCTCGCGTGCATCTTTGCCGGGGGGATGGTGGTATGGATACCGACAAACAATGTTCAGGGAAAACATCTTGCCGAAAGGAGTACGACAACGAAAAGCTAAGTTGCAGAAATGTTAAAACATATTTTTGTTTTGTTATTCTCCTTCAACGGTTTCAACTCTTTCATGGGAAACCTGCACGCGAAGGAACCTTGTCATAATCGGTCGTGCCCTTACTTTGTTTCGAGTCCGCTCAACAGCTTAAGTGGCTGCACTGAAAATGTCAAGGTAACCTTGTCATGATTAGTTGCGCCCTTACTCTGTTTCGAGTCTGCTCAACAGCTTAAGTGGCTGCACTAAAAATGTCAAGGTATCTTTCCTGTAGCAGCACCACCAGCGGGCTGCTAAGGATCCGCTCCTCAAAGCGCTCCCGGCAGGGCTACGTGCGCCGACAAGTTTCCGATAAAGCATAGGGAAAACACCATGCAAAGAGGAATCAAACAAGGAGAATAATATGCAGTCACTCAATTAGGGTGCAATTTACATGAGATGTTGCCTCTTCCTAAGTACATCTTTATTTGGCTTTCTCCCCTAGGGGAGATTACAAGAAGAAAAAGATAGGAGGAGGAGGCAGATAGCAAGGGCCCCCCCAACAGAAGCCCAGCCTGACCCGTCTAGACCAGCACTGCGCAGAGGGGCAGGGATTCCAGAAGGGAAGACGAGAGCCTGGCCCCTCTTGGGACAGCATTGCGCAGAGGATAAGACCAGCGGTGCGCAGACGAGAGGGGGGGCAGAAGCCGAAGTCCACCGGCCTGCCGAAAGACCCAGCTGGAAGATGAGGCAGCGCCCCGGACAAAGACGCCCGGCAGGATCGTCCTGCCGGGAGGAGGAGAGGCGCGAGGTTGACGGTGATGGTGCGGCCAACGGTCAGTCCGAGTTCGGGTCGTCCTATTCCGACATGATGGCCTGAAGACCGGACTCCTCGTCATCGTCTTCACCACAGTCCTCCTCGTCACTCCTTTGGCTCTGCTCAAGCTCTCTTCGCAGCAGCTGAGACGGACGCCTGAGTGCCCATAAATCTTCATGGAGAGCAGATTGGCCTCCGTCATTTTGAAACGAAGGACCTGCCCATCCTGGAGGTTGTGGGCATGGGCGAAGGATTTCCAGCCGTACCTGAAGAGCATGATGCGACTCTCCGGATACTTGACGTCCACCCGCGTGGTGCCATTGCAACAGCCATGCGCATGCAACCACAAAATGGGCGGCTCGTCGGCCTCCATCGCCTTGGCGAAAGGGTGAGGGAGGCGTAAATGGCTCCGAAGGGGACCACGCAGTTTGAGGATGAACTCCAATGCCGTCCCCTCGGCGTGGGTCTCTTGGAGGAAGGGGCCTGGCATCAGGCGGAGATGGAGCAGCACTCCGCCTCCCCCGGCCTCGGCCTCCACGATGACCACGGCCTCTCGAGCTTTTCCTGCCGCGAGCACCCAGGTCAGCCTATGCCTCTACGGTGGAAGCAGTGGCCTGATCTAGACGAGAACTCCTCCTTGGTGCGGAGGACAGTGGCCGCCCTCGCTCCCTATTCATGGCTAAGGGCGAGTGCCACTCAAGGTTTGGAAGAAGTGAAAGGGCGAGCTCTGGAGGTTCCCGCTCGATGAGGAAGGAAGGATGGATGAGCATCACCCTCGCAACCCCTCAATTTATAGGGGGAGCACGGGGGCTGGCTCTCCCCTGCTCGAAGATTCGCCGCCCACCTCCTCCAACAGCATTGCCCACGATCATGGGGCGAACAGCAACCGCCTCGTTGCTCCAATCCATGGCGCTGAAGTTTCTGCCATGGGCAGGACTTTAAGTCACAGGCGCCCGTTGCCAGCTCCCCGCTATGCATGCGGCACGTGTGGTGGAAATGGCCTGACGCAACAATGGAAACAATTATTACCATTCCACGCGCATACCCCACGTCATGCACTTAACGTGCGTCGTGAGGAGGCGAAGTAAGCGGAATGGTTGCAACAACACTTAATCCTTGCCATGAGTGCCCGTGCACTGTTTGGGCCTAACCCAACAACGCCTCGCACCGTGTATGGCCTAGGACCAGGGGATCCTGTCGGTGTACTAAAGTATGGGTTTTTTAGTACCCCGTACTTGTGCATGGACAGTTGTAGCCATATGCTACTTCTCCAACATGCGTTGGTTTCCCGTGAAGAGGAACGGGTTGATGCAGCAAAGTAGATCAGTATTTCCCTCAGTATCAATCAAGTAGGAGATACAAGCGAGCCACCAATAGATATACCTGCACAAGGAATCAAACTCTTGCTCCCAACGCGATAAAGGGGTTGTCAATCCCTTTACGGTTATTTGCAAGGATGAGATCTAGTAGAGATAGATATAATAGGACGCTTGAACGAAAAGTAAAAGTAAAAGTAAAAACAAAGCAGCAAGTATTTTTGGTGTTTTTGGTTTGAGATCTGAAAATATAATATGGAAAATAGACCCGGGGGCCATAGGTTTCACTAGATGGCTTCTCTCATGATGGCAAGTATTACGGTGGGTGAAGAAATTACTGTCGAGCAATTGATAGAAAAGCGAATAATTATGAAGATATCCAAGGAAATGATTATGAATATAGGCATCACGTCCATGACAAGTAGATCGAAACGATTCTGCATCTACTACTATTACTCCACACATCGACCGACTCCTGCCTGCATCTAGAGTATTAAGTTCACGAAGAGCAGAGTAACGTATTAAGTAAGATGACATGATGTAGCGAGATAAACTCAAGAAATATGATGAAAACCCCATATTTTTACCCTTGATGGAAATAATACAATTCGTGCCTCGCAACCCCTACATTGTCACTAGGCGAGGACACCACAAGATTAAACCCAAAACTAAGCACTTGTCCCATTGCAAGAATTACCAATCTAGTTGTCCAAACCAAACCAATAACTCGATGAGACTTGCAAAGATATGAAATCATGCATATAAGAATTCAGGAAAGACTCAAATAATATTCATGGATAATCTGAACATAAACCCACAATTGATCGGATCTCGACAAACACACCGCAAAAGAGTATTACATCGGATAGATCTCCATGAAGATCATGAATAACATGGTATTGAGAAGCAAATAGAGAGAACAAGCCATCTAGCTACTAGATATGGACCCGTAGGTCTCTGGTTAACTGCTCACGCATCATCGGAGGGGCAATGGAGTTGATGTAGATGCCCTCCATGATCAAATCCCTCTCCGGCAGATTACTCGAAGAGGCTCCAAGATTGGATCTCTCAGGAACGAAGGCTTGTGGTAGCGGCAATGTGTTTTTTGGCTCTTTTTGATAATGATGGAATATTTGGGTATTTATAGGCCGAAGATTAGGGTTAGGGGAGTAGCCAGGGGCCCACAAGCCTGCCTGGTGCGGGTGGCCCCCTAGCCGCGGCAAGTGGGCTTGTGGCCCCGTGGCAGCTCCTCTGCCTTGGTTCTCAAGTCTCGTGGCTTCCATATTTTCCAGAAAAAATCATTATGGAGGTTTTATTCCGTTTGGACTCCGTTTAATATTCCTTATCTGCGAAACTCAAAAACAAGGAAAAAATGGAAACTGGCACTAGGCTCTATATTAATAGGTTAGTCCCAAAAATAATATAAAATAGCATATTAATGCATATAAAACATCCAAAACAGGTAATATAATAGCATGGAACAATAAAAAATTATAGATACATTGGAGACGTATCAATATCCCAAGCTTAATTCCTGCTCGTCCTCGAGTAGGTAATTGATAAAAACAGAATTTTTGATGTGGAATGCTACCCAACATATTTATCCATGTAATATTATTTATTGTGTCATGAATATTCAGATCCATTAGATTGAAAACAATAGTCTAATATTGACATAAAAACAGTACAAGGTAGTCGTGTCCTTTCGAAATAACATGGCCTTAGAAAGTTATCCCTACAATATCATATGGTCTGGCTATGCTCCATCTTCCCCACACAAAGTATCTAAATCATGCACAACCCCGATGAACAAGTCGAGCAATTGTTTCACACTTTTGGTGTTCTCAAACCTTTTCAACTCTCACGCAATACATGAGCGTGAGCCATGGATATATTATTATAGGTGGAATAGAATATGGTGGGGGTGCAAGGGAAAAGGAGAAGATAGTCTCACATCAACTAGGCATTTCAATGGGCTATGGATATGCCCATCAATAGATATCAATGTGAGTGAGTAGGGATTGCCATGCAACAAATGCACTTAGAGATATAAGTGTATGAAATCTCAAAAATAAAACTAAGTTGTCGTGCAAGATGAATATCCACTAGTTATATGAAAGTGACCAAATAGGATACTCTCTATCATGAAGATCATGGTGCTACTTTGAAGCAAAAGTGTGGAAAAAGATAGTAGCAATTGTATCTTCTCTCTTTATCTCATTTTTTTGATGGCCTTCTTTGGCCTCTTTTATTTATTTTTTGTTTGGGCTTCGTTGGCCTCTTTTATTTTTTGTAAAGTCTAGATACTCGTCCCAACTTGTGAGGGGGTCATAGCCTCCATCATCCTTTTCTCTCATGGGACAATCCTCTGTTAATGAAAAATCATCACACATTTATTTACTTATAACACAAAGAAAAAAGAAATTACAACTTGATTCCCATGACAACATAAAACTCTATATGAAATATGAAGTGAAGTGGCAAGTCATAGAAAAACTACATGGTGGAAGTTGCATGGCAATATATCTCGAAATGGCTATAGAAATGACATAATAGGTAGGTATGGTGGCTGTTTTGAGGAATTTATGGTGGCTGTTTTGAGGAAGGAAGGTTTGATGTACCGGTGAAAGTTGCGTGGTACTAGAGAGGCTAGCAAAGATGGAAGGGTGAGAGTACGTATAATCCATGGACTCACATTAGTCATAAAGAACTCACATACTTATTGCAAAAGTCTATTAGTTATCAAACAAAGCATTAGACGCATGCTCCTAGGGGAGAGGTTGGTAGGAGTTAACCATCGCGCGCTCCCGACCCTCACACAAAGGTCGACAATCGTTAGACAAGTCATGCTCCGACTTCGTTACATAACGGTTCACCATACGTGCATGCTACGGGAATCACAAGCTTTATCACACGTATCTCTTCAATTCACAACTACTCACTAGCATGACTCTCCTATTGCCATCCCTATTATCCGAAAACTATATGCAAGGAATCCAACTTCTCATAGTTGTTAATGCACTTAATATGTAAGTTTTTATTATATCCCCCTTGGATGCCATTATATTAGGACTAAATTCATAACCTAAACAAATTACCATGTTGTTTTAAGAAACTCTCAAAATAATATAAGTGAGGAACGAGAGTTCAATAATTTCTATAAAGTATAACACCACCATGGTCTCAAAAGATATAAGTGAAGTACTACAGCAACATTGCCTAGCTCAAAAGATATAAGTGAAGCATATAGAGTATTCTAACAAATTCACGATTCAGCGTGTCTATCTCTAAATATGTGTGCAGAAAGTGTGATGATGTGGCAAACTAACAATCAAAGACTCATATCATACAAGATGCTCCAAGCAAAACACATATCATGTGGTGAATAAAAATATATCCTCAAGTAAATTTACTGATGGATTGAAGATGAAAGAGGGGATGCCTTCCGGGGCATCCTCAAGATTAGGCTCTTTGGTATCCTTGAATATGACTTTGAGTGCCATGGTAATCCCCAAGATTAAGCTCTTGCCACTCCTTATTCTATAGTCCATCAAATGTTCACCCAAAACTTGAAAACTTCACAAAACAAAACTCAACAGAAAACTCATGAGATCCGTTAGTGTAAGAAAAATAAATCACCACTTTAGGTACTGTTGTGAACTCATTATTTATTCATATTTGTGTAATACCTACTTTATTCTAACTTCTCCATGACTCATACCCCCCGATACGACCCATAGATACACCAAAATAAGCAAACAACACAAAGAAAACAGAATCTGTTAAAAACAGAACAGTCTGTACCAATCTGTAAACTTAGAATACTTATGGAACCGTAAAACTTATGAAAAATTAGGAAAACCAGGGAAATTTGTATATCAAGCCTGTGTAAAAATTTCAGATCAATTTGATGGTCTGAAAAATTCATAAAAATTCTGGACTGAGCGCAAAAGTTTCTGTTTTCAAGCAAGATCGAATCAACAACTACCATAGATCACCCCAAAGGTCTTACTTGGCTCAAAAACTAATTTAAACACAAAAACACAATTAATACAGAAGTAATAACGTTCCAAACACACCAAAACATAAGAAAAAAACTGAAAGAAAAATAAATTTGGGTTGCCTCCCAACAAGCGCTATTGTTTAACGCCCCTAGCTAGGCAAAACGCAATAGATCTAGGTATTGTCATCTTTGGTATTGGAAAATTTTATGAGGACTTCCTCAAATCCAAGAGGTTCTTTAGTTTTATCAGTGATCATACTCCTAGGCAAAAAGTCAAGAAATTCTCTTGTAGCAATCGGTTCCCGAACAATGTTGAAAAAATTAGGGTGAGCACTTATCATCTTAAGATCTTCGCCCCCTTTACTAGAGGATTCACACTTATTCTTGGGAACATAAACAAACTTGGAAAACTTAGAAAGAGGAAATTTAGGAGTGGTTTGAACAGGGGAAAAAGCGGAACCCAAGTTGGTAATAATGTCCTCTAGCTTCCCTATTGTAAAGGAATCTTGATCCAATTTTTCATTAACTATGGGTTCTTTTTACGTTAGGTATTTTAGAGTAACTCCTACCTTAGATCCATATTGAGTGATATGATTATGAATATTTTTATCCAAGTTTTCAATGAGATCTATAGTAGCAACTTTATTTTCAATGATATCTAACCTTCGCATAACATGTTCCAAAGTTAAAATTGTCCCATTAACCATGATTGGGGGTGATCCAAACATATTTATCATAAAACTATAGGATTCAAAGGTATGACTTCCCAAGAAATTCTCTCCCATGATGGTATCTAGGACATATCTATTCCAAGGAGTGATTCCCACGTAAAAATTGCGAAGGAGAACGGTAGTAGATTGCTTACAAATAGATCTATTTTGAGCACTGTAAATTCTATACCAAGCATATTTTAAGTTTTCTCCCTCCCTTTGCTTAAAGTTAAGAACTTCATACTCGGGAGCGATAGTAGCAAGGCTAGCCACGAGTTTGAGCGATCTACCACACTAAAAGCAAACGAAAAGACGAACGAAAAAGGGCAAAAGGCAGATCATTTTGAAAATCATTTTAGAAGTGGGGGAGAGGAAAACGAGAGGAAAATGGCAAATAATGTAAATGAAAGATATTAGTTTGGGATGGGTACTTAGTATTCTTGACTTGCTATGTATCTCTCCGGCAACGGCGCTAAAAATCCTTCTTGCTAGTTCTCGAGCATGCGTTGGTTTCCCATGAAGAGGAACGGTTTGATGCAGCAAAGTAAATAAGTATTTCCCTCAGTTTTTTAAGAACCAAGGTATCAATCCAGTAGGATATACAAGCGAGCCTCCAATATATATACCTACACAAGAAATCAAACTCTTGCACCCAACGCTATAAAGGGGTTGTCAATCCCTTCACGGTTATTTGCATGGATGAGATCTAGTAGAGATAGATATAATAGGATGCTTGAATTTAAAGTAAAAGTAAAAGTAGAAACAATGCAGCAAGTTTTTTTGGTGTTTTTGGTTTCAAATCTGAAAATATAATATGGAAAATAGACCCGGGGGCCATAGGTTCACTAGATGGCTTCTCTCATGATGGCAAGTATTACAGTGGGTGAACAAATTACTGTCAAGCAATTGATAGAAAAGAGAATAGTTATGAAGATATCCAAGGCAATGATTATGCATATAGGCATGACGTCCATGACAAGTAGACCGAAACAATTCTGCATCTACTACTATTACTCAACACATCGACCGACTCCTGCCTGCATCTAGAGTATTAAGTTCATGAAGAACAGAGTAACACATTAGGTAAGATGACATGATGTAGAGGGATAAACTCAAGAAATATGATGAAAACCCCATCTTTTTACCCTTGATGGCAACAATACAATACGTGCCTCGCTACCCCTACTATGTCACTGGGTGAGGACACCGCAAGATTGAACCCAAAACTACGCACTTCTCCTATTGCAAGAATTACCTATCTAGTTGGCCAAACCAAACAAAAAACTCAAAGAGAATTGCAAAGATATGAAATCATGCATATAAGAATTCTGGAAATAGTCAAATAATATTCATGGATAATCTGAACATAAACCCACAATTCATTGGATCTCTACAAACACACCGCAAAAGAGTATTACATCGGATAGATCTCCATGAAGATCATCAAGAACATGGTATTGAGAAGCAAGGAGAGAGAAGAAGCCATCTAGCTACTAGCTATGGACCCATAGGTCTGAGGTGAACTACTCACGCATCATCAGAGGGACAATGGAGTTGATGTAGATACCCTCCATGCTCGAATCCCCCTCCTACAGATTACCGGAAAAGGCTCCAAGATTGGATCTCTCGGGAACGGATGCTTATGGCGGTGGGAAAGAGTTTTCGTGGATCTTTTTGATAATTATAGAATATTTGGGTATTTATAGGCCGAAGATTAGGGTTAGGGGAGTTGCCAGGGGGCCACAAGCTTGCCCGGCGCGGGTGCCCCCCTGGCCGCGGCAAGCGGGCTTGTGGCCCCGTGGCAGCTCCTCTGCCTTGGTTCTCAAGTCTCGTGGCTTCCATATTTTCTAGAAAAAATCATTCTGGAGGTTTTATTTCGTTTGGACTCCGTTTCATATTCCTTATCTACAAAACTCAAAAACAAGGAAAAAAACAAAAACTGGCACTAGGCTCTAGATTAATAGGTTAGTCCCAAAAATAATATAAAATAGCATATTAATGCATATAAAACATCCAAAACAGATAATATTATAGCATGGAACAATCAAAAATTATAGATACATTGGAGATGTATAAACATACCAGAGGCAAGGCTTGCTAGGGAGCAACTGAGAACAAATACAACAACATCGAGAAGGCATTCAAGTCAACAAACCGAAGACCGAAGGCAAGACCCACGACAAGACCTTCTCGGGTTGGCCTTCTTGACCCCCGGCAAGGCGGATCCCCGACAAAAAGTGCAACTGGCAAGACCCTGCTAGCGTAGAGGCCAGGTGTCGCCCCACCTGGACACGTGTCGAGGCGCCGACGACGGAGGGGCTAAGCGGTGCTGATGGGACGGGGTCCTGTCCCGTCCCATGGATGGTCAGAGGCACCAGGCGGAGCATTAAATGCGCCTATCTTACACCGTTAGAGTTAGGTAGCACTGCAGCTCTGTACACTTCGTGTACGTACTATATGTCGCTATTGGGATACCCTTAGTCATATAAAAGGAGTCCCAGGGCGTTACGGTAGAGGGACTTTTTGGACATTTGGATCTCTCTCTGGCCCATTCTGCATGAGTAGCAACTATGTACTGTAGCGCTCCCAGAACCTGAGCTAGAACTCATCCAATACAACCAAGCAGGAGTAGGGTTTTATGCATCTTTGTGGCCCAAACCTAGGTAAAAAAAACCCGCGTGGCTCGTTCGTCCTGCTCTTCACGCACACCCATCTCCCTGCCGAACCGAAAGGGGTCCTCTCGATTCCATAGGTGTCGTTCCATCGACAATATGTCATTGATCTGAAAGAAGAAAAGAATGATGTCCATGGTTATAAGTACCAAAGTACTACAACGAGTGAATAAGACTTCCATCCATGTGGACTAACAGATAATATATACAAACTTAGCATATATCGCTTCTTGTGTTCCCACATGAGTACCCCGATTTTCTTGTATTTTCTCAATACTTCTCTCTCCCTTGCATGTTCTTATTGGTGCTTTTTAGTATGATACAACTCAATTGATCAATTACTCTTTGTTTATATCAACTACTCGCGTACCTTTCCGGAAAACATATTTTTCAAGCACTATCGTTAAGTCATTCTGTCCGGGACATACATATGTATATGAACCTTTTTTCTCCTAGAAAGGGGAAATATTGTATGTTACATTTTCAAGATAAGCCTTTATATCTTTCAAAGCCATAAGATTTTCATGGACCTTGGGTGCAACATAGGACTCCACACCTGATTAGGATAAGAACTACTAGGTGGCCTCAAATGTTGTAAAACAACAATAATATAGTCGGTCTAAAGTCATTCTCTAAACTTACAATGTTGGTGGTCAGGAGAAATATCATTATCGTCTCCATGGTCTATTAAGGGTCTAAAAAATTCTAGTGCAAAATTGCGAGGATGATGGGAAATGAAGCCTTGATCCCCAACACAATGAGGATTCCAATGAAATACGCCTTGTCATTCTGGGGCATAAGGAGGATGCCAAGCATGTAAGTCGTCAACTAGTAATCCAGGAGGAGAATATTGAGAATACTAGCCTTGCTGTACTAGACTAACGTATAATACAAAGTTACCACATGATTCCCCTAGTTTCTTGTATTTATTCAATACTTATCTCCTCCTTGCATGTGATTACCGGGTATTTTTTGGTTGGTATGACCTAACCGATTAACGAATCTTTATTTGTATCAACTGTTGATGTGCCTTCCCAGAGGCAATATTTTTCAAGGAGTGTTATTACTTCGTTCTATCTAGGAAATACATAAATATATGAACTATTTTCCCCTAGAAAGGAGAAAAGGTGTATCTTGCATTTTCCAGAGAAGGCTCCCTACATTTGAAAACCACAATGATTGTTCCCGGTCCTTGTGTGTGAGATGTGACACCACACATGACCAGGAGTAGAACCTCTATGTGGCCTTAACTCATGCGAACCTAAAATATTATAGTTGGTCACATGTCATTCGCAAAGAATCCAAAGCTATTGGTTAGGAGAAATACAATTGTTGTTTTCATGATCTATTAACTTCTTGAAATATTCTGGTACACTACACATGACCACGAGTAGAACCGCTAGTTGTCCCCAAGTGTTGTGAACCTACAATAATATAGTTGGTCTCAAGCAATGTTCAGGATATCTCTTATCGTTATCGTCTTGGTCCGCTGGTGATTAGAGAATAATCAAAAATCGACCAATTAATCAGTTTTACCTGTCAACTATTAATCAACAATTTTTGTTTGCAGGACCTAAATTTTCAAGCACTAATAAGGCAAAAAATTGAAACAATCAACAAGTGTGTGCTCCAAGCCTTTAACACTACAAAATATATAACAACAACACATGTCATGATTTGGCATGTTAGAATTTTAATTAGGACAACAATACATAGATACTAAAATATTACATAACAAACAAAAAATGGACATCACTTCAATAGGCATGTCATATGAGTTTCTTTTAATTCTGGAACCTGTATCCTCTGAAGCACCAAAACTAGCCATTAAAAAAATAAAAGGGCAACGACATGTATGAGAATTAGACTAATAAAAGGGAAACTTCTATACATGATTTCTGATTCCTGTTCTATACTCTATACATAAAGACAGTGCAGTTATTGACTGAAGAACTGAAATTTTTCTTTTAACTACAGTTATTGACAACCAGAATTATTGACTGGATAATTGACAGTAGCTGACACTTATTTTTATCCACCGAAGAAATGACAGTAGTTGTAGTTTGACATATTAACAAAGGAGAGTGGAGCAACAAAGAAACAACACCAGGATGTTGTATTACTGCTAGAGAAGTGATAGCCTGTCTCTAGCCGCTACCACTCGTTGGGGTCAGAAGCACAGGATGGAGCAGCTCCTATGCTACTTGAGGAAGGGTGGCGGTTGCTAGCAAAACCAGCCGTCAGAGTCGTTGGTGATAGAGTACAGATGTGTGGCTCCGGTACTTCTAGAGGAAGAGTGGCACAACTCCGATGCTGGTGGAGGAAGAGGGCACAACTCAGTTTCTACTGTAGCAAGGTGTGGCGGGCGGGGCAGTCCGATCGTCGGTGACGGAGAGTTGCAACGGAGATGCAATCACGATGCAAAGGGGTGGAGATGGTGCTGCCACCCTGGTGTTGAGGTCTCGCAGTAGAGGAGAGCATGGGTCTAGAGGGCGCCCTGCTCAGGTGATGCTGGCTACGGCCATCGGAGGCAAGCAGGGAGACAACGGCTTGGATCTTGCATCGCGGCCCACAAGTGGTTGAGCTCCCATGGAAGAGAGGGGGTCCAGAGGGTGCCTAGCTCGGTTCGCACTAGCTACAGTTGCCGGAGGCGAGCAAGTAGACGGCGGCAAGGTGGATTTTGCATTGCGGCGGATGGGGAGGTTGAAACCCTAATGATCGGGGAAATCCCAAATATTGGTGTCGATCATTTGTTAAACATCCAATGTTGTTGTTGGTTTTGATGACCCATTAAGGGTTTGAAATACTCTAGTGTGAAAGCGTGGTCTTTTTGCAAGGAGTATGCCAATGAAATACTCCTTGTCATTATGTCGCATGAGGAGCATGTCGAGGATGTAACCCTTCATACGAGAGTTCAGTTGAGGATGGTGGCATGTAAGTCATCACCTAGTAGTCTTGGGGTGATTATGGATAATCCATGGTGACTCATCCTTATCATCCTATGCCATGGCATGCCTTTTGCTTCATGATCGTATTCTAATTTGGGGCTTTTTTGATTCTGCATTCTTCCTTGGACTTGCCTTTGTTTCTCGTACTCCTTTGACTTGTTGACCATGACTAATTGGTTGGACTACTGCTGACTTCACTTGATGTTCAGTATTCGCCAAGTGGATGCCATGTAAGACTAGGTGGGATCATGGTAGTATTTAGCTATTCATGTGATGCGTGGTTGCCCTAGCATTATCTTGATAATATTGCTTGCTAGAATTGTCTTGGCATATACATTGTTCCACAAAGTTCTAATTAAGAGAACCTGCATTTTCACGTAATACCATAAAATAAACGTAATTTTGTGCTACCTAAGTTTCAAAATATAATGTTGTTTGATTGCCCAAATCATGCTTTGATCAACAATTGGTGTAACGGTATGAAGTTTATGCTATGAAGAATAAACATGATTATATTAGTATTGACATGCTTCTTATTATGAATTTGTGATCCTTTAATAAATAGTACTTCACAGCGTTATGGTGAAAGCATGAATTTGAAAAGTCAAACTATGTCTTATATTTTGGAACAACGGGAGTAGTAGCCTGTTCACCCTTCTCGTCGACATCCGTGATCATTCATATAATTTAGTCATGGTCCCAACAAAAGGCACCACTATGTAAAGTGTAAAGGTGAATAAGGACAACAAAAAAACAATTTAACACCAAATTGTTGATTTCTTTTGGTCAAAAAGCAACAAAAATTGTTGCGCAATATATTTCACCATCAAAAGAACACACTATCTAACATGGACATATATTCCAAAATAACTTGGTCATACTTCATAGAGGCCAAGGAAGTTAAATATAGGATTCAAAATAAAGAACATGGAATGGCATGGTTCTATGTAAAATAGTAACATAGGAGGAGCATATGTAAAGTTAAATGATAGAACTATGCAAAATAGGATTTAGATGTTAAAGATGCCCCGATAGCATATCTTGTAGCAGAACATGGGATGCAAGTAATAACATGCTATCATGAAAAAAATTCTCATAGATATAAGAAATTGGAAATCACATATCAAAATCAACAAACTAGAAATCACAATTCAGTAACATGAATTTAATTATGGAGACGCCCTGGAAGACTAAAATATGGAAAGAAGTATGTATAGAAATTTGGAAAAACATCAAAATAAAAGGTTACAATAGTAGATATAAAATGAAATCAGAAAATAAAGATTTTTTAGAAGCCGTCAAAAAAATAAGAACAATAAATGAAGGCAATTGGGGCGCAGGATTTGAAATGAGTGCCATTGCCCATGATATCGAAGCATAAGTTATTAGACTACCAACCAATGAGAAGGAACTTGGATGCAAACAATTGAAGTTTCAAGACTATGAAAAGTTTGAGGGTTGTGTATTTCAATTTCCAACATGAATATGCATTAACCCATCAACTAAAGAATGTTTGCATCCCAGGTCTAAAAGAGAACATATGACCAACAAGGTTAACTACCCGTATATGGTGCAGAAACAGCGTTCCTATCGTGTTGTGGGAAGGCTCGATATCCACTGCCTACCGGCCCCATGCAGATGGATATGAAAATCATGTTGCTAGTCAAAGCCAACATTCTACTTGTAGTTATTGTTATGGAAAGTTTAAATACTAGACACCAATGACTAGAAAGAACTTCCATGTGGATGATGTTTTATGTGTTCTTTGTACTGAAAAACTATACTCAGAGCCTGCTACATATATTATTGAACTGTGATTTTAGACAGAGTTTCTAGTCAACATTAGGTAGCATAGCCAGGAATAAAATGGAGGGTGTGCACACTCAAAACAAAATCTACCTAATCCAAGTGTCATACAATATTCGGAAAAGAATGACATAAACAACTCAATCAAGGCTCAGAACATTGTAGTTTAGGGAATGTATTCCAAGTGTGCAAATTTACAATACAATAAAGGTGCAATACAAGTAGTAAGCAATGACATAAATTATCAAGTTGTATATAAGAAGGATGCATCATTCCATGATTTGCATTAATGACAATATGACATGGTTGACATGAACATGATTGACATCAAAGGCAATATAATGAGGAGCATTGTAGGCATCAATTATTCACTCCCAGAATTGCTAAGAATCGCAGGAAGATCAATTGTACCTTATTAACATGCTACGCCAGGCAGTGCATGTCTAGTCCCACGATGGATGGAGCGATGGTGTGAACCGCGGACGTCCACCAGATTGGAGATGTGCGGATGAAAGGCGTCGTGATGCAAGTGGGCTAGCTGGCGTCATTAGGCCGATGTAGAGGTCATAGCCTTTGACCGGGTAGCCGAGGAGGAGGATGACAAGCATGTAAATAATGTCCTCGTAGTCTGGGAGGAGGATAAGGACAATGTGAGCCTTGCTCTTCTTGTACCAAAGGGGACGACGATTATATATAGCATCATCTATTGGTGAATGAAGATATGAGCATGATATGTCGTTGATTTGAAAGAAGAGAAGGATCATATCCATGATAAGAAGTACGAGAGGAGTACAACAAGGGAATAATAATTCCATGTATGTGAACTAATAAATAATAATAACTTACCATATATCTCTTCTAGTGGTCCCACCTGAGTACCCCGGTTTTCTTGTATTTTCTCAATACTTATCTCGCTTGCATGTGCTTAATGGTGATGTTTGGTCTGGTACAAAATAATCAATTAATGACTCTTTGTTTGTATCAACTATTGGCATTCCTTTCTGGGAAACATATTTTTCAAGCACTGTTATTATGTCATTCTATTCGGGAAATACATTTGTATATGAACCATTATTTTCCTGGAAAGGGGAAATAGTGTATGTTACATTTTCAAGATAAGCCTTCATATCTTTCAAGGCCATAAGGTTTTCACGGACCATGGGTGGAACATAGGACTCCACACGCGACTAGGATAAAAAACAATAGTTGGCCTCAAGTGTTGTGAAACAACAATAATATAGTCGGTCTGAAGTCATTCTCTAAACTTACAATGTTGGTGGTCAGGAGAAATATCATTATTGACTCCATGATCTATTAACGGTCTAAAATATTCTACTGCAAAATTGTGAGGATGATGAGAAATAAAGCCTTGATGTCCCACACAATGAGGAGGCCAACGAAGGATGCCTTCATATTCCGAGGCATGAGGAGGATGCCAAGCATGTAAGTCATCAACTAGTAATCCAGTAGGAGAATATCGAGAATATGGGCCTTGCTCTACCGGACTAATATATAATACAAAGTTACCACATGATTCCCCTAGTTTCTTCTATTTATCCAATACTTACCTCCTCCTTGCATGTGTTTACCGGTGATTTTCGGTTGGTATAACCTAACCGATTAATGAGTCTTTGTTTGCTTCAATTGTTGACGTGTCTTTCTAGAATAAGTATTTTCCAAGGATTGTTATTATTTCTTTTTGTCTAGGAAATACATAAATATATGAACAATTTTTATCCTAGAAAGGAGAAAAGGTGTATCTTACATTTTCCAGAGAAGGCTCCCTATCTTTCAAAACCACAATGATTGTTCCTGGACCTTGTGTGTGACATGGGACAGCACACACAACCAGGTGTAAAACCTCTAGGTGTCCTTGAGTGTTGTGAATCTAAAATATTATAGTTGGTCTCAAGTCATTCGGTAAGCATCGAATGCTATTGGCTAGGAGGAATACAATTGTTGTTACTATTAAGGGCTTGAAATATTCTAGTACAAAACTGGGAGGACGATGTGGGATGAAGATTTGATCTCTTACACAAGGAGGATTCCAATCAAATACGCCTTGACATTCTAGGGCATGAAGAGGATTTCAAGGATTTAACACTTACCTTGTAGTTTAGTTGAGGATGCCGAGTATGTAAGTCGTCAACTAGTAGTGCAGGAGGCACTATGGATAATATGAACCTTGCTCTGCTAGTGCCAAATAAGGAAGCCCAAAATATGGGCCATTATCTACTCGTGCATAAAGAGGATGAACAGCGTATGATTGTTGATCATAAATAAGACAAGGATAATATCCATGATAAGCAATAACTAGGGGAGGACAATGATAGAATAAGATTTGCATGTAGATGGACTAATGGATAATACAAACTTACCACATATTACTTCTTTTGCTTCCACAAGAGTTACCGTGGTTTCTTGTATTTTCTCAATACTTATCTCTCCATTGGATGTCTTTGTCAGTAATTTTTTGTTTTATACAACATAACTTGTTAATGAGTCTTTCGTATCAACACTAGAGGAGCCATTCAAAAAGCCAAAAAATAAGTATTGTTTTTATGTCCTTATGTTCGGGACAAATATAAATATATCAACTATTTTCCCTTGCAAGTGGAAGAAATGTATGTTACATTTCCTTGAGAAGCCTTCGATCTTTCAAAACCATAGCCATTGTTCTAGGACATTACGTGCCATATGGGACACGACACATGACCATGACACCTGATAACCCACAAGTATAGGGGATCGCAATAGTTTCCGAGGGTAGAGTAGTCAACCCAAATTTATTGATTTGACACAGGGGGAGCCAAAGAATATTCTCGAGTATTAGCGGCTGAGTTGTCAATTCAACCACACCTGAAAGACTTAATATATGCAGCAAAGTGTTTAGTAGCAAAGTAATATGGTAGTAACGTTAACGATGGCACAGTGATAGTAGCAGATTTCTAGTGATTGTAACAGTAGCAACGGAAGAGTAACAAAACGAAGATGAATATATGGAAAGCTCGTAGGCAATGGATCAGTGATGGATAATTATGTCAGATGGCATTCATCATGCAACGGTTATAACATAGGGTGACACAGAACTAGCTCCAATTCATCAATTTAATGTAGGCATGTATTCCATGTATAGTCATACGTGCTTACGGAAAAGAACTTGCATGACATCTTTTGTCCTACCCTCCCGTGGCAGCGGGTTCCTATTGGAAACTAAGGGATTTTAAGGCCTCCTTTTAATAGAGAACCGGACCAAAGCATTAGGACTTACTGAATACAAGAACTCTTCAAACTACGGTAATCACCAAAAAGAGTCCCAGTTATTGTCACCCTGGGGGATGTGGATCATAACTCGTAATAGGTGTCTACAACTTGCAAGATAGGATCAAGAACACACATATATTCATGAAAACATAATAGGTTCAGATCTTAAATCTGTTGGGGAACGTTGCATGGGAAACAAATAATTTTCCTATGAACACGAAGATCTATCCATGGTGATGAGCATCTACGAGAGGGAGAGTGGATCTACATACCCTTGTAGATCGCTAAGCGGGAAGCGTTAAGAACCGCGGTTGGTGTAGTCGAACGTCTTCGCGATCCAAATCGTCGTGCATCCCGCAATCCAATCACGATCCGTCCCACGATCCAATCACGATCCGTCCCGCGATCCGATCACGATTCGTCCCACGAACTTGATCACGATCCGTCTCACGAACTTGATCACGATCCTTTCGATCTAGCACTGAACAGACGGCACCTCCGTGTTCTTCACACGTATAGCTTGATGACGATCTCCACCGTCTTGATCCAACAAGAAGGAGTGGAGATGAAGAAGAGTTCTTCGGCAGCCTGACAGCGCTCTGGCAATGGTGGTGGAGTAATTCCGGCAGGGCTTCGCCTAAGCACTGCAGAAAACCGATCTAGAGGAGAAACTATGCACTGGAGGAACGGGTAGCACGTGGATGAAACTCTAGTGCAAAAACCCTCAATACCACCAGTATATATCGGAGGAGAGGAGAAGAGGAGGCAGCTTGGCCTCCAAGCCTCCTAGGCTTCGGCCGAACTAGGAGAGGAGGAGTCCACCTCCTACACTCCTAGTAGGATTAGGATTCAACCTTTTTTTTTCTTTTTGCCTTTTTCCACCTTTTTCCTTTTGGGTTTTCTTCTCCAGCTACATGGGCCTTGTGTGGGAGTTTCCACCAGCCCACTAAGGGCTGATATTCACTCTCCCACAGCCCATGAAGCCTCTTGGGTCGAAATACCCCTCCCGGAGGTCTCCCGGTACACTACCGGCACTCTCGGTACACTACCGATAAGCCCGGAACTTTTCCGGCGACCAAAACAGGACTTCCTATATATGAATCTTTACCTCCGGACCATTCCGGAGATCCTCATGACGTCCAGGATCTCATCCGGGACTCCGAAAAAACTTCGGTAACCACCATACATAACTCTATACTACCGAAACGTCACCAAACCTTAAGTGTGCAGACCCTACAGGTTCGAGAACTATGTAGACATGACCGAGAAACCTCTACGGTTAATAACTAATGGCGGGACCTAGATGTCCACATTGATTCCTACATATTCTACGAAGATCTTTATTGGTCGAACCTCTATGTCAAGGATTCAGTTAATCCCGTATGATGTTCCCTTTGTTCTTCGGTATGTTACTTGCCCGAGATTCGATCGTTGGTATCTCCATGCCTAGTTCAACCACGTTACTGGCAAGTCTCTTTACTCATTCCATAATACAAGATCCCATGACCAACACTTAGTCACATTGCTTGCAAGGCTTATTGTGATGTTGTATTACCGAGTGGGCCCTGAGATACCTCTCCGTCACACGGAGTAACAAATCCCAGTCTTGATCCATGCCAACTCAAAAGACACACTCGAAGACACTTGTAGAGCACCTTTATAGTCACCCAGTTACGTTGCAACATTTGATACACACAAGGTACTCCTCCGATATCTATGAGTTGCATGATCTCATGGTCATAGGAACATATACTTGACATGCAGAAAACAGTAGCAATAAACTAACACGATCATAAGCTATTGCCAACATGATTCTGATAGACTTAAGCATCGCTACGGGTGACAAAGTCTCATCATAGTCAACTCCTTGAACTTGTGAAAAACCCTTTGCCACAAGTCGAGCTTTATAGACGGTGACATTACCGTCCGCGTCTGTTTTCTTCTTAAAGATCCATTTGTTCTGAATGGCCTTTCGCCCTTCAGGTAATACTTCCAAAGTCCATACTTTGTTTTCATACATGGATCCCATCTCGGATTTCATGGCCTCTAACCATTTCTCGGAATCCAGGCCCATCACTGCTCCTCCATAGCTCGTAGGTTCATTGTTGTCCAACAACATGACCTCCAAGACCGGGTTGCCGTACCACTCTGGGTTAGTACGCGGCCTTGTCGACCTACGAGGTTCAATAGCTGCTTGATCCGAAGCTTCATGATCATCATCATTAACTTCCTCTTCTACCGTCGTAGGTTCCATAGAAACATCTTTCTGCGCTGTGCTACTTTCTGGTTGAAGTAAAGGTTCAATAACCTCATCAGGCTCTATTTTCCTCCCACTCAATTCTTTCGAGAGAAACTCTTTCTCAAGAAATGTTCCGTTTTTAGCGACGAACACTTTGCCTTCGGATCTGAGATAGAAGGTATACCCGACTGTCTCTTTCGGGTATCCTATGAAGACGCATTTCACCGCTCTGGGTTCCAGCTTTTCAGGCTGAAGCTTTTTGACATAAGCATCACATCCCCAAACTTTAAGAAACGACAACTTTGGCTTCTTGCCAAACCACAGTTCATATGGCGTCGTCTCAACGGATTTTGATGGTGCCCTATTTAAAGTGAATGCAGCTGTCTCTAATGCATAACCCCAAAACGATAGTGGCAAATCAGCAAGAGACATCATAGAACGCACCATATCTAATAAGGTTCGATTACGACGTTCAGACACACCATTACGCTGTGGTGTTCCGGGCGGTGTCAACTGTGAAACAATTCCACACCGTCTTAAGTGACTGCCAAACTCATAACTCAGATATTCACCTCCTCGACCAGATCGCAGGAACTTAATCTTCTTGTTACGATGATTCTCAACTTCACTTTGAAATTGCTTGAACTTTTAAAATGTTTCAGACTTGTGTTTCATTAAGTAAATATACCCATATCTACTTAAGTCATTAGTGAAGGTGAGAAAATAACGATATCCACCACGTGCTGTAACATTCATTGGATCGCACACATATGTGTGTATGATTTCCAATAAGTCACTCGCCCATTCCATTGTTCCAAAGAACGGTGTTTTAGTCATCTTGCCCATGAGGCATGGTTCACATGTGTCAAGTGATTCAAAATCAAGTGACTCCAAAAGTCCATCAGCATGGAGCTTCCTCATGCGTTTTACAGCAATATGACCTAAACGGCAGTGCCACAAGAAAGTGGTACTATCATTAATAATTCTACATCTTTTGGCATCAATGTTATGAACATGTGTGTCATCACTATCAAGTTCAATATGAATAAACACCTAACATTGGGTGCATGACCATAAATGATATTACTCATATAAATAGAACAACCTTTATTCTCTGATTTAAATGAGTAACCGTCTCGCAATAAACAAGATCCAGATATATGTTCATGCTTAACGCAGGCACTAAATAACAATTATTCATGTTCATCACTAATCCCGATGGTAATAGAAGAGAGAGCATGTCGACGACGATCACATCAACCTTGGAACCATTTCCCACGCGCATCGTCACTTCCTCCTTTGCCAGCCTTCGTTTATTCCGTAGTTCCTGCTTTGAGTTGCAAATGTGAGCAACCGAACCGGTATCAAATACCCATCCACTACTACGAGAGCTAGTAAGGTACACATCAATAACATGTATATCATATATACCTTGTTTGTCGTTGGCTGCCTTCTTGTCAGCCAGGTACTTGGGGCAGTTCCACTTCCAGTGACCAGTTCCTTTGCAATGAAAGCACTCAGTTTCTGGCTTGGGTCCATGCTTGGGCTTCTTTGCAGGAGTAGCAACTGCTTTGCCATCCTTCTTGGTTTTACCCTTCTTGCCCTTGCCCTTGACTTTGCCATTTTGCTTGAAACTAGTGGTTTTATTGACCATCAACACTTGATGTTCTTTCTGGATTTCAGACTCAGCGACTTTTAGCATCGCAAACAGCTCAACAACTGACTTGTTCATCCCGTGCATGTTATAGTTCATCACAAAGTTCTTGTAACTAGGTGGCAGTGATTGAAGAACTCTGTCAGTGATCGCCTCTGGCGGAAGGGCAATTCCCAACTCCGCTAGACGAGTTGAATACCTAGACATTCTGAGTATATGTTCACTGATAGACCCATTCTCCTCCATCTTGCAAGCATAGAACTTATCGGAGGTTTCATACCTCTCGATTCGGGCGTTGTTCTGAAAGATAAACTTCAACTCCTAGAACATCTCATATGCTCCATGATGTTCAAAACGTCTTTGAAGTCCCGGTTCTAAGCCATACAATATTGCACACTGAACTATTGAGTAATCTCCAGTACGTGCCTCCCAAGCGTTCTTAACGTATTCGGAAGTCATGTCTTCTGGTTGGTCACCAAGCGGTGCATCAAGGACATATGATTTCTGGGAAGCCGTGAGGATAATCCTCACATTACGGGCCTAGTCAACAAAGCTACTTCCATCATCTTTCAGTTTAGCTTTCTGTAGGAACGCATTAAAATTCAGGGGTGCTACTGCGCGAGCCATTTATCTACAACATAAATATGCAAAGTTCACTTAGACTATTGTTCAAGAAAATGAGTTTAGTTAATCAAATTACTAAAGCTCCCACTCAAATTGACATCCCTCAGGTCATCTGAGTGTCACATGATCCAAATCCACCAACTCAAGTCCGATCATCACGTGAGTTGAGGTGGCTTCAATGGTGAACATCATTATGTTGATCATATCTACTATATGAATCATGTTCGACCTTTCGGTCTCTTGTGTTCTGAGGCCATGTCTGTACATGATAGGCTCGTCAAGTTTAACCTGAGTGTTCTGCGTGTGCAACACTGGCTTGCACCCGTTGTATGTGAATGTAGAGTCTATCACACCCGATCACGTGGTGTCTCAACACGACGAACTTTCGCAACGGTGCACACTCGTGGAGAACATAATTTCATCTTGAAATTTAAGTGAGGTATGAGCTTATAATGCTACCGTCGTACTAAGCATAACAAGGTGCATAAAAGGATTAACATCACATGCAATTCATAAGTGACATGATATGGCCATGAACTTGTGCTTTAGATCTCCATCTTGAAAGCACCGGCATGATCTTCATTGCCACCGGCACGACACCATGATCTCCATCATCTTGATCTCCATCAACGTGTCGCCATCGAGGTTTTCACGCCCTGCATGCTTCTACTACTATTGCTACCGTTTAGCGATAAAGTAACACATTACATAGCGCTTAATGATTGACATGCAGGTCATACAATAATTAAAGACAACCCTATGGCTCCTGCCGGTTGTCGTACTCATCGACATGCAAGTCGTGAAATTCTATACATCACATGATCATCTCATACATCACATATATCACATCATGTAATTGGACATATCACATCACAACATACCCTGCAAAACAAGTTAGACATCCTCTAATTGTTGTTGCATGTTTTACGTGGCTGCTACGGGTTTCTAGCAAAAACGATTCTCACCTATGCATAAACCACAACGGTGATACATAATTTTCTTTTCAACCTTCTCAAGGACCGCCTTTGTCGAATCCGATCCAACTAAAGTGAGAGAAACTGGCACCCGCAAGCCATCTAGGCAACAAGTTGCGTCGAGGGAACCGGTCTCTCGTAAGCGTACGAGTAATGTTGGTCCGGGCCGCTTCATATCACAATACCGCTGAACCAAAATCCGACCAAGGGAGGAAGCAATCTAAGCATCAACGCCCACAAACCTTTTGTGTTCTACTCGAGATCTCATCTACACATAGACCTAGCTCATGATGCCACTGTTGGGGAACATTGCATGGGAAACAAAAAAAATTCCTATGCACACGAAGATCTATCCATGGTGATGAGCATCTACGAGACGGAGAGTGGATCTACATACCCTTGTAGATCGCTAAGCGGGAAGCGTTAAGAAACGCGGTAGGTGTAGTCGAACATCTTCGCGATCCAAATCGCCATGCGTCCCGCAATCCAATCACGATCCGTCCCACAATCCAATCACGATCCGTCCCGTGATCCGATCACAATCCGTCCCACGAACTTGATCATGATCCGTCTCACGAACTTGATCACGACCCTTCCGATCTAGCACCGAACGGACGGCACCTCCCCGTTCTGCACACGTATAGCTTGATGACGATCTCCACCGTCTTGATCCAGCAAGAAGGAGTGGAGAGGAATAAGAGTTCTCCGGCATCCTGACGGCCCTCTGGCAATGGTGGTGGAGTAATTCCGGCAAGGCTTCGCCTAAGCACTGCAGAAAACCGATCTAGAGGAGAAACTATGCACTGGAGGAACGGGTAGCACGTGGGTGAAAATCTAGTGCAAACACCCTCAATACCACCAGTATATATAGGAGGAGAGGAGGAGAGGAGGCAGCTTGGCCTCCAAGCCTCCTAGGCTTCGGCCGAAGTAGGAGAGGAGGAGTCCACCTCCTCTACTCCTAGTAGGATTAGGATTCATCCTTTTTTTCCTTTTTGCCTTTTTCCACCTTTTTCCTTTTGGGTTATCTTCTCCAGCTACGTGGGCCTTGTGTGGGAGTTTCCACCAGCCCACTAAGGGCTGATATTCACTCTCCCACAGCCCATGAAGCCTCTTGGGTCGAAATACCACTCCCGGAGGTCTCCCGGTACACTACCGGCACTCCCGGTACACTACCGATAAGCCCGGAACTTTTTCGGCGACCAAAACAGGACTTTCTATATATGAATCTTTACCTATGGACCATTCCGGAGCTCCTCGTGACGTCCAGGATCTCATCCGGGACTCCGAAAAAACTTCGGTCACCACCATACATAACTCTATACTACCGAAACGTCACCAAACCTTAAGTGTGCAGACCCTGCAGGTTCGAGAACTATGTAGACATGACCGAGACACCTCTACGGTCAATAACCAATGGCGGGACCTGAATGTCCACATTGATTCCTACATATTCTACGAAGATCTTTATCGGTCGAACCTCTATGTCAAGGATTCACTTAATCCCGTATGATGTTCCCTGTGTTCTTCGGTATGTTACTTGCCCGAGATTCGATCGTCGGTATCTCCATACCTAGTTCAACCTCGTTACTGGAAAGTCTCTTTACTCGTTCCGTAATACAAGATACCATGACCAACACTTAGTCACATTGCTTGCAAGGCTTATTGTGGTGTTGCATTACCGAGTGGGCCATGAGATACCTCTCCGTCACACGGAGTAACAAATCCCAGTCTTGATCCATGCCAACTCAACAGACACCCTCGGAGACACCTGTAGAGCACCTTTATAGTCACCCAGTTACATTGCGACGTTTGATACACACAAGGTACTCCTCCGATATCTGTCAGTTGCATGATCTCATGGTCATAGGAACGTATACTTGACATGCAGAAAACAGTAGCAATAAACTGACACGATCATAAGCTACGTTCGTAGTTTGGGTCTTGTCCATCACATCATTCTCCTAATGATGTGATCCCGTAATCAAATGACATCTCATGTCCATGGCTAGGAAACCTTAACCATCTTTCAATCAACGAGCTAGTTCACTAGAGGCATACAAGGGACATTGTGTTTGTCTATGTATCCACACATGTATCCATGTGTCCAATTAATACAATTATAGCATGGATAATAAACGATTATCATGAAGAAGGAAATACAATAATAAACACTTTATTTATTGCCTCTAGGGCACATTTCCAACAAAATCATGGCACTCGGGCCCTAGTGGCAAGCATTAAGCATAGCAAAGATAGCAACATTAATCTCAGAACATAGTGGATACTAGGGATCAAACCCTAACCAAACTAACTCGATTACATGATAAATCTCATCCAACCCATCACCGCCCAGCAAGCCTACGATGAAATTACTCACGAACGGTGGGGAGCATCATGGAATTGGTGATGAAGGATGGTTGATGCTGACGAAGGCGTCGATTTCCCCTCTCTGGAGCCCAAAACGGACTCGAGATCCGTATCGTGAAACGCGATGAACTCTTTTCTCTGATTTTTTTTCTCAACAAATAGGGTTATATGGAGCTGCAGAGGAGGTCGGAAGAGCCACGAGGGGCCCACAAGCCTGCCCCGTGCGGCCAGGGGGTGGCCGCGGCTAGCAGGCTTGTGGCCTGTTGGTGGCCCCCCTCTGGTTAATTCTTGCACCAGTATTTTTTACTAATTCCAAAAATATTCTCCGTAAAATTTCAGGATGATCCGAGAACTTTTATTTCTGCACAAAAATAACACCAAGGCAATTCTACTGAAAACAACGGCAGTCCCGGTTAGATCCATTCAAATCATGCAAATTAGAGTCCAAAACAAGTGCAAAAGAGTTTGTAAAAGTAGATACGTTGGAGACATATCACCTCCCCCAAGCTTAAACCTTTGCTTGTCCTCAAGCAATTCAGTTGACAAACTGAAGTGATAAAGAAAAACTTTTACAAACTCTGTTTGATCTTGCTGTTGTAAATATGTCTAACTTATGTTCAGATTCTCAGCAAAGATTATAAACTAACCACGTTCACAGTAACATTTAGGTCTCACATTTACTCATGTTAATGGCATAACCAACTAGCGAGCAATAATAACAAGTCTCAGATGACAACAATTTATCAAAACAATCATGATACAATATAACATAATGGTATCTCGCTAGCCCTTTCTGAGACCGCAAAACATAAATGCAGAGCACCTTTGGAGAACAAGAACTGACTAAACATTGTAATTCATGGTGAGAGAGATCCAGTCATGCTCACACTCAACATCAATTAATAGCAAGGCATACAAATGATAATGGTGCTCTCTAAGTGGTGCCTTTTATAAGAGGATGATGACTCAACAATACAGTAAATAGATAAGCCCTTCACAGAGGGAAGCATTAATTTGAAGAGGTGCCAGAGCTCAAGCTTTTAAAACAGAGATAAATAATGATTTTGGAGTGATATGCTTTCGTTGCTTACACAACGACCAAGAGGTTTTCAATATCTTTCATGTTAGATACATTATAGGCGGTTCCCAAACAGAATGGTAAAGTTTTACTCCCCTCCACCAATCAGTCACACTCCACGGCGGGCCGAATTCACGGGTACCATCCATACAAACACATTCTTGGGGGAGCTTTGTTTGATTATATTTTTCTTTTTATTTCTAGCATGGAACTGGGCATCCCGATTACCAGCCCCTTTCTCATTAAAGACAAAGAGAAATAAATCCTAAGGCTTTCCAATCCCAGAGGTTACGTCCTATGGTCAGCGTGTGCTCTGATACCATTTCTGTAGCGACCCGACCTGAAAGGTCGAATCTCCGGTGTTTCCGTACCATCCCAAGATCATGCTGGTACACACACGGTACATCAATGCATATATCAAAGGGAAATCACACAGCATTATATTAATCGAAATCTCATATCGAGTCCTTTATTACAATAAATATTACAATAAAGTGGCCGAAGGCCAACTCATGAGAATAACTAAGTCTTGCGGAAGCGTCGAAGGTAGATGAGTCCATCTGACTCCAAGGGCATCTCACCGAGCATAGAGCGTATCCTCACTCCTGGTCGGAAAAGTACTCTGCAACATGATACGTTGCAGCCGTGTAGGTCAGCATATGGAATATGCCGGCAAAGCCACAAGAGAGGGGTGAAAAGATAATCATCTAGTCTATATGCTTATATGGCAGGTGGGGTGGTAAGTTTTTGCGTAAAGCCAATTTTTTCCTACATCAAGAGAGGGGTAAGCAAAAATTATTACTAAGTTGGTTGATTAATGAGATGGTTCCACCAACCAATTCTCATACCCAAATCATTAATACCCACATCATCTTATTAATTGTGTTGAGAGTTTCCGGAAGTTTCAGTTCCTTTGGCTCAAGTCGTCCATGACCGTGGACACGGCTAATCGATTAGGTTTGAGTACTATGCAGAGTTTTCCACACGTTCCCCACAAGATTTGGTCCCCTCCGTTTGATTTCTCGCACTTCAGGGTGTTTGAGAAACGGATGACCAAAACATGGTCTTCCAAAGGGTTTCCCTGCGACTCTGTCGGTGCCCATCCTTTCCTACCGTTCTTCTACATCTCGTAGCACCGCCTGTCTAGGGTCACCACGATATCCAACCAAGCCAGAGCCCATAATGACTTGTGGCTGTGCAGGTAAGCCTTGGGTCTTGAAGCATCCATCCATCTCTTTGTGCCTGGGTGGACCTTTCCGCGTGAATACTGGCCATCTCCAGCAACACCTAGGCAAATCCACTGGTTTCTCCAGGGTGCCGTTCAACCATCATCCACCCAGAGGTAAGTTGAAAACTCGGAGTCTTGAAGTCTTGATCATTATGTAGGTCTTGAAATTATTAACTCTCTCAACTCTCATGAATCACACAACCAACCCCGTCTACTAATAGCATAGCAAAAAGTAAAACAACGTTTCCCGGGGCCAATGTTGTCAAAGGGGTTGAGGGCGTACCTACCACATGATACTACAGCAATGTAACCAAGTTTCCAACTAACCTACTTTGCATGCAATTGGGGTGATGGAAGAACTAATGCAACAAAAACATGGGTAAAGATGATCAAAGTGACTTGCCTGATCGATGATCTTCGTACGTGAGTGACTCTAAGTAACATGCTTCGCACTCCGGACAATCTAACGAAGCAAACAAGCACTCAATAAGCATACAACAAAATATTGTAACTCACAACCATGAACTAGTAAACAATCAAGACAAAACAATGCACAAAAATCACAAGCAAGAAAACACACAAAGTTTTGTTTTCTAAAAGATGATTGA
Organism: Hordeum marinum; assembly: GCA_022496015.1. Lineage (NCBI taxonomy): Eukaryota > Viridiplantae > Streptophyta > Magnoliopsida > Poales > Poaceae > Hordeum > Hordeum marinum. The sequence continues at coordinate 541,131,530 of CM039673.1, read as the reverse complement.
TAAAACACTACTAACATAATGAAACCTATTTGTAATAACAGAACAATGGTTGACAGCAAGAAAACAATAAAATATTTTATTAATAACAGAATTGAATTCATTAAATTTTGTTGGGGAAAACTTTAGTAAAGTTTTTGAAAAGTTTGGATAAATACTATATGAAACAACTATAGTTTTACTAACAAAAGAGAAAACAAAAATTATTATTTATTAACAAAACATGTTCTTAGCAGGAAAGAATTTACAAATAAATTTGTCTTAGAAAACAAAATTAAATTATAAAACTCTGTTAAAAGAAATCTATTACTAAACTAGTTGTTTTAATCAAATTAAACCTATTTGAAAAGAAGTTGTGACGCCTATTTTAACTAAGAAAATAAACTAGACAAATAATATTTTTATTAACAGTAAGTAAAACACCTAAAGTTTAACTAACAGAACCTACTAAATCAAATAAAATTAAATCTAATTTAAACTAACTAAAACTAAGCAAATAAAAATATACTATAATACTAGGCAGACTCTGTTTATAGCTAAAACACTAAACAAATATATCCTAAAAATACTCAAACTAAGCAATCTGATAGTCCTAACTAATACCAAGCAGTTGCAAAAAGATTCATCTCAAAATCTATTTTCAAACTCTAGTTATTCAGATTTGAATGTTTTGAGCAAATTTGATTCAATTCAACTTTTATAGTTCAAATTTGAAATTTAAAGGTACAGGGTGAAACTACATGAAAAATGTGAGCTATTGCAAACAGAATCAACTCAAAACATTAAACATATTAAAAGATATAGCTAAAACAAATTTAGAATAGTTTCTGTTAACTAAAACAAAACAGAAAAAAAAAGAAAAAATCTACCGAACGGCCAGGGGTGACGTGGAAGATCCCTATTGGCTAGCTAGCGTGTGCGTGCGAGTGGTTCGAGCGGACGGCCTAGACTAAGAGAAAAATGGTTCGGGGAATAAGTTATCTAATCAGGACCGTTGGATTTAGATCCGAGGGGTGGGGGTGGGTCCGATGACTTACCGGAGCGGGAGGAGGTCTCCGGCGAGTGGTGGCGACGGCCGATGGTCGGAGGAGGTCGGGAGGCATCTCCGGTGGTCGAGGGAGGCAGCAGAGTGGTCCGGGCGGCGGCGCTTGACGTCCGGTGTCCAACGGTGGCGTCGGAGAGGCGAGGGGAGGTCGGAGTCGATGGCCACGAGCAATGGGGAGCTCCGGTGGTGGCAGGTGCTCCGGCGAGTGTTTGCGGCAGCGTTCTGGCGACGGGACAGAGGGGGTCGGGGTGGAAATGGAGCGCGGGGAGGGGCGCTCTTATATAGGGTGCTCGGGTGGGTGCGGGGAGGAGAGAGGAGGGAGATCCGGGGAGGAAAAGAAACTGTCGGCGAGGTCGTCGGCGTGTTCGGGAGGAGAGGGATGACCGCGCGGGTGTTACGGGCGGTCGGGGTGGGACCTGGTGTCAGTGAGAGAGGTAGCGACGAAGGCGCGTCGGTCGACCGGCTCGTAGTTAATTCGCGAATAAATGCCCGTGGGCCGGTCCGTTTAAATGCGAATCCGTTACTCTTTTTAATATTCAGAGCAGTAAATCCTCTTTAAAAGCATTCAACACATTCCCAAATATAGGAGTATTATATATCAAAATTAACAGAATAATAAATGCCATTTATTGAACATTTTTATTCTGTCATTTGAGCACTTTGAAAAAAAATATTATTTTCAGAAATGGCCTATTTGCTTTTAAATCCTTTTGCAAATATTTTCAAAACAACCCCTGTTTTTTTTATTGTTCAAATAAAACACCAATTAGGTCCTGGTGTGGAGTGTCATGTTTCTCCTCTCTTATTTGAACTTTTTACCAAGAATTTCAATTAGGTGAAACAAAGACATTGAAAGTAGAAAGGGCTTTCAGAAATTTAGAAGGAGCATTTCAACTATTACATGTATTCAAGCAATGATAATGATGATGCATAGCTATATTTCATAACATTCCAAAATGAAATTTTGGGATGTTACAAACCTACCCACCTTAAGATGAATCTCGCCCTCGAGATTCGGGTTGGCTAGAAAATAGTTGCGGGTGGTCTCTACGAAGATCTTCTTCGCGTTCCCAGGTGGCTTCTTCCTCGGTGTAGTGACTCCATAAAACCTTACACAACTTGATGATCCTGCTGCCGGTAACTCTGTTGGCAGTCTCGAGGATTCTGATAGGCTTCTCCTCATAAGTCAGATCACTGTCAAGGTGTATGGCCTCTAGGGGCACGGTGTCTCTCAAAGGGATATCAGCCATCTCAGCATGACATTTCTTCAGCTGGGAAACATGGAAAACATCATGAACTCCGGCTAATCCTTCCGGAAATTCTAGCTTGTATGCAACTTCGCCTCTACGTTCAAGAATTTTGTAGGGGCCTATGAATCTGGGTGCTAACTTTCCTTTAACACCAAACCTCTTGATTCCTCGAAGCGGGGACACACGAAGATATACTCGATCTCCCACTTCATATGTTACTACCTTGCATTTGCTGTCGGCATAACTCTTCTGTCGAGATTGAGCTATTTTGAATCTGTCACGAATCAACTTGACTTTATCTTCTGAATCTCGAATAAGGTCGGGACCAAAAAGTTGTCGGTCTCCAACACCATCCCACGTCAATGGTGTTCTGCACCTCCTTCCGTATAATGCTTCGAAAGGGGCCATCTTCAGACTGGTCTGATAATTGTTGTTGTACGAGAATTTTGCGTAAGGTAAGTTGTCATCCCAACTAGATCCATAATCTAGCGCACAAGCTCTCAACATGTCTTCCAGAATATGGTTGACTCTCTCAGTTTGTCCATCGGTCTGCGGATAAAAAGCTGTACTGAACTCTAGCCTCGTACCCAAAGTTTCATGTAACTGATGCCAATACTTTGAGGTAAATTGTGTTCCTCTATCTGACACGATACTCCTCGGAACTCCATGCAGACATACGATCCTGGTCATATATATCTTGGCTAGCTTAGCGCTGGTATAGGTGGTCTTCACTGGAATGAAATGAGCTACCTTGGTCAAGCGATCGACCACTACCCAGATGGAATCATAACCTGAACGGGTCCTGGGTAATCCTGTGATGAAGTCCATGCCAATCTTTTCCCATTTCCACTCGGGTATCAGCAAAGGTTGGAGTAACCCTGCTGGTTTCTGATGTTCTTCCTTTACTCGCTGACAAACATCACATATTGCCACATGTTCTGCAATATCCTTCTTCATACCTGTCCACCAATAACTTTCCTTCAAATCCAGGTACATCTTGGTGTTGCCTGGGTGTATCGAGTAAGGGGAATCATGGGCTTCTTGAAGTATCAACTTCCTGAGCTCTGGGTCATTGGGCACAAAGATGCGGTTCTCAAACCTCAGAGTTCCTTGCTCATCCTCACGAAAACCTTTAGCTTTACCATCTTTCATTCTTTGCTTAATCTCAGCTATTTCCTTGTCCGTATTTTGGGTTTCACGAATTCGTTCGTTCAAGGCGGAATGGATCTCCAGTGTGGCAACATATCCTCTTGGGACTATCTCTAGCCGGAGCTCTCTGAGATCATCGGCTAACTCTTGGGGTAATCCTCCCGCTGTGAGTGTGTTTACATAAGTTTTCCGACTCAAGGCATCGGCTACAACATTAGCCTTACCTCGATGGTAGTGTAATCTCATGTCATAGTCCTTGATTAACTCTAACCATCTCCTCTGTCTGAGGTTCAACTCTTACTGCGTGAAGATATATTTCAGGCTCTTATGATCAATGTAAACATCACAACTATTCCCGATAAGGAAATGTCTCCAGGTCTTGAGTGCGTGCACTACGGCTGCTAGTTCCAAATCATGGGTGGCATAATTCAACTCATGAGGTCGTAGTTGTCTGGATGCATAAGCTACAACCTTTCCATCTTGCATGAGTACTCCTCCAAGTCCTTGACGTGAAGCATCACAATAAACCTAGAAGTCCTCCCGAATATTGGGCAAAATCAACACTAGGGCTGTGACCAAACGTTTCTTCAATTCCTGGAAACTGGCTTCACATTTCTCAGTCCAAATATACTTAGACTCTTTCTTCAACAACTCTGTCATGGGCTTGGCTATCTTTGAGAAATTCTCAATGAACCTCCGGTAATATCCGGCAAGTCCGAGGAAACTGCGGATCTCCTTAACTGAGGTGGGTGACTTCCACTCAGTGACGGCTTCAACCTTAGCGGGGTCTACGGCTATTCCTTCTCTGGAAATAACATGTCCAAGGAATCCGACTTCCGTCAGCCAAAATTCACATTTGCTGAACTTGGCATATAACTGATGCTCTCTCAGCTTCGCTAGAACTAAACGCAAATGTTCCTTGTGTTCTTCCTCGTTCTTGGAGAATATCAATATGTCATCGATGAACACCACGACAAACTTGTCCAGGTATTCCATGAACACTTTGTTCATCAAATTCATGAAGTAGGTAGGAGCATTAGTCAAACCAAAGGACATGACAGTATACTCATACAAGCCATACCTTGTGGTGAAAGCTGTTTTGGGTATATCCTGTTCATGAATCTTCAGTTGGTGATACCCTGATCGAAGATCGATCTTGGAGAATACTTTGGCGCCTACTAGCTGATCAAACGAGTCATTCATCATCGGTAGAGGGTACTTGTTCTTGATAGTCACCTCGTTCAAGGCACGATAATCGACTACCATTCTCAAGGTTTTATCCTTCTTCTCCACCAAAAGAACTGGGGCTCTCCAAGGTGAAGAACTTGGGCGAATATACCCCTTGTCCAATAACTCCTTAATTTGCTTCTTGATTTCCAACAGATCATTTGCAGGCATCCGATAGGGTCTCTTGGAAATTGGGGCTGTCCCTGGTTGTAGCTTTATTAGGAACTCAATCTCCCTATCTGGTGGCATGCCTGGTAATTCTTCTGGGAATACATCCGGAAAATCTTGTACAACTGGTAGTTCCTCCTGAACAACTCCTGTGAGGGAATTTAATCGAGCACTCATCTGGGTGTGTCGGGATACATACTTAATCCTCTTGTTCTCCGGGGCGGTGAGTGAAACAGACTTGCTAGGGCAATCAAGATTTCCTTCATACTTGGTCATCCAATCCATACCTAGGATTACATCCAATCCCTGGGATTCTAAGACGATGAGGTTGGTGGGGAAAACATGGTTTCCTATGTTGAGTTTCAAGGCATGGCATCCTATTCCTGCCATCATCATACCTCCTAGGGAACTGACCTTAATGGGCTGACTAAGGGTTTTGGTGGGCAAACCATATTTATCCACAACTACCCTTGATATGAATGAATGAGTTGCACCGGAATCAAAAAGTACTGTAACTGGACGTGAATGCAATAAAAACTTACCAACCACAGTCTCGGGTTGATCATAGACTTCTTCCACGTCAAGGTGGTTCACCTGGGCACGAGGAAACGGATTTGGCTTCTTGGTTGCGGAGTTGCCGTTGTCATTTCCCTGCTTACTCTGGGGACACCAAGTAGCATAGTGCCCTGTCTTCTGACACTTGAAACAGGTGATGTGGCTCAGACCTTTCTGAGTAGGAGCGTGACGGTGCTGGTTGTTGTTCTCATTCCCATTGTCAGTCTTGAAGTTGCCATGGTTGGGACGGGCATTCCCATTTCCTCCATGGTTGTGGCCTCCATGGTTGTGCACAGCATGAGTGTGCCTTCCAAACTTACCGTTACCTGATCCGGTATTTACTAAGTACGGGGAGTAGCGGGGCTTTTGATGAGCTCCAGAGTTAAACTTCCCCTGAGTGTACTTCCTCTTGCGGTTCTCCATTTGCTACTGCTTTCCCTCCAAGATGAGGGCCTTGTCCATCAGCTCTTGGTAGTTGTTGAAGGTAGCCACTACCAGCTGCATGCTCAACTCATCGTTGAGTCCTTCCAGAAATTTCTCTTGCTTGGCCGCATCATCGGCCACGTCTCCTGGTGCATAATGGGCCAATGTGCTGAAGTCGTCCACGTACTGGGCCACAGAGCGATTTCCCTGGCGCAAGTTGTGAAACTCGCGCTTCTTCAGACTCATGGCTCCGGCTGAAACATGTGCGGTGCGGAAAGCTTGCTTGAACTGCTCCCAAGTTATATCAGCAATATGATATGTGGTGGTGTAGTTCTCCCACCATGAAGCTGTTGGTCCATCCAGTTGATGTGCGGCAAAGCGCACTTTCTCAGCATCAGTACATCCAGCGGTGACTAGTTCTCTCTCCATCTTACGGAGCCAGTCATCTGCCACAATGGGCTCAGTGCTGCTGGAGAAAGTTGGAGGGTTCAACCTCAGAAAACGGGTGAGATTGTCAGCGTGGGGTGGATGGTGGTGGTGGTTGTTCTGGTTATTGGTCTGATTCTGGATCAATAGCTACATCAGTGCATTCTGCTGCTGAAGAAGTTGCGTGAGTTCCGGCGGGAAGGTGAAATCGGACTCACGTCGTGGAGGCATCTTGCTGTTTTCAGAGGGGTGAGAATTAGAATAGAACAAGGGCCTAAAAGGAGAAATTCACTACCCATATGCAATGCAACAAACATATCACACCAAACACTCATTCATTTATTCAATCAATGTAAAACATCGAGAATACAAGTCTCAATCAAACTACACATCGACCTACGCTCTTAACGTTGAAAATAAAAGATACATGGAGGGCATAACTAAAGTTTTCCTTAGAAGTACATGGTGACTGAGTCTCCTCCAGTGGTGCTCTCCTCATAGTCATCATCGTCGCTGATGAAAGGAGCCAAGTCTCCTTCAGGCTGAAGATTTTCACCCATGTCCATCTGTTCCTCCAGAGTGGCGATGCGAGTGTTTAGCTTGTCGATCCTCTCTAAGAAATCCTTCACCTGATACTCATGCTCGTACTCGGCTTCCCGTAAGTCAGCTTCGAGGTCAACTTCACGGTTCATCAGATTCTTGATTGTCTTTGTATCAGCACGAACTCGAAGCTCCAGAGTCCTGATGTGAGTCTCCAAGGTCTGGATATAGGAAATGGTGGTGTCTGCAGTGGGAGGGGTTATGATATTTCCATGGACATCTCTGCGGCAAACCATGCTGAGTCCTGGTGAAATGGTTCCACCTCTGTATTCCTCCTGAATACGTCCAAGGGCACGATGAATGGCCATGTCTCTCCCAAGTATCCAGCTGGGTGCCACAAACTTGAAGTCGATGGGTTCCTTCCGATTCCCAAAGGTCTTCCCTGGGATGTGCACCTCAATCCTGTAGCGTCCATCTTGTGGAAAGGACATGATAGGAGTCCCGGTGATGCTCGACAAAGCAATCCTTACGTCCTTCACGATCCTCATCAGCTCCTTACCAAAGGGCATCATTGCGTCAGGCTGGCAAAACTCCGTGATCAACACTGGGATGAAGGTGGCCATCTATAAATTTTGAAATAATCGGAGAGAAGTCAGAAATGAGTAGATGAGAGTATAAGAATTTTTTAAAGACAAAGAGAAATAAATCCTAAGGCTTTCCAATCCTAGAGGTTACGTCCTATGGTCAGCGTGTGCTCTGATACCATTTCTGTAGCGACCCGACCTGAAAGGTCGAATCTCCGGTGTTTCCGTACCATCCCAAGATCATGCTGGTACACACACGGTACATCAATGCATATATCAAAGGGAAATCACACAGCATTATATTAATCGAAATCTCATATCGAGTCCTTTATTACAATAAATATTACAATAAAGTGGCCAAAGGCCAACTCATGAGAATAACTAAGTCTTGCGGAAGCGTCGAAGGTAGATGAGTCCATCTGACTCCAAGGGCATCTCACCGAGCGTAGAGCGTATCCTCACTCCTGGTCGGAAAAGTACTCTGCAACATGATACGTTGCAGCCGTGTAGGTCAGCATATGGAATATGCCGGCAAAGCCACAAGATAGGGGTGAAAAGATAATCATCTAGTCTATATGCTTATATGGCAGGTGGGGTGGTAAGTTTTTGCGTAAAGCCAATTTCTTCCTACATCAAGAGAGGGGTAAGCAAAAATTATTACTAAGTTGGTTGATTAATGAGATGGTTCCACCAACCAATTCTCATACCCAAATCATTAATACCCACATCATCTTATTAATTGCGTTGAGAGTTTCCGGAAGTTTCAGTTCCTTTGGCTCAAGTCGTCCATGACCGTGGACACGGCTAATCGATTAGGTTTGAGTACTATGCAGAGTTTTCCACACGTTCCCCACAAGATTTGGTCGCCTCCGTTTGATTTCTCGCACTTCAGGGTGTTTGAGAAACGGATGACCAAAACATGGTCTTCCAAAGGGTTTCCCTGCGACTCTGTCGGTGCCCATCCTTTCCTACCGTTCTTCTACATCTCGTAGCACCACCTTTCCAGGGTCACCACGATATCCAACCAAGCCAGAGCCCATAATGACTTGTGGCTGTGCAGGTAAGACTTGGGTCTTGAAGCATCCATCCATCTCTTTGTGCCTGGGTGGACCTTTCCGCGTGAATACTGGCCATCTCCAGCAACACCTAGGCAAATCCACTGGTTTCTCCAGGGTGCCGTTCAACCATCATCCACCCAGAGGTAAGTTGAAAACTCGGAGTCTTGAAGTCTTGATCATTATGTAGGTCTTGAAATTATTAACTCTCTCAACTCTCATGAATCACACAACCAACCCCGTCTACTAATAGCATAGCAAAAAGTAAAACAACGTTTCCCGGGGCCAATGTTGTCAAAGGGGTTGAGGGGGTACCTACCACATGATACTACAGCAATGTAACCAAGTTTCCAACTAACCTACTTTGCATGCAATTGGGGTGATGGAAGAACTAATGCAATAAAAACATGGGTAAAGATGATCAAAGTGACTTGCCTGATCGATGATCTTCGTACGTGAGTGACTCTAAGTAACAAGCTTCGCACTCCGGACAATATAACGAAGCAAACAAGCACTCAATAAGCATACAACAAAATATTGTAACTCACAACCATGAACTAGTAAACAATCAAGACAAAACAATGCACAAAAATCACAAGCAAGAAAAAACACAAAGTTTTGTTTTCTAAAAGATGATTGATAAAACACTACTAACATAATGAAACCTATTTTTAATAACAGAACAATAGTTGACAGCAAGAAAACAATAAAATATTTTATTAATAACAGAATTGAATTCATTAAAGTTTGTTGGGGAAAACTTTAGTAAAGTTTTTTAAAAGTTTGGATAAACACTATATGAAACAACTATAGTTTTACTAACAAAAGAGCAAAACAAAACTTATTATTTATTAACAAAACATGTTCTTAGCAGGAAAGAATTTACAAATAAACTTGTCTTAGAAAACAAAATTAAATTATAAAACTCTGTTAAAAGAAATCTATTACTAAACTAGTTGTTTTAATCAAATTAAACCTATTTGAAAAGAAGTTGTGATGCCTATATTAACTAAGAAAATAAACTAGACAAATAATATTCGTATTAACAGTAAGTAAAATACCTAAAGTTTAACTAACAGAACCTACTAAATCAAATAAAATTAAATCTAATTTAAACTAACTAAAACTAAGCAAATAAAACTATACTATAATACTACGCAGACTCTGTTTATAGCTAAAACACTAAACAAATATATCCTAAAAATTCTCAAACTAAGCAATCTGATAGTCCTAACTAATACCAAGCGGTAGCAAAAACATTCATATCGAAATCTATTTTCAAACTCTAGTTATTCAGATTTGAATGTTTTGAGAAAATTTGATTCAATTCAAATTTTATAGTTGAAATTTGAAATTTAAAGGTACAGGGTGAAACTACATGAAAAATGTGAGCTATTGCAAAAAGAATCAACTCAAAACATTAAACATATTAAAAGATATAGCTAAAACAAATTTAGAATAGTTTCTGTTAACTAAAACAAAACAAAAAAAAAGAAAAAATCTACCGGACGGCTAGGTGTGACGTGGCAGATCCCTATTGGCTAGCTAGCGTATGCGTGCGAGTGGTTCGAGCGGACGGCCGAGACTAAGAGAAAAACGGTTCGGGGAATAAGTTATCTAATCAAGACCGTTGGATTTAGATCCGAGGGGTGGGGATGGGTCCGACGACTTACCGGAGCGGGAGGAGGTCTCCGGCGAGTGGTGGCGATGGCCGGTGGTCGGAGGAGGTCGGGAAGGCATCTCCGGTGGTCGAGGGAGGCAGCAGAGTGGTCCGGGCGGCGGCGCTTGACGTTCGGGGTTGAACGGGGGGTCGAAGAGGCGAGGGGAGATCGGAGTCGATGGCCACGAGCAATGGGGAGCTCCGGTGGTGGCAGGAGCTCCGGCGAGTGTTTGCGGCGGCGTTCTGGCGACGGGACAGAGGAGGTCGGGTGGAAATGGAGCGCGGGGAGGGGCGCTCTTATATAGGGTGCTCGGGTGGGTGCGGGAGGAGAGAGGAGGGAGATCCGGGGAGGAAAAGAAACTGTCGGCGAGGTCGTCGGCGCGTTCGGGAGGAGAGGGATGACCGCGCGGGTGTTACGGGCGGTTGGGGTGGGACCCGGTGTCAGTGAGAGAGGGAGCGGCGAAGGCGCGTCGGTCGACCCACTCGTAGTTAATTCGTGAATAAATGCCCGTGGGTCGGCCCGTTTAAATGCAAATGCCCGTGAGAAGTAAAACCTCTTTAAAAGCATTCAACACATTTTCAAATATAGGAGTATTATATATCAAAATTAACAGAATAATAAATGCCATTTATTGAACGTTTTTATTCTGTCATTTGAACACTTTGAAAAAAAATATTATTTTCAAAAATGGCCTATTTGCTTTTAAATCCTTTTGCAAATATTTTCAAAACAACCCCTGGTTTTTTTATTGTTCAAATAAAACACCAATTAGGTCCTGGTGTGGAGTGTCATGTTCCTCCTCTCTTATTTGAACTTTTTACCAAGATTTTCAATTAGGTGAAAGAAGCACATTGAAAGTAGAAAGGGCTTTCAGAAATTTAGAAGGAGCATTTCAACTATGACATGTATTCAAGCAATGATGATGATGATGCATAGCTATATTTCATAACATTCCAAAATGAAATTTTGGGATGTTACACCTTGATATTAACCAACATTGAATGCAAGCATGAGTAGGATATATATCACTATGAATATGAATATCGTGGAGGCTATGTTGATTTGTTTCAACTACATGCGTAAACATGTGCCAAGTTAAGCCACTTGAATCATCCAGAGGAGGATACCATTCTATCATACTAAATCACAACCATTTTAATGCACATGTTGGCACTCAAGACGAACCATTATCCACTCTTAGCTAATTAAGCATGGCATGAATAACTATAATCTCTAATTGTTATTGCAAACATGGTCAACCCATAATGTACTGAATTCGGAACAATGAGCTAATCATATTTACAAAAGGAAGATAGGTCGAGTTCATACCAGCTTTTCTCCATCTCAATATTTTCATCAAATATCATCGTTATTGCCTTTCACTTGCACGACTGAACGATGTGAATAATAATAAGAGTGCATGTGCACTGGACTAAGATGGAATCTGCAAACAATAAACCAAAGGAGAAGACAAGGCAATATGGGCTCTTTGTAAGATAAACAATACAACATACGAGAGCCACTCAACATGTCATCATGGTCATCTCCTTACGACCCAAAGAAAAGAAACGTAAGTTATTTACACGGGAAAGCTCCCAACAAGCAAAAAGAAGAACAAGAAATCTTTTTGGGTTTTCTCTTTAATGCTACAACTAAGCAACTAGGAACTAAACCTTGAACTATTTTTTTGTATTTTTCTCAAAGTTAATTAAACACACCAGAAGAAAGCAAACCAATAATATAAACTACAATGGATAGTACAATGAAAATGTATGAACACCGACAACTGAAATAAGTGTGTGAACATTAATGTAATGTCGGTGAGAAATACGTACTCCCCCAGGCTTAGGCTTTTGGCCTAAGTTGGTCTAGGGCCATGGCTGGCCTGGATAATATCCAAAGTCAAAGTTGGGGTTGTGTTGGGCTACGGCGGCTACCACCTGTAGCACTGCAGCATGAAGGCGAGCAGTTTATGAATTTTGCTCGTACTCGTTTGCCTCCTCTCTGGTTATAAAATATCTCTGCTTTTCCTGAAAGTTAAAGAAGGCTGGAGCATGAAGGCTAACATGGACAACACGTTGCGTGTCAAAAATTAGTCGGTACTGGAGGGATTGTTCGTTTCTTTCAAGACACTGAAAGCGCACCAAAGCCTCCTAATCAAGGAAAGCAGGGCTAATTCAATGTCATTCCCTCTTATGGGTACCCCAAGATACTTAGCTACATGGGTAGCATAAATTCCACCAAAGAAATCTCCATCCTTAGCATTATGATGTAACCTCCTGGCAATAATAGCCCCCAAGTTATATCGTCTATCTGCCATTACCGCACTCTTAAGGATGCTCAGATCAGGCGCGCAAAGGTGGTTATGCTCAATTTTACCGTTAATACATCTACCTATGAAGAGAGCAAAATAATGTATAGCCGGAATGTGAATGCTCCCCAAAGTAACTTGTGTAATGATTCTAGTTTCTCCCACTGTGATGCTAGCAAGGAAATCATTATATTCATTTTTATGAGGATCGCTACAACTACCCCACTGTGGAATTTTGCATGCATCATTAAAATATTCTAGGTCCATGGTATAGGTCTTATCATAAAGATCAAATAGAACAGAATGAGAATTACGCTTAGATGAAAAATTCAAACCTCCACACGAAAGAGTCAGTGAGTTGATAATATTGCTTGCATCGATCTGAAATGAAATCCTCAAGGATGGCATTCCTTATGTACGCATAAAACTCTTCCTTAAATCCGGTGTTTTCCATGAGTTGATCCAACGGCCATTCACAAGGCAGTACTCGAGCTTCCCTGGGTAGTTCAAAATCAGGCTCACGTAGCACGAGTCTCGAGGCTTTCTTGCTTGAGGAACCACCTTGGTACATTCTCCTCAATATCTTTTCTTTCTCTGAAAAATTTCTGAAATTTTTAGTGAGTGAAAATAAAGGTGCACAAAACTCAACAAAACTCATAGCAACTACTCCCTAAAGTGTCTAGATGTCATATCATGCATCAAAACTACTTGGGACCATACAAATTTGCCATGCAAGCTCGAGAAGAAGGTCACCACAGCAGAAAAAATTTGCAATATATAAGGCACTAGAATAAAAACTAATTGGACCATTGGAGGAGTCACATACCGATGAGTAATCCCCTAAAACAGTTTTACAAATGGAGCTTTGAGCAACGAGATCAAAAATGGCAGCAAGATGAGCTAGAATACGGGTTTGTGCAATGGTGGGATTTTTTCTGGAGGAAGATGAAGTGAATAGGTGCTGGAATCAGTGGAGGGGGGCCACGTGGGACCAACAAGCTTGCTAGGCGCGGCCAGGGGGTGGCCGCGCCCTACAGGCTTGTGGCCCACTGGTGCAGCCCCCTGATGCATTCTCAGTGCCAAAATGTCTTAAATATTTGAGGAAAAATCATACTAAATTTTCAGGGGATTCTGGGAACTTTTATTTCCAGGTCATTTTTCTATTCCACGGAAAACTCAGAAAACAGAAAAATAATAGCATTTTTACCTAATTTCATCTAGGTAACAAAAAGTAAAAGTTAGGTGCAGGAAGTTGTGGTTTCTAAATTCATCCATCTCATGATCCTCAAAAGGAATCCATCAATAAGGTTGATCAAGTCTTATTAACGAACTTCTTTCGAATGACATGAAACCGAGAATTTTTGAATAACACTAAGTTACCTCAATGGGGATATGCATTTCCCCAATAATAAGTATATCATATTTCTTCTTGACAGTAGGAAGAGGGAACTCAAAGTCTCTAATAATAATTGTTGGAATTTTTTCAATAGAGTTGATACTATGAACTTGAGGTTGTTTCTTCGGAAAGTGTACCATATGCTCATTACCATTAATATGAAAAGTGACATTGCCCTTGTTGCAATCAATAACAGCCCCTGCAGTATTCAAAAAGGGTCTACCAAGGATGATCGACATACTGTCGTCCTTGGGAATATCAAGAATAACAAAGTCCGTCAAGATAGTAGCGTTTGCAGCTACGATAGGTACATCCTCACAAATACCGATAGGTAGAACAATTGATTTATCAGCCATTTGCAAAGAGATTTAAGTAGATGTCAACTTATTCAAATCAAGTCTACGGTATAAAGAGAAAGGCATAACACTAACACCAGCTCCAAGATCAGATAAAGCAATTTTAACATAATTTTGTTTAATAGAGCATCATATAGTAGCTACTCCTGGATCTCCTAGTTTCTTACATATTCCACCTTTAAAAGTATAAATGGAAAGAATGGTGGAAATCTCAGCTTTTGGTATCTTTCTTTTATTTGTCACAATATCTTTCATATACTTAGCGTAAAGAGGCATTTTCAAAATATCAGTCAAGCGCATACGTAAAAAGACAGGTCTAAGCACTTCAGCAAAGCGCTCAAAGTCCTCATCATCCTTTTCTTGATGGTTTAGTAGGAAGGGCATGGGTTTCTTAACCCATGGTTCTGTTTCTCTACCATGTTTCCTAGCAATGAAGTCTATTTTATCGTATCTTTTATTATTAGGTTGTGGATTATCAAGATCATCAGCGGGTTCAATCTCCACATCATTATCATTACTAGGTTGAGCATCAGCATGAACATCATTATTAATATTATCACTAGATTGTGTCTCAACATCAGAAATAGAAATATCATTTGGATTCTCAGATGTATCTATAACAGGTTCACTAGAAGCATGCAAAGTACTATCATCATTCTTCTTCCTACTCTTATTGGAAGGAATAGGTGCATCAGTATTAACTCTCTGAGAATCTTTCTCAATTATCCTAGGATGCCCTCAGGATAGAAAGGTTCCTGAGTCATTCTACCACCTCTAGCCACAACTTTAACACAATGATCATTGTCTTTACTATTCATCTCATTAAGCAAATCATTTTTAGCCTAAGTACTTGTTCTACTTGAGTGATTACCATGGAAGCATGTTTACTAATAAGCTTAAGATCATTGACAGTTCTACTCAAATAATCACCCAAGCAATCAAGCACATAGCATTGTGTTTCAATTGTCTACTAACATAGGCATTGAAATTTTCTTGCTTCATAATAAAATTATCAAATTCATCCAAGCATTGGCTAGCAGGCTAATTATAAGGCATATCTCTTTCATCAAATCTTCTGAGAGAATTTACCTCTACTACTTGTGTTCGGTTATCAAGACCATGTATTTCTTCAATAGGTGGTAGATTCTTAACATCTTCAGCTTTAATACCCTTTTCTTTCATAGATTTCTTTGTCTCTTGCATATCTCCATGACTGAGGAATAGAATACCTCTTTTCTTTGGAGTTGGCTTTGGAGGTGGTTCAGGAATAGGCCAATCATTATCATTTATCAATATATTATTCAATAGTAATTTAGCTTGTTCAACAGTTCATTCCCTGAAAACACAACCAGCACAACTATCTAGGTAGTCCCTAGAAGCATCAATTAGTCTATTATAAAAGATATCAATTATTTCATTTTCTTGAGAGGATGATCAGGCAAAGCATTAAGTAATTGGAGAAGCCTCCACCAAGCTTGTGAGAGACTCTCTTCTTCAATTTGCACAAATTTAAAATTTTCCTGTAAGGCAGCTTGTTTCTTATGGGCAGGAAAATATTTTTTAGAGAAGTAATAAACCTTGTCCTGGGGACTACGCACACAACCAGGAGCAAGAGAATTAAACCATTTCTTAGCATCACCCTTTAATGAGAAAGGAAACAACTTAAGAATATAGTAATAGTGATTTTTTCCCTCATGAGTAAATAGGGTGGCTATATCATTCAATTTGATAAGATGTGCCACGACAGATTCAGATTCATAACCATGGAAAGGATCAGATTCAACCAAAGTAATTAACTCAGGATCGAAAGAGAATTCATAATCATTATCAGTAACAAAGATGGGTGAAGTAGAAAACTTAGGATCATATTGCATTCTAGCATTCAGAGATTTTTCCTTCCACTTGCGAAGCAATTCCTTAAGATCATCTCTATCCTTACAAGCAAGGAAGTCCCTAGCTACGTCTCCTTCCATAACATAACCCTTGGGTATATCAGGCAATTCATATCTAGGAGAGCTAGGTGTAGCATATTGAGAACTAGGTATATCAGGTGAATCATAGTGTTCAGTTTCAATAATTTCATCAGATTCAAAAATATTATCAGTTTCAGCATTAGCTCTAGCAATTTGTTCATCAAGAAATTTACCTAGTGTCCTAGTATCATCAAGCAAGTTATCATAATCATCATGCATAGAAGAAGTAGCATCATCAATTACTTGCGACATATCAGAATTACTAGCAGTTGGTGGTGTCGCAAACTTACTCATAACAGAAGGTGAATCAAGTGCAAAGCTAGATGATAGTTCCTTACCTCCCCTCGTAGTAGAGGCATATATCTTGGTTTTTGGATCTTTCAGCTTCTTCATAGTGATCAACGGATATATATCCCTAGTGACTCAGAGATTAAAGCTATGCTCCCCGTCAACACCGCCAGAAAAAGGTCTTGATAACCCAAAAGTATAGGGGATCGCAACTGTTTTCGAGGGTAGAGTATTCAACCCAAATTTATTGATTCGACACAAGGGGAGCCAAAGAATATTCTTGAGCATTAGCAGCTGAGTTGTCAATTCAACCACACCTGAAAGACTTAATATCTACAGCAAAGTGTTCAGTAGCAAAGTAATATGGTAGTAACGGTAACGGTGACAAAGTGATAGTAGCAGATTTGTAGTGATTGTAACAGTAGCAACGAAAAAGTAACTGAACGAAGATCAATATATGGAAAGCTCATAGCCAATGGATCAGCGATGGATAATTATGTCGGATGGCATTCATCATGCATCAGTTATAACATAGGGTGACACAGAACTAGCTCCAATTCATCAATGTAATGTAGGCATGTATTCCATATATAGTCATACGTGCCTGTGGAAAAGAACTTGCATGACATCTTTTGTCCTACCCTCCCGTGGCAGCGGGGTCCTATTGGAAACTGAGGGATATTAAGGCCTCCTTTTAATACAGAACCGAACAAAAGCATTAGCACTTAGTGAATACATGAACTCCTCAAACTACGGTAATCACCGGAAAGAATCCCAGTTATTGTCACCCTAGGGGATGTGGATCATAACTCGTAATAGGTGTCTACAACTTGCTAGATAGGATCAAGAACACACATATATACATGAAAACATAATAGGTTCAATTCTGAAATCATGACACTCTGGCTCTAGTGACAAGCATTAAGCATAGCAAAGTCATAGCAACATCAATCTCAGAACATAGTGCATACTAGGGATCAAACCCTAACCAAACTAACTCGATTACATGATAAATCTCATCCGACCCATCACGGTCCAGCAAGCCTACGATGAGATTACTCACGAATGATGGGGAGAATCATGGAATTGGTGGTGAAGGATGGTTGATGATGACAAAGGCATCGATTTCCCCTCTCCGGAGCCCAAAACGGACTCGAGATCTGGTCTCCTGAGGAAGAACTGGCGATGGCAGCGGCTCCGTATCGTGAAACGCGATGAACTCTTCTCTCTGATTTTTTTCAGGACAAATAGGGTTATATGTAGCTGGAGAGGAGATTGGAGGAGCCATGAGGGGCCCACAAGCCTGCCCCGCGCGGCCAGGGGGTGGCCACGGCTAGCAGGCTTGTGGCCTGCTGGTGGCCCCCCTCTGGTTAATTCTTGCACCAGTATTTTTTATTAATTCTAAAAATATTCTCCATAAATTTTTAGGATGATTCGAGAACTTCTATATCTGCACAAAAATAACACCAAGGCAATTCTGCTGAAAACAGCGTCATTCCGGGCTAGTTCCATTCAAATCAAGCAAATTAGAGTCCAAAACAAGGGCTAAAGAGTTTGGAAAAGTAGTTGTGTTGGAGATGTATCAACACCCACATGCCCGCCACCTAAACCCTAGCCACACACATCATCAACGATCTCCACCATTAGCCGTGGGTTTTGCCATCTGATCGTGCCATGTTCTCCGACGGTCTCTCCTCTCTTTATTGGTGGGTTCTCAATGGTTGTTCATGCATCCATTTCCTTGGGCTTGGATTTATCCTCGGGGATGGGTATCTCACAAGAGATCTATCGCAACTTTTGTAGATCAGTGCACCTCATAAATGATTGTGGTCACTTCACCATGGTGGTATCTTTTGCTCGTCACTCCGAGAGCAAGGAGCATAGACGGGGTGCTACTCTTAAACTGCATTAGCTTTATCCGAAGAGGATGGGTGAAGCAGTATAATAGAGATAAGTATTTCCCTCAGTGAGAACCAAGGTTATTGAAGCAATAGGAGAATCAAGAAAACTCTCATTATCATCACCTACAAACATAAGACCAAACACTTGCACCCAGCGCGGGCAAGAGGGTTGGCAAGCCCCTTGAACTTGCAAGGATTAATTATGATAGATAGATAATACAAACAACAAAAGTAAATAAATCCAAGTATAAGTGCAACAAGGTAATTTTGGGTTTTGGCAATATGATTAAGTAGACATGGGGCCCGTACGTTTTCACTAAAGGCTTCTCTCTCGAACATTGCACACGGTGGGTACACAAATTGTTGTTGGGCAATTCATAGAATGTCGCATACTTACGACATGTTTTTCACGGTAATGATTATGTGTATATAGGAATCACATCCATAAACAAGTAGACCGAAATGATCATGTGTATGCTACTATTACTCCACTTCGAGAGCTCTTCTATGCTTGCCTCTCTGGGTATTAAGTTCATGACAAACAGAGTAATGCTTGGAGCAAGATGATCATGCATGTGCTACTATTACTCCACTTAGACAAACTAAGACAAGCAATATGTTCAGACCCCGTCGTTTTATCCTTAGTGTTAATAATAAAAATATGCATCTTGTCCCCTTTTGTCACTGGGATATCGTGCACCGTAAGATTGAACCCACTACGATGCACCACTCCCACTGAAGATAAATTAATCTAGTTGGCCAAACCAAATGGGCAGATCAGAGAGAAATACGAACCTATAATAATCGTGCATAATAGAATTCATAGGAGACTCATTTAATTTCAAAGAATAATATAATAATAAACCCACAATTCACCGGATCCCAATAAACACGCGCAAAAGAGGATTACATCAAATAGATCACCGCGAGAATCACGACAAACATTGTATTGAAGATCATATAAAGAGAAGAAGCCATCTAGGTACTACCTCTGGACTCATAGGTTTGTGGTGGACTACTCACACGTCATCATAGAGGTAGCAAGGTTCATGTGGATGGTCTCCGTGATTGATTCCCCCTCCGACAGGGCACCGGAAAAGGTCTCCAATGGGATCATGGCGGGATAGAGACTTGCGGCGGTGGAAAGAGTGTTCCTGGTGGCTCTCTAATGTTTTTGGAATATTTTGGAATTTATATAAGTGAAATTAGGTCAGGGGGCTTCGTGACGGGGACACAATCCCAAGGGGTTGCCCTACCCCACAGGATGCGCCATCTGAGCTTGTCACTCCCTCGTGTGGCTTCCACGCTCCTCCCAAAGCTTCATGGGCCCAAAATCTTCTAGAAAAAATCACCAACCAATTTCATCGTGGACTCCGGTTGGCACTGGGGTTAATAGCTTAGTCCCAAAAAAATGATATAAAATAGCATATTATTGCATATAAAGTATCCAAGATTGGCAATATAATAGCATGAAACAATAAAAAATTATCGATACATTGGACATGTATCAGCATCCCAAAGCTTAATTCCTTCTCATCCTCGAGTGGGTAAGTGATAAAAGCAGAATTTTTGATGTGGCATACTACACAACATGTAATCTCATTTATGTATGATCATTGACAAACAATGAAGTAATTGATATCAACATAATAATATCCATGAATATAAGAAGCATAATCATTACTATTCAAAATATACAATCCTTAAAGAATGTTATTCCGTACTCATTTTATGATATTAGCATGGAATGACTCCGTCTTCATTGCATAAGTATAAATCATGAGCACCACAATGCCAAACCAAGAAATTGGATCGTATTTCTAACGCGCTTCAGCATTTTCAACTCCACTCAATACATGAGCGTGAACCATGGATATAGCATATAGGTGGAATAGAGTATGGTGGTAAAGATCAAAGGAGTCAAAAGTGGAGGAAAGTCTCACACCGACTAGGCGGACCAACATGCTATGGAGGTGCACATCAATCAATATAAATGCGGGGAGTAGGGATTTCCATTCAACAGATGCACTAGAGGTATAAGTGTATGAAAGCTCAAATGAAGCTAAGTGCATGTACATCCAACTTGCGTGTTCATGAAGGCCTAGAGAATTTGAGGAAGTCCATCATTGAAATATACAAGCCAAGTTCTATAACATAAAATTCCACTAGCATATGCAAGTAACAACTTAGGAAACTCTCTATATGAAGTACATGGTATTACTACAACACAAGAGAGGATTTGGGGCATGCAAATGTGGGAGAAGTGAGTCCCTTGAGCGTGCTTATTCTTTTGTATTTTGAGTTTCAAACTTCCATACCTTTTGAATAAAAATTTCAAATTAAGTTCTATTTTAATATTCGTGTTTTTTGTGATGGGGGCTTTCAAATAAGATCCAATCTGAGTACACTTTGGCAATTTTTGATTTTTTTTGTTAAGTTTCAACACCTGAAACATAGTACGAGCGACTAATAAAATCACGACTTCAGTAGCTGCGACCGTTAAAAAATTGCTTAATGTTTCAACCCTGAAACTTGATTCTCGTGACCGAAAAATTCAGAATTTTTATCAATGATTAAAACTTCAAACTTAATGTGCTCTCGTGTGGACCAACAACTTTGTGAGTTGTGAGGTAATCAAGCGATTGGGGAGGGCTTGGCAGGTATGTGCCCCAACACCGATGTGCCCCTGTGAATTTCCAGAAACCTTCTTTGTTATCCAAGTGCTATGAGCTTTGCTATATGTGTGGACTTTTGTTCTATCAAGTACTCTGGTCCAAACACCTTGATCATTGCAGTATTAAGTGTGATCATGGCTTCGAGAATGTGCTTTCAACCATCTGGAGGTACTCATCCCACAATTTTGTGCTTGTGCCATAGGCAAGAATCCTCATAGAGGTCGTGCACTTCTAATAGAAAAGTACCCGATGTTTCCAATAACATCCTTCTCAATCTTGAAGTAATCATCATAGGCCATGACACGTTGTTAGATGTGTTGGAACACTTGTCAATGCATCCAAAATTGGCGGTGGCACTAGGGTTCAAATAGCTCATCCGGGGTAATGTAGTCCTCCAACATCATATGGTCACATGCCTTTTGCCGATTTAACACTCGGTGTTGCTTTGATGAACCCTTTTAGTTGGTAAAATGTTCATATGCACGCTCTGCGTTTTCAAGAATTGGACTCATCATCGTGGTTTCATCATCATCTTAATCTACATCTGAAGAAGATGAGCCATGAACTTATCATAGACATACACCTCATCCAAATACATCGTGTTTTCTTCAAAGTAAACAACAAGAATGGCAATGTTATTTGGCTGAACACTTGTCAGGCATGGTTGTTGTCATGCACGGCGTTGGTAGTGGCAAAGGATACCTAGGTTGCAGCCAGTTATTGGGTCGAATGGCAGCATGGGTAAAGCCATGCAGATAGATGAGTGGACTGACTTAGGTCTGACTAGGCTTGGAAGGCATCCTAGGTGGTACAATGACGGCATGTATGTCTAGAGCGTCGATACAGAGCATGGGAGGATGGATGCACTGCAAAAATAAGGGCTTTGGGTGGGGTTTTAGCGTGGGTCGGGGTTATAGAAGTCTAACATGGTGGATGTCCAGCTTCCCCAAACTTTCTTCTATTGGTGAATGAAGATATGAGCATGATATGTCGTTCATCTCAAAGAAGAGAAGGATGATGTCCATGATAAGAAGTACCAGAGGAGTACAATGAGGGAATAAGACTTCCATGTATGTGGACTAATAGATAATACAAACTTACCATATATCACTTGTTGTGCTCCCATATAAGTATCCCAGGTTTCTTGTATTTAATGGTGATTTTTAGTTCGCTCCAACATAATCAATTAATGACTCTTTGTTTGTATCAACTCTTGTTTTTCCTTCCTGAAAAACATATTTTCAAGCACCTTCATTATGTCATTCTGTCTGGGTTGTACATATGTATATGAAAAAAAATTCTCCTAGAAAGGGCAAATAGTGTATGTTACATTTTCACGATAGGCCTTTGTTATTTCAAAGCCAAAAGGTTTTCACGGACCTTGGGTGCAACATAGGATTCCAGACACGACTAGGAGAAGAACCACTAGATGGCCTCAAGTGTTGTAAAACAACAATAATATAGTCGGTGTGAAGTCATTCTCTAAACTTACAATGTTGGTGGTCAGGAGAAATATCATTATTGTCTCCATGATATATTAAGGGTCTAAAACATTCTAGTGCAAAACTGCAAGGATGGTGGGAAATGAAGCCTTGATCTCCTAAACAATGAGGATGCCAGTGAAAGACGCCTTGACATTTCAGGGCATGAGGAGGATGCCAAGCATGGAAGTCGTCAACTAGTAATCCAGGAGGAGAATATGGACAATATGAGCCTTGCTCTGCTGGACTAATATGTGATACAAATTTACCACGGAATTCCCCTAGTTTCTTGTATTTATTCAATATTTATCTCGTCTTTGCATGTGTTTATCGGTGATTTTTGGGTGGTCTGACCTAACCGATTAACGACTCTTTGTTTGTATCAACTATTGACGTGCGTTTTGAGAAATAATATTTTTGGTGAAGTGTTATTATTTCATTCCGTTTTAGAAATACATAAATATATTAATCAGTTTTGTCCTAGAAAGGAGAAAAGGTGTAACTTACATTTTCCAAAGAAGCCCCCTATCTTTCAAAACCATATTGATTGTTCTCGGACCTTGTGTGTGATATGGAACACCACACATGACCAGGAGTGGAACCTGTATGTGTCCTTAAGTGTTGTGAACCTAAAATGTTATATTCGGTCTCAAGTAATTCGCTAAGAATCCAATGCTATTGGTTAGTAGAAATACAGTTGTTGTTTCCATGATCTAATAAGATCTTGAAATGCTCTGGTATAAACCTAGGAGGATGATGGGGGATGAAGCCTTAATCCCCTACACGAGGAGGATTCCAATCAAAGATGCCTTGACATTCTAGGGCATGAGGAGGACATCAAGGATGTAACCCTTAACCTTGTAATTTAGTTGAGGATGTGGAGTATGTAAGTTGTCAACTAGTAGTCCAGGGGTAGGATATGGACAATATGAGCCTCACTCTGCTAGTACCATAGGAGGAACCCAAAATCTAGGCCATCATCTACTCATGCATGAAGAGGATGAACAGGGTATATTCGTTGTTCATAAATAAGACAAGGATAATGTGGATCATAAGCAATAACTAGAGGAGGATAATGATAGAATAATATTTGTGTGTATATGGACTAATGGATGATACAACCTTACCATATATTGCTTCTTTTGCTTCCACATTAGTTACTCTGGTTTCTTGTATTTTCTTAATACTTATCTCTCATTTCCATGTGGTTATCGATTATTTTTTTTCTGATACAACATAGCCAGTTAATGAGTCTTTGTTTGTATCAACACTAGAAGATCCTTCAAAAAGCCAAAAAATAAGTATTGCTATTATTTCCGGGACAAACACAAATATATGTACTATTTTCTCCTAGCAAGTGGAAGAAATGCATGTTACATTTCCCTGAGAAGCCTTCTGATATTTCAAAACCATAGCCATTTTTCGTGGACCTTGGGTGCGATATGGGACACAACACATGACCACAAGTAGAGTCGCTAGTTGGCCCCAGGTGTTGTCAACCTGCAATAATATAGTTCCTCTCAAGTCATATTCTAAACATCCAGTGTTGTTGGTTAAGAAAAATACCGATGTTGTTTCTATGACCTATTAAGGGCCTGAAATATTCTAGTGGTAAATTGGGAGGACGATGAGAAATGAAGCATTATCTCCTATGCAAGGAGGATGGCAATGAAATACACCTTCACATTGTGGGGGCATGAGGAGCATGTCGAGGATGTAACCCTTGACAGGTAGTTCAGTTGAGGATGACGGCATTTAAGTCGTCACCTAGTACTCTTGGGGGTATATGGATAATCCATGGTGACTCATCCTTCTCATCCTACACATGGCAGGCCTTTGGGTTCATGAGCCTATTCTAATTTGGGGCTTTTTTGATTCTTGATTCTTGCTTCGACTTGCCTTTATTGCTCCTCCTCCTTTGACTTGATGACCATGGCTAATTGATTGGAATAATGTTGACTTCACTTGATGTTGAGTATCTGCGTAGTTGATCCCATGTAATAATAGGTGGGACCATGGTAGTATTTAGCTATTCCTATGATACATGGTAGCCCTAGCATTATCTTTATAATATTGCTTGCTAGAATTCTCTTGCCGTATACATTGCTCCGCATATCTTTAATTAATAGAAGCCACATTTTCATGTAATACAGTAAAACCAAAGAACTTTTGTGCTACCTAAGTTCCAAAATATAATGTAGTCTAACTGTCCAATTTCATGCTTTGATCAACAATTGGTGTAATGGTATCAGTTTTATGCTACGAAGAATAGACATGATTAGATTAGTATTCAAATGCTCCTTATTATGATTTTGTGATCATTTAATAAATATTGATTCAGAGATTTATTGTCATATCATGAATTTGAACAGTAAAACTATGTCTTATATTTTGGAACAACGTGAGTAGTAGCATGTTCACCGTCCTCGTCAACATTCGTGATCATTCATATAATTTTTTCGTGGTCCCAATAGAAGACACCACTATGTAAAGTATAAAGGTGAATAAGTCCATCAAACACAACAATTTAAAACCAAATTGTTGAGCAGTAAGTTACCCCATCAAAAGAACACACTATCTAACATCGACATATATTCCAAAATAACTTAGTCATATATCATTCGAGGCCAAGGAAGTTAAATATAGGATTCAAGATAGAGAACATGGAATGCCATGGTTCTATGTAAAATACTAAGATAATAGTTACACATGTAAAGTAAAATGATATAACTATGCAAAAATAGGATTGAGATTTTAAAGATGCCCCTATAGCATATCTTGTAGCAGAACATGGGAAGCAAGTAAAAGCATGCTATGATGTCAAATTTTCTCATAGATATAATAAATTGGAAATCATATATCAAAATCAACAAACTGGAAATCACATTTCAATAAAATGAATTTAATTGTAGACGCAGCCAAAATATGTATCTAAATTTGGAAAATCATCACAAATAAAAGGTTACAATTTTAGATATAAAATGAAATCAGAAAAGAATTATTATTTAGAAACCATCAAAAAATAGGAATAAAAAAATAAAGGCAATTGGGGCATAGGAATTAAAGGAGTACCATTGCCCATGATCTCGAAGTAGAAGTGATTAGACCGCCAACTGATGAGAAGGAACCTGGATGCAAATAATTGAAGTTTCAAGAGTAGGAAAATTTCCAGGCTTGTGTATTTAAATTTCCAAAATGAAGATGCATTATGCCATCAACATAGGACTTTTTGCATCCCATGTCTAAAAGAGAACATATGCCCAACAAGGTTAATTACCCATATATGTTTAATTAGTTTGCAACTGGATTCCATTGGACTTTCCCTATGAAATTGCAGAAATTCCTCTTGAGTTGTGGACAGGCTCTATATCCACTGCCTACTGGCCCCATGCAGACGGAAATGAAAATCATGATGCTGGTGAAAACAATCATTCTACTTGTAGTTATTGTTATGGAAATATTAAATAGTAGATACCAATAACTACAAAGAACTTCCGTGTGGATGATTATTTGTGTGTTCTTTGTACTGAAAAATGATACTAAGAGCCTGCTACATCTATTTTTCAGCTTTGATTTTAGAGATAGTTTCTAGTTCACATTAGTGGCATAACTAGGAATAGAATGGAGGGTGTGCAGAGTCAAAACAAAACCTACCAAATCCAAGTGTCATACAATATTCAGGAAAAGAATGACATAAATAGCTCAATCAAGGCTCACAACATTGTAGTTCGGGAAATATATTCCAAGTGTGCAAATTTACAATACAACAAAAACGTACAATACAAGCAGGAAGCAATGGCATAACTTATTCAATTGTATATAAGAAGGAAGCATCATTGCAACATTTGCATAAATGACAATATGACATGGTTGACATCAATGTCAATATAGTCAAGAGCATTGTAGACATCAATTATTCATTCCCACAATTGTTATGAATCACAGGAAGATCAATTGTACCTTGCTAACTTGCCATGGCACGCAGTGTCTGTTTAGTGCCATGATGGTGCAGACTGCGAACGCCCACCAGACTAGAGGAGTGTGGTCGATAGGCACCATGATGGAAGCGGGCTAGCAGGGGTCATGATATGGATGTCGAGGACATAACCTTTGACCCGGTAGTCGAGGAGGAGGATGCCAAACATGTAAATCATGTCCTAGTAGTCCGGGAGGAGGATATGGAAAATATGAGATTTTCTCTTGTTGTACTAGAGGGGACGACGATAATATAGGCCATCATCTATTGGTGAATGAAGAAAAAAACATGATATGTCATTGATCTGAAAGAAGAAAAGGATGATGCCCATGATTATAAGTACCAAAGTAGTTCAAGAAGGGAATAAGACTTCCATGCATGTGGACTAATAGATAATATATACAAACTTAGCATCCATCACTTCTTGTGCTCCCACATGAGTACCCCAAGTTTCTTGTATTTTCTCAATACGTCTCTTTCCCTTGCATGTGCTTACTGGTGCTTTTTAGTATGACACAACTCAATTCACCAATTACTCTTTGTTTGTATCAACTGCTCATGTTCCTTCCCAGAAAACATATTTTTCAAGCACTATCATTATGTCATTCTATCCGGGACATACATATGTATATGAACCATTTTTCTCCTAGAAAGGAGAAATATTAGATGTTACATTTTCAAGATAAGCCTTCAGATCTTTCAAAGCCATAAGGTTTTCACGGACCTTGGGTGCAACATAGGACTCCACACCCGACTAGGAGAAGAACTACTAGGTGCCCTCAAGTGTTGTAAAACAACAATAATATAGTCGGTCTGAAGTCATTCTCTAAACTTACAAAGTTGGTGGTCAGGAGAAATATCATTATCGTCTCCATGGTCCATTAAGGGTCTAAAATATTCTAGTGCAAAATTGCGAGGATGATGGGGAATGAAGCCCTGATACCCTACACAATGAGGAT
Organism: Hordeum marinum; assembly: GCA_022496015.1. Lineage (NCBI taxonomy): Eukaryota > Viridiplantae > Streptophyta > Magnoliopsida > Poales > Poaceae > Hordeum > Hordeum marinum. The sequence goes on along the minus strand of CM039673.1, from coordinate 541,104,134 downwards.
TCCAATGAAAGACGGCTTGACATTCTGGGGCATAAGGAGGATACCAATCATGTAAGTGTCAACTAGTAATCCAGGAGGAGAATATCAAGAATAGCAGCCTTGCTGTACTGGACTAACATATAATACAAAGTTACCACATTATTCCCCTAATTTCTTGTATTTATTCAATACTTATCTCCTCCTTGCATGTGATTACCGATGATTTTTGTTTGGTATAACCTAACCGATTAACAAATCTTTGTTTGTATCAACTGTTGACGTGCCTTTCCATAAACAATATTTTTCAAGGAGTGTTATTACTTCCTTCTGTCTAGGAAATACATAAATACATAAATACATGAACTATTTTTTCCCTAGAAAGGAGAAAAGGTGTATCTTACATTTTCCAGAGAAGGCTCCCTATATTTGAAAACCACAATGATGGTTGCCGGACCTTGTGTGTGACATGTGACACCACACATGACCAGGAGTAGAACCTCTATGTGGCCTTAAGTCTTGTGAACCTAAAATATAATAGTTGGTCTCATGTCATTTGCTAAGCATCCAAAGCTATTGGTTAGGAGAAATACATTTGTTGTTTTCATGATCTATTAATTGCTTGAAATATTCTGGTACAAAACTGGGTGGATGATGGGGGGATGAAGCCTTGATCTCCTACACAAGGAGGATTCCAATAAAAATGCCTTGAGACTCTGGGGCATGAGGGGGATATCAAGGATGTGACCCTTAACCTTGTAGTTTAGTTGAGGATGCAAGTATGTAACTTGTCACCCATTATTTGAGGAGGAGGATATGGACAATATGAGCCTTGCTCTACTAGTACAAAAGGAGGAAGCCCAAAATATGGGCCATCATCAACTCGCGCATGAATAGGATGAACAGGGTATGATCGTTGATCATAAATAAGAGAAGGATAATTTCCATCATAAGCAAGAACTATAGGAAGACAATGATAGAATATGATTTGCATGTCTATGGACTGATGGGTAATACAAACTTACCACATATTGCTTATTTCGTTTCCACATGAGTTCCCTCGATTTCTTGTATTTTCTCAATACTTATGTATCCCTTGCGTGTGCTCATCAGTGACTTTTGGTCTGATTTAGCATAACCTATTAATGAGTCTTTGTTTGTATCAACACTAGAGGAGCCTTTCAAAAAGTCAAAAAGTAAGTTGTTATTATGTCCTTATGTCCGAGACAAATATAAATATATGAACTACTTTCTCCTAGTAAGGGGAAGAAATGTATATTACCACTAGTAGAATGTCGATCAATAGTCCCGGTTGGGATGGTCCTTTAGTACCGGTTCCCCAACCGGTACTAACGGGTCAAGACTAAAGGTCCAGACATTTAGTACCGGTTGGACCACGGACCGGTACTAAAGGCCCTCTATGTGGCTGCCTGCGTGGACTCGTGGTGGAAGACCTTGAGTACCGGTTGGTGATACCAACCGGTACTAAGTCTTCTATTTTTTTTTGGTTTTAGATTTTAATTAGGTTTTAATTTTCCTCTCTATTTTTTGTGTTTTCCATTCATTTCAAATTTATTATATGGTGCTACATACTGTAAACAGTACACAAGTTCATGCATATATATATGTAATATAATATACAATATCTCATACACAGTATATATATATACAAATGGAATTACACATCCATATAAATTCGGGACTTATAATTAACTTAAGGCCCAAAACCCGGCCAGGACTAGCTAGCTAGTGCTCCGGATGAAATCTCAGTTCTCTACTACTGATTTGCTGGCATTATTGAGGCGGCGGTAAGGAATAGTTCTCTCCGTTTACATGAATGACATGTTGAAGAAGAAATGCCGCAAATTCGTCTTGAAGTGCTACAAAGCATTTCTCAGGTGAGATCTTCGACATCATCTCCCAAACCTGGAGTTGTCTTTCATGTGCTGCTCTGCCACGTATATGATTTTCGGTCTGGATGCGAATGTTCTCGCAGAGGAAATATCCACATAAATTTGTCCCCTGTGGCTGCTTCGCACACTTTGCAAAAGAATAGAATTGAATAAGATAATTAATAATCGAGCATGACAATGGTATTGAAAATAGAATTAATGAGATGTGTGGACCTAGTAGTACTACTTAATTACCTTCATCTTTTTCCACTTCAGCTTCGGTTTCCATTGACGACCGTGATGGGTTTTTTCTATCATCTTTTTCCAAACACTACCCGACAAAGAAAAAGAACGAAAGAGTTATTATAATTACTTTTGATATCAGGAAATAATGAAAGAAAGCGAGGTCGATAAAGATTGAAATTACCGTTCTATCATAAAATACAAGTCCATGTATGATTGTTCTGGTGTATCTAGTGAGTCGTACCCTTGAACAAGTCCATCCGCGAGGATAATATATAGGAGGATATAGTGGTCTCTGTGCAAAAGTTTATATAATTAAGCAGGCATGCGCATATAACTCATCAACTACACTTGACAGCGAGCTAGTAAGCAAAAATAGAATTTGTAGTATACAAGAGAGTAAACACTCACCCCATGTTGTAAGGAAATATTATAGTAGATTTGGTAGTATTCATTATTGCCTCTAGAAAATTTTCCAAGAGATATTCTGTGTCCTTGGCATAATGTTTTACCACATGACCATTAACGGTACTTGGGTCGATGAACCCAATGTCATCGATTCCCTCTTGTTTCAATTCCCACATCTTCAATCTGCATAATAGCGTAGAAAAGAACATATATAGTGAGGATAAGCTAATGAATGATATCTTAGCTAGAGACTTAAATTACTAAAGATATAAATCACTTACAGACAATAGCAACTGATGAGAGTTTTGTCGATAGAGTCCATGTGGTATAACTGGAAAAGTTCTGAGAATTCAAGACATATGTCACATGCATTGACGTAATGCTCTTTCCTTACTTTGTCGTATCCCCTTGCTTTGCTTCACGCATGTACCAATCATGCAACCGTCGCATCGCAGTTGGTAGCTCCTTGTATTGCTCGGGTGTGACAAGTGGTTTTTCGATGGCATATTGCATTGCGTACTAAGTTGCATCGTACCCGCGGATTTCCTCGGTGCCAAGGAATTGGTCAAGAGTGAGACCTGTAGCCTTTAGTACTTCGAGGTCGATTGGCTTGCCTTGCACGTCTACTGGTTGGATCGGTTGCTTGCTTGGATTGGTACTCACCTTGAGCGGAGAGATCGATTGCTTGGATTGTTCTCCGAGCTGGGGAACTGTTTTCCCGCTAGTTGATGTCGTACTTCCCGACTTCTTCCTTGGGCTGGGCCGACTTCTCTGCTCACTTGCCTTCTGAATCTGTCACTCATAGTCTGTCGGCATATGCTCGATATATGCCGGGGGTCGATTAATAAAGTGTTCCATAAAGTGATCTTGGACTTCCCTGGGTATTACCTCCTTTGGCGGCACGGTCTTCTTCGCAAAAAAGGCTTTCACTTGGAGATCGCATTCAATTTTATTATCCTCCGGTGCCATGTCATAAGGCAGCTTCCTTTTGGCCGGAGGCTCGGGTTTCTTCTTTGCTTTCTTCCGAAGAGGACTGCTAGTGGCCTTCCTCTTTTGGGAGCCCTGCTGGCGGGACCACTGCCGGGGTGGAGTCGGCTCACGTGGCGGAGATCGATATCGATGATGATATGGGCTCGCGTCGTGCTCCGTCCCGAGGTTAGGAGGACTGCTTATGGCGAGGTGGGGAGGACTGCTGGCAAGGTGGGACGCCTCTCGAGGTGGGGACAACTATGGGGGAGCTCGAGGTGGGGAGGACTGTTGGTGAGGTGACTGCTGCCTAGGTGACTGCTGGCGGGGTGGGGAGGACTGCTAGCGAGGTGGGGAGGACTGCTGGCGCTGCGATGCCTCTGGCTGGGATCTCTCGCGCTGGACATCGATACTCGGAGGAGCCGGTGGCCTTAGCGCCGAGTGTGGAAGGACGATGCAGTCCTTACTCCATAGAATGAGACCACGGCCGGCTTCTGCCAATGTGGACTCCCCCTCACCTCCAGGGATGTCAAGCAATAGTTCATCATATCCTGGCTCTATTGCGTCCACCGCGACACGAGCATACCCAGGTGGAACCGGATTGCAATGCCAGAGAACATCAGGTGTATTTGGTAAAGCATAGCCCGTCGCGACCCGCACGGGTATGTTCTTCATCTTCTGGATTAGCTCCCAAGATGTCTTCTCGATGATATCATCCACGGGAGTGTGACCCAGTGATGCCCCCGTGGAACTCACGCTGCTTTTCTGCATTGTAGATGGGACGGGTTCTTCCCTTGCCTCCTGGTGCGGAGTTTCCCTTTGTTGGGTCAATACCTGTATCTCCAGCTGCTGCTGCTCGTACTTCTGTTCCAACTTCGAAAGTCAGTCTGCTTCCACCTTCTTTTTTCTCGAATGGCTTTTATAACTGTCCTGCCATCCCGCAAACCCCTCGTACCACGGAACAACACCCATGCCGCGTGTTCGTCCTTCGTGTTCGCCATTCCCGAGGGCGCGTGTAAGCTCGTCATTCTCTCTATCAGGGTGAAACCGTCCTTCTTGGGCATCTTTTATTGCTTGAATCAACTCATCTGATGCATGCTTCAGACTGGCCAGTGCAATAATCTTCCCTGTGGCTGGGTCCAACTTTCCCCCATGCGCAAAAAAAACAATTCCTACACCTCTTGGGCCAGTTGAAGGTTATTGGAGTGATCCCTTCAGCAAGCATCTTATTCTCTAATGCATCCCACTTTGGAATGACTGACTTGTATCCACATGTCCCTAGTTTATGGTGATACTTTTTTTTCTCAGCATTTATCTTATTCTTTGCCGACTTCACCATAGCAGCTATCGATGTCTTGTACTCGATAAATGTGTCCCAGTGATCCCTTACCTTCTCGTATATTCCTTTGAATTCGGGCGCCTTCTTGCCTCTAGTGTTGTACGCGGTCCATAATCTTTTCTTCCGAGTCTGGAATGCACCGGCCATCTTATGGAGAGCAAACTCCTTGACTTTGTTCCTTTGACGCTCTGAGAGAGAATCTGGTAGGGTGAAATGCTCCATGAGCTCTTGCCAAAGGGCATCTTTAATTCTTGTATCGACATAATTCACTCCTATTTTTGGTTCCTTTGCCTGAATCCATTCATGTGTTGTGATCGGGACTCCGTCCCTAACAACCACTCCACATTGACGCACAAATGTCTTGGCATTGGCTTCAGGGTGAGTCGGTTCGCCATTATGTTTGAAAGCATCAAGATTGAGCTTTACGTTGTCGTCCAATATTTTGGCAGCGCCTCGTACAATTCTACTAGATTGGCTCGATCCGGAGGGCTGATAATTAAAATAAGAAAGATTTGTTAATATATATATATATGTAAAAATCATTTAATACACATGTAATGATCACCAAAGGCTAATGGATGTGTATATACCTCGCCGAATATTCTTGGTTGTTCCGGATTTTGGAACATAAGTTGTTCTTCCTCGGTCTCACATCCATCACCGTGATCATTCAGATATTGTGAGCCATCATCTTGATCATGTGATGATTCACCTCGAAGGTCTGCTGGGTTTTCGGAGGAGCGTATCATGTCGAACATGTCCTCTTCATGAGCTCTACCGGTATTGTCCATAGCTTAATAACTAGTCCATAATAATATAGATAAAACAAATTAGTATTTAAATTAGCATGCATTCAAGAAGCAAAATAAATGATAGTTAATTAATAATGCATCATCGAATACATATATAGTACAGTTCTTAGAAAAGATCTCATTTGCATAATCTTGGATAAGTTTCAAAACATCGGCTAATCTCCATCGATCTAGCTAATACATCATAATAGTAGCTAGCTAATATATCGATCTAGCTAGAACCCTAGCGCCCGGCGGATATCGGGGAGGGCGGTGGACACCCAAAGAGAAGGAACCATCAGAGGAACATAGCTGCAGTGACATCCCTGAAGAATCTGCCAGGTATTGTCGGACCTGGCCTCCAAAGCTGCCATGTAGCAACGGACGTGCTCATTCTCCTTGTTGACATGGTACTGTACCACCTCCGCGGGGGACTCAAGCCTCTGAAAACTCCGTGGCCCATGCGACCGCCACCACAGAACGTCCGGGTCGACGACGGGCTGGCTCCTCACCAAGCTGCACCGCCGGGAAGGCAACACCTCCCAGTACCAGCCCGGCGGAGCCCAGTCCCTGACAGGGCCCCTCGGCTCAAGCAAGTGACCTCCTCCGGCGACTCGACAACGAGGATGCGGGATCGGCATCGTCGACGTCGAGAAGAAACACTTAGTAAAATTAAATAAAACTTAGCAAAATTAACACTTAACAAAATTAACACTTAGCATCTAGCAAAATCAAGAATTACGGTATGCTTTGGATCCTAATGCGTGTGTGACTATGGGTTTGTCGAGACTTTCCTTAAATAACTCTCACATATCTCATGGTGTGTTGGTGCGCACTCTCTCACATTGATACGGTGGTGTATATATGTTGGTGGACACTCTCTCGCAGTAATAGGTTCGACCGGCGGTGATGGACGCTTCCCCTCTCCTCTTCTTGCACAATATATCGATGAGTATATCGCAAAGAAGACGAGAAAGAGGAAGCGCCCCACACGACAATAGTTGGGATTCCTCCATCAAGAACACACATGAAACCCTAAACTAAATTAGGATCGTCGACAGACCGAAAGTCACACACGCATTAGGATCCAACTAAATTAAATCTAAAACTAAACTAAACATAAACTATATTAAAACTAAACTAAACATAAACTAACACATATCCTAATAACCTAACAACCTAACTAACTAACTAATTAAATAGGGGTGTTTTGTCGTGGTCGGGGTCGGGTGTCGGGGGTGTCGTGTCGGGGTGTCGGGGTTCGACGTCGAGGGACCCTAGATACCCTAGCATCTACACACTAGTCCGGCGATCATCGGGGCGATCGTCGGGGAGAGGGGTCGGCCGGGAGATCTCACCTAGCCTCGTGACCCGGAGGTGGCGTCGGCGACGGGCTCGGGGCAGCGGCAACGAGATCACGAAGCGGCGTCCGGAGTGAGCGGGCCGGCGGTGACGGGACCGGCGACGAGTTGCGGCATCCGGGTAGGCGAGGGCGACCGCGGCGAGGGCGACGGCGGCGAGGGCGAGGGCGGCGGTGGTGAGGGCGACGTCGGCGAGGGGCGGCGTCCGGGTAGGCGAGGGCGACGGTGGCGAGGGCGACGGCGGCGGTGGTGAGGGCGACGGCGGCGCGACCGATGGCGGCGAGGGCGACGGCGGTGGTGGTGCGACGGCAGCGGTGGTGAGGGCCGGCAATGGCGCGGTGGTGGTGCGACGGCGGCGAGGGCAACGACGGCGAGAACGATGGCGGCGAGGTCGACGGTGGCAAGGGCGACGGCGGCGAGGGCGACCGCGGCGAGGGCGACGGCGGCGAGGGCGACGATGACGAGGGCGACGGCAGCATTGGTGTGGGCGACGGCGGCGGTGGTGAGGGCGACGACGGCGAGAGCGACGGCGGCGAGGGCGGTTTCGGCAGCCTGGCGGCGCAAGTTGGAGCTCTCCCGGTGCGTGGCTCGGCCCGGGACGACGAAGTGCTCAATTTATACCAGGCACCCCTTTAGTACCGGTGCGTGACTAGCACCGGTACTAAAGACCCTTTAGTACCGATGCTAGCCACGCACCGGTACTAAAGGTCCTCCCAACAGAGCGTGGGGCGGTGGACCTTTAGTACCGGTGCGTGACTAGCACTCTTACTAAAGACCCTTTAGTACCGGTGCTAGCCACGCACCGGTACTAAAGGTCCTCCCAATAGAGCACGGAAGCGGTGGACCTTTAGTACCGGTGCCTGGCTAGCACCGGTACTAAAGGGTCTTTAGTACCGGTGCTAGTCACGCACCGGTACTAAAGGTGTTTTTAAATTAAATATTAGTTATTATTTTCAGAAAAACCCCGTAAACTTTAGAAAATCATAGAAAAACCAATGGAAATAAATAATATATGAAAAAATATCAGAAAAATATAAAGAATCTGTTTATGGCATTTCCATGCATGTTTGAACAACTTCAACTGCTGTATAAGATAATTTAATTAAATATGGCATTTGAAATATTCATATCTCGCGTTTGAAAAGCAGTACAAATGAATTCTGAAAAGGTTGTAACTTGGCATGACATCATAATTTCACCCACATAGCAACTCTAGAGACTTGAGAGGGTTGTGGCAAAAACTGGATACACTTCGTATACAAAATGGACAATCTCAAAAGAAGTATGAGGGTTTCGGACGAAAACTCATCTATTACAAAGGGATTTCATTTTTAATAACTTATTTTAACTCCATACTTTTTGTGTGTTCAATATGCACCATTCAAAGGCACGTCATCAATTTTCAACCCTTTCTGACTTCATTTGATATTTTTCATGCATTTAATGATTTATTTTGAGCTAAATGACCCTGAATTTGAAAAGCAGTACAAATGAACTCTGAAAAGCTTGTAACTTCGCATGACATCATAATTTCACCCACATAGAAACTTCTAGAGAGTTGAGAGGGTTACGGCAAAAACTGGATGCACTTCGTGTACAAAGTGGACAATCTCAAAAGAAGTATGAGGGTTTCGGACGAAAACTCATCTATTACAAGGGGATTTCATTTTTAATAACTTATTTTAACTCCATACTTTTTGTGTGTTCAATATGCACCATTCAAAGGCACATCATCAATTTTTAACCCTTTCTGACTTCATTTGATATTTTTCATGCATTTAATGATTTATTTTGAGATAAATGACCCTGAATTTCAAAAGCAGTATAAATGAACTCTGAAAAGGTTGTAACTTGGCATAACATCATAATTTCACCCACATAGCAACTTCTAAAGAGTTGAGAGGGTTACCACAAAAACTAGATGCACTTCGTGTACAAATTGGACAATCTCATAAGAAGTATGAGGGTTTCGGACGAAAACTCATCTATTACAAAGGGATTTCATTTTTAATAACTTATTTTAACTCCATACTTTTTGTGTGTTCAATATGCACCATTCAAAGGCACATCATCAATTTTCAACCTTTTCAGACTTCATTTGATATTTTTCATGCATTTAATGATTTATTTGGAGCTAAATGACCCTGAATTTGAAAAGCAGTACAAATGAAGTCTGAAAAGGTTGTAACTTGGCATGACATCATAATTTCACCCGCATAGCAACTTCTAGAGAGTTGAGAGGGTTACGACAAAAACTAGATGCACTTCGTGTACAAATTGGACAATCTCATAAGAAGTATGAAGGTTTCGGACGAAAACTCATCTATTACAAAGGGATTTCATTTTTAATAACTTTTTTTAACTCCATACTTTTTGTGTGTTCAATATGCACCATTCAAAGGCACATCATCAATTTTCAACCCTTTCTGACTTCATTTGATATTTTTCATGCATTTAATGATTTATTTTGAGCTAAATGACCCTGAATTTGAGAAGCAGTACGAATGAACGTTGAAAAGGTTGTAACTTGGCATGACATCATAATTTCACCCACATAGCAACTTCTAGAGAGTTGAGAGGGTTACGGCAAAAACTGGATGCACTTCGTGTACAAATTGTTACAAAGATATACCATGCTAGCTAGGAAATGCATGCATGTCCTTCACATAAATATATAGAAAGTGATGATGGTGAAGCCGGTCACATCCTAGAGTGGGATCTTGCGGTGTAAGACTTTTTCAGCGTGTTTCTCCCTTTCTTATGATTGCGTCGTAACCATGGATAATCTTCATCATTTAACAGGATGCTTGGGTCAGGCTTCACTCTGAAGGGAGGGATTTCATGAAACTTTTCATAATCTTCGGACATGTCTGTCTTGTCCTCCACTCCCACAATGTTTCTTTTCCCTGAAAGAACTATGTGGCGCTTTGGCTCATCCTATGATGTATTCGCTTCCTTATCTTTTTTTCTCCTCAGTTTGCTAGACATGTCCTTCACATAGAAAACCTGAGCCACATCATTGGCTAGGACGAATGAGTCGTCTGTGTATCCAAGATTGTTGAGATCCACTGTTGTCATTCCGTACTGCGGGTCTACCTATACCCCGCCTCCAGTATATTTGACCCATTTGCACCGAAACAAAGGGACCTTAAGATCAGGTCCATAGTCAAGTTCCCATATCTCCTCTATGTAACCATAATATGTGTCTTCAAAGTTGGTTGCATCATAGCGGACACCACTGTTTTGGTTGGTGCTCTTCTTATCTTGGGCGATCGTGTAAAATGTATTCCATTTATCTCGTACCCTTTGAAAGTCGTTACAGTCGAACTTGGTGTCTTGGCCAACCAGTATAGTTCATCTGGAATATCATTGTCATTGATGAGCTTTGTTTGCAACCAACTGGCAAAAGTCTCCATGTGTTTACATTCAATCCAGGGGTCAGACTGCTCGGGGTTCTTGGACCGTACAATATCCTTGTGTTCCTCCATATATGGAGTCACCAAGGTGGAATTTTGTAGAACCGTGTAGTGTGCTTGAGTGAAAGAATGCCCGTCCATATTTATTGCTTCTTTCTTTCCTAATGTGCCTTCTCCACCCAGTCTCCCCTCATGTCGCGATTCAGGAAGACCAATCGGCTTAATGTCAGGAAAAAAGTTAACACAAAACTCAATAACCTCCTCTGTTCCATATCCCTTGGTGATGCTTCCTTCTGGCCTAGCACGGTTATGAACATATTTCTTTAAGACTCCCATGAACCTCTCGAAGGGGAACATGTTGTGTAGAAATACAGGACCCAGAATGTTAATCTCTTCGACTAGGTGCACTAGAACGTGCGTCATAATATTGAAGAAGGATGGAGGGAACACCAACTCGAAACTGACAAGACATTGGACCAGGTCATTCTGTAACCTTGGTAGGATTTCTGGATCGATTACCTTCTGAGAAATTGCATTGAGGAATGCGCATAGCTTCACAATGGCTAATTGAACATTTTCCGGTAGAAGCCCCCTAAGTGCAACCGGAAGTAATTGCGTCATAATCACGTGGCAGTCATGAGACTTTAGATTTTGAAATTTTTTCTCTGCCATATTTATTATTCCCTTTATATTCGACGAGAAGCCAGATGGGACATTGATACTGATCAGGCATTCAAAAAAGATTTCCTTCTCTTCTTTCGTAAGAGCATAGCTGGCAGGACCTTGATACTGCTTTGGAGGCATGCCATCTTTTTCATTAATTCTTTGCTTGTCCTCCCGTGCCTCCGGTGTATCTTTTGTCTTTCCATACACGCCCAGGAAGCCTAGCAGATTCACACAAAGATTCTTTGTCACATGCACCACGTCGATTGCATTGCAGACCTCTAGGGCTTTCCAATATTCAAGTTCCCAAAATATAGATTTCTTCTTCCACATGGGTGCGTGTCCGTTGGCATCATTCAGAACAAATTGTCCGCCAAGACCCTTTCCAAAGATTACCTGTAAATCCTTGACCATATCAAATATATATTCACCAGTATGGAGGCCAGGCTTCTTCCGGTTATCTGGCTCACCTTTGAAATGGTTGTCTGCCTTTCTTAAGATATGCTTGATCGGTAGAAATCGATGATGTCCCAGGTACACATTCTTCTTACATTTATCCAAATATATACTTTTAGTATCATCTAAACAGTGCGTGCATGCATTGTATCCCTTGTATGTATGTCCTGAAAGGTTACTAAGAGCAGGCCAATCATTGATGGTTACAAACAGCAACGCTCGTAGGTCAATTTCCTTCTGTGTGTGCACATCCCACACACGCACACCTGGTTTTTTCCACAACTGTAGAAGTTCATCAACTAGTGGCCTTAGGTAGAAATTAATGTCGTTGCCGGGTTGCTTAGGGCCTTGAATGAGCACTGGCATCATAATGAACTTCCACTTCATGCACAACCAAGGAGGAAGGTTGTAGATACATAGAGTCACAGGCCAGGTGTTGTGACTGGAGCTCTGCTCACCAAAAGGATTCATGCCGTATGTACTAAGACCAAACCATAAGTTCGTTGCGTTAGCTGCAAAGTCCTCAAACTCCCTCTCGATTTTTCTCCACTGCGACCCATCAGCGGGTGCTCTCAACATCCCGTCTTTCTTACGTTCTTCTTTGTGCCATCACAACAACTTGGCATGCTCTTTGTTTTGGAACAAACGTTTCAACCATGGTATTATAGGAGCATACCACATCACCTTGGCAGGAACCCTCTTCCTGTGGCGTTCGTCCTCCACATCACCAGGGTCATCGCGGGGGATCTTATAGCGCAGTGCACCGCATACCGGGCATGCATCCAAATTCTCGTACTCTTCACCGTGGAAGAGGATGCAGTCATTAGGGCATGCATGTATCTTCTGCACCTCTAATCCTAGAGGGCAGACAACCTTCTTTGCTTCGTACGTACTTTCAGGCAATTCGTTATCCTTTGGAAGCATCTTCTTTATCATTATCAGCAATTCTTGAAATCCCTTGTCAGTTACACCATTCTTCGCCTTCCATTGCAGCAATTCCAGCGTGGTACCCAGCTTTTTCTGATCATCTTCACAATTTGGATACAATAATTTCTTGTGATCCTCTAACATGCGTTTCAACTTCAACCTCTCCTTATCATTTTCGTAGTTTCTCTTTGCATCAGCAATGACCTGACCCAAATCATCAGCGGGCTCATCTGATGCCTCTTCTTCAGCTTCCCCCATTGATGCCTCTTCTTCAGCTTCCCCCATTGTTGTATCAGCGAAAGGATAGTTGTCATCATCCTCTTCTTATTCATTGTCTTCCATTATAACCCCTCTTTCTCCGTGCTTGGTCCAACAGCTATAGCCGGACATGAAACCAGACTTCAGCAGGTGGTAGTGAATGGTTTTTGAGTTAGAGTAATTCCTATCATTCTTACAGTCACGACATGGACAACACATGAAACCATTCTGCTTATTTGTCTCAGCCACACGAATAAAATCATGCAGGCCATTAAGAAACCCTGGACTTAGTTGGTCATCGTACATCCATTGTTGGCTCATGTTCACTACACAACATCGAAGTGACCAAATTAATACAACTTCATCATCACATTCCAACCAAAAGTAGAGCTAGCAGTGACAAAATGTTATTACTGCAAATAATGGATACTTATAGTTCATACATATACATCTCATAAAACAACACCAACTATCTAAAACATGTGAATACAACAACAAATGCTATCATAATCGCAACTAAAGTAACAATGGATCCAACAGCATAATGATACCAAGCCTCTTTATCAATGGTATATTTTCTAATCTTTCTAAGCTTCAAGAGCATTCCAACCATATTGTTCTTGTGATCATCGACGATATCGGCAACATGCAACTCCAATCCCATCTTCTCATTTTCAGTTCTTTTCAATTTTTCTTTCAAATGATCGATTTCTTTTTCAGCTTGTGTTAATTTCTCGAGTAGAATTGCATAGTCGGTTGGAATTTCTGGTTCAACTACTTCCTATAGATAAAAATATCTACATCAATTTGGTGGCATAATTAATTGTCATAGACATTAGATGATGTGTGAAATAGTTATAAAAGATAATTAACGACATACCACATCTAAATCATAGACTGGACGAGGGCCGACGTGGGCGGATACCATAACCATTACACTATAGAATAACTAACAATAATACAAGTAAGTAAATCATACACGCAGCTATCTAAATCATACAAGTAATTTTTTATAAAAAAAATTAAGAAGAACAAGAGGCTCACCAAGGTGGCCGGTGCCGCGACGAGACGGTGCGGACGATGGACGGTGGTTAGGACGGCCGAGGATGGTGGGAAGGCACGCCAAATAAACCACACCTATACATATGCAACCTAACAAGTTAACTTGAGCTCAAATTGGATATAAATCAAATAAACTCCCACAAATCACATATCACATATCTTTGAGCATACCACAAGCTAATCTAGCAAAAGATGAAGGAGCAAAGTTGCTAACCTTTATGAACACTTGGATAGATGGGGTGCCTTTAAATCTTGACAGATACTTGGCAAAATGGAGGATGAGCTTCGAGCAAGAAGAAGAACATGGGAAGGCACACCAAATAAACCACACCTACACATATGCAACCTAACAAGTTAATTTGAGTTCAAATTGGATATAAATCAAATAAACTCCCACAAATCACATATCACATATCTTTGAGCATACCACAAGCTAATCTAGCAAGAGATGAAGGAGCAAAGTTGCTAACCTTTATGAACACTTGGATAGATGGGTGCCTTTAAATCTTGACAAATCCTTGGTAAAATGGAGGATGAGCTTCGAGCAAGAAGAAGAACAGGGGAGAAAACAGAGCTCTTTCAATCGGCTGTGGACGGATGTATATGTAGGAAGTCTTTAGTACCGGCTGGTGATACCAGCCGGTACTAAAGGTGCAAGCGGGGCCCATGTCTGACCAAAACCCTGCCACGCCCCCTTTAGTACCGGCTCGTGAGACGAACCGGTACTAAAGGTCCCTCACAAGCCGGCACTAAAGGTCGCCCTGCTCCTAGCCGTTGTAGCCGGCACGAACCAGGACTAATACCATCTTTAGTACCGGTTCGTGACCAGACTGGGACTAAAGATCGGGACGAAAGGTCTGTTTTCTACTAGTGTACATTTCCCTTAGAAGCCTTCTGATCTTTCAAAACCATAACTATTGTTCCTGGACCTTGGATACGATATGGTACACAACACATGACCACGAGTGGAACCGCTAGTTGGCCCCAAGTGTTGTGAACCTGCAATAATATAGTTGGTCTCAAGCAATGTTCACGATATCGCTTATCGTTATCGTCTTGGTCAGCTGGTGATTAGAGAATAATCAAAAATCGACTGATTAATCAGTTTTACCTATCGACTATTAATAAACAATTTTTATAGGACCTGCATTTTCAGGCACTAATAAGGCAAAAAATTGAAACAATCAACAAGTGTTTGCTCCAAGTATTTAAAACTACACTATATATAACAAAACACATGTCATCATTTGGCAAGTCGGAATTTCAATTAGGACAACAACACATAGATACTAAAATATTACGTAACAAACAAAAAATGGACATCACTTCAATAGGCATATCATATGAGTTTCTCTTAATTCTAGAACCTGTAACCTCTGAAGCACCAAAACTAGCCATTAAAAAAAGAAAAGGGCAACGACATGTATGAGAATTAGCCTAATAAAAGGGAAACTTCTATACATGATTTCTAATTCTTATTCTATACTCTGTACATAAAGACAATGCAGTTATTGACTGAAGAATTGAGAATTTTCTTACAACTACAGTTATTGACAATGAAAACTTGCTTACAACCAGAATTATTGACTGGATAATTGATCGTAGCTGACACTTATTTTTATCCACCGAAGAAATGACAGTAGCTGCAGTTTGACATATTAACAGAGGAGAGCGGAGCAACAAAGAAACAACACCATGATGTTGTATTGCTGCTAGAGAAGGGATAGTGTGTCTCTAGCCACTGCCACTCGTTGGGGTCAGAAGCAAAGGATGGAGCAGCTCCTATGCTACTTGAGGAAGGATGGCGGTTGCTAGCAAAACCAGCCGTCGGAGTCGTCGGTGATAGAGTACAGATGTGTGGCTCCGGTACTTCTAGAGGAAGAGTGGCACAACTCCGGTGCTGGTAGAGGAAGAGGTCACAACTCTGTTTCTACTGTAGAATTGTGTGGCGGGCGGGGCAGTCCGATCGTCGGTGATGGAGAGCTGCAGCGAAGATGCAATCACGATGCAAAGGGGTGGAGATGGTTCTGCCGCCCTGGTGTTGAGATCTCGCGGTAGAGGAGAGGGGGTCTAGAGGGCGCCCTGCTCTGGTGGTGCTGGCTACGGCCGCCGAAGGCAAGCAGGGAGATGGCGGCTTGGATCTTGCATCGCGACCCGCTCGTGGTTGAGCTCCCATGGGAGAGAGGGGGTCCAGAGGGCGCCTAGCTCGGTTCGCACTAGCTACAGTTGTCGGAGGCAAGCAAGGAGACGGCAGCGTGGTGAGTTTTGCATCGCGGCGGATGGGGAGGTTGAAACCCTAATGATCAGGGAAATCCCAAATGTGCGGTGCAGTTGTGCGGGAGGGCTTCTGACGGGGGCTTAGGGAGACAAAATTTGTCCTTTTGGGTTTTCTGAAGTTAGGGGACCAACCCGATTAATTGGGAATCTAACAATTAATCGCATGTAAGAGCGATAAATTGGCCTAAACTATAAATAGCAAAGATAAGACGTAATCTTAGCGGTCTCCACATGGTAAGCGATAAATCAACCCATAAATCATTGAATCAGCCGATATTTTGAATAGTGGTGTTGATCATTCGTTAAACATCCAATGTTGTTGTTGTTGGTTAGGACAAATACCGATGTTGTTTGACCTTCTAGTGTGAAATTGGGAGGACAATGGGAAATGAAGCGTGATCTTCTGCGCAAGGAGTATGCCAATGAAATACGCCTTGACATTATGTGGCATGAGGAGCATGTCGAGGATGTAACCCTTGACCCTGGGAGTTCAGTTGAGGATGGTGGCATGTAAGTCGTCACCTAGTAGTCTTGGGGGCGGCTATGGATAATCCATGATGACTCATCCTTATCATCTTACGCCATGGCAGGCCTTTTGCTTCATGATCCTATTCTAATCTGGGGCTTTTTTAATTATTCATTGTTCCTTCGACTTGCCTTTGTTTCTCCTACTCCTTTGACTTGTTGACCATGACTAATTGGTTGGACGACTGCTGACTTCACTTGATGTTGAGTATTTTCCAAGCGCATGCCATGTAAGACTAGGTGGGACCATGGTTGTATTTAGCTATTCATGTGATACATGGTTGCCCTAGCATTATCTTGATAATATTGCTTGCTAGAATTGTCCTGCTATATACATTGTTCCACAAAGTTTTAATTAAGAGAAACTGCATTTTCACGTAATACCATAAAATCAACGTAATTTCGTGCTGCCTAAGGTCCAAAATATAATGTTGTTTGATTGCCCAAATCATGCTTTGATCAACAATTGGTGTAACGGTATGAAGTTTATGCTATGAAGAATAAATATGATTATATTAGTATTGGCATACTGCTTATTATGATTTTGTGATCATTTAATAAATAGTATTTCACAACATTATGGTGAAACCATTAATTTGAAAAGTCAAACTATGTCTTATATTTTGGAACAACGGGAACAGTAGCATGTTCACCCTTCTCGTCGACATCCATGATCATTCATATAATTTAGTCATGGTACCAAGAAAAGGCACCACTATATAAAGTGTAAAGGTGAATAAGGACAACAAACAAAACAATTTAAAACCAAATTGTTGATTTTTTTGCGGGGTCAAAAAATCAAGAAAAACTGTTGCGCAATAGGTTTCACCATCAAAAGAACACACTATCTAACATGGACATATTTTCCAAAATAACTTGGTCATACTTCATAGAGGCTAAGGAAGTTAAATATAGGATTGAAAATAAAGAACATAGAATGCCATTGTACTATGTAAATTACTAACATAATAGGAGCATATGTAAAGTAAAACGATAGAACTATACAAAATAGGATTTCGATGTTAAAGATGCCCCTATAGCATATCTCGTAGCAAAACATGGGATGCAAGTAATAACATGCTATCATGTCAAATTTTCTTATAGATATAAGAAATTGAAAATCATATATCAAAATCAACAAACTAGAAATCACATTTCAGTAAGATGAATCTAATTGTGGAGACGCCCTAGAAGATTAAAATATGGAAAGATGTATGTATAGAAATTTGGAAAATCATCAAAAATAAAAGGTTAAAATTGTAGATATAAAATGAAATCAGAAAATAAAGATTATTTAGAAGCCATCAAAAAATAAGAACAAAAAATGAAGGCAATTGCGGCACGGGATTTGAAATGAGTGTCATTGCCCATGATATCGAAGCATAAGTTATTAGACCACCAACCAATGAGAAGGAACTTGGATGCAAACAATTGAAGTTTCAAAACTAGGAAAATTTTAACGGTTGTGTATTTCAATTTCCAACATGAATATGCATTAACCCTTCAACTAAAGAATTTTTGCATCCCAAGTCTAAAAGAGAACATATGCCTAACAAGGTTAACTACCCATATATGGTTAGTTTGTAACTGGATTTTATTGAACTTGCCCTATGATAGTGCAGAAACAACGTTCCTCTCGAGCTGTGGGAAGGCTCGGTATCCACTGCCTACCGACCCCATGCAGATGGATATGAAAATCATGTTGCTAGTCAAAGCCAACATTCTACTTGTATTTATTGTTATGGAAAGTTTAAATACTAGACACCAATGACTAGAAAGAACTTCCATTCGATGATGTTTTGTGTGTTCTTTGTACTGAAAAACAATACTGAGAGCTTGCTACATATATTATTCAACTGTGATTTTAGATAGAGTTTCTAGTTCACATTAGGTAGCATAGCCAGGAATAAAATGGAGGGTGTGCACACTCAAAACAAAATCTACCTAATCCAAGTGTCATACAATATTCAGACAATATGAACCTTGCTCTGCTTGTACCAAAGGGGATAACGATTATATATAGCATCATCTATTGGTGAATGAAGATATGAGCATGATATGTCGTTGATGTGAAACAAGAGAAGGATGATATCCATGATAAGAAGTACCAGAGGAGTACAACAAGGGAATAAGACTTTCATGTATGTGGACTACTAGATAATAATAACTTACCATATATCTCTTCTTGTGGTCCCACCTGAGTACCCCGGGTTTCTTGTATTATCTCAATACTTATCTCACTTGCATGTGCTTAATGGTGATGTTTGGTTTGTTACAACATAATCAATTAATGACTCTTTGTTTGTATCAACTATTGGCGTTCCTTTCTGGAAAATAAATTTTTCAAGCACTGTCATTATGTCATTCTGATCAGGACATACATTTGTATAATAACTATTATTTTCCTACAAAGGGGAAATAGTGTATGTTACATTTTCAAGATAAGCCTTCATATCTTTCAACGCCATGAGGTTTTCCTGGAACTTGGGTGCAACATAGGATTCCACACGCGACCAGGAGAAGAACCATTAGTTGGCCTCAACTGTTATCAAACAACAATAATATAGTCGGTCTGAAGTCATTCTCTAAACTTACAATGTAGGTGGTCAGGAGAAATATCATTATTGTCTCCATGTTCTATTAAGGGTCTAAAATATTCTACTGCAAAATTGTGAGGATGATGAGAAATAAAGCCTTGATCTCCTACACAATGAGGAAGATGCCTTGACATTCTGAGGCATGTGGAAGATGCCAAGCATGTAAGTTGTCAACTAGTAATCCAGGAGGATAATATCAAGAATATGGGCCTTGCTCTACCGGACTAATATATAACACAAAGTTACCACATGATTCCCCTAGTTTCTTCTATTTATTCAATACTTACCTCCTCCTTGCATATGTTTACCGGTGATTTTCGGTTGGTATAACCCAACCGATTAATGAGTCTTTGTTTGCATCAATTGTTGATGTGTCTTTCTATAAAAAGTATCTTTCAATGATTGTTATTATTTCTTTCTGCCTGGTAAATACATCAATATATGAACATTTTTTATCCTTGAAAGGAGAAAAGGTGTATCTTACATTTTCCTGAGAAGCCTCCCTATCTTTCAAAACCACAATGATTGTTCCTGGACCTTGTGTGTGACATGGGACACCACACAAGGTCAGGAGTAAAACCTCTAGGTGGCCTTGAGTATTGTGAATCTAAAATAGTATAGTTGGTCTCAAGTCATTTGGTAAGCATCCAATGCTATTGGTTAGGAGGAACACAGTTGTTATTACTATTAAGGGCTTGAAATATTCTAGTACAAAATTGGGAGGACGATGTGGGATGAAGACTTGATCTCTTACACAAGGAGGATTCCAATCAAATACGCCTTGACATTCTGGGGCATGAGGAGGACGTCAATTATGTAACACTTAACCTTGTAGTTTAGTTGAGGATGCCGAGTATGTAAGTTGTCACCTAGTAGTCCAGGAGGCGACTATGGATAATATGAGCCTTGCTCTTCTAGTACCAAATAAGGAAGCCCAAAATATGGGCCATTATCTAGTCGTTCATAAAGGGGATGAACAGGGTATGATTGTTGATCATAAATAAGACAATGATAATATCCATGATAAGCAATAACTAGATGAGGACAATGATAGAATAAGATTTGCATGTAGATAGACTAATGGATAATACAAACTTACCACATATTGCTTTTTTGCTTCTGCAAGAGTTCCCCTGGTTTCTTGTATTTTCTCAATACTTATCTCTCAATTGGATGTGTTTATCGGTAATTTTTTGTTTGATACAACATAACTTGTTGATGAGTCTTTCGTATCAACACTAGAGGAGCCTTTCAAAAAGCCAAAAAATAAGTATTGTTCTTATGTCCTTATGTCCGTAACAAATATAAATATATCAACTATTTTTCCCTTGCAAGGGGAAGAAATGTATGTTACATTTCCTTGAGAAGCCTTCGATCTTTTAAAACCATAGCCATTGATCTAGGACATTACGTGCCATATGGGACACGACACATGACCATGACACCCACATTCACATACCACACATAATGGCGACTCCCACCTCTGCCCGCCACCTAAACCCTAGCCACACACATCACCAACGATATACACCTTTAGCCGTGGGTTTTTCCTTCTGATCGTGCCATATTCTCCGGCGCTCTCTCCTCTCTTTATTGGTGGGTTCTCAATGGTTGTTCATGCATCCATTTACTTGGGCTTGGATTTATCCTCGGGGATGGGTATGGCACAAGAGATAGGTCGCATCTTTCGTAGATCGGTGCACCTCACGAATGACTGTGGGCACTTCACCATGGTTGTATCTTTTGCTCGTCACTCCGAGAGCAAGGAGCATAAATGGGGTGCTACTCTTAAACTGCATTGGCTTTTTCCGAAGAGGAGGGGCGAAGCAATATAATAGAGATAAGTATTTCCCTTAGTGAGAACCAAGGTTATCGAACCAATAGGAGAATCAAGAAAACTCCCATTGTCATCACCTACAAACATCAGACCAAACACTTGCACCCAACCCGGGCAAGAGGGTTGTCAAGCCCCTTGAACTTGCAAGGATTAATTCTGATAGATAGATAACACAAACAACAAAAGTAAATAAATCAAAGTATAAGTGCAACAAGGTAATTTTGGGTTTTGGCAATATGATTAAGTACACATGGGGCCCGTAAGTTTTCACTAGAGGCTTCTCTCTCGAACATTGCACATGGTGGGTAAACAAATTGTTGTTGGGCAATTCACAGAATTTCGCATAGTTACGACATGTTATTCACGATAATGATTATGTGTATATAGGAATCACTTCCATAAACAAGTAGGCCGAAATGATCATGCATCTGCTACTGTTACTCCACTTCGAGAGCGCTTCTATGCTTGCCTCTCTAGGTATTAAGTTCATGACAAACAGAGTAATGCTTGGAGCAAGATGACATGATGTAGACAAAGTAAGACAAGCAATATGTTCAAACCCATCGTCTTATCCTTATTGTCAATAATAGAAATATGCGTCTTGTCCCCTTCTATCACTGGGATATCGTGCACCGCAAGATTGAACCCACTACAATGCACCACTCCCAGTGAAGATAAATCAATCTAGTTGGCCAAACCAAATGGGTAGATCAGAGAGAAATACGAAGCTATAATAATCGTGCATAATAGAATTCATAGGAGACTCAATTACTTTCAAACAATAATCTAATAATAAACCAACAGTTCATCAGATCCCAATAAACACGCGCAAAAGAGGATTACATCGAATAGATCACCGCGAGAATCATGACAAACATTGTATTGAAGATCATAGAAAGAGAAGAAGCCTTCTAGGTACTAGCTATGGACTCATAGGTCTATGGTGGACTACTCACACATCATCATAGAGGTAGTAAGATTGATGTAGATGGCCTCCGTGATCGATTCCCCCTCCGGCAGGGCACGGGAAAAGGACTCCAATGGATGCCCTACCCCACAGGACGCGCCCTCTCAGCTTGTCGCTCCCTCGTGCGGCTTCCAGCCTCCTCCCAAAGCTTCATGGGCCCAAAATCTTCTAGAAAAAATCACCAAACAGTTTCATCGGGGACTCCTGAAAGGTCGATATGGTTGACTAGAGGGGGGAGGTGAATAGGCAACTAACACTTTTTAACTATTCTTTAACAATTTAGTCTTAGCAACAAATAGGTTGGCTAGATGTGCAACTAGGTGATCAACTTATATGATGCTAATCACAACAAGCACATGAGCAAGCAAGGGATACAACACAATAATAGCTTGCAAGAAGTAAAGGTAAGAGATAACCAAAAGTGGAGCCAGCGGAGACGAGGATGTGTTACCGGAGTTCCTTCCCTTGTGAGGAAGTACATCTCCGTTAGAGCGGTGTGGAGGCACAATGCTCCCCAAGAAGCCACTAGGGACACCATATTCTCCTCACGCCCTCACACAATGCGAGATGCCGTGATTTCACTATTGGTGCCCTTGAAGGTGGCGACTGAACCTTTACAAACAAGGTTGGGGCTACCTCCACAACTTAATTGGAGGCTCTCAATGACACCACGAAGCATCACCACAATGGAATGTGGCTCCGAGGTGACCTCTGTTGGAAATATGCCCTAGAGGCAATAAATAAAGTGTTTATTATTATATTTCCTTGTTCATGATAATAGTTTAGTATCCATGCTATAATTGTATTGATTGGAAACACATTACATGTGTGGGTAAATAGACAACACTTGGTCCCTAGTATGCCTCTAGTGAACTAGCTCATTAACCAAAGATGGTCAAGGTTTCCTAGCCATTGACATGTGATGTCATTTGATAAACAGGATAACATCATTAGAAGAATGATGTGATGGACAAGACCCAAACTACAAACATAACATATGATCGTGTCAGTTTATTGCTACTGTTTTCTGCATGTCAAGTATATATTCCTATGACCATGAGATCATGCAACTCACGGACACCGAAGGAGTACCTTGTGTGTATCAAACGTCGCAACATAACTGTGTGACTATAAAGGTGCATTATAGGTATCTCCGAGGGTGTCTGTTCGGTTGGCATGGATCAAGACTGAGATTTGTTACTCCGTGTGACAGAGAGGTATCTCAGGGCCCACTCGGTAATACAACATCACAATAAGCCTTGCAAGCAAAGTGATTAAAGAGTTAGCGACGGGATCTTGTATTACGGAACGAGTAAAGAGACTTGCCGGTAACGAGGTTGAACTAGGTATACAGATACCGACGATCGAATCTCGGGCAAGTAACATACCGAAGAACAAAGCGAACATCATACGGGATTAACTGAATCCTTGACATAGAGGTTCGACCGATAAAGATCTTCATAGAATATGTAGGAACGAATATGGGCATCCAGGTCCCGCTATTGGTTATTGACCGTAGAGGTGTCTCGGTCATGTCTACAAAGTTCTCGAACCCGCAGGGTCTGTAGACTTAAGGTTTGGTGACGTTTCGGTAGTATAGAGTTATGCATGGTGGTGACCGAAGATTGTTCGGAGTCCCAGATGAGATTCCATACATCATGAGGAGCTCCGGAATGGTTCGGAGGTAAAGATTGATATATAGGAAGTCCTGTTTTGGTCGCCGAAAAAGTTTCGGGCTCATCGGTAGTGTACCGGGAGTGCCGGTAGTGTACCGAGGGACCATCAGGAGGGGTATTTCGACCCAAGAGGCTACATGGGCTGGGGGAGGGTGAATACCAGCCCTTTGTGTTCTGGTGGAAGTCCCACACAAGGCCCATGCAGCTGAGAAGAAAATCCCAAAAGGAAAAAGCTGGAAAAAGGCAAAAAGGGCCAAATAAGGAAGGAGTCCTAATCGTACTAGGAGTGGAGGAGGAGGACTCCTCCCTCCTGGTTCGGCCGAACCATAGGGCTGGCCCCTTGAGGGACAAACCTCCTCCTCCCCTCCTCCGATATATACTAGTGGTTTTGAGGGTTTTTGGACAAGATTTTCTGCGACGTGCTGCCCTCTCCTCTAGTGCATAGTTTCTCCTCTAGATCGGTTTTCTACAGTGCTTAGACGAAGCCCTGCCGGAACAACTCCACCACCATCGCCGGAGCGCCATCATGCTACCGGATAACCCTTCCACCTCTCCGCCCCCTCTTGCTGGATCAATAAGACGGAGATCGTCATCAAGCCGCACGTGTGCTGAACGCGGAGGTGTCGTCCATTCGGTGCTAGATCGGGACGGATTGTGATTGGATCGCGGGACGCTCGGCGATTTGGATCACGAAGATGTTCGACTACATCAACCGCGTTTCTTAACGCTTCCCACTTAGCAATCTACAAGGGTAGATACACTCTCCCTCTCGTGGATGCTCATCACCATGGATAGATCTTGCGTGTGCATAGGAAAATTTTTGTTTCCCATGCAGCGTTCCCCAACAGTGGCATCATGAGCTAGGTCTGTGTGTAGATAAGGTCTTGAGGAGAACACAAAGAGTTTGTGGGCGTTGATTCTTAGATTGCTTCCTCCCTTGGTCGTGTTTTGGTTCAGCGGTATTGTAGGATGAAACGGCTCGGACCAACATTACTCGTACGCTTACGAGAGACCGGTTCCATCGACTGACGTGTAACTTTGTTGCACAAATATGGCTGGCAGGTGTCTGTTTCTCCTACTTTAGTTGGATCGGATTTGACAAAGGTGTTCCTTGAGAAGGTTGAAAAGCAACTTATGTATCACCGTTGTGGTTTATGCGTAGGTGAGAATTGTTCTTGCTAGATACCCATAGCAGCCACGTAAAACATGCAACAACAATTAGAGGACGTCTAACTTGTTTTTGCAGGGTATGATGTGATGTGATATGGCCAATTACATGATGAGATATATGTGATGTATGAGATGATCATGTGTTGTATAGAATATCACGACTTGTATGTCGATGAGTACGGCAACCGGCAGGAGCCATAGGGTTGTCTTTAATTATTGTATGACCTGCGTGTCAATCATTATGTGCTATGCAATGCTTTACTTTATCGCTAAACGGTAGCAATAGTAGTAGAAGAATGGTGGGTGCGACAGCCCCGATGGCGACACGTTCATGGAGATCAAGATGATGGAGATCATGGTGTTGTGTCGGTGACGATGGAGATCATCCCGGTGCTTTCAAGATGGAGATCAAAAGCACAAGTTCATGGCCATATCATGTCACTTATGATTTGCATGTGATGTTAATCCTTTTATGCACCTTGTTTTTCTTAGGACAATGGTAGCATTATAAGGTGATCCCTCACTTAAATTTCAAGATGAATTG
This sequence comes from Hordeum marinum, assembly GCA_022496015.1. Lineage (NCBI taxonomy): Eukaryota > Viridiplantae > Streptophyta > Magnoliopsida > Poales > Poaceae > Hordeum > Hordeum marinum. The sequence continues at coordinate 541,078,783 of CM039673.1, read as the reverse complement.
TGTTCTCCCTGAGTGTGCACCGTTGCGAAAGTTCGTCGTGTCGAGACACCACGTGATGATCAGGTGTGATAGACTCTACGTTCACATACAATGGGTGCAAGCCAGTGTTGCACATGCAAAACACTCGGGTTAAACTTGACGAGCCTATCATGTACAGACATGGCCTCGAAACACAAGAGACCGAAAGGTCAAACATGAGTCATATAGTAGATATGATCAACATGATGATGTTCACCATTGAAACCACCTCAACTCACGTGATGATCGGACTTGAGTTGGTGAATTTGGATCATGTGACACTCAGATGACCTGAGGGATCTCAATTTGAGTGGGAGCTTGAGTAATTTGATTAACTAAACTCATTATCTTGAACAATAGTCTAAGCAACCTTTGCATATTTATGTTGTAGATCAATGGCTCGCGTAGTAGCACCCCTGAATTTTAATGCGTTCCTAGAGAAAGCTAAGTTGAAAGATGATGGAAGTAACTTTGTTGACTGGGCCCATAATCTGAGGATTATCCTCACAGCTTCCCAGAAATCATATGTCCTTGATGCACCGCTTGGTGACCAACCAGAAGACATGACCTCCGAAGACGTTAAGAACGCTTGGGAGGCACGTTCTGGAGATTACTCAATAGTTTAGTGTGCAATACTATATGGATTAGAACCGGGACTTCAAAGACGTTTTGAACGTCATGGAGCATATGAGATGTTCCAGGAATTGAAGTTTATCTTTCAGAAGAATGCCTGAATCGAGAGGTACGAGACCTCCGATAAGTTCTATGCTTGCAAGATGGAGGAGAACGGGTCTATCAGTGAACATATAATCAGAATGTCTGGGTATGCGACTCGTCTAGCGGAGTTGGGAATTGCCCTTCCGCCAGAAGCGATCACTGACAGAGTTCTTCAATCACTGCCACCTAGTTACAAGAGCTTTGTGATGAACTATAACATGCACGGGATGAACAAGTCAGTTGTCGAGCTGTTTGCGATGCTAAAAGTCGCTGAGTCTGAAATCCAGAAAGAACAACAAGTGTTGATGGTCAATAAAACCACTAGTTTCAAGAAGAATGGCAAGGGCACGAGCAAGAAGGGTAAAACCAAGAAGGATGGCGAAGCAGTTGCTACTCCTGTAAAGAAGCCCAAGTATGGACCCAAGCCAGAAACTGAGTGCTTTCATTGCAAGGGAACTGGTCACTGGAAGCGTAACTACCCCAAGTACCTGGCTGACAAGAAGGCGACCAACGACAAACAAGGTATATATGATATACATGTTATTGATGTGTACCTTACTAGCTCTCGTTGTAGTGCCTAGGTATTTGATATCGGTTCGGTTGCTCACATTTACAACTCAAAACAGGAACTACGGAATAGATGAAGGCTGGCAAAGGATGAAGTGACGATGCGCGTGGGAAATGGTTCCAAGGTTGATGTGATCGCCGTCGGCACGCTCTCTCTTCGATTACCTTCGGGATTAGTGATGAACCTGAATAATTGTTATTTAGTGCCTGCCTTAAGCATGAACATTATATCTGGATCTTGTTTATTGCGAGACGGTTACTCATTTGAATCAGAGAATAAAGGTTGTTCTATTTATATGAGTAATATCTTTTATGGTCATGCACCCAATGTGGGGGGTTTATTCATATTAAATCTTGATAGTGATGACACACATGTTCATAACATTGATGCCAAAAGATGTAGAGTTGATAATGATAGTACCACTTTCTTGTGGCACTGCTGTTTAGGTCATATTGGTGTAAAACGCATGAGGAAGCTTCATGCTTATGGACTTTCGGAGTCACTTGATTTTGAATCACTTGACACATGTGAACCATGCCTCATGGGCAAGATGACTAAAACGCCGTTCTCTGGAACAATGGAACAGGCGAGTGACTTATTGGAAATCATACATACTAATGTGTGCGGTCCAATGAATGTTACAGCGCATGGTGGATATCGTTATTTTCTCACCTTCACTGATGACTTAAGTAGATATGGGTATATTTACTTAATGAAACACAAGTCTGAAACGTTTGAAAAGTTCAAGCAATTTCAGAGTGAAGCTGAGAATCATCGTAACAAGAAGATTAAATTCTTGCGATCTGATCGAGGAGGTGAATATCTGAGTTATGAGTTTGGCAGTCACTTAAGACAGTGTGGAATTGTTTGATAGTTGACACCGCCCGGAACACCACAGCGTAATGGTGTGTCCGAACGTCGTAATCGAACCTTATTAGATATGGTGTGATCTATGATGTCTCTTGCTGATTTGCCACTATCGTTTTGGGGTTATGCATTAGAGATAGCTGCATTCACTTTAAATAGGGCACCATCAAAATCCATTGAGACGATGCCATATGAACTATGGTTTCGCAAGAGGCCAAAGTTGTTGTTTCTTAAAGTTTGGGGATGTGATGCTTATGTCAAAAAGCTTCAGCCTGAAAGGCTGGAACCCAAAGCAGAGAAATGCGTCTTCATAGGATACCCGAAAGAGACAGTCGGGTATACCTTCTATCTCAGATCCGAAGGCAAAGTGTTTGTCGCTAAGAACGGAACATTTCTTGAGAAAGAGTTTCTCTCGAAAGAATTGAGTGGGAGGAAAATAGAGCTTGATGAGGTTATTGAACCTTTACTTCAACCACAAAATAGCGCAGCGCAGAAAGATGTTTCTGTGGAACCTACGACGGTAGAAGAGGAAGTTAATGATGATGATCATGAAGCTTCGGATCAAGCTACTATTAAACCTCGTAGGTCGACAAGGGTGCGTACTACTCCTGAGTGGTACGGCAACCCTGTCTTGGAGGTCATGTTGTTTGACAACAATGAACCTATGAGCTATGGAGGAGCAGTGATGGGCCCGGATTCCGAAAATGGTTAGAGGCCATGAAATCCGAGATGGGATCCATGTATGAAAACAAAGTATGGACTTTGGAAGTATTACCTGAAGGGCGAAAGTCCATTCAGAACAAATGGATCTTTAAGAAGAAGACAGACGCGGATGGTAATGTCACCGTCTATAAAGCTCGACTTGTGGCAAAGGGTTTTTCACAAGTTCAAGGAGTTGACTACGATGAGACCTTCTCAGCCGTAGTGATGCTTAAGTCTGTCAGAATCATGTTGGAAATAGCGGCTTATTTCGATTATGAAATTTGGCGGATGGATGTCAAAACAGTGTTCCTCAACGGTTTCCTTGAGGAAGAGTTTTATATGATGTAACCAGAAGGTTTTGTCAATCCATAGAATGCTGACAAAGTTTGCAAACTCTAGCGATCCATTTATCGGCTGGTGCAAGCATCTCGGAGTTGGAATAAGCGCTTTGATGAGGTGATCAAAGCGTTTGGGTTTATACAAGTTTATGGAGCAGCTTGTATTTACAAGAAAGTGAGTGGGAGCTCTATAGCGTTTCTAGTATTATATGTGGATGACATATTGCTAATTGGAAACAATATAGAAATGCTGGAAAGCGTGAAGGAATATTTCAACAAGAGTTTTTCAATGAAGGACCTAGGAGAAGTTGCTTTCATATTAGGCATTAAGATCTATAGAGATAGATCGAGACGCTTGATAGCACTTTCACAGAGCACACACCTTGATAAAGTTTTGAAGAAGTTCAAAATGGATCAGGCCAAGAGGGGTTCTTGCCTGTGTTACAAGGTGTGAAGTTGAGTAAGACTCAATGCCCATTGACTGCAGAAGATAGAGAAAAGATGAGTGTCATCCCCTATGCTTCAGCCATAGGCTCTATCATGTATGCAATGCTGTGCACAAGACCCGATGTCAGCCTTGCCATAAGTATGGCCTGAAGGTTTCAAAGTGATCCTGGAATGGAACACTGGGCGGCGGTCAAGAATATCCTTAAGTACCTGAATAGGACTAAGGAAATGTTTCTTGTTTATGGAGGTGATGAAGAGCTTGCCGTAAAGGGTTACGTTGATGCAAGCTTTGACACTGATCTGAGTGACTCTAAGTCACAAACTGGATACATATTTATTCTCAACGGGGGAGCGGTAAGCTGGTGCAGTTCCAAGCAAAGCATGGTAGCCGATTCTACATGTGAAGCGGAGTACATCGCAGCCTCGGAGGCGGCGAAGGAAGGTGTCTGGATGAAGCAGTTCATGACAGATCTTGGAGTAGTGCCCAGTGCACTGAATTCAATGACTATGTTCTGTGACAACACTGGTGCCATTGCTTTGGCCAAGGAACCAAGGTTTCACAAGAGGACCAGACACATAAAGTGACACTTCAATTCCATCCACGATTACATCGAGGAGAAGGACATAAATATTTGCAAAATGCACATGGATCTGAATGTTGCGGACCCATTGACTAAACCTCTTCCAAGGGCTAAACATGATCAACACCAGAACTGCATGGGTGTTTGATTCATTACAATGTAAATCACATAGTGATATGAACTAGATTATTGACTCTAGTGCAAGTGGGAGACTATTGGAAATATGCCCTAGAGGCAATAAATAAAGTGTTTATTATTAATTTCCATGTTCATGATAATTGTTTATTATCCATGCTATAATTGTATTGATTGGAAACACATTACATGTGTGGGTAAATAGACAACACTTGGTCCCTAGTATGCCTCTAGTGAACTAGCTCGTTAATCAAAGATGGTCAAGGTTTCCTAGCCATTGACATGTGATGTCATTTGATAAACGGGATCACATCATTAGAAGAATGATGTGATGGACAAGACCCAAACTACAAACGTAGCATATGATCGTGTCAGTTTATTGCTACTATTTTCTGCATGTCAATTATATGTTCCTATGACCATAAGATCATGCAACTCACGGACACTGGAGGAGTGCCTTGTGTGTATCAAACGTCGCAACGTAACTGGGTGACTATAAAGGTGCATTACAGGTATCTCTGAGGGTGTCCGTTGGATTAGCATGGATCAAGACTAGGATTTGTTACTCCGTGTGATGGAGAGGTATCTCAGGGCCCACTTGGTAATACAACGTCACAATAAGCCTTGCAAGCAATGTGACTAAGTCTTAGCCACAGGATCTTGTATTACGGAACGAGTAAAGAGACTTGCCGGTAACGAGGTTGAACTAGGTATACAGATACCGACGATCGAATCTCGGGCAAGTAACATACCGAAGAACAAAGGGAACATCATACGGGATTAACTGAATCCTTGACATAGAGGTTCGACCGATAAAGATCTTCATAGAATATGTAGGAACAAATATGGGCATCCAGGTCCCGCTATTGGTTATTGAACGTAGAGGTGTCTCGATCATGTCTACATAGTTTTCGAACCTGCAGGGTCTGCACACTTAATGTTTGGTGTCATTTCGGTAGTATAGAGTTATGCATGGTGGTGACCGAAGGTTGTTCGGAGTCTCGGATGAGATTTCGGACGTCACAAGGAGCTCCGTAATGGTCCGGAGGTAAAGATTGATATATAGGCAATCCTGTTTTGGTCATCGGAAAAGTTTCGGGATCATCGGTAGTGTACCGGGAGTGCTGGTAGTGTACCGGGGGACCATCCGGAGGGGTATTTCGACCCAAGAGGCTACATGGGCTGTGGGAGGGTGAATACCAGCCCTTAGTGGGCTGGTGGAAGTCCCACACAAGGCCCATGCAGCTGGGAAGAAAATCCCAAAAGGAAAACGGTGGAAAAAGGCAAAAAGGGCCAAATAAGGAAGGAGTCCTAATCCTACTAGGAGTGGAGGAGGAGGACTCCTCCCTCCTGGTTCGGCCGAACCATAGGGCTGGACCCTTGAGGGCCAAGCCTCCTCCTCCCCTCCTCCTATATATACTAGTGGTTTTGGGGGTTTTGGACAAGATTTTCTGCCACGTGCTGCCCTCTCCTCTAGTGCATAGTTTCTCCTCTAGATCGGTTTTCTACAGTGCTTAGGTGAAGCCCTGCCGGAACAGCTCCACCACCATCGCCGGAGCGCCGTCACACTGCCGGAGAACTCTTCCACCTCTCCGCCCCCTCTTGCTGGATCAAGAAGGCGGAGATCGTCATAAAGTCGTACGTGTGCTGAACGCGGAGGTGCCATCCGTTCGGTGCTAGATCGGGACGGATCGTGATTGGATCGCGGGACGCTCGGCGATTTGGATCGCAAAGACGTTCAACTACATCAACCGCGTTTCTTAACGCTTCCCGCTTAGCGATCTACAAGGGTACGTAGATCCACTCTCCCTCTCATAGATGCTTATCACCATGGATAGATCTTGCGTGTGCGTACAAAAAATTTTGTTTCCCATGCGACGTTCCCCAACAACCTCAACCGTCTAGGGTGCTCAAACACCCAAGAGTAACACAAGGGATTAGTGGGGGGAATCAAATTTCTCTTGGTGGAAGTGTAGATCAGGGCCTTCCCAACCAATCCCTAGAAAATCAACAATTTTGATTGGCTAGGGAGTGAGATCGGGCTAAAATGGAGCTTTGAGCAACAATGTAGCTTGGGGAGGGAAGAGGTGGTCTTCTTGGGTAGAATACCCCCTTTATATAGTGGGGGGTAGGATCCAACCGTTATCCACACTCTCAGCCCGTGCTTTGCGGTACTACCACACAATGCCACGGTACTACCGCAAGGGACTACGGTACTACAACAGCAGGGTGCGGTACTACCGCTTGCACGGTAGTAACCAGACGCAGGCCGATTGCACAAGGCAACTAGCTGTAGAACCACCGGAGCGGTACTACCGCGAGCACACACGGTACTACCGCATGGTCGGTAACGACTGGCACAGGAGATACACGGAAGTAAAAAAAATTACTTCCGTGCCTACCTCCGCTGAGGGCGAAGCTGCAAAAAAGTCCGGCACGGTAGTACCAGAAATACATCACGGTACTACCGCATGAGGGCGGATGTAAAAAAATTACATCCGCACCTACTACCGCAGGCGCATGCACCAGGGCTGGGGACAGCGGTACTACCGCTCCATCGAGCGGTACTACCACGGGCACCTGCAGTACTACCGCTCCCTTGAGCGGTACTACCGCTAGCCACTGAAAACTAGCACCCTTCAACCTTCACTTTGCACAGACAATGAAAATGGACTGGAGCTCCATTGAAGCGAAGGAAAGGTGGTGCAATAGAACAGATGTGTACGTGTTGATTCCATCCAAAAGTTTTCAAAGCGGACCCCCTCTTAATAGTAAGGCTTTCCTACGACTCAAATCCACCGAAAGGAAACATAGAGAACAACTGTCTTCCATAAGCTCCGAGGGGCACCGAATCGCCTTGTGCCTAGACATGAGATATGTGAAATGCTCAATGCACACGCTTAGTCCACAATAGCATTGTCATTAATCACCAAAACCACTTAGGGAGAAATATGCCCTTACAATCTCCCCCTTTTTGGTGGATTGATGACAATACGTGATTTGCACATAAAGATATATAATGAGCATATGCAAACCCAAAATCGATAAAATATAGACAGGCTCCCCCTAGATGTGTGCTCTATAGATATGCTTTTGACTGCAAAGCACACACATTAGGATCAACACTCCCCCTATATTTTATAGGCAGGCACTCCTTGTAACAGAATGAATAACACTAAGCACGGAAACAAGGCATAGCATGTGAGCATGAAGATAAGGGTACATAATAGATAAACTCACAAGCTACTAATCATACTGGACAAGAATAAGATAAGAGTGATATCATATGTCTCACACCATATGATAGAAGAAGTCTCCTGGTCTCACACACAAATAACATAAACGAAAGTTCAACGAAAGAAAGGAGATGACGAAAAACAAAGGCAAACACTCACAAATCCTACATTCTCTCCCCCTTTGGCATCGAGATGCCAAAATGGCAGAGAGGACACCTAAGACATAGGTGGTAGCTCCCATGTAGAAAGATCAGTCATCAAGCTTCTCCTCTCATGCAGCTAGAATAGACTCCTCATCTGAATCAGCCCACTGGTACCTCTACTTCTCCATCCAAGTAGCCTCAGGAGTGATGTCCTTCTCAGAGACACTTGTCGTGGATTTGTCATGGCAAGATGTCCAGGTTAACGGACTTTAGGTGTGAGGCCATCGCAATTATGTGGCGGCTTGAAGGGGTTGGTCGGAATCGAGAGACGCGAGTTTACCCAGGTTCGGCCCCTCCGATGGAGGTAAAATCCTACGTCATGCTTGTCTGGTATTGATCAGGAGGAAGATCTCTCGGTTACAAGGGTGTTGTCTTTCTACCTCTAATCTCGAGAATCACTAATCTATCTATCTCTAATGACTTCAACTTGTCTCTCTGGGGGTGCCTTACCCCTCCTTATATAGGTGGAAGGGGTAACTTTACATGTAGAGTCCTACTAGGAGTAGGATTAGGACTAGTCTCTATAGAATCCTAATCTGGGTCTTGTTTCCTTCGTGAGGGAGGCTTTCTCTCTTTGAGCCTTCTCTTGTGAGCCTCCTGACGCCGGCTTGCACGTCGGGTCTTGGACCTGGTCGTCCTGCGACCCGCCTGCCGGGTCACCAATAAAACCCCATGTCTTAACCAGGTCTCCTGTGAGTCGCTAGGCCGGGTCATACCGCGGGGTATATCCCCAACATTAGCCCCCAGGTTGGCTTGAATTTATTTATGATAACCTCTTGAAATAGGAATAGTAAATATGTTAAGTGCCCGGCTTGATCCTTTGGCCATCTTATGAAGTGGTTCCTCAGAAATTTGGGTCTTTTCTGCATATGAATGAGTCGTCTTGAAAATCGTCTTGCTTGCCAGTGTCTTTTGAAAAAAATTGGGAATAGAATACCCATATGCCATTGAGTCGGCTTCCAATACTTTGGCTTAATGAAAACCTTGAAAATAAGAAATCCTCATGACGCGGATCTAGACTTCCATTGTTGTGAAGCAGGGTGTCTTATATAAACTCTGGCGGGTTATGATATTTTGATAACACCGGGTCATGAATGTTGGTGACGCCTGGTCTAACAACTGAACTCCATAATTAACATCTTGAAAATTCTCCTCAAAGTTTTTGATATGTCCATATTACCTGTAGCCCCCAAGCTCCGAGATTATCCATGATGACTTGGTTCTTTGCAATAATATATTGGACTGTGTAACCCCCAAGTGTCGGGCTGTCCTGCCTGCAGCAACCTGGGGCTTATAAATGTCTTATACCTTATGAAACTTCAGCAGGTGTAGCCTCCAAGGGCCGGCTCATCAGAATGTGATGAGACGGGTCTTCAATTTGAACTTCTTAATATGTCAAACAGTTGACTACTGTAGCCCCCAAGTGCCGGGTCGCTTGCCTGCAGTGACTTGGGACTTTGAAAAGTTTGACCTGAGCGGTGTAGCCCCAAAGGGTCGGGTTAGTAAGAATTACTTGGCTGGGACTTTAGAAAAAATATAGAAAGGCCGGCACATATCCTTGATATAATAGGGTCTTGCTTACAATTTAATGATTTGAAAACCGGCTTGCATTAGCCCCCAAGTGTTGTGGTGCGTGCTTGCAGCGACATGGGACTTGCATATTTGATATAAACTAGACTTGAATAGTGTAGCCCCCAAGTGTCGGGTCGTCTGCCTGCGGCGACTAGGGACTGTGTAAGAGTAATATGACTCCTCATAATGTACTTTAAAAGTTCTCTTTGAAGTAATATTAATCTGATATGAATGAATCTTTGACCGTGATTGTAATATAACTCGAAGTGAATGTCCTGGAATAATTCCTTTGTTTCTGAAATGAAATCCCTGCTCGTGGTTGCGGTGCAACCCGACAAATATATGTTTGAGAAATCCATGAGTGTTGTAGTATACTACAGAGCACAGGTTGAAAAATCCAATAGCCAGTCAATTAAATGACACGGCATTATATCTGATAGGGCGGCTCTTCAAGAATAATCCACTTTCCAATCTAGTTTAAAAAAACAATCACTTAATACTGGTTATGGTAAACCATGATGGAGATCCAGCCATGTTGGCTATTAAAGATCCATTTGTTCTTGCAGAAGTTTTTCATCATACTTAACGGTGGCCCATCTTAAGAGACAAGACCTGCAAAAAGTAAACAAGACAGAGTATATTCTGCATTGTATTAAGGGAAGCTTGAAAAAGCATGACCCGGAGATGTTAAAACCTTTCATAGCCTTGCTTCTTCTTTCATAATCTTGCTCTGATTCGGCTTGATAAGCCAGCATGACATGTGAATAGGATGCAATGTATGATGCTATGTATGATGCAATGTAGGATGCAATGTATGATGTAATGTATGATATTCTTGCTTTCCCTTCCCTTTTTGTTTTTCGAAAACTCATTGCTGGCCCTTCTGGGGGGACCTGTTGCTTTGAACTGCCTAACAATACAGGGTCTCTAACGAGAGTGACCGCCAATCTTGCACGGCTCAGGGTCTCTAGGCTAGATTAACTGTTAAGGGCACAACAAGCTAGAATTTGCAACGAGGCGAGTAGCCCTGGCTCATAAGCTACTTCTCACATGGCATAAATCCATCGTTTGGAACCTTAAACAGCATCACTTACTTAAGAGTTCCAAGGGCCACTTGGTGGAGAGTACGCAGCAGATGAGAGAGTTTCCCTTGCCGCTATATGAGGCCCTCGCAGGGGGTGAGTTGACAGCTTGCTGCAGCCCTAGCCGAGCGGCAGCTGCATACAGGCAGGTATAACTCGGCCTTAAAGCGCCTGAAAAGCCGATGAAGAGTGGGGGCGACCTTCACCCACTCTTGCACTTACTCTGGGTCCACGACCCACCTTACAGCGGCTAAAAAGCCGATCGAGAGGGTTTGAAGCTTAACCCGGAAGGTGGAATGCTCCCAAACGACCTTGTCGGGTACCCATGTTTGAACGGTCGCAACATGGAGGCTCATCCTCTTGGGGGACTTTAAATCTTTCACCAATAAGGTAGTGCACCCATGTTTGAACGGCTCGCAACATGGCGGCTCATCCTCTTTAGTGACCTTAAATCTTTCATCAGTAAGGCGGTGCACCCATGTTTGAATGGCTCACAACGTGGCGGCTCGTCCTCTTGAGCAACCTTTAAGCCTTTCGCCAGTAAGGCGGTGCACCCATGTTTGAACGGCTCGCAACGTGGCGGCTCGTCCTCTTGAGTGACCTTAAGTCTTTTGTCATCTTGCACGTCACCATCATGTGGGCCGCCGATTTGTAAGCCGCCATCTTGCAGACCGCCATCTTGTAAGTCGTTGCACAATGGTGCTATTTTGGCTGAAGAGACGGTCCAAAAGGTTGAGCAAGCTAAACCCGGCAGGTTGGAAGCCCCCAAGTGTCCATGTAGAGGTGTTCATCTTTGCACAAATCTATAATGCAAAAAGGAAAAAATGGCAGAGGCCCCGTCTTGCAGGGATGCCAACTTTATTATATGAGAAGCATAAATAGAATGAAGTATGTATGTACAAACATAGGAGTCAATGACTCAAGTATAGTAAGGTCGTAGATGAGCGATGTTCCACGGCCGGTGAGTTTCCTGTCCACAGGTACGTGACTCGTCTCGTACGTCGATGACATAATAAGACCCATTGTTCAGATTTCTGCTAACCACGAAAGGTCCTTCCCATTGGGGTGATAACTTGTGCGCATCTATCTCATGTTGAATTAAACGTAACACCAAGTCGCCTTCCTGGAATGTCAGGGTCTTGACCCTGTGGCTATGGTAGCAACGCAGGTCCTGTTGATAAATCGTTGATCGAGCTGCTGCAAGATCGTGTGCTTCATCTAGAGCATCCAATGCATCCTAACGCGTCGTTTCATTGTCAGCTTCCACATAAGCCGCCACCCGTGGTGAATCATGACGTATGTCGCTTGGTAACACGGCCTCCGCATCGTAGACCATAAAAAAGGGCGTGTAACCCATCGACCTGTTAGGCATAGTATTGATGCTCCAAAGGACGGACGACAGCTCCTCAACCCAACAACCCGGCGTTCTCTGTAAAGGAACCAAAAGTCGGGGCTTGATTCCTCTCAAGACTTCCTGATTGGCCCGCTCCGCCTGACTGTTGGAATGTGGATGAGCAAGAGTCGAAACATCAAGCCGGATGTGCTTGCTTTCCCAGAACACCTTCATAGCCCCCTTGCACAAATTTGTGTCATTATCTATAATGATGCTATGAGGGTATCCAAATCGGTATATCAATTTTTTAACAAACTGAACCATCGTGGCCGCATCGCACTTACTGACCGGCTCAACCTCCACCCACTTGGTCAATTTGTCCACTGGCACCAAGAGGTGCGTCTTCTTTTCCTTAAACCGTCTGAAAGGTCCAACCATATCAAGCTCCCATACTGCAAATGGCCAAGTGATTGGTAGCATCTATAACTCCTGAGCCGGCATATGAGCACGTCTTTCGAATTTCTGACACCCGTCACACTTATCGACCAGATCCTCCACATCCTTATGAGCCGTCAACCAGAAGAATCCATGTCGGAAAGCCTTAGCCACCAAAGACTTTGACCCGGCGTGATGTACGCAATCGCCAGCATGTATTTCATATAAAATTTCCTTTCCTTCCTCCGGAGAGACACAATGCTGGAAGACGCCGGTGACATTGTGCTTGTGCAACTATCCTCTAATGATGGTCATGTACATAGAACACCTCATGATTTGCCGTGCCAGAGTCTCATCTTCAGGCAACTCGTCCCGGGTAAGGTATGCCAGGTACGGCAATGTCCAGTCCGGAATAGCATGTAAAGCCGCCACTAGCTGCCCTTCCGGGTCAGGTATAGCCAGATCCTCCTCTGAAGGTAGCTTAACAGACGGGTGATAAAGTACATCCAAGAAAGTGTTAGGCGGCATCGGCTTACGCTGAGAGCCCAGTCTTGACAATGCATTCGCCGCTTCGTTCTTGCGACGATCAATATGATCCACCTGATAACCCCTGAAATGACCAGCAACGATATCTACCTCTCGCCGATAAGCCGCCATCTGCGGGTCCTTGAGTCCCACGTGCCTGACACCTGTTGTGCCACAAGATCTGAATCACCAAGGCACCTAACCTGGCTCAGGTTCATCTCCTTGGCCACACGAAGTCCATGAAGCAAAGCTTCATATTCAGCTGCATTGTTCGTGCAAGGAAACATCAACCTTAATACATAACAAAACTTATCACCTTTGGGGGAAGTTAAGACAACTCCATCCCCCGATCCCTCCAACTGTCTGGATCCATCAAAGTGAATTGTCCAATACGTGTCGTCCGGCTTTTCCTCTGGCGACTGACACTCCATCCAATCATTTATGAAATCCACCAATGCTTGAGACTTCACGGCTGTGTGAGGTACATACTTTAAATTGAGAGGCCCAAGCTCTAGCACCCACTTAGCAATTCTGCTAGTGGCTTCCCGATTATGAATTATATCTCCCAACGGAGAAGAGCTAACCACCGTGATCTGGTGTCCAAGGAAATAATGCTTGAACTTGCGATTTGCCATGAACACCCCGTATATTAGTTTTTGCCAGTGTGGGTATCTTTGCTTTGATTCTATAAGCACCTCATTGACATAATAAACCGGCCTCTGGACCGGATACTCTTTCCCTGCCTCCTTGCGTTCTACCACAATCGCAGCATTGACTGCCCTATTGTTAGCCGCCACATAAAGGAGCAAGGATTCCTTATCATTCGGAGCGGCTAAGATCTGCGGCTCAACCAACTGCTTCTTAAGTGCTTCAAGAGCTTCACCTGCAGCCTTACTCCAAATAAAGTCATCCGTCTTCCTCATCATCTGGTACAGAGGAATGGCCTTCTCCCCCAGGCGGCTGATGAAGCGGATTAAAGTGGCAATACGACCCGCCAAGTGTTGCACATCATTGATGCTCGCCGTCTTAGCTATTGACATGATGGCCTTTATCTTGTCCGGGTTGGCTTCGATACCTCGTTCTGAAACCAAGAAACCCAGAAGTTTGCCTGCAGGAACTCCAAAAACACATTTAGCCGGGTTAAGCATCATCTTATAGACCCGTAAGTTATCAAATGTTTCCTTTAGGTCATCCAGCAACATCTCCTTATTCCTTGACTTAACCACAATATCGTCACCATAAGCATGAACATTGCACCCAATCTGACCGTGAAGGCAATTCTGCACGCAACGTTGGTAAGTTGACTGCGCACTTTTGAGCCCAAACGGCATGGACACATAGCAGAAAGCTCCAAAAGGTGTTATAAATGAGGTCTTCTCTTTGTATTTAACTGCCATCTTGATCTGATGATAGCCTGAATAGGCATCCAGGAAACATAAACTCTCACAACCCGCCGTTGCATCAATAATCTGGTCGATACGAGGGAGGGCAAACGGGTCAACTGGACAAGCCTTGTTAATATCCGTGTAATCTATACACATACGCCACATGCCGTTCTCTTGAGCACCAGCACAGGATTGGCTAACCACTCCGGGTGAAATACTTCCATGATGAACCCTGCTGCCAAGAGTCGGGCTACCTCTTCTCCAATCGCTTTACGCCGCTCCTTGTTGAAACGGTGGAGGAATTGCTTAATCGGATTAAATTTAGGATCCACACTAAGGTGGTGCTCGGTGAACTCTCTCGGTACACCCGGCATGTCAGATAGCTTCCATGCAAAGATGTCCCGGTTCTCACGGATGAATTCGATGAGCGCGCTTTTCTATGCGGAGTCCATGTTAGCCCCGATAGTGAACTGCTTGGATGAGTCGCCCGGAGTAAAATCCACCAGCTTCGTGTCATATGCCGCAAACTTTAGGGGTCGATCAGACTCTGTACTAGGTTTCTTCAGTGGAGTCATGTCCGTCGGGTCAACGTTATCTTTGTAGAACTTAAGCTCTGCTTCTGCACAACTTGACTCTGCATAAGCCGCGTCTCCTTCCTCGCATTCTATGGCGACCTTCCGATCACCATGGACTGTGATCGTTCCATTGAGAGCCAGCATCTTAAGTTGCAAATAGACATAACAAGATCTGGCCATAAACTTTGCGAAAGCCGTCCAGCCAAACAGAGCATGATATGGGCTCTTTATTTTCACCACCTCGAACCACAAGGTCTCCACCCTATAGTTATATTCATCTCCAAACGCCACTTCCAAGGCAATCTTCCCCACTAGGTAGGCCTACTTGCCTGGCACCACCCCATGAAAAACGGTCGATGACGGCTTAAGAGCCTTATCAGTTAACTCCATCCATTGGAAGGTGTCGTAGTATAGGATATTGATACTGCTACCACCGTCCATGAGCACTTTTGTGAACTTATATCCTCCAACCTGACCGTGGCAGGTGATCCTCCCGGCTCCACGCAATTGGGTACTCTGACCATTTTAAGTATCGTGGGAGAGCCGGCATGGCTGCATTGACCGCCCTCTTGTGCAGCTTCTGATCCCGCTTGTCCAGGCTCGTAGTGAAGACATGATACTCTCCCCCACTAAGCTGTTTCGGGTTGCTCTATCCTGAGAGGTTATTCTATTGTTGACCACCATTGCTCTATTGCTGATGATTTCCTTGCTTTCCTTGATTATGATTGCTTTGGTCTTGATAACCTGAACCTAACCCGCCAGCGCCGAAGCCGGCTCCCGAGCCACCCGGACCTGAACCGCCTGATGAGATGTTACCATTGTTATGATTTTGACGAAGGCTTTGCTCCGGAAATTGGTGCATAATGTTGTACTCCGTCTAAGTGTGGGTGGCCTCCTTATCCGGCCGGCTGTGCGCCGGGCAAGGTCTGTTCAGTGCCTCTTCCAAGTTGTAAGGCACAGGTGCCCTATTTCTATTGAACTGCATCCTAAAGTTCCCATTGCCCCTAGGACGATCGTTCCCAGCCGGCTGTGCGTTGGTTTTCGCCACAAACTCTGACCCGCCATCTGGGTTCTTCCGGTTGCCTTGGTTGTCGTTCCCAGCACCTCCCTGACGGTTCTTACCATTGCCGCCCTTCTTACCCTGAGCTGACTTCTCATCGTTGGAGTCTAGGTCTTTGGTAGTATCTGAATCCGCATATTTGGTGAGAGCCGTCATGAGATCACCCATATCCTGACAAGAATGCTTCAACCGCTCGAGCTTCTATTTTAGGGGTACTAAGTGACAATTCCTTTCTAAAATCAGAACCGCCTGGGACACTGAAATATTCTCAGATGAGTGGATTACCATCGAGACCGGCCACACCCAATGATGGGACAACTCACCTTCTTGCTGCACACAAAGATCCAGATCCACAATCGTCATTGGTTGCCTGCAGGTTCCCTTGAAATTATTGATGAAGCGTGCTTTCAACACGGCCCAAGATGTGATGGTATTGGGTGGCAAGCCCTTTTATCAAGTGCAGACCGGTCCTTCTAGCATCATGACGAAGTATTTCGCACAAACTGCTTCATTGACGTCCACCATCTCCATAGCAAGCTCATAGCTTTCGATCCAAGCCTCCGGGGGGAAGATCTGTCATGTAATTGGGCACCTTCCGTGGCCCCTTAAAGTCCTTGGGCAAACGTGCACTCCTCAAATCTCCTGTGAGACACTGCACACCAAATTCCTTGGAAGAAGCGCCGACAGGTGTTGCCGGTGCCGGCTTAGAGACCTCCGGGTAATCCATCATCGGTGTTGATGCTTGCTGAGCACGACCCCTATCCATAGGCCCCTGAATATCCATCTCAGGCGGGTTGTTATTGGGCGGGTTCCGCCTTCGCTCACCGCTGGAGACCGCTGGCGAGTCAATGCACCGGCTGTAGCTACGGCTATGAACCGGCGTGGAGTGCACCCGGCTCCGGCTGTGTGTGTACCTCTATTGCTGAGCCACCGCTATCTGCAACAGGTTAATCGCATTCCTTGCCTCTTCAGCAAACGGTGTTCCTTCGGCCAAGGGGAGGGCGTCAAGCCTGGCAGTCGTCGCTATCATATTTTCCACCGGATTAGAGTAATGGCCAGGTGGCGTCACAACATGCCGCGACATAGGTCTGTTCCTCCGTGGCGGGTCTAAATGCCGTGGTGCCTCTACCACCCGGGTCACCATTGGCGGCATACTTGGCCCAGCCCCGGGACTATTGAAAAGATTCCGAGGCTGAATAGGTAGTCCGACTTGAGTCCTTCTACGCTGAACCACCTCCGATGACCGCTGATCTAGATCAAAACGGAGAGCCTCCACCCTGAAATGTTCCCTCAGCATTCATCTGAGCTTGCATTGCATTGATATCCTCCTGGGCCTGAGCCATCCGTCCCTTGATCTGGTTAATCTCGGCGTTGCGCTCCATCTGATTCTCGGTTTTCACCTCCGTGGCCATCAGAGTTGCTAGCTCCTCCATGAGCTCTAGTAAAACTTGAGCTGGCGTCTTAGGAAGCTCCGCATCGGGGCGCGCTCCAGCCGCTGCTATAGAAGTCTCATCGTTGGAAGCCGGTGTCAGGCCCACCATGAACATGGCGGCTCGACTCGGTGGGTCATAGGGCTCCGGAATACTGCCACCATCGTCATAGCTCCCTAGCCTGCCGTCAGGAAGTTGATAGATTGACTCCCCATCCTCATTGGAAGATCCTTCATCTGAGAAAGCCAAGGTTTCTCCCGACAAGGAATCCCCCTGTCCTGCGTAAAGCCGACGAAAACACTCTTCCGCCCGGGTTGAGCACGGGTGAGTGTCGTGCGCTGGGCCGGCTCGAGGAGGTCGGTGCAGATGTCCGGCCCGCGTGTAGATCCATCTAGCTTGCTGATGAATATGTGCATCTTACCAATGGGAACCCGGTATACGTACACGATTGAGCCGGCTTCCTGCCCCATCCTGAATCGTCGATGTAGAGCTTGCCGCGGTGACTTTTTGTCATCAAGACGACAGCGTATCCTTCAATCCCTAGAAGAGAGCCCTTTGAGAACTCAACACCATCGCGCGCTGGCCCCATGGTGGGCGCCAACTGTCGTGGATTTGTCACGGCAAGATGTCTTGGTTAACGTACTTTAGGTGTGAGGCCGTTGCAATTATGTGGAGGCTTGAAGGGGTTGGTCGGAATCGAGAGACACGAGTTTACCCAGGTTCAACCCCTCTGATGGAGGTAAAAGCCTACGTCCTTCTTGTCTGGTATTGATCATGAGGAAGATCTCTCAATTACAAGGGTGTTTTCTTGCTACCTCTAATCTCGAGAGCCTCTAATCTGTCTATCTCTAATGACTTCAACTTGTCTCTCTAGGGGCGCCTTACCCCTCCTTATATAGGTGGAAGGGGTAAGTTTACATGTAGAGTCCTACTGGGAGTAGGATTAGGACTAGTCTCTCTAGAATCCTAATCCAGGTCTTGTTTCCTTCATGAGGGAGGCTTTCTCTCTTTGAGCCTTCTCTTGTGAGCCGCCTGGCGCTGGCTTGCATGCCGGGTCTTGGGCCTGGTCATCCTGCGACCCGCCTGTCGGGTCACCAATAAAACGACATGTCTTAACTAGGTCTCCTGTGAGTCGCTAGGCCGGGTCATAACGCGGGGTATATCCCCGACACTAGTCGAGATGGTCTCGCCAAGATTCCTCAGAATCCGCTTGTCACGCTGACGACTCTCCTTCTGAGCAACGTGAGTCTGATACTGTCCCTTGGCCTGCATGCAGAACAATACCTTCATCCTGTGTGTGAGCTTCTTGGTCCAAGATGTCTTAGTAGATGGGGGCTCATACATCTCTGAACTGTCTTCTTCCTCCTCTTTAATCTCATCCTCACTAACATCCATATGAGCAACAGCAGGCCTAGTCCTAGTGGTAGTGTTAGCCCACTTGTCCTTCTGACACAGCCGAATGGGCTCATGACGGATCTAGTTGGGAGCATCAAGGTGTTCTCCTGGAAAGTTCTTCTCCCACGTTGTTCGAATCAAGAGGAACAAGTAGGGTCCATAAATGGGGACCTTATGATGGAACACAGCAGTCCGAAGCTCACTCCACATAATGTGAGAAACATCAAGTGGGTCAAGAATTTGAAGCCGCCCTTTCTCACAGAAGAACAACATATCCACAAGATAGGAATGCACCTTGTCCTTGTCTCTCATGCGAGGAAAGAGAGTGTTGTGAAAGATCTGGTGCATGACATCGAGGAACGGGTTGAGCACAAAAGTTTGCTCACCAGAGGGTAAAGACTTCTCAACATAGTAGGGTATAAGCTTATCCTTGCATTCAGGTTGTGGGTTGGCGTGCGGGCGCAAACCAACGGGCTCATCAAGCCCCTCATCACGAATGTGGAACAGATCCATCAACTCCTTCCAGTCAGCAGTCATCCTCTCTCCATTGGTCATCCAAGTCATGGTCCACTTCACATCCGAGTGGAAGTGGACGGAAGCAAAGAAATGAGCCACAATCTTGGATCATAGTCAAGATGGAACGAGATGATATTCTCGATAGCAAACTGCTCCACCATATTTAGAGGCTCACCAAAATATGTCGGGGTCTTCCTTAAATGAGCCATGACAACCCACTAGACAGGGACATAGATATTCTTCTTTCCCTTGATTACCTCAATATGGATGAGATTTTTGTTGCTTGGTCCAAAACAAGTCATTTCCCTTGGAATGTTCCCTAGGTTTGACATAGGGGTCGATCATTCGGCGAGACTGAAATTCTGCTTGAGGCATATCTTCCCAGTTGTTAACTGGCTCCTTGAGCTTGGTTGCAACTCTCTTGAAGCGGCGTTGCGGGGCATTGGACCCCTCAGGTGTATCTTGATTGCGTAGATGCTTTGAACTTGTGTCGCGAGAGGGATTCGAGCGTCTTGTGGAACCGGAGCCACCACCTATGATACACAATGCAAACACAAGAGAAGAACGAAAAGGAGTCATTGCAAAGACCAAGGCAAACAAGAAAACCATATAGAAGTGAGAATTTGCAGGATAAAACGGGGTTGTTTGAGATCGAGTGGTAGTACCTCAGGTCTTGTGGTAGTAAAATTTTACTACTGCGCCGACCGTGGTAGTACCGCTGTGGGCGGTACTACCAGGATAGGCACGGAAGAAAACATTTACATCCGCCCTACAAGCGGTAGTACCATACCAGGAGGTGCGGTAGTACCGCACGGGGAGGATTTATCAAGAACAGCGGATCTAAAATCAGATCGGTACTAACGTGATCAAAGAAACCACATTGTATCCTACCAATTAGCAATTCTACTGCACACACACTCTCCAACCATCACCTCATGCACAGATTTGGCCAAAAATCACAAGACCAACTCATATTTCCCCCTAAACCGAGATTCAAAAATGGAGAGGCAAAGAGAAAAGAACTAGGGGAAATACCAAGGTCCATGGCAAGAGGACGAGGTGGGGAACAATCTGACCGGTTGGAATGAGAGACGGAGATCCGGCGAGGCCCTCCGGCGCCGTTTGTGGGGAGGAGAGAGAGACATGAGGGGAAGAGATGAATGGGTATGGGGGAGTTTGAACTCCCCCTGCCTGCTCTTAACCCCCACACGGAACTGACGGCACGGTAGTACCGCAGGGTATTGCGGTAGTATCGCTCCTAGAGCGAAAGTAATTTTTACTTCTGTGCTTTAATAGGTAGTACCGCTCCTCAAGCATAAGTAATTTCTTACTTCCATGCTGGAGGCGGTAGTACCGTGCCAGGGACGCTACTGGGCGAGTACAGGAGTAACCCAACTCCAGCTATAGTACCATGGAGTACCACGATAGTTCCGTGCTTGCCAGAAAGTGCAGGTTTTGAGAGAAAAGGCCTTTTCACACAAAATCGAAGGAAATATGAAAGACACAAAGACACGAAGATAACTCAATAGGTTCTACTTCTCGAGCATGCGTTGGTCCCGTGAAGAGGCAAGGATGAGATCTAATAGAGATAGATGTAATAGGATGCTTGAACGGAAAGTAAAACTAAAAGTAAAAATAAGGCAACAAGTATTTTTGGTATTTTTGGTTTTATATCTAAAATTATAATATGGAAAATAGACCCAGGGGCCATGGGTTTCACTAGATGGCTTCTCTCATGATGGCAAGTATTACGGTGGGTGAACAAATTACTATCGAGCAATTGATAGAAAAGTGAATAATTATGAAGATATCCAAGGCAATGATTATGCATATAGGCACCACATCAGTGACAAGTATACCGAATCGATTATGCATCTACTATACTCCACATATCGACCGACTCCTGCCTACATTTAGAGCATTAAGTAAGATGACATGATGTAGAGGGATAAACTCTAGCACTATGATGAAAACCCCATCTTTTTACCATTGATGGCAACAATACAAGACGTGCCTCGCAACTCCTACTTTGTCACTGGGTGAGGACACCGCAAGATTGAACCCAAATCTAAGCACTTGTCCCATTGCAAGAATTACCAATCTAGTTGACCAAACCAATAACTCGAAGAGACTTGCAAAGATATGAAATCATGCATATAAAAATTCAGAAAAGACTCAAATAATATTCATGGATAATCTGAACATAAACCCACAATTCATCGGATCTCGACAAACACTCCGCAAAAGAGTATTACATCGGATACATCTTCATGAAGATCATGAAGAACATGGTATTGAGAAGCAAAGAGAGAGAAGAAGCCATCTAGCTACTAGCTATGGACTCGTAGGTCTGTGGTGAACTACTCACGCATCATCGGAGGGGCAATGGAGTTGATGTAGATGCCCTCCGTGATTGAATCCCCCTCCGGCAGATTACCGGAAATGGCTCCAAGATTGGATATCTCAGGAACGGAGGCTTCTGGCGGTGGAAAAATGTTTTCGTGGCTCTTTCTGATAATGATGGAGTATTTGGGAATTTATAGGCCGACGATTAGGGTTAGGGGAGATGTCGTGGGCCCACAAGCCGGGCCCCTAGGGCTTGTGGCCCCATGGTGGCTCCTTTGCCCTGGTTCTCAAGTCTCGTAGTTTCCTTTCATTGAAGAAAAAATCATTCCGAAGGTTTTATTCCATTTAAACTCCGCTTAATATTCCTTATCTGTGAAACTCAAAAACAAGGAAAAAACATAAACTGGCACTAGGCTCTAGAATAATAGGTCAGTCCCAAAAAAAGTATAAAATAGCATATTAATGCATATAAAACATCCAAAACAGATAATGTAATAGCATGGAACAATCAAAAATTATAGATACGTTGGAGACGTATCAGCATCCCCAAGCTTAATTCCTGCTCGTCCTCTTGTAGCTAAATGATAAAAACAGAATTTTTGATGTGGAATGCTACCTAACATTTTTATCCATGTAATATTGTTTATTGTGGCATGAATATTCAGATCCGTAAGATTCAAAACAATAGTTTAATATTGACATAAAAACAGTAATACTTCGAGCACACCAACAAGGTAGTCGTGTCCTTTCGAAATGACATGGCCTTAGAAAGTTATCCCTACAAAATCATATGGTCTGGCTATGCTCCATATTCCCCACACAAAGTATCTAAATCATGCACAACCCCGATGAACAAGTCAAGCAATTGTTTCACCCTTTTGGTGTTCTCAAACCTTTTCAACTCTCATGCAATACATGAGTGTGAGCCGTGGATATAGCATTATAGGTGGAATAGAATATGCAGGAGGTGCAAGGGGAAAAGGAGAAAATATTCTCACATCAACTAGGCGTATCAACGGGTTATGGAGATGCCCGTCAATAGATATCAATGTGAGTGAGTAGGGATTGCCATGCAACAAATGCACTTAGAGCTATAAGTGTATGAACGTTAAAAAAGAAAACTAAGTGGTCGTGCATAATGAATATCCACTAGTTATATGAAAGTGACAAAATAGGAGACTCTCTATCATGAAGATCATGGTGCTACTTTGAAGCACAAGTGTGGAAAAAGGTAGTAGCAATTGTCCCTTCTCTCTTTCTCTCATTTATATATATATATATATATTCGGTGGGCTTATTTGGCCTCTTTTATTATTTTTTTGTTTGGGCTTCGCTGGCCTCTTTTATTTTTTGTAAAGTCCGGATACTCATCCCAACTTGTGAGGGAGTCATAGCCTCCATCATCCTTTTCTCTCACGGGACAATGCTCTATTAATGAAAAATCATCACACTTTTATTTACTTATAACTCAAAGAAAAATAAATTACAACTCGATTCCTATGACAAAATATGACTCTATATGCAATATGAAGTGATGATGCAAGTCATAGAAAAACTACATGGTGGAAGTTGCATGGCAATATATCTCGGAATGGCTATGGAAATGCTATAATAGGTAGGTATGGTGGCTGTTTTGAGGAATATATGGTGGCTGTTTTGAGGAAGGAGGGTTTGGTGTACCGGCGAAAGTTGTGCGGTACTAGAGAGGCTAGCAAAGGTGGAAGGGTGAGAGTGTGTATAATCCATGGACTCAACATTAGTCATAAAGAACTCACATACTTATTGAAAAAGTCTATTAGTTATCAAACAAATCATTATACACATGCTCCTAGGGGAGAGGTAGGTAGGAGTTAACCATCGCGCGCTCCCGACCCTCACACAAAGGTCGACAATCATTAAACAAATCATGCTCTGACTTCATTACATAACGGTTCACCATACGTGCATGCGATGGGAATCACAAGCTTTAACACACGTATCTCTTCCAATTCACAACTACTCACTAGCATGACTCTCATATTACCATCCCTATTATCTCAAAACTATATGCAAGGAATCAAACTTCTCATAGATTTTAAGGCACTTAATATGAAAGTTTCTATTATATCCCTCTTGGATGCCCATTATATTAGGACTAAATTCATAACCTAAACAAATTACCATGTTGTTTTAAGAAACTCTCAAAATAATATAACTGAGGAATGAGATTTCAATAATTTCTATAAAATATAACACCACCATGCTCTATAAAGATACAAGTGAAGCACTAGAGCAACATTGCCTAGCTCAAAACATATAAGTGAAGCACATAGAGTATTCTAACAAATTCATGATTCGACATGTCTCTCTCAAAAGGTGTGTGCATCAAGGATGATTTTGGCAAACTAAAAAGCAACGACTCATATCATACAAGACGCTCCAAGAAAAACACATATCATGTGGTGAATAAAAATATAGCCTCAAGTAAATTTACCGATTTATTGAAGACGAAAGAGGGGATGCCTTCCGGGGCATCCCCAATCTTAGGATTTTTGGTATCCTTGAAAATGACTTGGGGTGCCTTGTGAATCCCCAAGCTTAGGCTCTTGCCACTCTTTATTCCATAGTCCATCAAATCTTCCCCCAAAACTTGAACACACAACACAAAACTCAACAGAAAACTCATGAGATCCGTTAGTATAAAAAGATAAATCACCACTTTAGGTACTGTTGTGAACTCCTTATTTAGTTGTATTTGTGTAATACCTACTGTATTCTATATTTTTCATGACTCATACCCCCCGATACGACCCATAGATGCATCAAAATAACCAAACAACACAAAGAAAACAGAATCTGTCAAAAACAGAACAGTCTGTAGTAATCTGTAAAGTTCGAATACTTCTGGAACTCTAAAAAATCTGAAAAAAATCATAAAACAGGTAAATTTTTATATCAATCTTGTGCAAAAATTCCGATCAATTAGACTCTCTGAAAAAATTATAAAATTCGTGGACTGAGCGCAAAAGTTTCTGTTTTTCAAAAAGGTCAAATCAACAACTACCATAGATCACCCCAAAGGTTTTACTTGGCTCAAACACTAATAAAAACACAAAAACACAATTACTACAGAAGTAATAATGTGCCAAACACATCAAAACAGAAGCAAAAAGCATAAAGAAAAATAAAATTGGGTAGCCTCCCAACAAGCGCTATTGTTTAACGCCCCTAGCTAGGCAAAACGATTTCAATGATGCTCACATAAAAAGTAGTAATTGAGATATGCAAAAGAGCATCATGAATAGCATAAAAAACACATTTAAGTCTAACCCACTTCCTATGAATAGGGATTTTGTGAGCAAACAATTTATGGGAGCAAGAATCAACTAGCATAGGAAGGCAAAACAAGCATAACTTCAAGACCTTGAACACGTGGAGAGGAAACTTGATATTATTGCAATTCCTACAAGCATATGTTCCTCCCTCATAACAATTTTCAGTATCATCATGAAGGAATCTCACAATATAACTATCATATAAAGGATTCTTTTCATGATCGATTATAGCATACATGTCATCACCAAAAGTTGGGTAACAAAAAATATCATCTTCATCAAGCATAGCATCCCCAATCTTGTGGTTTTGCATATCATTAGCATCATGGATATTCAGATAATTAATACTAACAACATGGCAATGATGCTTTTCAATCAAGTATCTATCATGAATCGCCTTATAATTTTCTTCTTTCAACACTTCATCAAAAAAAATAGATTCATGATTTTCAAACAAAACTTCATAGAGATAATCACGTGCACTCAACTCACTAGCAATTGGTTCATCATAATTTGTCCTTTTGAAAAGATTAGCAAGTGGATTAGGATCCATATCAATAGATTCTTAGCAAGCGAAGATGCAAGAAAATAGAAGGCACATGGCAACACAAGCAAACATAGCAACGAAAAGGCGAACAAAAGAAGTGTGAATAAAAAGGCAAATCTTTTTGGTATTTTCTGAAAATCGTTTTAGAAGTGGGGGAGAGGAAAACGAGAGGCAAAAGGAAAATAATGTAAATGCAAGAGATGAGTTTGTGATGGGTACTTGGTAGGCTTTATGTAGATCTCCCCGCAACCAAACCAGAAATTGGCAAGTTGACGAGAGAGTTATTATCTTGACTTGCTATCTATCTCCCCGGCAACGGCGCCAGAAATCCTTCTTGCTACTTCTCGAGCATGCATTGGTTTCCCATGAAGAGGAATGGTTTGATGCAATAAATTAGATAAGTATTTCCCTTAGTTTTTGAGAACCAAGGTGTCAGGGATATACCCCGTGGTATGACCCGGCCTGGCGACTCATAGGGGAGACCTTGGTCAAGACATGGCGTTTTATTGGTGACCCGGCAGGCGGGTCGTAGGACGACCAGGCCCAAGACCCGTTGTGTAAGCCAGCGCCAGGAGGCTCACAAGAGAAGGACCAAAGATAGAAAGACTCCTTCCCAAAGGAAACAAGACCCGGAATAGGATTCTAGGGAGACTAGTCCTAATCCTACTCCTAGTAGGACTATTTGTAAACCTACCCTCTCCACTTATATAAGGAGGGGTAGAGCACCCCTAGAAAGACAAGTACACAAGTCCACAAGTTTTTAAACATCTCAATAGATAGGTCTTAGATAGACAAGAGATTAGAGACTCTTGAGATTAGAGGTAGCAAAACAATACCCTTGTAACCGAGAGATCTTCTTCATCATCAATACCAGACAAGCATGGCGTAGGCTTTTACCTCCGTTGGAGGGGCCGAACCTGGGTAAGCCCGCGTCTCTCGATTACGATCAACCCCTTCAAGCCGCCACATAGTTGCGCTTCTGCCCCGAACCTAAAGTCCGTTCACCCTGACATCTGCCGTGACAAATCCACGACAGTTGGCGCCCACCGTGGGGCCTCGCACAGTGCTATTGTGTTCTTGGAGGGAGATCTCCACAGGAATCGAGAAGCTTGCGATGCGCCAGACGAAGAAAATCCAGCGCGGAAGGATCTACATTGTCACCATGATGATGAGGCATTGGAACAGCATATCCAAGTTTCAAGAGAGAAAATTAGGGTTGCGTTTGTGCGACGCGCCATCACACGTGATTGGTCTGGTCATTTTCTATTGCCGAGACGATCGGAATTTCCGCTGAAGATTCAGCCCATATTCTGTGGCCCGTGTTCCAATCGGAGCATGCAGCATCGTTTTCTGCCAAGATATACAGAACCAAGACCCGTCGTGATACGATCTTATATCTACTGCGGCTACATCCTGATGTAAATGCCTCACGTGTGTACCCAGTGCATTGCGCACCTGTCCGCTGGTGCTCAAATTGGAAACAACATACAGATTCGGTCTCTGTGTCGTGGCTTGCCTCACCGCAACGGCCTCGCATTGAGCCGGCTCCTTATGCCGCACCTGCGCCCGGCATCGTGGCTAGCCCCACTCACCTCTGCTACCATGCGGTGCCATGAGATGGATCCGCCACGCCCTGTGCGCTCGTCCGCCATCGCCTTTCGAACCAAGCCAAGGATAAACTTTTCAAGACAGGAACGTCATGTTGATGACGATTCGGATGAGGAAAAGGAAGATTTTGCAGAGGAGATAATATGGACGTCAATGCTTCAATCCGGCCCTGTCCCGGATGGCAGACGTGCACACAGACTCCGCCGGCACCTGACACGGCCGCCAGGGTCCGCATCCAAGTTGGCCTCACCTCCCGCAGTCTGTTACTGCAGCTTCTGTTGCCCGACTTCCCTTGTCACTGCGCCTCCGGGCTGCCTCATCTCACCCGCTGCGCCATGCGAAACCTCGCCAAGCCAGCCGCCGTTGTGGCCCCGCATCGCCACACCTCCGGGCCGGCTCACACCCCTCCGTCTCACCTTCCGGCTGCGCCTGCACATGTGACGCTCGGCCTCTCTATGTCGCTGCGTCGTGGCCACCTCCCCGGCTCGGCCTCGCCTCTGTCGTAGGCCGCCGCCATGCGCCACCCCTGCTCCATGAGCCGCTCCTCCGCCGTGAGCCGTCGTGCACCGGCCCCGCTCCGGCTCTCCTGTACCCACCTGCTCGCGCCATGGCTCGCCAGCACATCCCCTCGCTGCTACGGCCTCACCCCGAGCCACCCTGCTCCGTCTCAAGTCGCCGCATGGCGCCACCGGTGCACTAATGCCACCGCTGCCACGGTCTCACCCTGGCCCCACGTCAGTTGCCTTCCCCCCTCCCTTACGTTGCGTTGGTCGTCAGGGGAGGGAGGAGAAGTGGGAGCCAGGTCGTTAAAGAAAAATAGGGTAGCCGGGTGAAGAAAAACAAAGAGAGAAAAAAGGAAAAAAAAGAGAAAAAAGAAAAAGGGTACCAGCTGCCCACACAAAAAAAAGAAGCATCTACGGTCAAAGAGCTTTTCAGAACTGCGTTCATAATGGGATGGCATTATCATCAGGTGATATTTTTCCCGGTAAAATTATTCCTGTGAACCTACGTTATTAAGAGTCTTTTGTACTTTGACTTGTATGACTTTATGCGTAGGCCAAATTATAAATAGGAAACCATTCCGTCGTCCATCGTGCGTTGGATAATCCAATGAACGGGTGAGCCGCCAACGGATGCACGCAAGACACCGTCCCCGTGGTTTGTTCTACATCAATGCGCCGGCTTGCAAATGTCGCGGCCGACTCACCGGCTGTGCTTGTTTAACAATGCCACGGCGACTCGCCGTCCATGCTGGTTTTCAAACATCACCACGACGCGTCTGACCCACTGTTTGCACCGGTTTACGACGCCGCGACCACACCGGCTTACAACGTAGTTGCCTTGTCTCGCCATCCCCGCCGGCTTACAACGCCATGGCCTTCTCTCGCCATCCGCGTCGGCTTACAACATCGTGGCCGTCTCTCGCCATCCGCATCAGGCTTTTAACGCCGTGGCATTTTTTCCCAACGGCGCCGGCTTACAATGTTGTGGCTGATTTCTACATCTACATCAACACGCCCAGGGGCTGCATACACCGGTGCGGACCGCCCAACGGACGGTTCTGAATTGCCGCCCTGCGGTCCAATCTACATCAACACATATCGGTGCAGTGCTTGCCTATATGATCCGCCCAACGGACGCGTGCAAGATGCCATCCAAAATTTGATCTACATCAACATATCGGTGCAGTGCTCGTCGATACGAACCGCCCGACGGACAGGCGCACAAGTCGCTGCCATTACAGCTTGGTTCACTTCAACAACCAGCCGGGACGAACCATCGACCGGATTATTGAAAAAAATCATACGGGATCATCTATAACCCACCACGGCCAACCTTAATTTTCAGTGGAGATTCTCAAGCCGCCTTTTCAAGTCAACTTAAGACTCGGGGGCTACAGACATGGCGAGACACATTTGGTCGTTCTTCAAAAAAGAACCCCGGGTCTTTGCAAGATAAAATCCAATCATGGGGGCTATTACATTATTGGTGGAAGATTAAAAGTTGCCCAAGAGGACAAAGCGCCGAGATACACCATTCAGACATGGGTGCCCGGATAAATATTGGATCATCATAAAGTCACTTGGAGGCTTCTGTCGTTTCTTCATACAAGATGGTGACTGACAAGATGGTGCATAAGTTGATATCATCGACAAGGTCAACTAGGGGGCTTCCAACCCGTCGGGTTTAGCTTATCAGACCCTATTGATCGGCTTTTAAGCCAAATAGTTGACTCCGTCAACAAAGGTCGTCTCGGAGGCTTCCAACCCGCCGGGTTTAGCTTATCACACCCTATCGATCAGCTCTCAAGCCAAACAGTTGATTTCGTCAACAAAGGTCATTTAGGGGCTTCCAACCCATCGGGTTTAGCTTACATACCCTCTTGATTGGCTCTTAAGCCACCAGAGTTAAACCTGCCGCTTGCAACTTGCTACTCCACCAGGTGACCCGCCGAACTCTTACCAGCTAATCTCGCTTAGAGACCTTGAGCCGGTTCAAAGAAATTGACGGCCAATCTCGTTAGAGACCCTGTACTGGTTAAAGTTAAACCGGCGGTTCTTGTCACGTGAGGGCCGGCTTACGGAAAGCAAGGATAAACTCTCTCATCTACTACCGACTCTACGCTATGTGACCCATTCGTACTCTTAGACAGTTAATCTTTTAAATACCCTGCACTGTTTAAGGTTAAAATGACGGATTTATGTCATGTGAGAGGCAGTTTATGGGCTACCAGGGTACTCATGCCCTGCCGTGTCTCTTTGTGGGATGCTACACTTCCTGTCAGTTAATCTCGCTTAGAGACCCTGAGCCGTTCTAAGAAATTGACGGCCGGTCTCGATAGAGACCCTGTACTGATTAGGAGTTTTAATTAGCGAATTCACCCAGAAGAACCGGCACATAAGTTTTTGAAAAAGCAAAATCATCATGCATTACATCACATATTGCATCATACATAGCATCATACATTGCATCATATTCACATGTCATGTCGGCTTATCAAGCCAGGTCAGAGCAAGATTATGAAAGAAGGAGCAATGTTATGAAAGATTTTAACATCTCCGGGTTGTGCTTTTTCAAGCCGCCCTTATAGCAACACAAAACATATTATGTCTTGTTTATTTTTGCAGGTCTTGTCTATTAAGATAAGCCGCCGTTGGATTGAAAAGTTGATTATTCTTGAAGAGCCGCCCTATCAGATATAATGTCGTGTCATCAAATTGACCGGTTCTCGAATTTCTTCAATTGTGCTCTGTAGTAATCTACAACACTCATGGATTTATCAAATATATTTGCTGGGTTGCACCGCAATCACGAGAAGGGATTTCATGTCAAGGATAAAGGTATTCTTCCAGGATATTCATGTCGGGTTACAACCGCGGTCAAGGATTCATTCAAGAAATTATGATGAGTCATATTATTCTCACATAGTCTTGAGTCGCTGCTGGCAGACGACCCAGCACTTGGGGGCTACACTATTCAAGTCTAGTTTATATCAAATATGCAAGTCCCATGTCGCTGCAAGCATGCACCATGGCACTTGGGGGCTAATGCAAGCCGGTTTTCAAATCATTACATTGTCAGCAAGACCCTATTATCTCAAGGAGATGAGACGGCCTTTCTATATTTTTCTAAGTCCCAGCCCAGTAATTCTTACTGACCCGGCACTTGGGGGCTACACCACTCAGATAAAATTTTCTAGAGTCCCAAATCACTGCAGGCATGCGACCCAGCACTTGGGGGCTACAGTATTCAACTGTTTGGCTAATTAAAAGGTTCAAATTGAAGACCCGGCACATCACATTCTGATGAGCCGGCCCTTAGGGGCTACACCTACTGAAGTATCGTAAGGTATAAGACAGTTATAAGTCCCAGGTTGCTACAGGCAGGACAACCTGGCACTTGGGGGCTACACAGTCCAATATATTATTGCAAAGCACCAAGTCATCATGGATAATCTTGGAGCTTTGGGGCGACAGGTAATATGGACATATCAAAAACTTTGAGGACAATTTTCAAGATGTTAATTATGGAGTTCAGTTGTTAGACCCGACGTCACCAACATTCATGACCCGGCGTTATCAAAAGATCATAACCCGCCAGAGTTTATATAAGCCGCCCTACTTCACAACAATGGAAGTCCGGATCTACATCGTGAGGATTTATTATTTTTCATTAAGACGAAGTATTGGAAGTCGACTCAATGGCATATGGGTATTCTATTCCCAATATTTATCAAAGGACACTCACAAGCAAAATTATTTTCAAGATGACTCATCCCTATGCAGAAAAGGCCGGGATTTTTGAGGAGCCACTACATAAGCCAGCCAAAGGAGCAAGACGGCCACTTAACATATTTACTATTCCTATTTCAGTAGGTTACCATGAATAAATTCAAGCTAACCTGGGGGCTAATGTCGGGAATTGTAGCGACGCAACTCAAAACGAGTCAAGCCTTTGTGTGTCCTGTGTCATCCCTGGATCAGTATGCTGGCACATACAGTACATCAATGTATATATCAAAGTGCAATCACATGTAAATAACGTAAAACTAATATATACCTCGAAATCTCGATGGAAACAGTCAACAGGAGTGGAGTCCCAATAACACCAACGGCAGGTTGAGTGCAGACCGTAACCCTAAATCGTACTCTTACTCGTCGTAGAACTTATCTACAACATAAGACCTTGCAACCGTGTAGGTCAGTACATTGAATGTACCGGCAAGATCACCATAGCAGAATAGAAGATAAAGACTATTCTATATGTAGTAAGGCTTTGTGGCTCTGTGTTTGAGTTTTTGCATAAAGCTGATTTTATTTTATTTTCCTACAACAAAGGAATATCAGGAGTTTTCACTACAGACTTATCTATCATGACATGGTTCCGCCAACCGATGTCTTAATGTCCACAAGTATCATAAGTTGCCCACAATTAATTATCAGTCCAGTGTTGAGAGTTCAGAGATAGATCCAAGTCCAGAGGCTCAAATTGTCCGTAACCGGGGACACGGCTAATCGATTAGGTTTAACTTTGCAGAGTGTTGTGTACTTTACCCACAAGATTCTTTCCCTCTTGGAAAGTCCTCGCACTGCCAGGTGTTTGAGAACAGGACGAACGAAACATGGTCTTTCAGAGTGTTTCCCTGACTACTGTCAGTGCCCATCCAATCCTAACGTCGACTACATCTCAAAGCACTGACCAGCCAGAGTCACAACAAAGATCAACCAAGCCAGAGCCCATAATGACTTGTGGCTACACAGGTAAGCTTCCGGGCATGAAGTATTCATCCGTCTCTTTGAGACTGGGTGAAGCTTTCCGCAAGATGTCATGGCGCTTCTCCATGCATCCCGGCCATCCACTGGTTACTCCAGGGTGCCCATCAAATCCATCCTTCACCCAGTAGTGTGTATTGAAAACTTGTTTCTCGAGTCTCGAAGTCTTGAGGTCTTGAAGGTTCAGGACTTGAAGATGCCTTCATGAAGTTGTCGTTTTGGCGTGGGTTCCTCCTTCTCACACCACTCACGAACACTCATACCAGACCCCGTCTAATTTAGCATAGCATTAAAATAACTAGCGTTCCCGAGGCTTTAGTAACAAGTGGTGGGTTCCTACCTCATGCATTCTACTCAACTACAAGAATTTCAATAACACTACTAGAGGGATTTGTTGAATGATGTCACTACATGCAATAAAACATAGGTATGAAATAGATGGTTAAAGTGAACTTGCCTGGTAAGGTTGATGAATATAATATCACTCTCAGAAATAACTTGATAGAACTATTCATCACTCTCTGATGAAAATCTATATAATCAAACATTGCACTCAAATAAGCAATCATACTAGCAATCAATACTATCAAGCAATAAGCAACACAAAAAAAACACAAAACGGTTGTGATGAAGGAAATACTGTTAAAATAACAATACTTCATCAACTCAACCATGTGTAGTTTTCCCTACAAATAACCTATTTTCAAAAGTAACAAAACAAAGTAAAATATAGAAAACGTATTTTATTAAATATTTTACTGGCAAAAAGAATTACTTTTGAAGAACAACTAAGAAATTTTTGCCTAATAAACTTAACAACAAGAAAAACAATAAAATACTGAAATAAGATAAAACAAAAATATATAGTAAATAAGTTAACAGAAAGTAAAACTTATAAAAAGATTATGAAAATAATTTCAAATAGGAAATCCAATTAGCAATGAAATCAATTTGCAAGTTACTACGAAACTAGAATTTATTTCATGCTATCAAAATAATAAATACCATAAAAATAAATTAGGTTGGAGTACTACTGCTAACTAACAGAAAACAAAGTAAAATTTGCCAACTAATATAAAATAAAATAAATCAAAACAATTTAAAATGAAAGAGATAGAAATAAACCTAAAAAGAACTAAAATAGAAACTGTTTTTCTAGAAACCCTAATTTAAAATATTCTAGAAATTCTCAAATTCTACTTACTGATATCTAAGATCACTAGTGACAAGTAGCAAAAAGAATCAACTCAAAATGTATTTGTAAACTCAAGTTATTCAAATTCTAGTGTTTTGAGTAAATTCAACAGAATTCAAATTTCAAACTTTCAAATATGGTCAAACTTTATATCTACAGAAACTAGAATAAATTTGTGACACAATGCAAAAATAATTACTCAAAAACTCTGAAAATCCTAATAGTTATAGAAAAAAGAAAATCGGGGTCTATTCTGTTTTTAAAATAGAAAGCAGAAAAAGAAAACCTAAACTAACGAACGGGGGTGCTACGTGGCGCTTTCTGGCTGGTTCAAGCTGTGCGCGCGGGGTGCTAACTAGTGAATGCTCGCTAAATAAAAGAAAATGGTTCGGTTAAATAAAATGTTCTAATCTGGATCGTTGATCCAGATCCGACGGTCAAGGAGGGAGAAAGAGCTCACAGGGGGTGGTGGATACTCCGGCGAGGTCGCCGGCGGTCAAAGAGAGGAGGGGGTCGAGGAGGTGGCTTCGGTTCTCGTAGGCAGCATCTGGGGGGTCCAACAGATTGCAGTGGTGCTCCGGTGACAGTTGGCAGCCTCGGAGGGGCTCGGGGGTGATGATGTCGAGCTCTCGAGTTCGTGGACTTCGATGGTGGCCGGAGCTCTGCCGAGCGATTATGGGAGAGGAGAGGCGTCGAGCAGGGGGGCTTCGGGCGGAACGGCGTGCGGTGCTCCCGGCTCTTATAGCCCTAGGTCCAGGGGTGCTCGGAGGGAAGGGGATCGATGAGATCCCATCGGATCTGAGGTTGTCGCCGGCGAAGGAAAGAGGGGGCGAGGGAAGGAAGGAGAAGGCCGCGGGATGGAGTCGAGCGGACAGTGGGGCCCGCTGTCAGAGAGAGAAAGGTGATCACGCGGGATCGGTTGGCCGATCCGATGTGATTCGGATTTGGCAAAGAGATCCTGGGCCGGTTCCTTTCCTTATGGGCCCCAGTACGTTTCCTTTTTTTTTGAAACTTCCTTTTTATAAAACAAAACAGAAAAGGAAACTAAATAAAAAATCCAAAATACATTTATATAGACATATTATATATCAAAATTTGCAGAAAAATAAATCCTAAAACATGAACGTATTTTCAGAGGCAAAATAGAATCTCACAAAGTCAACAAAATCAAATAGTGTTGTTGGTTCAAATAAAATGCAAATAAAATATATTCAAAATACCAAAATGATTTCAAATTCATTTCTCTCCACTTTTATATTTAAGGGAATCATTTTACCCTGTTTTCCATATGGTTTATTAACGGAGAAAAATAAATTTTAAAACCACTTTCAAAAATGGCTTTGAAACCCTTTTGTGAAATATTTCAAAAATAGTTTTCTGAGTTTTATAAATTCAAATATGATTCAAATGGCCCCTGGTTTGGAGTGTCATATTACTTCTCTCAATTGTCAAGGGTATTTGAATTCTTTCAAAATTTAAAATGGAACCAAGTATTAAATGGATTCCAAAAAGAATAAATCTGAGATTTTCAAATCCAGTTTTCAAATTCCTTGTTTACGAAGAAGTCATGTTATCTTCTCTCACTGATTTGAAATGTAATTCAATTTAAATTCAAAAGCACATGGCAAAGTCATGTCATTCCCACTCCTTCAAAAGTTTTTAAAAGTTTCAAATTTCACTCAAATTCAATCACTCATTCAAACAAACAATCATTGATCTATTTATTATAACATTCCAAAATTTGGGATGTTATAGGGATATACCCCGCGGTATGACCCGGCCTGGCGACTCATAATGGGAGACCTTGGTCAGGACACGGCGTTTTATTGGTGACCCGGCACGCGGGTCGCAAGACGACCAGGCCCAAGACATGGCGTGTAAGTCGGCGCCAGGCGGCTCACAAGAGAAGGACCAAAGAGAGAAAGACTCCTTCCCGAAGGAAACAAGACCCAGAATAGGATTCTAGGGAGACTAGTCCTAATCCTACTCCTAGTAGGACTCTATTTGTAAACCTACCCTCTCCACTTATATAAGGAGGGGTAGAGCACCCCTAGAAACACAAGTTCACAAGTCCACATGTTTTTAGACGTCTCAATAGACAGGTCTTAGATAGACAAGAGATTAGAGACTCTCGAGATTAGAGGTAGCAAAACAGCACCCTTGTAACCGAGAGATCTTCTTCATCATCAATACCAGAAAAGCAGGACATAGGCTTTTACCTCCGTCGGATGGGCCGAACCTAGGTAAACCCGCGTCTCTCGATTCCGAGCAACCCCTTCAAGCCGCCACATAGTTGCGCTTCTTCCCCGAACCTAAAGTCCGTTCACCCGGACATCTGCCGTGACAAATCCACGACACAAGGTATCAATCTAGTAGGAGATACAAGTGAGTCACCAATAGATGTACTTGCGCAAAGAATCAAACTCTTGCACCCAACGCTATAAAGGGGTTGTCAATCCCTTCATGGTTACTTGCAAGGATGATATCTAATAGAGATAGATATAATAGGATGCTTGAACAGAAAGTAAAAAATAAGGCAGCAAGTATTTTTGGTATTTTTGGTTTTAGATCTAAAAGTATAATATGGAAAATAGACCCGAGGGCCATAGGTTTCACTAGATGGATTCTCTCATGGTGGCAAGTATTACGATGGGTGAACAAATTACTGTCGAGCAATTGATAGAAAAGCGAATAATTATGAAGATATGCAAGGCAATGATTATGCATATAGGCATCACATCCGTTATAAGTAGACCGAAACGATTCTGCATCTACTACAATTACTCCACACATCGACCGACCCATGCCTGCATCTAGAGTATTAAGTTCATGAAGAACAAAGTAACGCATTAAGTAAGATGACATAATGTAGAGAGATAAACTCAAGCAATATGATGAAAACCCCATCTTTTTACCCTTAATAGCAACAATACAATACGTGCCTCACTACCCCTACTTTGTCACTGGGTGAGGACACTGCAAGATTGAACCCAAAACTAAGCACTTGTCCCATTGCAAGAATTACCAATCTAGTTGGCCAAATCAAACCAATAACTCAAAGAGACTTGCAAAGATATGAAATTGTGCATATAAGAATTCAGGAAAGACTCAAATAATATTCATGGATAATCTGAACATAAACCCACAATTCATCGGATCTCGACAAACACACCGCAAAAGAGTATTACAACGGATAGATCTCCATGAAGATCATGAAGAAGATGGTATTGAGAAGCAAACAGAGAGAAGAAGCCATCTAGCTACTAGCTATGGACCCCTAGGTCTGTGGTGAACTACTCACGCATCATCGGAGGGGCAATGGAGTTGATGTAGATGCCCTCCATGATCGAATCCCCCTCCGGCAGATTACCGAAAAAGGCTCCAAGATTGGATCTCTCGGGAATGGAGGCTTCTAGCAGCGGAAAAGTGTTTTTGTGGCTCTCTTTGACAATGATGGAATATTTGGGAATTCATAGGCCGAAGATTAGGGTTAGGGGAGCTGTCGTGGGCCGACAAGCCTGCCCGGCACAGACTACCCCCTGGCCGCGCCCCTAGGGCTTGTGGCCCCATGGTGGCTCCTCTGCCTTGGTTCTCAAGTCTCGTAGTTTCCTTTTGTTCAAGAAAAATCATTCCGAAGGTTTTATTCCATTTGGACTCCATTTAATATTCCTTATCTGCGAAACTCAAAAACAAGGAAAAACAGAAACTGGCACTAGGCTCTAGATTAATAGGTTAGTCCAAAAAATAATATAAAATAGCATATTAATGCATATAAAACATCCAAAACAAATAATATAATAGCATGGAACAATCAAAAATTATAGATATGTTGGAGATGTATCAATAGGCTTCATGCAACAAGGACACATACGAAAAAGCACAAAAAGAAGCGAATCAAAAGAAGAACATGGTCCAAAAGATTAGAGAGGAGAAACAAGGACCAACCATCGAACCACTACCTCTCATGAAGAGAGGGTGGTGGCCGGAGCCACCTATGTTTGAGTCAAGTGGTATGGCACCGGGAAGAATTATCCTTGGGCCCATGACCAAGACTCATCTTTGAAGCAAAGTAACCATCAGAAAAATGGCGGATGTGAAAGACTTTGATTAGTTTATGCATAATAGGGGGAGGGCTAATTCATTGAGAGAACTAGACTCCCCCTAAATCCATTCCTACACCTAGACAAGACATAATGATGAGTGTGGTGGGGTGTGCACTAAGTCAAGCCACATTGCTCGAATCAATGATATTTAGCTCATGCCTTAACTCGCGAAATCTTGCTTCATCCAATGGTTCGTAAAAATATATGCAAGTTGCTCATTAGTGTTGAGATGGATAATATTGATATCTCCTCGCTTGACGTGTTCCCGGAGGAAGTGATGACGAATATCAATGTGCTTGGTCTTGAACGGGATTGCTAGAGATCATAATGGCACTTTCATTATCACAGTAAAGAGGCACTTTGTCACAATTGACACCATAATCCTTCAAAGTTTGCCTCATCCAAAGAATCTGTGCACAGCAACTGGCAGCAGCTACATACTCGGCCTCGGTGGACAAGAGAGAAACACAATTTTGTTTCTTTGAAGACCAACTTACCAAAGACCGACCAAGAAATTGGCAGCCTCTAGAAGTGGACTTCCTATCCACGCGGTCTCCCGCCCAATCCGAGTCAGAATATCCAATGAGATCAAATGAAGCACCCTTGGGATACCATAAGCCAGAGTTTGGGGTATGAGCCAAATATCGAAAGATTCAGTTGACAGCCACATGGTGACTCTACTTAGGTGCGGATTGAAATCGTGCACAAATTCACACACTTAACATGATATCCGGTCTAGATGCACAAAGGTAAAGCAAGGATCCAATCATGGAGCGGTATCCCTTTTGATCCACTGATTTACCATTGGGATCACTGTCAAGATGGCATTTGAGTGGCATGGGAGTGTTGGCCTTGGGAGGATTGAGATCATCCATCTTGAACCTCTTGAGCATGTCCTGAGTGTATTTAGCTTGATTGATGAAGGTACCTTGACTTTGTTTCTTGGCTTCGAAACCAAGGAAGAACTTCAACTCTCCCATCATAGACATCTCAAACTTATTTGTCATCAGAGTGGCAAATTCTTCATTGAAAGCTTTCTTAGGAGAACCAAATATAATATCATCAACATATAGTTGGCATATGAACAAGTTCCCGTTTACCCTCTTTGTGAAAAGAGTGGGATCGATTTTCCCAATTTCAAACCCACGGTCTTGCAACATCTCAGTAAGGTGCTCATACCACGCACGTGGGGCTTGTTTAAGTCTATAGAGAGCCATATCGAGAACGTATACATGATTGGGGAACTTGGGATCCTCGAACCCCGAGGGTTGCTTAACATATACCAACTCCTTAAGAGGACCATTAAGGAATGCACTCTTAATATCTATTTGATATAATTTAAAGTTATGATGAGAAGCATATGCAAGCAACATGCGAATAGGAGCAAAGGTTTCACCGTAGTTGATACCCTCGACTTGGGAGTAGCCTTGTGCCATCAATCTTTCCTTGTTGCGAATGACGACATCGTTCACATCTTGCTTGTTTTTGAAGTTACATTTAGTTCCAATAACATTGTGGTTCTCCTTAGGTCTTGGCACCAATCACCACACTTGGTTGCGCTCGAAGTTGTTGAGTTCA
Source organism: Hordeum marinum (assembly GCA_022496015.1). Taxonomy (NCBI): domain Eukaryota; kingdom Viridiplantae; phylum Streptophyta; class Magnoliopsida; order Poales; family Poaceae; genus Hordeum; species Hordeum marinum. The sequence goes on along the minus strand of CM039673.1, from coordinate 541,039,699 downwards.
TCGTGAATAGCTTCAACCCACTCCATGTCCTCAAGCACATCTTGTACCTTGAGGGGCTCAATGCAAGAAACAAACGCGTGATGTTCACAAAAGTTTGTTAATTGTCTACGAGTGGTTACCCCTCTTTTCAAGCTGCCGTAGACGTTCTCCATCAAATGTTGATTATGTACAAGCTTGGCAGCATTCTTGGCGGCTCGTCTCTCTAAGATTTCCTCCATGGAAAGTTGAGGGGCAACATTCTGAGGAGCATCTTCTTGATCTTGAGCGCCTTCGTGAGCTTGCTCTTGATCTTGAAGAAGATCTTGAGCTTGATCTTGATCGGGGACGTGGACTTGATCTTGGGCATCACTTGGTGAGACACCATCATCAGTAGATAGATCTTGCCCTTGATCTTGTCCATGTGGTAGAGGATCTTCATTTTGTTCTTCGGAAGCGTGTGGGTCCTGTGTCGGTGATGGTTCCACTTGAGTGGAACATTGTCCTTCTCCTTCGGCCACAAGGGGTTCCTCAACGGGTAGGAAGTGTCCCACACCCATTCTTCTTATGGCTTGGGGAGGAATTTCATCGCCTACATCACAAAGACCACTTTGCTCCACTTGGGAGCCATTATTTTCATCAAACTCTACATTACACGTCTCCTCAATGAGTCTGGTGGACTTATTGAGGACAAGGTAAGCGCGAGAGTTTGTAGCATAACCAACAAATATGCCCTCTTGAGCTCTAGGTTCGAATTTATACAAACGAACACCTTTCTTGAGAAGGAAACACTTACACCCGAACACCTTGAAGTACTTGAGATTGGGCTTATTACCGGTAAGAATTTCATAAGGAGTCTTGTTCAAGCCTTTTTGGAGATAGAGCCGATTGGATGCATGGCAAGCTGTGTTGATGGCTTCGGCCCAAAAATTGTATGGAGATTTGAATTCCGCCATCATGGTCCTTGCCGCGTCCATCAACGTTTGGTTCTTTCTCTCGGCAACACCATTTTTTGAGGGGTATAAGGTGTGGAGTATTGATGCTTGATCCCCTCATCACTAAGGAACTCATTCAAGGTTTAGTTCTTGAACTCGGTGCCATTGTCACTTCTTACCATCAGAATCTTTGCCTCCTGTTGTCGTTGAGCTTCATTTGCAAAGTCGATGACTGTTTGTTGTGTTTCACTCTTCCTCTTGAAGAAATATACCCAAGTCTATCTTGAGTATTCATCCACGATCACCAAACAATACTTTCTTCCCCCAAGTCTATCAAAAGATGGAGGACCAAAGAGATCCATGTGGAGGATCTCCAAGGACCTCTTCGAGTAAATGGTAGTCGTGGGGCGGTGAGCAGTCTCATGTAGTTTTCCTTCAATACAAGCACTACAAGCATGATCTTTGGCAAAACTCACATTTGTTAGTCCAAGGACGTGATCCCCTTTAAGGAGACTTTGCAAAGATCTCATATTGACATGGGCTAGCCGGCAATGCCAGAGCCATCCCACATCAACTTTAGCCATTAGGCAAGTCGCGGTCTTAGTGGGTCGCTCCGAGAAGTTCACCACATAGAGACCATTCTCGAGATGCCCAACAAAAGCTACTTTAAGAGTCTTGCTCCACAAAAGGGCCATAGAGTCAATACCAAAGAAGGTACTAAAACCCATGAGTGTGAGTTGATGAACAGAAAGTAAATTGTATGCGAGGGTCTCAACAAGCATAACATTCTCTATGGAGAGTTCCGGAGATATTATCACCTTGCCAAGACCCAATACCTTTGAAATTGCATCATCACCAAATGAGACTTGGGTGGCCATGGATGGGTTAGGATGAACGTCCACCACCAAGTCCTTGCTTCTGGTCATATGATTTGTCGCTCCACTATCGAGCAACCATGACACTCCCTCAGAAGCAAACCCCTACAAGAAATCAAAGTTTGGTTTTAGGTACCCATTCTTTAATGGGTCCTTTCACGTTAGAAACAAGGGTCTTAGGAACCCAAATACACCATTAAATGTACTCATAAGAAGAACCAACATATTAGGCATAAACATGCCCATCACTAGCATGGCACAAAACATAAGAGGGGTTAAAGTCGCCGGTCTTGTTGGGGTGGGTGGTCTTGACCTTCTTGGCATTACCAGCCACAACTTTGTCTTTATTCTTATCATGAGGACCATCTCCTTCTCTTACAAAAGTTTCCTTGAGCGGTGGAACTTCCTTGGTGTTCACCTTCTTCTTCTTGTTGTTTTTGGGTGCAAACCTAACTCCTTATTTTGCAACAACTTCCTTATGATTACTCAAAAGGTCATTGAGCGTCTTCTCACCTTGGATACACGTCACCAAACCCTTTTCAAGATGCTCTTTTAGCTTAGCATTTTCCTCCACAAGATGTGCATGTTCACAACACGGGTTAGTAGCAGATGCATTATCAATTAGAACAAAAGGAGGACACGTGGCAATTTCCTTAGTGAGTTTTACTTGGAGTTGATCATGCGACTCCTTAAGAGAGGCAAGAACACACTTCAATGCCTTTTGAGAATTTTCAAGTGTGTCAAGACTAACCTTGAGTTGATCATGGCCAACCCCAAGTGCAACCTTTTTAGACTTGAGCACATGGTTAAGAACAATAGCATGATCATAATGTTTACGTAATTGAGCAAGGTCATCATTTTGTGACTCCTCAAGAGTCATACGAAGACCTTGATCTTCCTCAAGAGCAATATATAGATCCACTATCTCATCAGCATAATCATGACTATGGCCTTTCAACTCCTCAAGATATTCTTCTTGAGAATCAACAGTGTCATTTGCCTCACCAAGTTGCTCCAAGAGAGCAATGAAGTGCTTCTTGGATTCCGCCTTGAGTTTACACAAGAATTTGTCAAACTCATATTTATCCTCTTTCGCCTCCTCATGTTCATCCACACAATCTAACAAAGACGGAGTGGGAGAAATAGAAGTCTTAATATTTGAGGTTTTGGCTTTGGAGGTTACCTTGGTGATACCTTTAGCCATGAGGCACCTAGCGATGATGTTCTCATTGGGGGCGTCGAAGAGTGACACCTTTGTTGGGGTAGAGGAAGCAATTGCCACAGATGACATTGCCATTCCTTCACTGCTTGTGTCTTCGTCATCAACATCATCATCCGAGGCATACTCTTCTTGAGCCACCAATACTTTGTGAGGAGCCTTCTTGGTGAAGTTGTTCTTGTTGGGGAAGGACTTGGCGTTATCTTTGCGAATGAGCTTGCCACCATTCTCTTCCCTCTTCTCATAAAGGCAACCCACCATAAAGTGACTCACATTACCATAGTTGTAGCACATTCTCACATGTTGCTTTCCCTTTGACCCGTTTGAGTTGTTCTTGGAGAAGTTGGGCCTTGAGTTTCTCTTGTTGCCCCAAAATTGCCTAGATGCAAGAGCCATATGCTCATGATAAGCATATTTGATGTCCTCGGGGCAACCCTCTTCTTATTCTTCTTGTTCTTTCTCTTGACTGGCCTTGGCCTTGAAATCAAGGTTGGGGTGATTTCTTTGACCGTTGCACGCGGGCGAGAGCATTATCAGCTGTCGTGTTCAAGATGTTCATTGCAATAAATTCATCGAACACATCACCAGAAGACAAGGTGTGAAAGTCCGGTCTTTGACTGATGACAGCGGACATGGCCTTGTTGTAGGGCATGATGGCCTTCAGAAACTTATGCTTGATCCAAGTATCATCCACATCCTTACTGCCATGATCTTCGAGCTCAACGGCGAGTGTAGTCACCCTTCTATAGAGCTCACGCGGTTCCTCGTCCTTTGTCATTACAAACTCATCTGACTGATCAAGGACAACTTCATAGTTTGACCGTTGAATGCTTGAGCTACCCTTGTACATGGACACAATGTGGTCCCAATACTCTTTAGCAATAGTGAAAGGACGCAGGTGAGGTAGGTCTTTAGTGGGAATCGCATCTTGGAGTATGAAAAGAGCAGAAGAATTTAGTTGTTTATCCGCTTGTTCTCTTGGAGTGAGGTTGCGTGGATCACGATGGTAGTATCCTTCTTCAATGACTCTCATGAGATGAATTGAGCTATGATCTAAATGAGACTTGATACTGAAAACCCAGTTAGCAAAATCATTCTTAACAAGTTTAGGAGGAGGACCGTGATTAACTATATGAGGTGGATGCACCGGTCCTCCATAGACCACGGGAGGGAGAACTAAAGCAAAGCTCCCCAGCCCATTAATTCCTTGAGAATGATTATCCTTATCAGCACTAGCCCTCTCCTTACCGGAGTTGACATCCGATGTCGAGTTAGTGGGATTAACCACTTGTACCGCATCGGTGGAAAGTTCAGGAGTATCAAGGAATTCTTTGAACATGGATTTGAAATCAGTCGTCATGGAAGATTTGAGATAGGACATGGCCTCATTCAAATCCTCACGAGAGATTGTGTTCACTCCCACGGCCTCGGGAAGTTCTCCCACACGCTCCTCTTCGCCAGCCATACTCTTCGGGTGGTGAAACCCTTAATAAAGAGACGTGGCTCTGGTACCAATTGAAAGGATCGATATGGTTGACTAGAGGGGGGTGAATAGGCAACTAAGACTTTTTAACTATTCTTTAACAATTTAGGCTTAGCAACAAATAGGCTGGCTAGATGTGCAACTAGGTGAGCAACTTATATGATGCTAATCACAACAAGCACACGATAAAGCAAGGGATACAACACAATAATAGCTTGCAAGAAGTAAAGGTAATAGATAACCAAAAGTGGAGCGGGTGGAGATGAGGATGTGTTACCGGATTTCCTTCCCTTGTGAGGAAGTACGTCTCCATTAGAGCGGCGTGGAGGCACAATGCTCCCCAAGTAGCGACTAGGGCCACCATATTCTCCTCATGCCCTCACACAATCCGATATGTCATGATTCCACTATTGGTGCCCTTGAAGGTGGCGACAGAACCTTTACAAACAAGGTTGGGGCTATCTCCACAACTTAATTGGAGGCTCCCAATGACACCACAATGGAATGTGGCTCCGAGGTGACCTCAACCGTCTAGGGTGCTCAAACACCCAAGAGTAACAAGATCCTCAAGGGATTAGTGGGGGGATCAAATTTCTCTTGCACTACAGGAATCAGGCACTTTGTCGTCAGCCATCCCGGATGGCAAAGGCATGCATCCCGGACGGCAAAGGCTTTGCCATCCGCCAGCAGACGGCCAACCGTCCGGCTGAATAAGCCACCGTAAAGGGCGCTTTGCCGTCTGCTGACGGACGGCAAAGACCTTTAAATCTTTGCCGTCCGCCAGCGGATGGCGGAGGGCCTCGACGGCACACGTGGCACCTTAGCTCTGTTAAGGACTTAACGGCATGCTTTGTCGTCCGCTAGCCGATGGCAAAGACCTTAGTTCTTTGCCGTCTCCTAGCGGACGGCAAAGAACCCACCTAAGCCAGCCCCAGGTTGCACAGGTAGCTGCCACGTGGCAGCTTTGCCATCTGCTAGCTAACGGCAAAGACCTTTGCCGTCTGCTAGCAGACAGCAAAGTGGCTATATAGCCCCTATTTTTTCTGTTTTTTCTTAAAATCATTCAATTTGATAGAATATCACATATATATCCAACATATCAACAATACAAGTTTTCAACAAGCATACCAACAATAACTCCTCATCGTCATCATTAACTCTAACACATTCTAGCACATAATAACACATTGTACCTAGGACCTACGTACTCCTATCTCGTAGGACCTACTCTACCCTCTCTTAGGTACAATATCATAAAACAAGATAGGCCCTGACTCTCCATTATGGAGAACAGAGATCATCATGTCTCCCATTCTGGGCCTACACACAATGTTGCTTCCAAGTAGCTCTCTACGATTGAGCATACATTTTTTCCAATCTTTGATTGTCATGAGTCCATCGGTTTTAGAAATCCGATATGGACAGGAGTGATGCGTAGGCTGACCTGGCCGTGGTGGCCCTAAGCTCGTAAGAACAACGCGACCTCTCGAAAACATCAATGAGGCACACAATCCTCGAGGATTTTCTATTGAAAAACATAGTAATAACTTTGTATTTAGCAATGTAGTTTAGCTTTAGAAGAATTTATGCAAAAGATGCACGGCTATCGTAATAGTAGAATTAAAATCTTACCATGCAATCTCCATGGATGTTACCATAGTTCACCATGTGCACTAGTAGCACGTATTGACCATAATGTGCAGGAGTTTGATAATAGCTATTGTAATTCTCAAGATGACTAAGAAATGCGATAAGATGATCTTTCTCCTTATAAGTTAATTCTGCTTCATCACTGTAGTAATAGGTTCTGTCTACCATCTTCTGTACATTTTTTGAAGAATGAAAATAAGGTATCAATGCAAATAAGTTGTCAACTATTTTTAAATAACCAATATAAATTACTTACTAAATATGGTTGAGAAACTCACATAATGGTAGAACTGGAGGCGTCTGCACATCGACCCACATGTCGATATTACCTTCAATTTCATCTTCCGGACGAATATCAAAGGTGATAAGCATATTAGGCTCAAATGCATAAGCCTTGCATAGTGCTTGCCAATTTTTGCATTCAAAATAGCAATAGGTGTCTACATGGTACAATTTTACCGCAAAAGTAAAACCATGCTCGGTCCTCAAGTGAACTATCTTTACCTCCATATCTTTTTTAGTATTGAAACCAATCTTATCCAAGACAACAATTCTTGCATGGCAGGGGATACACTAGTAGAACAGTAGAAAATTAAAATTAATTATAAGTTGAAGCAAAAGAGGCAGAAGTCATGCTTAATTACGAAAAAAGACTTGTCATTTCGACTTACTGTATCCACTTCGAAGGTCTCATCCAGCATGATGCTGAAGCGCCTACCATCAACTAGGAAAGTCTTGTCACACAGGCCGCGCTCGTCTTCGCAGTATTCGCACATACCGAATTCACTTTCATTGTCACACATTTCCTATGTTCATAGTTGAAACATTTAAAATTGATCTAAGGAAACTACGAGAAAACTGATCAACACACAAATCACTATTACTCAATATGCAACGGGTTGACTTTAAGTCTGTCGAGTCTTTCCTTCCTAAACTCTCATCTCACGTATATGGTGGGCACTCCTTCTGATATTGCGACCATTGGTGATGGTGGCTCCTCCATTCGTCCCCGAGTGCATTACATCAAAATGTCTAGCACACGGGAACGAAGGAGAAGCGACCCCCACGACAGCAGTCGAGATTCTTCCTCTCTCTCATATATATATATATGGTGGACACTCTCCCTCACTGAAAGACACGCAATGAGCCCAAAAAGACCTAAAGTCAACCCGTTTCATATATCGAGCAATGACATAGAAAAAATACTGGAATTACGGCACTCTTTGGATCCTAATGCGTGTGTGACTTTCGGTCCATCGAGGCTTTCCTTAAGTAACTCTCGTATCTCAAGGTGTGTTAGTGCGCTCTCTCTCACACTGATATGGTGGTGTATATATGTTGTTGGGCACTCTCTCATAGTAATAGTTCGACTGCCGGTGATGGACGCCCCACCTCTTCTCTTCTTGCGCAATATATCGACGAGTATATCACAAAGAAGAGAAGAATGATGAGGCACCCCCCACGACAACAGTCGGGATTCCTCCATCAAGAACACACATGAAAGTCACACAAGCAGCAACGACAGACTGAAAGTCACACACGCATTATGCCGATAAAATATCACAAATACATTAATATTTATAATGAACTCGAATATAATATCACTAATACATCATCCCGAATAATCCAGTTAATGCATCATCAAATATTAACTAATAAATCTCGAATATTATCATATAAGATCACTAATACAGATCAAATATCCTAGAATCCAAAGTGGAGGACGGTGAACTCGGTTCACTAGCGGTCTCTCAGTCGCCGGCGGTGGACACCCAAAGATAAGGAACCATCACGGGATCATAACTCAAGTGAGATCCCTGAAGGATCTGCCAGGTATTGTCGAACCGGGCGTCCAACGCCGCCATGTACTGACGGACGTGCTCGTCCTCCTCCCTGACATGGTGACGTACCACCTTCGTGGGTGCCCGCTCCCTCCGCACCGAAAGTGGCCCGCGTGACCGCCACCATAGAAGGTCTGAGTCGATGACGAGACCTGGATTCCTCACTAACCTCCAAGCCCGGGAAGGTAGCACCTCCCAGTGCCAGCCCGGCGGAGCCCAGTCCCGGACATGGCGCCTATCAAGCAAGCTCTTGCGGACTACTCGACGACGAGGATGCGGGCTGGGCATCGTCGACAAATTCCTATGAGAACATTTTCTTATCGTTTAATCACTAATTTTTCATAAAACCCAAAAACTTTCATCATTAACATACTAATCTAACAGAAACATTCATCATAAACATACTAATCTAACATAAACATTCATCATAAAAAATTTATGTAATCTAACATACACATACTTCACAAATATATGACCCGTGTCGTGTCGGGGTCGGGGTGTCGGTGGTGTCGTGTCGGGGTCGATCCTCGACTCATATTCCCCTCGATCCTCGACCCCACAAAATATAAATAAACCTAAACTAAATCTAGTGGTGTCGGGGTCTCGGGGGTGTCAGTGGTGTCGGGGGTGTCGTGTTGGCATAGGGGTACTGTGTCGGGGTCTAGGGTGCCGTGTCGGGGTGTCAAGGTGTCATGTCGGGGGTCGGGGTGTCGGTGGTGTCGTGTCAGGGTAGGGGTGCTGTGTCGGGGTCAGGGGTGCCGTGTCGGGGTGTCGGAGTGTCGTGTCGGGGGTCGGGGTGTCGGGTGTCGGGGTGCCATGTCAGGGTGTCGGGGTGCCATGTCAGGGTGTCGGGGTGCCGTGTCGGGGTGTCGGGGTGCCGTGTAGATATGGGACGGAGGGAGTACCGCTTATCCAGTCCTATCAAACAAGACCAAGAATCATCTAGACCGGAAATATGAACTCTAAAGGCCAAACTTATCGGCGCCGACGCACCCCTCGTCATCTTCTTCTTCTTCTTCTTCTTCTTCTTCTTCTGCGTTTTTTCTTCTTTTCTTCTCCTCGTCCTCCTCCTCCTCCTTGTTCTTCTTCTTTTTCTTCTTTCCTCCTTCCTCTTCTTCTTCTTCTTCATCTCCTTCTCCTCTCTTCTTCTTCTCCTCTTCTTCTAATTAACTACAACTAATTAACCTAACCTACATGAACTAATTGAACTAACTAAATTAAACTATTAACTACAACGAACTAACTAAATTCTAACTAAACTAATTAACTTAAAACTAACGAAATAAATTACTAATTAACTAAACTATTAAAACATGAAAAAATAGGAGGGGGAGGGGGGCTCACCGGAAGTGGGTGGGAAGGTGGAGGCCGACGTTGGTGAAGGTGGAGGAGGCCAACACTGGCGGTGGGGGCGTCGGGGGCGGCGGGTGTGCGTGGGCGGGGGCTGTGGTGGTGGGGTGGTCAGGGGCGCCGGGGTAGGGAGAGAGGGGCGGGGTTGGTAGGGGGCGGTGGGCGGCGTGGCGGTGGTGCCGACGTGGTGGCGACGCGGCGGTGGGGGTGGGGGCACGGGCGGCGGGCGGCAGGGGTGGGGGCGGTGGGGGTGGGGGGCGCAGGCGGTGGCCGGCGGTGGGCACGGGCGGCGGGGGTGGGGGCGGTGGGGGTGGGGGTGGGGGGCGTGGGCGGCAGCCGGCGGTGGGCTAGAAATTGAGAGAGGGAGAGAAAGAGAGAGAGAGAGAGAGAGAGGCGGGCGGCGGCCGATGGGGAGGAAAGAGGGAGAGAAAGAGAGTGTGAGGCGGGCCGCCGTTAGTTAGCCCCCCTCTTTTCCGTCCGCTAGCGGACGGCAAAGAGGGGGGCCATTAGGTCAAGTTGAGGGCTGGGTTTAGGGTGGGCCCCTTCCCTTTTTGCCGTCCGCTAGTGGGCGGCAAAGAAGTGGCTGATGGCAAAGCCACCCTTTGCCGTCTGCCACCTCTTTGTCGTCTGCTTTCTGCTAGCTGATGGCAAAGCCACTCTTTGTCGTCCGCTAGCGGACGGCAAAGAGGTGGCAGACGACAAATCTTCTGATTCCAGTAGTGTTGGTGGAAGTGTAGATTGGGGCCTTCCCAACCAATCCCTAGAAAATCAACAAGTTTGATTGGCTAGGGAGAGAGATCGGGCTAAAATGGAGCTTTGAGCAACAATGGAGCTTGGGGAGGGAAGAGGTGGTCTTCTTGGGGAAGAAGACCCCCTTTATATAGTGGGGGTAGGATCCAACCGTTATCCCCACTCTTAGCCCGCGCTTTGCGGTACTACCGCACAATGCCACGGTACTACCGCAAGGGACTGCGGTACTACCGCAGCAGGGTGCGGTACTACCGCTTGCACGGTAGTGACCAGACGCAGGCCGATTGAACAAGGCAACTGGCGGTAGAACCGCCGGAGCGGTACTACCATGATTCCATACGGTACTACCGCATGGTTGGTAACGACTGGCACAGGAGATGCACGGAAGTAAAAAAATTACTTCCATGCCTACCTCCACTGAGGGCGGAGCTGCAAAAAAGTCCGGCACGGTAGTACCAGAAATACATCATGGTACTACTGCACGAGGGTGGATGTAAAAAATTACATCCATGCCTACTACCGCAGGCGCACGCACCAGGGCTGGGGACAGCGATACTACCGCTCCATCAAGCGGTACTACCGCGGGCACCTACGATACTACCGCTAGCCACTGAAAACTAGCACCCTGCAGCCATCATGTTGCATAAACAAGGAAAACGGAATGAAGCTCCATCGAAGTGAAGGAAAGGTGGTGCAATGGAACAGATGTGTACGTGTTGATTCCACCCAAACCTTTCCGAAGCGGACACCCTCTTAATAGTACGGCTTTCCTACGACTCAAATCCACCGAAAGGAAACGTAGAGAACAACCGTCTTCAATAAGCTCCGAGGGGCACCGAATCATCTTGTGCCTAGACATGAGATATATGAAATGCTCAATGCACACGATTAGTCTGCAAAAGCATTGCCATCAATCACCAAAACCACTTAGGGAGAAATATGCCCTTACAACTCCGTTTGGCACTGGGTTAATAGGTTAGTCCCAAAAATGATATAAAATAGCATATTATTGCATATAAAGTATCCAAGATTGATAATATAATAGCATGAAATAATAATAAAATATTGATACATTGGACATGTATCAGCATCCCCAAGCTTAATTCCTGCTCATCCTCGAGTAGGTAAATGATAAAAGCAGAATTTTTCATATGGCATACTACCCAACATGTAATCTCGTTTATGTATGATCATTGATAAAAAATGAAATAATTGATATCAACATAATAATATCGATGAATATAAGAAGCATAATCTTTAGTATTCAAAATATAGAATCCTTAAAGAATGCTATTCCCTACTCATTTTATCATATTAGCATGGCATGACTCTGTCTTCATCGCATAAGTATAAATCATGAGCACCACAGTGCCAAACCAAGCAATTGGATCATACTTCTATCGCACTTCATCATTTTCAACTCCACTCAATACATGAGCGTGAACCATGGATATAGCATATAGGCGGAATAGAGTATGGTAGTAAAGATCAAAGGAGTCAAAAGTGGAAGAAAGTCTCGCACCGACTAGGTGGACCAACATTCTATGAGATGCCCACCAATCAATATTAATGCGGGGAGTAGGGATTTCCATGCAACAGATGCACTAGAGGTATAAGTGTATCAAAGCTCAAATGAAGCTAAGTGCATGTACATCCAACTTGCGTATTCATAAAGACCTCGAGAATTTGAGAAAGTCCATCATCGAAATATACAAGCCAAGTTCTATAACAGAAAATTCCCACTAGCATATGAAATTAACAACTTAGCAAACTCTCTATATAAAGTACATGGTGTTACTACAACACGAGAGGATTTGGGGCATGCAAATGTGGGGCAGTTAGTCCCTTGAGCATGCTTTTTCTTTTCTCTTTTGAGTTTCAAACTTTCATACCTTTTGAATAAAAATTTCAATTTAAGTTCTATTTTCATATTCGTGTTTTTCGTGATGAGGGCTTTCAAATCAGATCCAATCTGAATACGCTTTGGAAATTTTTGATTTTTTTGTTAAGTTTCAACACCTGAAACATAGTACGAGCGACTAATACAATCACGACTTCAGTAGTTGCGACCGATAAAAAATTGCTTAATGTTTCAACCCTGAAACTTGATTCTCGCGACCGAATAATTCAGAATTTTTATCAATGATTAAAACTTCAAACTTAATGTGCTCTCGTGTGGACCAACTACTTCGTGAGTTGTGAGGTAATCAAGCGATTGGGGAGGGCTTGGTAGGTATGTGCCCCAACACCTGTGTGCCCCTGTGAATTTCCAGAAACTTTCTTTATTATCCAAGTGCTATGAGATTTGCTATATGTGTGGCATTTTCTTCTCTCAAGTACTCTGGTCCAAACACCTTGACCACTTCAATAGCAAGTGTGACCATGGCTTCCAGAATGTGCTTTCAACCATCCGGAGGTACTCATCCCACAAATTTGTGCTTGTGCCATAGGAAAGCATCCTCATAGAGGTCATGCACTTCTGATAGAAAAGTACCCGATGTTTCCAATAACATCCTTCTCCATCTTGAAGTAATCATCAGAGGCCCTGACACATTGGTAGATGCGTTGGAACACATGTCAATGCATCCAAAATCGGCAGTGGCAGTAGGGTTCAAATAGCTCATCGGGGGCAATGTAGTCCTGCAACATCATATGGTCACATGCCTTTTGCCGATTTAACACTCGGTGTTGCTTTGATGAACCCTTGTAGTTGGTAAAATGTTCATATGCATGCTCTACGTCTTCAAGGATCAGCCTCATCATCGTGGTTTCATCATCATCTTAATCTTCATCCGACGAAGACAAGCCATGAAATCATCGTAGAGGTACACCTCATCCAAATCCATCGTGTTTGCTTCAAAGTAAACAACGACAATGGCAATGTTATTTGGCCGAACACTTGTCAGGCTTGGTGTCTGTCATGCACGACATCGGTAGTGGCAGAGGATACCTAGGTTGCGGCCAGTTATTGGGTCGAATGGCAGCATGGGCAAAGCCAGGCGGACACATGAGTGGAGTGATGGAGGTCTGGCTAGGCTTGAAAGGCATCCGAGGTGGTACACCGGCGGCATGGATGTCTGGACCGTGGATACAAAGCATGGGAGGATGGATGGACTGAAAAATAAGGGCTTTGGGTGGGGTTTTAGCGTGGGTCGGGGTTATAGAAGTCTAACACGGTGGATGTCCAGATTCCCCAAACTTGCTCCTAGTTTGATATCAGTTTGTGGGATTTTAAATATCCAAACATGTCTATATAAATTAGGTGACTATTTATATCGCTAGAAGAGTCTAGACCGCTGGGTCCGGACATTCGTCAGGCATTCCCCATTGTGGTCATTGTTCCTATAAAACCACGCATGCGAACTAGTACACACATGATGACACACAATTTGATTGCACCAGGAGCACATGGTTCGTGTGTTTATTGCTTTGCATTTGTTGTTTTCGGGGGAGCCATGTACATGTATAAATTGCACCTATCCTAGCTGGTACAGAGCCGACTCAGGGCCAGTTTTTGTGTAGCTTATTTGGAGCTGTGAAAATAAGCTGCCCCCTACCCGCTTAATCTAAAAGCCCAAACTAAAATTTTATTTTATAAGCTTACTAATTAAAGGTCAACTAATAGACTTATAAAATAAAATTTAAGTTTGGGCTTCTAGAATAAGCTAGGTGGGGGCAACTTATTCTAGAAGCCCAAAATAGGTTAGAAAAGCACTGGGCCTCAGCCAAGGTTACAAGTATTTACCGGACATGAACACGTAATCATGATTATAGTTGCGCGGCACAAAGTTCCATCATAGCCTATAACAAGGCCCCTAACCCCCGTGTCGTTCCCAGCGGTGGCACGGGGGAAACGTCGCCACCGCGCCTCGGCACCTCCACCTCCGCTCCACCCTCCCTCGCCGCCGCCGGAAGATGTGGCCAGGCTAAGCCCGTGTAGCGAACGGCGGCAGCGGTGCTTGCTCTCATGTGCTTCCCTACTCCCGTCAGATCCAACATGGTGCTCGGGTTGTCACCAGTGACGTCGTGCCCTCTTGGCGGCGGCTCTGCTGCTTCTCTCGTGCGGCAGGTCGTCTGTTGCCTCTGTTGGCGCCAGAGGTCCATCCCTCCATAGAGAAAGTACCGGCATGGGTGGGTTCTGGAGCTCCAGATCCCCTCGTGGTGGGGAGGCTTGGCCCTCCAGCGGCCTTTGCATGGTGTGGCATTGTCGACGCCGCCAGGCCTTCTCTACATCGCGTGGTAGCTCCCCTTTGGCAGGTCTTGGAGGGGTGGCAGACCCCTTTTCCTTCTATGCGTGCTTGTAGAGCTTGTCGTCGGATGTTGTTGGATCTGGCCAGCCTGCTGGTTCTGGCTCCATGGGGGACTACCTTGGCGGAGGTCTTCGGTCTTCAGCGTGGATGCGGTGCTTGGTGGTGCAACGGTGGTGGCGTGGGATGTGGCGGCTCTGTGCGGTGGTGGCGTGTCTACTGCTTCAGAGGTGTGCGGGTTAGTGGAGTGTTATGCGTGGGATGGGGTCGTGTCTGCTCCATGTGCTAGCCTTGCCAATGCTTGACGGCCGGCGGAGGTGGCGCCCGTGGGCGTCGCTATCCTTCTAGCAGGCGCCGTCGAGGAGATCCACACTTCCTCATCTCCCAGGCCAAGGTCTCAGGCGAAAGTCATGACCCTATTACAGGATCAGGCGGCGGCAACGTCTTCAGCGGCGTATTCCCTCTTTGGGGGACGCCTTGAAGATCTTGGTCTCAATTGTGCTTCCGACAGGCTGGACATGCACGACATCGCGGTCGGGACGTGTCCGTCCGGTGATGTGGATGTTTGCGCGGCTTCTTGTGTGGCAACGATGGCAGCTTCAGGCAGAGTCAGGTTTGCTGATGGTTCTTGATAGTCGGTCTCTTTCGGCGTGTTCGAGGAGTCTTGTGCCTCGCTTTGTCTTCCTGAAGTCGGAGCTGCTGAGGAGGGGCCCTTGCGGTGACGATGACATGAGATGGGTGGTTGTCTCTGGTGCTAGCTCGACGCAAGCCCAACGCTTTTCCCCTATAATGCCCTTCGATCGAGTCGGAGCTGCATTGTCGCCGGCGTGTGTGGCTGACTCTTTGGCATCGACCGGCGCAAGCCTCGACGCTTGTCTGTGGTGAGGGTTTCTTCGGTGGTTGTCGATGGTGGAGTCGGAGGCTCCCTCGTGGGGGCGTGATGACGATGACGTCGGGCTGCAACCTCTACGATGCTTTTTCTCCTCGGCGGTATGTGTGTGTGTTCTTGTATGGGTTGCCAAGTCGTCCTATGTGCCTTGTTTTTGTAGTCCTGTTGTAACGATTTTTCTATGGTTTTTTCGTTAATTAACCGAACAATTCTTTTCGACCTTTTTAATGAATCGGGTCCTAAGGGACCGCGTCTCAAAAAAATCGTGATTATCTCTAACAATTTCTAAGGCATATTTTCATCGCTACAGCATCTTGAGCTAATATCGTTTATTTTGCCTGGATGCTATATACCTCTTAACTGAATAATGGAGGACCACATGCATCACTTGATGCATGTAGACGCGGGGGTGTTATCTCCTTCTTCTTTTTAAGAACTTCATGAATCTGAAACATGCTTTTTCTTCCAAGCCAACCGAGCATCCACAGCCGGACCTTGCAAATCCGCCCCATATACGTCCGCGAACGCGCCCGGGCATGCCCGCGGACACATCCGAACGGCCGCTCATATTTTGCTTCATGCATCCACATACCACATATCCGGACTCTCAAATCCATGCAAATCCATGCACGTAGATCATCCGATATAAATTATCTGAATTCAACAGTTTTAAACAAAAGCAAATGATAATATAGTTCAACCAATCGGACATGGCAAAATGAAATCAATGTCCGACCGACAAGTGTTGTTTGTCAGATCACTAGTCGGGCGAGTTCGTTCATGCGTCCTACTCTGCCTGGGCATCCATCTCTGCCTGCATCCGGTCTGCCTCCTCCGCGTGCATGTGGGTAACTGTCGCCGCCTACATCCAGGTTGCCTCCTTCGCCTACATCCCGGCCGCCTGCTCTCTGCTGCATCCGCCCTTGCCGCCTCCAACGCTCTATGGTCATTGATCTCCTTGTTCTCCACAAGCCATTTCTTGGCATGTTCATCAAAGGTGGATTCATCCGCGAACATGATCTTCACATCCTCCACGTCACGTGAGAGTTGCAACCTCTCCTTGTCGAGCTCAATCTCTCCAAATGTCTTGGCCTTCTAGAGTTCCCATTTGATCGCCGCCTCTTACTTGTCCAACTCGATCTTCTCCCTCTCAATTTCCAGCCTCCTCTCTGCCCTCGTCCGATCCCACTCCATCATATCCCTTTGCGCATCCAACATAAGCTTGTACCTCTCCTCTTTCTTGCTCTCCCTTGCTGAAAAAATGCCCGTCCATGTGGACGACATTTTTGTAGTAGAGGCATCACGGGAGATCCTTGCCTTCTCCCACTTGTTTTGCATGACTTGTCGGTTATCCTTTGGCATGGTAGCTCTTCCATTGGTGATGAAACCGTCATCGTCCTCATCATCGACCCAATGGATTGGTGGGAGCTTGAGCCATCATTCCTCCTCTTGCAAGCCTTGAGATCGATCATTACTTGTTGCCACTTTGGCTTGCCATCCAATAAGAGCCAACACTGGCTAAAAGCAAATGGCCTCTTCTTGGTCTCATGATACAAAGCAGCCACCACCACCGCCTAGCATACAACATATGTATGAACACAAGAATGAAAAGCACACAAACATATTGAAATGACAATAAGATGAGGCAATCGAGCTTACATGAG
Organism: Hordeum marinum; assembly: GCA_022496015.1. Classification (NCBI taxonomy): domain Eukaryota; kingdom Viridiplantae; phylum Streptophyta; class Magnoliopsida; order Poales; family Poaceae; genus Hordeum; species Hordeum marinum. The sequence goes on along the minus strand of CM039673.1, from coordinate 541,022,820 downwards.
TTGCCACCCCGTCCCACTTTTAGGTCATTTGGTCGCTTGTGAGTAGTAACTGACGTACTTGTTCACTTATGCTTGAATGATCCCCCATCGATGTTGGAGAGATGTCACATTTCGGGCGCTCACGATAAGATGCGACTCCACATACTCCTTTAGTTCATGACAACCGTTCCAAATCTTGTCCCAATACGTGCTCCCCTTTTGCTCAATGCAGCTTATTATATCCAATGGTGTGCTCAACCAACATTTGACCAACAAGATGTCCTCAGATCTTGAGAAAGCAGGACCTCTTGCCTTCGTCATCTTGGCCTTCTTCTTCTTCTTGGTAGGATTGGGATCGGATGTTTGCCCCAATCACAAATGCGGCCATCTCCTCCATTTCAAATTCATCATGGGCCGGATCTTCGTTCTCATTGATCATGCTTGCCAAGTACGTCTCCTACACGTTCATGATTTACATGCAATCATCATGTGCAAACTAGTGATCGATACGAAACATTAATCATGTGATCGGACAAGAGCAAACGTACCCGGTCTTGTTCAGACATTCCATCGAACATGTCGAGTGCAGCCCGGGCGGTGGGGGTGCCCGTGTTCACCCGGCCCCGAACAAGCTGCGGCGACTCACACTCGTCGATCGGCGGCTGCTGCGTGCCTGAAAAGCTGTCTAGAATGGTCCAGTCAGTAGTCACATACTCTTGGGTCTCGACGGTGCCGGACGACACAATCCACGCCGGCGCTTGGACGGATCGGGTGCGGGGAGCCCGGCATGCTGGGGGAGACATCTCATCGACGATGCCCGCATCTACCTTTGCCGCCAACTCCGCATCCCTCTGTCGCTGCCGGCGACAGCGCATCTTACGGACGATGTTCTCCCGCTTGCAAAATGAAGAGGAGGAAGGGACGTCAACAGACAAGGCGGACTGCATCTCTGTCACGGCGGTTAGGGACGAGATGGAAGACATCACGGCGGCGGATCGGGGCAGGTGGTGAGGATGGAGAGCAAGGGTGCCGGACGGCGAGGGGTCGGGCGCGGGAAATGGTGGAGGGTGGAGGGAGGAGGGGGGAGGGTTTGGGGAATTTGGGGTAATTTGAGGTGGGGTCAGGTTGTCGGGTCTGACGTGGCGGGCGCGTCCGGGGTCCCCTATGCCCGCCCCATATTTGGGTTGGAAATGAGGATGACGGTCAGCTGGGCGTTCGAGAGCGGTTTGAGAGGACCGTCTAGGTCGATTTTTTTTGACCGAGCAGTGACCGGGCGACCTGCCCCTGGCGTTTGAGGAGGGTATGAGGGGTCCGGTTGTAGATGCTCTTAGCATGATGCAATACGGGGCCGTACAGTGTGACCCTCCCCTGCCGATTCATCATAGCTACTAGCTCTCCTCACAACTCAGCCAGGCTCAGCATTCCGCATAGAGCAGTTAACGTACGTTGTTTAGTGTTAGAGCAACTCTTATAGCTCCGGTATCATTGAGTATGTTTGGGACTGTTCTGCTCCTTAAAATTCAGCGTCGTTCTAGAAAACACAAGCCAAACAGGGTAGCTCCACGATATGCGGTTTCGTAAAAAAACTAGAGTCTCGGATACAACTCTTAGGCTGTGTTTGATAGCAAAGTACTGCAAAAAACAGAGTATTAAAAACTGCAGTATTTTAACCCATTGGTGCAAGATACCACGGTTTTGACATATCAAACTAGTTTAGAGTATTGATAATACAGCGACCCGTTTGGCTGTGCCGATGTAGCGATGTCAAATGAGTTTTAGGTATCTCGACGTTACATGCAATTGATCGGCCATGCACATTTGCTATCCGCATGCACAAACTGAATGGCACTGCACGGCCATAGACATGGCTTGTAGCTTCTCATGGAGGACGCTCAGCAGACTCGTCACTGTCGAGTCATGGTGGAGCTGCGCGTGGAGGTAACACGTCATGCTCTGCATATGGCGTTGCTGGTCGAAAGATGCGCAAGTGTGCGTGGACTGGATAGGCCAAACCTTCATCCACATCACCGTAGAGGGGAATAAGGAGCTTAACGTGAACTGTAAACGCGCGTGAGGAGCACAACGGGTGGCCTCTCCAGAGAGACGGGACTGCGGGAGGATGAAGATCAGTGTATTCACTATTGTTCTTTAATTTGTTGTCTTTTGGTTTGTCCATGACCGCCGAAGTAGAAGATCTCTAGAGGCGACGGGGCTGCGATGGCTTGGAGGAAGGAAGAAGTTGAAGACACTCGTTTCTTTTGCGTGCTCTGTTTTTAAAAAAGAGGCGTGGGGTTCTTTTTATTAGATAAAAAAATACTCTGATTTTTGAAATACCACAGTATTAATACTGCAGTTTTTATGGCCAGTCAAACACCTTACATTAAATTAAACTATAGTATTTTAAAAAATTGTAGTATTATCAAAATACTTTAAAAATACTTTGCTATCAAACGGGGCCTTAGTTTTTTATGAAGCTCTTCAGGGTGAGCTCAAAAAACTCTAGAAGTTGGAGTTGTGGGAAAATTACTAACCACTGCCACGAGTAAGTGGATACCCCTTCGCTTTTCTCCTCTTATCCAATCAAATATATCTTTTTCACCAGATTTCTCATTCTTAAAGTTGGAGCTAGTGAAAGCCAAACATTCTCTTCGATAATGCTACAACTTCTGTATAAAACTGCATCAAAATGAATTTGATGAAGTAAAACTGATTTTGGTGAAGCGGAACAGTTCCAAACAGACCCTAAAAGATCGCTTACACGGAGAGTTGAGGCAAAACTAGCTCCCATGAATCCAGAAATTTTCTATGCGCTCCCGTGTCATTGATCTTTTCATATATTTTGACGGACTGAAAAGTCATGTACTTTCATGATCAAACACCCTCGCGTCGTGACGCCACGTCGCCATGCCAGCCACACCGTTATCGTCCACACTGCCATCGTGCCTCCGCTGCCACACCACGTGGTCGCCCACCATTGCACTACGTGCCACAGGCCATTAGGTACGCTTGTTTAATGAGAATTATTAAAAGAAGATTTTAGTCAAAGATGTTTACGAGACCTGAGAAAAATTGTTTTCTAACAATTTCCCCTAAATTATACGGACACCCCGTAAACAAAATTACAAGAAGTTTTACAGGGGAGCTATTGAAACTGCTCTTACTAGCAAAAGGGCCCGTGCGTTGCATCGGAACAAAAAAATCATAATCTGGCCATGACCATATTTTGCTACATCATTGAGATACAATATCACTCTCATTTTCATGAAATCATCAACAAATTTGAAAATCATGAACATTTTTCAAATTCATAAACATTTTTATTGATTTTCAAATATCTTTAAAATCATGAAAAACAATCACGAATATTTTATACTATTTGCAAACATTTTTTCTTGAATAGACGAACATTTCAAGAATCGACAACCTTTTTTTTCGAAAATGGGTGGAACAATTTTTGTAACCTACAAATATTTTTTGATTTAAAGAAAATTTTCTAAAATGCATAATAATTTTTTGAATCCACAAACATTTAATGAATCAATAAACAATTTTTTATGTTGTGAAAAGTTTTTGAATATCTAGGACATATTTCCATTCATGAATTTTTTTGAATTTGCGAAAAAATCAATTCCATTAACATTTTCTAATACATGATTCACCATGACCATTTTATGATTTCCTGAACAGTTATTGAATAAGCGAACATTTTTTTTTAAACACGACCATTTTCTGAATCCAGAAACATCTATGAATTATTATACATTTTATTAAAAAAATTCAAAAAACTAGTTTTTCACCTTTTTTAAATCGTAAATTTTTTAAAGTAGAAAAATACGAACATGGAAAAGGAAATTGAGAAAGAAGGACGCCCGGACATGGGCCAGCCCAAACTGGCGCGCTGTGTCCTCTTCCAGAGAGCAGACAGCAGTATAGAAGGTTAGTATTGCGTGGGCCGGCCCAGGCAGGGATTCCCCTGTGTGATACGTTCTTTTATCACCTATAGTTAGCATCGTGTGTAATATTTTATAACTTTGAGGGCAATGACGATCCACCGCCAAAAGAAATAGCCTCTTTATTATTATAGGTATAACAAATATGACCGTGCGTTGCAACAGAAGACAAAAACTATTATCTCCTAGCCGAATAAGTATGGTTCAATAGCACGACATATGAGAGTCCTCTACTTTAACAGTGTGGCCCACCATGTTACCACTTATATTATTTCTCACCCTCGTTGTTGATGGCCGCGGTGTCCACGTAAAACTAATATCATCCACCAAGAACTACTTCCAACGCCTAGACATATAAATACTTACCATAAACTAATTAAATCCTAGACATAGGAAACAAAATTTTGAATCGACAAGCATATTGTTGAAATTTGGGAAACATTTTGAAATCCACGAATATTTATTTATTTTAGACGAACATTTTGTGAAATGAATGAACAGTTTTCGAATTCATGAACAACTTTTGTACCAGTGAACATTTTTTGAATCAAACAACTATTTTTGAAATTGGCGAAATAATATTAAAATTGATTAAAAAAAATGTGATTTTTCGTGAATATGTCATAAATTTTCATGGACATTTTTAGAAATTAAAAAAAATGTTTTGAATATATCTTTCGAAATCATGAATTCTTTTATAATATGGGAGTAATTGATTTCAAATCACCAAAAATTTTGAATCTGCAAAATTTTTATGATTTTCTGAATATATTTTTACGTCACAAACATTTTGTGATTTTCGCAAAAAAAAAACTCGTAACTCTTTGAAATTAGGATTTTGGGGGAATCCTGAATTAATCTAAAGAAGGAAAAATAAAAACAGAAACAATTAAAAGGCAAAAAAGCGGGGGCTGGCCCATGAACGTTGGAGGTGGAGGCGTACGCTTGCAAAAAAAGGGAGAGAAAATCAATACATCCAGGGATCGAACCTGTGTAGCCTGCGGGAGGGAGGCTTCAACCGCTGCGGCACGTTCATGTTTGCTGTATTTTAGGGTATTACTTTAGAAAAGAATCAAACCTGACGCGTTTTAGACCGAAAAAATCGAAGCGTTTTATTCACTTATGGGTGGCATTGATGAATAATTTTTACCAACTTCTAGGATTGATTAGATGGCAATGAACTGGCAGAAGCACTCTGTGCTTTATTATTAGGTAAAAAAATTGGATTTAGAAGATCACACCTGTTAGATTTCTTTTCTCAAGTTTTGGATCAGCTGTGACCCAAATCAATGGCAGACAAGAGGGGACACAATCAGGAGAGAGGTCCCATCAAAAAGGACAGTCATTTGCATCCGATTTAAAAAAAGGACTTATATATAACTACGGAATGTCCTATCTTTTGTAATAGGTCCGAACGATCGAAAGATTGCATGCATGCGAATGCACATCCGTCGTAGCTTCGTGCGTGTCCACAAGTAATTAATCTGATTAGAAGCATTTAATTACATACATGCAGAAAAAACAATAGTGCATGCATGAAAAACAAAGTAGCTGATGACAAGATTTCATTCAAAATTAAAATTTTAAATGGTTTGTAGGCCAAACCGTCGCTCCGATTGAAAAACTGTTTTCACATATCTTGTCACGATGAGATCTTCGAAACTAGATCCCATGTTGGTATGATCCGGCGATATTTTTTTGGAGCAAAAGTTACCACACATTAACTAAGTAAGTTATCATGTCAGTTTCATATAAGTTATCATGTTGTTTCCGCATAAATTACCGGGACATGGAAAATGGTTCCTTCGAGCTTCTCCCCACATGCTCAAAATCCCGCGTGCCCTAGAGGACGAAAAATGCTATTGTGAGGGAAGATTCAAAAGAAACTCGAAAAAATGAAATGTGTTGTAACTCAAACGTCATTCCATACAAAAATCATTTTCACAAAAAAAAAATTGTTTTGACAATACCTTCGAAACTAGATCTCATGTTGGTATGTTTCGATAACTTTTTTCGGCCGAAAAGTCGTCAGACATGGGCTAACTAAGTTATCAGCTCCGTTGTGTTTATATTACCATGCGATTCACACATGAGTTACGGAAATGCGTTTTTCAGACAAGTCCCTTCCACCCACCTGGTCAAAAGTTATCACACCTGGAGTAAGTAAGTTAGCAAACTCAATTATGCATGTATTACCATGTTATTTACACATGAGTCACAAGGACAAAGTTATCATCGTATTTGTATGTAAGTTATCAGGTTTGTGGTGCATAAATTACCATGTAACTCACACAAAAATTACTAGGGACATGTTTCTTAAACTATATTTCCCTGGTCAAAAGTTAGCAAGGTATTGCACACAAGTTATCAAATTTATGGTAAGTAAATTACCATGCTATTCATACAGAAGTAATTGGGGGTGTATTACAACCGCCACCCCATGAAAGTTATCATAGTGTTTGTATGCAAGTTATCATGTGTGTGATTTGTAAATTACGATGCTCTTTACACAGAAGTTATCAAGAGTATGTTGTCAACAACCCCCCCCCCCCAACGGAGGTATGTTTCAACTAACTTTCCCCCACAGTCGAAGTTACCACGGTGTTTATATGTTGGTTATCAGGTCTGCGGTTCCTATAAGTCCGACACGAAGTCCTCCCGCCGTCGTCGCAGGATGCCGATGGTGCCTGGCGGGGAGAAGCGTCTCCTCAAGTGAGTGTACGTCAGTCACTTACGACGACGAAGACGGACGTCAGGTTGCTGGCCTGCTACGGTGGATAAATGCCAGGGCATTTCAGCTTGGCATTGAGCAGTCCGAACGAGAGGCAACAAGGGCAGCATCTGAGGCAACGAGGGTGGCGAAACTCAAGCAGAAGCAGGACCGCATCGTTTGGTAAATTTTATGCCACGGTAATTTATATATATACAAAATGGTAATTTATGTACCACAAGTGTGATAACTTGCGTAGCGCACGCATGGTAACTTCTTGATAAAAAAACAAGTCATCAGAACATATCAATATGGGATATAGTTTCGAAGGTCTCATCGGAGCGAATCTTTTACGTGAAAACGGTTTTTCAATCGGACCAACGGTTTGGGCCACATATCATTTTGAATTTTGACATTGGAAAGTATTTTTGATGACATCATCATTTTTATTTATTTTTCCTTGCATGCATGCATACATTTAAGTGGTTGAAAGTGACATGCATCACTCGTTGTGTTTTTGGCCGAGAGAGGCATGCACGTGGTTAGGAAAATAAAAGCGACATGCGCCTGATTAAGAAAAATTGGATGGCACAAGACGAGATCCAGGTCATTCGGATTTATTGACATAATCAAAACGTTCGAAAGTTACAATTACCCTTTAAAAAAATCTGTTTATGTCAAGAGAAAAATCATAAGGGAACGTTTGCCACCGCCTGACCGGCCGAGCGAGCCGAACGCTCGGCCGGTCGCTCGGCCACGCACACACCATGGAGCACAAGGGCCTACACGCAGACTTCTTTTTCTTATCCTCTGCTCCTGGCTCTCCACCAATCGTATCCTATACACATCTTATCCTCTCGTCCTCATCCCCATGTCCGCAGCCTCTCTGTTTCTTTCTGATTCCTGGCTCCAGCGAGCGTCGCGGCTTCTCCGGCGAGGCTACCACCGGTGGACCCCGATCTGCTCCCCTCTCTCACGGGATTTTTCTCCTTTTTTTATCTTGTATAGCTCATCAACCTTCCCCTTCCTGCTCCTCGACGCCCTTGTTGCCACAGAGACCAGAGATGAACCACAGGCCAACAGGGACAGAGGGAGGAAGCACGCTGGGAGCTACAACCTGTGGACGGAAATCCGGCTACACGGGAGCTGCAACCGGCAGGGCGACAGGTTGGGTGAACCACGACCGGCAATGTTACCATCATGGTGACCAGATGCTAGAACCAGCGCCCTTTTGTGCTGCCACGGGCATTTTGATTTGATGGAACCATCGCCAAATTTTGCAATTTTTTTGCTACAACCGTCGTTTTTCTTTGTTGGAACCAACACTTTTTTTGCTATCCCGGCATTTGGATTTGGTAAGTGCTAGGCACAGGCGCGCCAACCTAAATTTGGGTTGGTCATGCCCAGACCTGGCCAAACGGGCCGGCCCGGCCCGTCATAAAATCGTACCTGGCACGGCACGGCCCGCCTCGGCACGATTAGTATACGGGCCGTGCCGTGTCGGCCCACGTGTGTAGCCTTGCGGTCCAGGCACGGCCCGTTTGCTAATCGGGTCGGCCCGTTGGCACACCAAGCCCGCTAATATGCCTACTGTTTGACGCATTGAGCGTTTTTTAGTCTATTTTTACTTGTTGGCCGTATAAAAAAATAAAAAAATAAATAAGATAATCGGGCCGTGTCGTGCCGGCCCGCGTGCTCAGCCCCCGAGCCTAAGCACGGCCCAGGGCGTGCCGCGTGCCGGGCCCGGCCCGTTTAGCCCGTGTCGTGCCTGGCCCATGACGGGCCGTGCCGGGCGTGCTCGCGGGCCGGCCTGGTTGGCCCGGCCCATTTGGCCAGCTCTGGTCATGCCGCAGCCACTGGATCCGAGCGCGTGGGTTGTTGGATCCCGTCGAAGAAAACGGTTCGCCCCTTACCATCTTCTTCGCACCACGCCGCACCTTCTGTCGCCCCTGGTGTGCTTGTCACCACACTCGTCGCTATCGTCATGGATCGAGCCCGCGCCCGTGCCGCCTCCGCCTCCGCACCCCACGCCGCCACCTCACGCTCATCCACGATTGACGGCCACCCCACAGCCGGAGACATGGTTGTAGCAAAAAATTATCAACTGTCATGGCAACATTTTCATCGCTGGCCGAAGCAAACCGAAGGCGTGGTTGTAACAAAAAAACATTATGGTCGTCTGCTATCGGTTGCAGCTCACCATGCAGGTTTACAAAACACGGCCACCATGTGGCAACAAATTTCAATGGTAGTCATAGCAAAACTTGGTCACGGTTGTAGCAAAAAACATCATGGCAGCTGCCATGCTCGCACCCAGTTCAAGCTTTTTTTCAGGTTGGTTGAAGCTTTTTTTCACGTCGCTTGAAGCTTTTTTCCACCCGTGGACTCTCGCTGCACGGGGTTGAACGAACGACGGCAGCCAATGAATCTCATTTAAATGGATGTAGCAAAAATTCTCATAGGTTGTAGCAAACAATAACGAACGAATGACGGCAGCCAATGAATCTCATTTAAATGGATGTAGCAAAAATTCTCATAGGTTGTAGCAAACAATAACGAACGAATGACGGCAGCCAATGAATCTCATTTAAATGGATGTAGCAAAAATTCTCATAGGTTATAGCAAACAACAACTTCGAATGCACCAAAAACGTCACTCACGCGACGACCACGGTCGCAGCATGCATCATGCAGCCTGCAATGATGCCGGTTATAGCTGAGTGGTGTACCGATTATAGCAAAATGTGACACCGATTATAGCATGCAACAAAAACGTGTGTCTGCAATGTTGCTTAGGACAACGTCGCCGTCCTCGTAGCTCGCGGTCACCATGCTCGCCGTTCATGATGACAACTCTCCTGAGTACCGGTTACAGCAAGCCACGGCACGGTTCTAGCTTCCACCGAGGCCGGCCAGCAAGGACGATTAATGGCGACAAGGACGGCTGGCGGGGTTGGGGACCGGTGATGCGGACGAACAACGGGGCAGGGACCCATGGCTGAGCGGTTGGTGGGCCCCGCTCAGCCATGCATCCCACCATGCAAGAAATCTGGCCGCCAGATGAGAGGAGATCGCATGGGTCGTGCGTGATCAACCAACACTCCGGCTCTAAACGTTTTTCTTTGGATTTGCTGCAACCAGCGCTCAAATTTGCAGGTTTTGCTACCACTGGAGATGGCGACTTTTTTTTGCTTTAACAGCGATAGCGATGGGGACCAACAGATGGGAGTTGCATCAGCTTTTTGCCAGCGGCGAGATGCAACCAGCGAAGACGGCGGGCCATGGCTTGGGGGGGGGGGGGTTGGGGGGGTGAGAAGGTGAGCTACAACCCATGATGGTACGACGACGAGCGGTGGCGGCAAGGCGATGAGTGCAAGGTTATGTGCCACAAGATGAGGAGGACGGGGGAGTCTGCGGCGGCGGCGCTGAAAGCGCTCGCTCGCCGACGAAAAAAGGAGACAACGGAGAGCGATTGGGAAACGACGATCCAGTTTTTCTTTTCCTACCGGATGGGATCCAACGAACGAAAGCTGCTGAATCGGACGGCTGGGCCATGACCGGCTGAAATTTTCGGCCGGCCGACCGGCGACTAGCAGCCGCCTTATAAGAAAGAGAACAATTATAAGAATGTGGGAAAAAAATCCGCTCACAACCACAAACACCACCTATGAAACTCTAACTGCACTGTAGCCTACCGCAATTTTACATTCAAAGTCAAGCTTACTGTGCAACTGGGTGACATCCTGCGAAAGCTCTCTGGTAGTCAATGACGAGGGAGGTAATTGACAAGCTTTTTTTCAGAAGAAAAACTTTCTATGACTTACCCAGAAAAACACATAATAACATCATTTAGCACCAAATCTAAAGATATACTGTATGTAGCAATACCGGTTGGAACATAATAGTGCATCATTGTACACATCAAGAATTCTGTTCTGCAGATATTGCGAGTAACTGGTCCAAATGGAAATGGAAACAAGAATTCATGTCTTGGTGTCTGGCTTGTAATTCTGAATACACCAATCTAAGATAAATCATTCAGCATGTTGTTTGGGATAAAGGCTACGCTTTCATCAATGACTATAGTTTGGAGGCATGCTACCTGACTCATTTCTGAATCTAGAGTAATATGTGGAGCTAGAGCCAGAGAAGCCCTGCGATCGTTCAAAACCATAACGATTGTTCCCGGACCTTGGGTGCAACATGGGAGGCCATACGTGACCAGGAGCGGAACCGCTAGGTGGCCTCAAGTGTTGTGAACCTGCAATAACATAGTCAGTCTCACGCCATTCACTAAACATCCAATGTTGCTAGTCAGAAGAAATACCATTATAGTTGTTTCCATGACCAGTTGAGGGCCTCAAATATTCTGGTGCAAAATTGGGAGGACGATGAGAAATGAAGCCTTGATTGCAAGGAGCATGCCAATGAAAGACGCCTTGACTTTCTGGGGCATGAGGAGGATGTAACCCTTGACCTGGTAGTCCAGGAGGAGGATGCCGGGCATGGAAGTCGTGACTTAGTATTCCAGGAGGAGGATATGGACAATATGAGCCTTGCGCTGGTAGTACCAGAGGAGGACGCCGAAAATATAGGCCATCATCTACTGGTACATGAAGAGGATGAACAGGGCATGATCGTTGACCTGAAAGAAGAGAAGGATGATGTCCATGATCAGCAACTACCAGAGGAGGACAGTGAGAGAATAAGACTTGCATGTATGTGGACTAATAGATAATACAAGCTTACCATATATCACTTCTTGTGCTTCCATATGAGTGCCCCCAATTTCTTGTATTTTGTCGATACTCATCTCTTCCTTGCTTGTGTTTACCGGTGATCTTCGGTCCCGTACAACAAAACCGATTAATGAGTCTTGGTCTGTATCGACTGTTGACGTGCCTTTCCAGAAACCATATTTTTGAAGGACTGTTATTATCTCCTTCTGTCCGGGACATACATATATACATGTATCATCTTCTATTGTTGCTAAACCAATTCTTTTGTTCACTTTTAATATCTTTGCAACCTGCATCAGTGTCATAAATAGCTTAAACATAATATTCTGAATGTCCATACCTTCTAAAGACTAGAAATGGAAAATCAAGTGCCAACATTACCTCCTTCATTCCCTCTAAGCCATCTTTCGAAGACTCAACATTCAAGCACAGGGAAATTACCTAATAGGATATTGGTTGCAAGTAAAAATTAGTTCAGGTTTATTTCTGTGACGTATCATTAACTAGTAAAGCGTATGATGAAAGCAAACTGACGCTACAAAACACATAGTTATCTAGTTATGTCGCATACAATTTCAAACTCATTTCAGCACAATAGTAAATAATCCTAAATGGGAGAATGTCAAATCATAAGAACAAGGATGAATCATCTATAATGTAAGAAAATAATCTTACCATTATCGATCGGTTTTGAGAGTGACGAAGATCCTTGAGGAATTTTTTAAAATCCCCCCATTTCACTCTTCCTTTGATTTCTATGGTTTTCGGCCAGACAATATCTTGAATTTTTTTTCCACTGCAAAAAGAACACATGGAAATCCTATAATAAGAAACAACATGGTTCGAACATCCACCACTCACAACAACTAAATATTTATTTTTTAATCTAAGAAACAAGTATATTCCCACTGTATGATTACGGTGGAAACAAATAAATATACTATGTACATCAGACCATCATTAAATCTGGTCAACTCAAGACATGTGTTGTCGTACAAACACAAATTATATTAATTCTAACTTGTAGAAAGCAAACAAACAGATACCAATTTAGTTATGCTTCAGACCTTCACTAAGAAAATTATACAAATGTGATCTTCTATGTAGGCAAAGATATTGATAGCAAGGTAAATGTCTTGCCAAATGAGGTCTTGAATGTAGGCCCAAGTCATGTGGTGTAGAGGTACTTCATCTGAGAGTGAAGAACTCTGCTCTACTGATGAAGTTCCTATATATAGTATACATATTCTTCAACAAGCAGGACATCCCTTGGATGAACTTCATCTAGCAAGCTCATTACTCTGACATTGCTGCCCCACAACACTTTGGCAGATGTTGCTCCTTTTGTTGGAGAAATTGTATTGTCTCCATGGGACCAATTTCAGTCTTTTGCTAAATGTGATGTTGGGAGAGGTGATACTGTTAGGTTTTGGTAGGACACATGGTCTGAACATACTATGCAATCTAAATCCCCCCAGTTGCATTATTTTACTATTGATGAGGAGACCACCATTCAGAAGGCCTTAACCTATGAATCTATATATGACATGTCTCAACCTCCCCTGTCTTCTATGGCATCCTCCCAATGCAACAACCTTGCAATTATTCATGCTCAATTGAGCTACTTTGATGATGATGGCTCCTGGAAACTCACTGTGGGCAAGGGTCTTTTTTTCCAGCAACAAAGTTTACAAGACTACAACCAATCAGGATCCTTATCCAACCCCTATGTCCTGGATATGGAAGCCATATTGTGAATGTAAACATAGGCTCTTTTCTGACTCCTACTTGACATGCTCTATAACAGAGATCTTCTGGGGAAGGACTGCAACACTCTTAATTTTTTTATGTGACTTGGGCCAAAACTTTTGGTGGATGTTGAACCAGGAGCGGAATTTGGACATGCAACTCATGGATATGTCAGAAGAAAGTAAACACAGGAGCCAAGACAAATGCTTCTTTGAGATGGTTATTCTTGTATGCTGGAGCTAATGGAGTCACAATAGCATGATCATATTTGATGGTGACACACCTAACATTCATGAATGTTTTAGGATGTTCAAAGAAAACTTTGCTAATGATACTTATAGAGAAAAACCTAGCCTCAAAGAGGGAATGCAGGAGTACTTAGATATTTTGTAAGGTAGCTCTGGCTGCCCACCCTCCATTGTACATTTTCCATCAAACAATTTCTAGAAGCGCAGTAGTGCCTTCCCTACTACTTTCCACTTAAAAATGATACAAGACATAATTGAGCAGGAAAAAGAAAATAGACTTGAACAAAAGTTCACATATACATACGGAAATATCTACACTATCTGATGACCAGTACCAAAAATCAATAGCAATATGCAAACTCGTGTTACATACAAAACATAGAATCATATCTAGTGGAGATGTTGCAACAACAAAATGTTTCAACCCCGAAATAATTAACATGTTACAACTACCTTATATAATTCATACAATAATATGACAAAAGGCTCGTTTTGTTGGAGTTTGACTTGTTTTGACCTCATTGGCCTCTCGCTATCAAATTCCTTTTGGACAATATGCCCCATTAGTACCAATAGAAAATGTATGTTTTGTCCCTGTACTATTATCAATGTGATGCCTAAAGGACCAAGACCATCTCACGCCCTACAGTTGAAGGCTTCAACACCTATTATGTAAGGAAATGGAGATTTGACTGGATTGAGTAGTAAAACAGTTACATAACTTAGAAGCACGGTGCAAACTTCTACCAATCAACATTCTAGTAAGGATATATGTTGGGCTGAGTGTATGTGTGGGGTGTGTGTATGGGACTATGGGTTTGGCACAAAGGCCCACCCTTGTGTATCTCTACTCATGCTTGTAGCCTTGTAGGCTGTAGCTAGAGAGCAAGAGAGTGTTCCAGATTTTCCCCCGAGAGACAACATGGTATCAGGCCAAGGTTACGGCTGAAGCTATCGCTGGAGGCAAGAGGAAAGGTGGTGCTCGTACCTGTGGGTGAGGAGTTCTGGCGCTAGTGGAGCCTCCTGAAGTGAGGGGGAAATCGCAAGGGAGAAGCAGCAACAGAGCCATGGCCTGTAGCAGAGAGGAACTGGTCTGGAGCAAGGGGGAGAGAAGCGCTGCTGCTGGTGGACTAGAGCGGATAGAAGAGGTGCCTGCGGCCAGGAGCGTGGGGCAACGCAGCAGGTCGGCATTGAAGCTTGTGGTGTGCAATCTGGGACTGGGGCCCCTCCTTGTGGCTCGTGCAGGAACTGCAGGTCGTGGGTGCTGGGGGCAGCAGCAGGAGGCAGACGTGTGGCTGCTCGAAATCAAAAGCTTGAGGTGCTGGTCCGTCGTGGTGATAGGAGAGCTGGGTGAAGTCGTACGCCTACTATCACCTGGAGGTAGCAGTGCTGGTGCAGTGATTACTGTAGCAAGAAGCAGAGAAGAGGTGCGTTGCCTGAATCTGTTTGTGGGTTACTGCTGCTGTCTTACAGTGGAGAGAAGGAGCTGTTTTTCCACTGGTTGCTGCAAGAAGGCAAAGGAGAACTTCTAGTAGGAGGTGTGGCTAGTGTTTGTGACAAGGAGCAGCGTGGTGGATTCATGGCATTGGTGTGCTAGCTGCACTAACCTGGTTGTTAATTGTTGTTGCTCAAGTAAACTGCAAGAGAAGATCCAATAGAGCAGAAGAGAAGAGGCTCTTGGTGCTTTCCAGCAACATTTGTTTGAGGAGAAAAATATGGTCAATCTAACTTTGAATGCAAAAGGATCAAGTAAGATGCTTAAAACCTCAGTGGAGGAGTTAGAGAAATTGAGACGGTCAAAGAGGACTGCAGAAATTCCAAACCAAAGTGGAAAAACAACAGTTCTAGGAAATCTTGTTAATCTTGCTCATATTGGCAAAGGTACCTCAAATAGAACTTCTTGTTCAAACTGGATAACAGACTCGGGAGCATTAGCACATGTCACGGGAAGGTGGAGTGAGTTTGAATCATATGCTCCACATCCACCTATGCATAAAAAGATTATTCGAGCCATTGATGGAACTTATCATCATATCAAACGGATCAGCACTGTGAAATACACTTCGTCTATCACATTGTCTTCGGTCTTATATGTTCCATCATTTCCGGTAGTTTGGTGTCTATGAGCTCCTTGGTTGATGCCAGTTTGAACAACAGCAGATTTCAATGCCTATTGAAGTGGACTCATCAAAGAGTGATCCATGTATCATAGGTGATTCAATGAATTTGCCTATTGCCTCGAGGAAAGAACCGCACGCTAAAGCAGGAAAGACTCCTGAAAGGTACAATTTTGAGCATGATATTGCAAACTATGTGGCATATGACTCGCTGTTGCCAGGGTATAGAGCCTTCATTGCTTCATTACAATCTGTTGTGATTCCAAGGGATTGGAAAGCACCAATACAAGATCCAAACTGGTATGAGGCCATGATGGAGGTAATGAAAGCTCCATGATATTTAAGCTACTATTGTAACAGATTGAAAGATGTTTTAGCTACTATTGTAACAATTTTTTGCTCCGCGCTCCACGATATTTAAGCTACTATTGTAACAAATTGAAAGATGTTTTGGCAAAACACCAATTTGGCAAGTGCAAAACGACAATCATTTTTACATGTATAGGGTTGTCTGTTATTAAAACAAAATCTGTTACTCGTGTAAAGACAGAACAATGAGACATCATAATAAATCATTTGAAAGCATAAACATGGTACTTATTTACCTTACAAAAAAGGCGAGCACAAACACCGTGAATCTCTGAAGTTGGATCACACCATCCCATAGACTTGTACGGGCCGAAGGAGATATGCGACCAATGACTAGCTTCATATCATCATCTGAAAAATGATTGCATTAGAAATATAATGTGTTGTTTTACATTCTTGTAGATCATGTTATAGTACCAAATAAATGTTGCACCATGTTTATATTTCACTTTGTCACTAGCAATCACCTAAAGGTAATATATAGCCATATTACTTTAATCAACCTTTTGATAGGCCAAAGGTTCCTCTGTCTAGCTCTGACATCTCGCATGTCTCTTTGGTACAACCATTGTTACATCCTATTTAGCTTCAAATTATTTGGAGGTCGGTAGAGACTCAAATATGCATAGCAATGCATGGTCTATGCATGGTCTATGCACTTCATCTTAATTTAGGAGTCGGTTAGCTCTGATCCGACCATTGCATCATGTGGTTACCTTCAAAGTAGAGGGAAAAGGGTTTCAATTCTCAAGTTTTTAACCAGACAATCTTGTGAGGTTAAATTTTAGAGTAATTCGCAGAATAAAAAAGAGAATTGAGATTTATAATCAAGAGTCACCTAGATGACATTCCTTGACCCTCACAACAAAGAAGTGTGAAAAGGAGTTTCAATTCTAAAGTTTGTAACCAACCAATCTTGTGAGGCCAAAATTTTGAGTAATTCATGGAAGAAATAAGCGTGAGATTTTTAATCAAGATTAACCTAGATGAAATACCTTGGATGTGACAACAAAGAAAGTCATCATAAACAACAGTATTATGGCCACTGCTAAATAAGCTCCAGAATTTTATTTATTCTTAATGTATAATCTGGAAGGTACTGTTTGGCCAAGTTTTTCATCCTTTACACAAGTGTATGAATATTTGTCTTGGATAACAACAAGCCTTGAAAAACTGGTTAAGTATTTACGAACATGTTGATTCTCAAAAACATACTCTAATTGTGAAATCTACTACCAAACATGCATTCTGGTTTGTTGTTTGAGCATTTGTCGAAGCTTCCTCTTGCAAGCAATGAATTTTTTTATACTCCATAAGTTTACCTGCATAGTAACTTAATTTCTCATCATTCATTTTGAAGGGAGAATTGATTTTAACCCCCCCCCCCCCCCCAGCTCCTCTCTTCGCTTGCCTTCCTCTTACCCCCCCCCCCCCCCCCCCAAGTTCTGCCTAACTCTTGCTGATGCCCCCCTTTGGCATGGTTAACAAGTATGTTAGTATGTAACTATCAAATAGAAACAGGAATAGACAAAAGTGCCCTTCAATTTGAAAGGCACGACTCTGTACAAAATATTTTGCAACAATCAATAGCCTTTACACAAACAGACTGGGAGTAATAGTCTCACGTCCATTCAATGATAGCATGGATAATAAGTTCAACCATGCTCTACAGGACTTCATGACAGCAAAATAAGTGAGTCTACCTCATATACATAGGTTAGGTTTGTCACACTGGATTGATTAGAATCATGCACTGACATTGCATCGATCCTATTCAATATAAACAGATAAATCAGAAATTTGACACACCAAATCTCATGCATACATCAATTAGAACAGGGGAATGTGATGTTACCTTTTCAGATCCATCACACCCCTTCGTCAATCCAGCCCCTCCCACTCAAATCCCCGTGTGAATCCCACACAACACCTAGGGTTGAACGATTCAGAAACTATGCCAGAGTAAGAACCCAAAATCTGTGAAAAATAGAAGGGGGGAGGGGCTGCCTTACCTTGGGCCAGCAAAGGAAGGCGGAGGATGGGGGGAAACGCAGCGGAGGAGGACAAAGGACGGCGGGCGGAGCGGCTCTGGCGACTGGCGACTTGCGGCTAGGTCAGGTCGGGGGCAGAATGAGGAACGGGCCAGACCTCTGTCTCATGCGGGAAGGAAGGAAGAGTGGACGAGGGCAGATTTGGCAATTCCAAATTTGTTAAGTCCAGGTTCTTTCCTTACCAACCAAAACAAGAGATAACATTGCCGGGGGCAATAGAGGGAAAATTAGGCCGCGTCGGGGGTTTTAGAGGAAGGCAAGCGAAGAGGGGGGCATAATATCCAAGGTGCACGAGCTGAGGGGGGGGGGGGGGGGTTAAAGTCAATTCTCCCCGTTTTGAAAAAGGACCATAATCCCAATAATGAAATTCCATCTGTTGTAATCCTGCTAAATCACATACATATGCTGAAACAACATATAGGTGCTTAGGTGGCCTTGATAATAAATGATGAGCAATTATGGTACCATGTGTGTGCAAAGTGTATGAACATATTTGAGCCCTACAAGTGATGGTTGATGGGCATTGGCGACCCCACGACCCCCCCCCCCCTCCAAAGTAAAACAAGTTTGTCGGGTGGGTTGCTGGAAGTTTGTTTATGTTTTCTATAGTGTTCTCTGGGAGAAGATAAGATGGGACGTTGAAGGCAAAAGAGAGGTGCTTATCGCTCAATCACATTGTGGTGTCGCCCCAAAGCGAAAACCAAATCCATGTGTTGAAGGTCAACTAGATCGGGGGAGATTGGAGTCTCTAGGGCTGCTAGCTCTCAATCTCCGAATGTGGAACTCGGTTAGGGTGCCCCTTTGGTTATTGCTATTACTTGCTCTTAGACTTGTGTAGTGGTGTTATTGTAGTGGCAACACCAGGTGTGTAGGCGGTATCTCATATCTCATCGCTAGTACTTAGAACAACGTTAATGGGTGTGCGTCATAGGCTTATAGTGAAGGTTGTACACCGACTAGGTTCACAAGCCATTGTTTTTTGAAAGGTCTAGCTGCTTCTTTGGAGCACGACCTAGTTATATGTTAAGAGGGGTGTCGAGAGAAGTGCTTGGCTCATGGACTGTCAAGGACGCAACCGCTTCCGAAACTCCCCAAATCTCGAGCTTCACAAGGTTCCCTGGATACCAATACCCAGCCTCCAAAGAAATATGGTTCCTTTGAAGGGGGGGTGCCTCTCCTCTTGATTTTATTCAAGTGAGTGTGAATGAGAGGACATACCCATGGGAACTATTCATAGCCTAGGCTAGGTTCCTTTAGAAATGACCAAGGCTACACTATAGGGTGGTAGGTATGAGGAGTATTTAGGTAAGAGTTGGTCCATTAATCCATGGTGGACTAGGTGAGAGAGGGTCCATAGTCAATGGTGAGTCATCCTTCATCCTTCTCATCCCTACACCATTGCAGGCCTTTGGCTTCATGGACTATTCTAATCATGGGTTTCTTTACTTCTCGTTTCTTACTTTGACTTGTCTTTTATACTCCCCCTCCTTTGACTTGTTGACCCTGACTAATTGCTTTGACTATTGTTGACTTCACTTGATGTTGATGTTTGCCAAGTGGATGCCATGTAAGACTAGGTGGGACCCCAGTAGTATTTAACTATTCCTACAACACGTGGTAGCCCTAGCTTTATCTTGATAATATTGCTTGCTAGAATTGCCTTTCCATATATGTTGTTCCACATGGTTGTAATTCAGAGAACCTGCATTTTCTCGTAATGCCCTCAAATCAACCAATTGATTACATTTTGTCCTACCTCAATTCCAAAATATAATGTAGTTTGACTGTTCAAATTCATGCTTTGATGGTATGAAGTTTATGTTACAAAAAAAGACATCACTAGATTAGTATTCAGATGCTCTTTACTATAATTATGATTTTGTGATCATTTAATAAATATTGTTTGAGAAATTTACGGTCAAAGCATGAATTTGAATAGTCAAACTATGCCTTGCATTTTGGTAAAACGGGAGTAACAGCATGTTCACCCTCCCTAGTCAGCATCCTTGATCCTTCGTATAGTTTAGTCGTAGTACCAATAGAAGGGCACCACTATGTAAAGTCTAAAGGTCGATAAGGCCAATAAACCCAACAAAGCAAAACCAATTGTTGATTTTTTTGGTAAAAAAAGCAAGAAAAACTTTTGAGCAGTAGGTTTCACAATCAAAAGAACACACTATCTAACATCGACATATATTCCAAAATAACTTGATCATACTTCATTCGAGGCCAAGAAAGTTAAATATAGGATTCAAGATAAAGAATAGGGAATGTCATAGTTCTATGTAAGACTAACGTAACAGGAGCATATGTAAAGTAAAATGATAGATCTATGCAAAAATAGGATTGAGATTTAAAGATGCTCCTATAGCATATCTCGTAGCAAAACATGGGGTGCAAGTAAGAACATACTATGATGTCAAATTTTCTCATATATAAGAAATTGGGAATCATATATCAAAATCAACAGTGGGATTTTATCTGTTAATGGACCATGCGAAGGGGAAGGGGAAGTCGGAAAGACATCGATAGACCCCTCGGTCCCGGCCTCTCGCGACGCTGAAGAGGCGACTGTGGCGGCCATTAATGGCGCACGGTCTCCTAGCCCCCGAGGCCGCTCCTCCCACACACCCCATTCAATCCCCCCACTCCTTCCGCTCCACCCACCTCACCACGAGCTGGTGCGCCCCTCCGGAGACAACATCGCGAGACGAGATGCAGGAGAGATCACGTTGCAGATTCCGGGCGAGAAGAGCGCATCCGATGGCGCCGGTTGCGCCGCCGCTCGCCAGAGAGCAGCATGTGCCGATTCCGGTGAACCAGCTACCGATGATCGAAGCGAACATGCCGGAGGCAAGGGCGGAGATCCTCCGGGTGGTGCGCGGGTGCTTCCCCGACCGCTCAAGGTGGCCCGAGCTTTGCGGCAAATCATCCGCGAGACAACGTATACGGAGAGCGTGCGTTTCATCGGAGACGATGGAGGGATGGACTACGACATGCTGTTTTGGGCAATTCAGGAGGCGGAATCGCCAGATCTAATCCAAGCTGCAAGGTGGGCGTGGTACAAGACGGAGAATCTATCCAGGCTCAACATCCGGCCGCAATCGGTGGCGGGGATTGCGAGCATGCCGCCAGCGTTCCTGCCGCCGGGGACCAACTTCTCGCCTTACCTGTGAGCGTTGCGGTCCCCGGCCTAAAAGGAGCAGCGGGTGGATCTGCTGCCATGGCCGGGAAATTGAAGGAGGGCGCCTCTCAACAAGGTAATTCGGTTCCCTGCCTCTGGTCACAATTTTCAGATGCAAAACTTTGTTGATCCTGGCTTTGAGCCTGTGTTTTCTGGCCTTGTGGCCGAGTTCTCTACTAGTGACAAGGATCCTGGGGTTCTACCCGATAGGAATGGTGTTGGCAGTAGTTCTTCTAGTGCAGTTGCTGGAGATGGATTTGTCTCCGCTTCGGCGAAGACCACGGCCGACGATGGCCTCGTTTGTGCAAGGGCGGATAGTGTTGTTTTAAAACCAGGAGCGATAGTGTTAGAAATATTCCCTAGAGGCAATAAATAAAGTGTTTATTATTATATTTCCTTGTTCATGATAATCGTTTATTATCCATGCTATAATTGTATTGATTGGAAACACATTACATGTGTGGGTAAATAGACAACACATTGTCCCTAGTATGCCTCTAGTGAACTAACTCGTTAATCAAAGATGGTCAAGGTTTCCTAGCCATTGACATGAGATGTCATTTGATAACGGGATCATATCATTAGAAGAATGATGTGATGGACAAAACCCAAACTACAAACGTAGCATATGATCGTGTCAGTTTATTGCTACTATTTTCTGCATGTCAAGTATATGTTCCTATGACCATGAGATCATGCAACTCACGGACATCGAAGGAGTGCCTTGTGTGTATCAAACGTCGCAACGTAACTGGGTGACTATAAAGGTGCTCTACAGGTATCTCCGAGGGTGTCTGTTGAGTTGGCATGGATCAAGACTGGGATTTGTTACTCCGTGTGACTAAGTGTGACTATAAAGGGCCCACTCGGTAATACAACATCACAATAAGCCTTGCAAGCAATGTGACTAAGTGTTAGTCACGGGATCTTGTATTACGGAACAAGTAAAGAGACTTGCCGGTAACGAGGTTGAACTAGGTATGGAGATACCGACGATCGAATCTCGGGCAAAGAAACATACCGAAGAACAAAGGGAACATCATACGGGATTAACTGAATCCTTGACACAGAGGTTCGACCGATAAAAATCTTCGTAGAATATGTAGGAACCAATATGGGCATCCAGGTCCCGCTATTGGTTATTGACTGTAGAGGTGTCTCGGTCAAGTCTACATAGTTGTCGAACCCGTAGGGTCTACACACTTAAGGTTCGGTGACGTTTCGGTAGTATAGAGCTATGTATGGTGATGACCGAAGATTGTTCGGAGTCCCGGATGAGATCCTAAAGGTCACGAGGAGCTCCGGAATGGTTCGGAGGTAAAGATTCATATATAGGAAGTCCTGTTTTGGTCGCCGGAAAAGTTTCGGGCTCATCGGTAGTGTAGGTAGTGTACCGGGAGGCCTCCGGGAGGGGTATTTCGACCCAAGAGGCTTCATGGGCTGTGGGAGAGTGAATATCAGCCCTTAGTGGGCTGGTGGAAACTCCCACACAAGGCACATGTGTCTGGAGAAGAAAACCCAATAAGAAAAAGGTGGGAAAAGGAAAAAAAGGAGCAATCCTAGTCCTACTAGGATTGGAGGAGGATTCCTCCTCTCCTAGTAGGTTCGGCCGACGGCCTTGGCTTGGGAAGCCAAGGCTGCCAACTCTCCTCCTCTCCTCCTATATATACTGGTGGTTTTAGGGGTTTTGCACTAGTTTTTCAGCCACGTGCTACCCATTCCTCCGGTGCATAGTTTCTCCTCTAGATCGGTTTCCTGCAGCGCTTAGGCGAAGCCCTGCCGGAATTACTCCACCACCATCGCCGGAGCGCCGTCACGCTGCCGAAGAACTCTCCTCTCCTCTCCGCTCCCTCTTGCTGGATCAAGAAGGTGCAGATAGTCATCAAGCCGTACGTGTGCTGAATGCGGAGGTGCCGTCCGTTCGGTGCTAGATCGGAAGGATCGTGATCAAGTCCGTGAGACGGATCGTGATCAAGTTCGCGGGACGGATCGTGATTGGATCGCGGGACGCTCGGCGATTTGGATCGCGAAGACGTTCGACTACACCAACCGCGTTTCTTAATGCTTCCCGCTTAGCGATCTACAAGGATACGTAGATCCACTCTCCCTCTCGTAGATGCTCATCACCATGGATAGATCTGCGTGTGCGTAGGAAAAAATTTGTTTCCCATGCAACGTTCCCCAATAGTGGCATCATGAGCTAGGTCTATGTGTAGATGAGATCTCGAGTAGAACACAAAAGGTTTGTGGGCGTTGATGCTTAGATTGCTTCCTCCTTGGTCGGATTTTGGTTCAGCGGTATTGTGAGATGAAGCGGCCTGGACCAACATTACTCGTACGCTTACGAGAGACCGGTTCCCTCGACCGCAACTTGTTGCATAGATGGCTTGCGGGTGTCAGTTTCTCTCACTTTAGTTGGATCAGATTCGACAAAGGCGGTCCTTAAGAAGGTTGAAAAGCAACTAGTGTATCACCGTTGTGGTTTTTGCGTAGATAAGAATTGTTCTTGCTAGATACCCGTAGCAGCCACGTAAAACATGCAACAACAATTAGAGGATGTCTAACTTGTTTTTGCAGGGTATGTTGTGATATGATATGGCCAATTACATGATGTGATATATGTGATGTATGAGATGATCATGTGTTGTATAGATTATCACGACTTGCATGTCGGTGAGTACGGCAACCGGCAGGAGCCATAGGGTTGTCTTTAATTATTGTATGACCTGCGTGTCAATCATTAAGCGCTATGTAATGCTTTACTTTATCGCTACGGTAGCAATAGTAGTAGAAGCATGTTGGGCGCGACAACCCCGATGGCGACACGTTGATGGAGATCAAGATGATGGAGATCATGATGTCGTGCCGGTGACGATGGAGATCATGCCGGTGCTTTCATGATGGAGATCAAAAGCACAAGTTCATGGCCATATCATGTCACTTATGATTTGCATGTGATGTTAATCCTTTTATGCACCTTGTTTTGCTTAGGACAACGGTAGCATTATAAGGTGATCCCTCACTTAATTTCAAGATAAATTGTGTTCTCCCCGAGTGTGCACCGTTGCGAAAGTTCATCGTGTCGAGACACCACGTGATGATCGGGTGTGATAGACTATACGTTCACATACAACGGGTGCAAGCCAGTGTTGCACACGCAGAACACTTGGGTTAAACTTGACGAACCTAGCATGTACATACATGGCCTCGGAACACAAGAGACCGAAAGGTCGAACATGAGTCATATAGTAGATATGATCAACATGAGATGTTCACCATTGAAGCCACCTGAACTCACGTGATGATCAGACTTGAGTTGGTGAATTTGGATCATGTGACACTCAGATGACCTGAGGGATGTCAATTTGAGTGGGAGCTTTAGTAATTTGATTAACTAAACTCATTATCTTGAACAATAGTCTAAGTAAACTTTGCATATTTATGTTGTAGATCAATGGCTCGCGCAGTAACACTCCTGAATTTTAATGCGTTCCTAGAGAAAGCTAAGTTGAAAGATGATGGAAGTAACTTTGTTGACTGGGCCCATAATCTGAGGATTATCCTCACGGCTTCCCAGAAATCATATGTCCTTGATGCACCGCTTGGTGACCAGCCAGAAGACATGACCTCCGAAGACGACATGACCTCCCAGAAATCATGTCCTTGATGCACCGCTTTGTTAAGAACGCTTGGGAGGCACGTTCTGGAGATTACTCAATAGTTCAGTGTGCAATACTGTATGGCTTAGAACCGAGACTTCAAAAATGTTTTGAACGTCATGGAGCATATGAGATGTTCCAGTAGTTGAAGTTTATTTTTCAGAGAATGACCGGATCGGGAGGTATGAGACCTCCGACAAGTTCTATGCTTGCAGGATGGAGGAGAACGAGTCTGTCAGTGAACATATACTCAGAATGTCTAGGTATGCGACTCGTCTAGCAGAGTTGGGAATTGCCCTTCCGCCAGAGGCGATCACTGACAGAGTTCTTCAATCACTGCCACCTAGTTACAAGAGCTTTGTGATGAACTATAATATGCACGGGATGAACAAGTCAGTCACCGAGCTGTTTGCGATGCTGAAAGTCGCTGAGTCTGAAATCCAGAAAGAACATCAAGTGTTGATGGTCAATAAAACCACTAGTTTCAATAAAAATGGCAAGGGCAAGGGCAAGGGCAAGAAGGGTAAAACCAAGAAGGATGGCAAAGCAGTTGCTACTCCTGTAAAGAAGCCCAAGTATGGACCTAAGCCAGAAACTGAGTGCTTTTATTGCAAGGGAACTGGTCACTGGAAGCGGAACTACCCCAAGTACCTGGCTGACAAGAAGGCGACCAACGACAAACAAGGTATATATGATATACATGTTATTGATGTGTACCTTACTAGCTCTCGTTGTAGTGCATGGGTATTTGATACCGGTTCGGTTGCTCACATTTGCAACTCAAAGCAGGACCTACGGAATAGACGAAGGCTGGCAAAGGATGAAGTGACGATGCGCGTGGGAAATGGTTCCAAGGTTGATGTGATCGCCATCGGCACGCTCTCTCTTCAATTACCATCGGGATTAGTGATGAACCTGAATAATTGTTATTTAGTACCTGCGTTAAGCATGAACATTATATCTGGATCTTGTTTATTGCGAGACGGTTACTCATTTAAATCTGAGAATAAAGGTTGTTCTATTTATATGAATAATATCTTTTATGGGCATGCACCCAATGTGAGGGATTTATTCATATTGAATCTTGATAGTGATGACACACATGTTCATAACATTGATGCCAAAAGATGTAGAGTTGATAATGATAGTACCACTTTTTTGTGGCACTGCCGTTTAGGTCATATTGGTGTAAAACGCATGAGGAAGCTCCATGCTGATGGACTTCTAGAGTCACTTGATTTTGAATTACTTGACACATATGAACCATGCCTCATGGGCAAGATGACTAAAACGCCGTTCTCTGGAACAATGGAACGGGCACATATGAACCATGCGTCATGGGCAAGATGACTAAAACGTCGTTCTCTGGAACAATGAAACGGGCAAGTGACTTATTGGAAATCATACATACTGATGTGTGCGGTCCGATGAATGTTACAGCGCGTGGTGGCTATCGTTATTTTCTCACCTTCACTGATGACTTAAGTAGATATGGGTATATTTACTTAATGAAACACAAGTCTGAAACGTTTGAAAAGTTCAAGCAATTTCAGAGTGAAGTTGAGAATCATCGTAACAAGAAGATTAAATTCCTGCGATCTGATCGAGGAGGTGAATATCTGAGTTATGAGTTTGGCAGTCACTTAAGACAATGTGGAATTGTTTCACAGTTGACACCGCCCGGAACACCACAGCGCAATGGTGTGTCCGAACGTCGTAATCGGACCTTATTAGATATGGTGCGATCTATGATGTCTCTTGCTGATTTGCCACTATCGTTTTGGGGTTATGCATTAGAGATGGTTGCATTCACTTTAAATAGGGCACCATCGAAATCCGTTGAGACGACACCATATGAACTGTGGTTTGGCAAGAGGCCAAATTCGTCGTTTCTTAAAGTTTGGGGATGTGATGCTTATGTCAAAAAGCTTCAGCCTGAAAAGCTGGAACCCAAAGCGGAAAAATGCGTCTTCATAAGATACCCGAAAGAGACAGTCGGGTATACCTTCTATCTCAGATCCGAAGGCAAAGTGTTTGTCGCTAAGAACGGAACATTTCTTGAGAAAGAGTTTCTCTCGAAAGAATTGAGTGGGAGGAAAATAGAGCTTGATGAGGTTATTGAACCTTTACTTCAACCAGAAAGTAGCGCAGCGCAGAAAGATGTTTCTGTGGAACCTACGACGGTAGAAGAGAAAGTTAATGATGATAATCATGGAGCTTCGGATCAAGCTACTATTGAACCTCGTAGGTCGACAAGGACACGTACTACTCCTGAGTGGTACGGCAACCCTGTCTTGGAGGTCATGTTGTTGAACAACAATGAACCTACGAGCTATGGAGGAGCAGTGATGGGCCCGGATTTCGAGAAATGGTTAGAGGCCATGAAATTCGAGATGGGATCCATGTATGAAAACAAAGTATGGACTTTGAAAGTATTACCTGAAGGGCGAAAGACCATTCAGAACAAATGAATCTTTAAGAAGAAGACAGACGCAGACGGTAATGTCACCGTCTATAAAGCTCGACTTGTGGCAAAGGGTTTTTCACAAGTTCAAGGAGTTGACTACGATGAGACCTTCTCACCCGTAGCGATGCTTAAGTCTATCAGAATCATGGTTACAATAGCTGCTTATTTCGACTATGAAATTTGGCAGATGGATGTCAAAACAGCGTTCCTCAACGGTTTCCTTGAGGAAGAGTTGTATATGATGCAACCAGAAGGTTTTGTCGATCCAGAGAATGCTGACAAAGTTTGCAAACTCCAGTGATCCATTTATGGGCTGGTGCAAGCATCTCGGAGTTGGAATAAGCGTTTTGATGAGGTGATCAAAGCGTTTGAGTTTATACAAGTTTATGGAGAAGCTTATATTTACAAGAAAGTGAGTGGGAGCTCTATAGCGTTTCTAGTGCTATATGTGGATGACATATTGCTAATTGGAAACAATATAGAAATGCTGGAAAGCGTGAAGGAATATTTGAACAAGAGTTTTTTAAATGAAGGACCTAGGAGAAGCTGCTTTCATATTAGGCATTAAGATCTATAAAGATAGATCGAGACGTTTGATAGCATTTTCACAGAGCACATACCTTGATAAAGTTTTGAAGAAGTTCAAAATAGATCAGGCCAAGAATGGGTTCTTGCCTGTGTTACAAGGTGTGAAGTTCAGTAAGACTCAATGCCCAGTAACTGCAGAAGATAGAGAAAAGATGAGTGTCATCCCCTATGCTTCAGCCATAGGCTCTATCATGTATGCAATGCTGTGCACAAGACCCGATGTCAGCCTTGCCATAAGTATGACCGGAAGGTTTCAAAGTGATCCTGGAATGAAGCACTGGGCAGCGGTCAAGAATATCCTTAAGTACCTGAACAGGACTAAGGAAATGTTTCTCGTTTATGGAGGTGATGAAGAGCTCGTCGTAAAGGGTTACGTCGATGCAAGCTTTGACACCGATCCGGATGACTCGAAGTCAGAAACCGGATACGTATTTATTCTCAACGGGGGAGCGGTAAGCTGGTGCAGTTCCAAGCAAAGCATGGTAGCCGATTCTACATGTGAAGCGGAGTACATCGCAGCCTCGGAGGCGGCGAAGGAAGATGTCTGGATGAAACAGTTCATGACAGATCTTGGAGTAGTGCCTAGTGCACTGAATCCAATGAACCTGTTCTGTGATAACACTGGTGCCATTGCTCTGGCCAAGGAACCAAGGTTTCACAAGAGGACCAGACACATAAAGCGACGCTTCAACTCCATCTGCGATTACATCGAGGAAGACATAAATATTTGCAAAGTGCACACGGATCTGAATGTTGCAGACCCGTTGACTAAACCTCTTCCAAGGGCTAAACATGATCAACACCAGAACTGCATGGGTGTTTGATTCATTACAATGTAAATCACATAGTGATGTGAACTAGATTATTGACTCTAGTGCAAGTGAGAGACTGTTGGAAATATGCCCTAGAGGCAATAAATATAGTGTTTATTATTATATTTTTTTGTTCATGATAATTGTTTATTATCCATGCTATAATTGTATTGATTGGAAACGCATTACATGTGTGGGTAAATAGACAACACATTGTCCCTAGTATGCCTCTAGTGAACTAGCTCGTTAATCAAAGATGATCAAGATTTCCTAGCCATTGACATGACATATCATTTGATAACGGGATCACATCATTAGGAGAATGATGTGATGGACAAGACCCAAACTACAAACGTAGCATATGATCGTGTCAGTTTATTGCTACTGTTTTCTGCATGTCAAGTATATGTTCCTATGACCATGAGATCATGCAACTCACAGACATCGAAGGAGTGCCTTGTGTGTATCAAACGTCGCAACGCAACTAGGTGACTATAAAGGTGCTCTACAGGTATCTCCGAGGGTGTCTGTTGAGTTGGCATGGATCAAGACTGGGATTTGTTACTCCGTGTGACAGAGAGGTATCTCAGGGCCCACTCGGTAATACAACATCACAATAAGCCTTGCAAGCAATGTGACTAAGTGTTAGTCACGGGATCCTGTATTACGGAACGAGTAAAGAGACTTGCCGGTAACGAGGTTGAACTAGGTATGGAGATACCGACGATCGAATCTCGGGCAAGGAAACATACCAAAGAACAAAGGGAACATCTTACAGGATTAACTGAATCCTTAACATAGAGGTTCGACCGATAAAGATCTTCGTAGAATATGTAGGAACCAATATGGGCATCCAGGTCCCGCTATTTGTTATTGACCGTAGATGTGTCTCGGTCATGTCTACATAGTTCTCGAACCCGCAGGGTCTGCACACTTAAGGTTCGGTGACGTTTCGATAGTATAGAGTTATGTATGGTGGTGACCGAAGGTTGTTTAGAGTCCCGGATGAGATCCCGAACATCACGAGGAGCTCCGGAATGGTCCGGAGGTAAAGATTCATATATAGGAAGTCCTATTTTGGTCGCCGGAAAAGTTTCGGGCTCATCGGTAGTGTAGGTAGTGTACCGGGAGGCCTCCGGGAGGGGTATTTCGACCCAAGAGGCTTCATGGGCTGTGGGAGAGTGAATATCAGCCCTTAGTGGGCTGGTGGAAACTCCAACATAAGGCCCATGTGTCTGGAGAAGAAAACTCAATAAGAAAAGGATGGAAAAAGGAAAAAAAGGAGCAATCCTAGTCCTACTAGGATTGGAGGAGGATTCCTCCTCTCCTAGTAGGTTCGGCCGACGGCCTTGGCTTGGGAAGCCAAGGCTGCCTCCTCTCCTCCTCTCCTCCTATATATACTGGTGGTTTTAGGATTTTTGCACTAGTTTTTTAGCCACGTGCTACCCGTTCCTCCGGTGCATAGTTTCTCCTCTAGATCGGTTTTCTGCAGCGCTTAGGCGAAGTCCTGCCGGAAATACTCCACCACCATCGCCGGAGTGCCGTCACGCTGCCGGAGAACTCTCCTCTCCTCTCCGCTCCCTCTTGCTGGATCAAGACGGCGGAGATCGTCATCAAGCCGTACGTGTGCTGAACGCGGAGGTGCCGTCCGTTCGGTGCTAGATCGGAAGGATCGTGATCAAGTCCGTGAGACGGATCGTGATCAAGTTCGCGGGACGGATCGTGATTGGATCGCGGGACGCTCGGTGATTTGGATCGCGAAGACGTTCGACTACACCAACCGCGTTTCCTAATGCTTCCTGCTTAGCGATCTACAAGGGTATGTAGATCCACTCTCCCTCTCGTAGATGCTCATCACCATGGATAGATCTGCGTATGCGTAGGAAAAATTTTGTTTCCCATGCAACGTTCCCCAACAGATAGCTCCCTGCCCCCTTCCCACCCCTGCATCGCTCATCCGTGGATGTGTGGTTGGTAGGAAGGCAGGTTTTCAAAAGCCGTGTTGTCCTATGCGTGACAGGGAAAAGGAAGAGGTTACGGAATTCTTCGGCCAACTCTGGGCTATTCCTTCCCCGAGCCGCCGCCGTCGGCCTTTTAAGAGAGTTAACACTCCCCCAAACCCTAGTTTCGCCATCCCCAAATTTTTCTGGGTTAGGAAGGATCTATTCCAAGCAAATAAGTTTACGGTCCACGATTGTTTCCCTGTTCAATCCCTAGGGCCTTTTGACCCTGTTCCTACCAATTTCAAGCTGTCAGTTGAGGGGATTGGCCCGGGCTCCAGATCTTTTGTGGAAGTAGTCAAGCCACCCATGGAGAATCGGGGGAACCGGGGGCAAAGGCCGAAGCGCAATCCTCCGATGAAGAAAAACCCTGGGGAGAATCGGGGAGGAGCTCCTGCCCCTGCTCCGGCCAACCCCAGGCCCCAACCGGGAGCTGCCAAAGGGAGTGGTGCCAGGAAGCAGGCAGTGGTTGCACAGCCACCTCCTCCAACCAATGCAGCTCCACACCCCCCACCCCCCACCCCCGACTGTTCCTATGGTACAACCCCTTGATCCCAAATACAAAGAGATGAGTTGCTTCAACTGTTGTTGGCCTGGTCATTATGTGGGCAACTGCATTGAGCCAAAAAAGTGTTTCATCTGCTCGGGAAATCACAACGTGAACAATTGTCTACCATGGGCTAAATCCCACCCCACAACTACCTACTTTGGGAGTGCACCGGTTGGTTTGGGGTTTTATCATGTAGATATCCCAGTTGCAGCTGAATCAAGCTGGTTGAATTATAGGAACTGTGCGGTGCTTAAGGTGATAAAAGCTGATGTTACTGCTGAGGAATTGCGTGTCCAATTGAATGGTGTCTTTTGTAAGAACAAGGAGTGGTCGTGGCAAATCAGGGAATTGGAAGACAAGAAGTTCTTGCTGAGATCCCCCCCCCCCTTGGAAGAATGTGGAAGACTTGATTGAGTTTCCTGCTTTCAATCTACCAATGGGGTCTCTGTCAAAATATGTGAGTGGGAAGGAATGTTAGATGAGTTTGGTGAGCTCACTGAAGCCTGGGTGCAGATAGATGGAATCCCTCCCAAATGGTGTGCCCGAAAAGTTTTTGCCCAGGTTGCTTCTTGCTTTGGCATTCTGGTAGATGTGGACTGGAATGGGATTTTCAAGAGCTTCTATGAGATTGTCAGGATCAAGGTGGCTTGCAGAGATCCAGCTAAAATCCCCTTTGAAAGGCTAGTGGAAATTAAAAAAAACTGTATCTTTTGTTCTTTACTATTGAGGGTTTTACTCAAGTAGGGGAAGACTCGGATGGAGATGATGATGATCCTGATATGGATAATGGGGACCAAAACAAAAATGCTGGAGATGGTCCATCTGACAAGGATGACATGGATCGGGAAGATGAGGAGGAAGAGGCCATAGATGGATTAGATAAAGCCAACTTTCAAGGAAATTCTAAAGGGTCTGGCAATACCAGTAAAAGCATCCAGAAGATTGTTGTGTCTACAGTTGATTATCATCCTGATTCTGTGACCAACTCAAAGCATGAAGACTTCATTGAGGAACTGACATGCAACACTCCAAAAACAGAAGGGGCTGAGGGTGAGGAGCAGCTAGATAACTTGATTGGGGGATCAAATGATGATGTATCAGCTCACCTGGATTACTGTTCAGAGCAATTGGGAAAGTTTGAAATGGTGGATTCTAATGAGGAAAATGGATATGATCACTGAGTTACAATGCTTGCCAGAGGACCTTGTTGTAGATCTCGGTTCAGTCAAAAGATCCTTGTTGGAAACTTTGGAGAAAGCGTGTCCGAGAAGAAAATGAAACACTCTATAGGTTCATCTGCTTCTTGGGGCCCTGTTCTTGCAAGCAGACCAGTGACAAGGAACCATGGGAATGTCAAAATCATGGAGAAGGCTATAGCTTACATGCAGAAGAAGAACCTGGAGATCCATGCCACTTTTAAAGGTAAATCTTTTGCTAACCTTGACCCAGATGAACTTGCTTCTCAAACTGAAAAAATAGATCTGTGTGTTGGTAATAATGTTGAGGAGAAACATAACACTATTAGAGATTTGGTTTGCGTCGAAAAATTTAAATGTTTGCAATTTGCTAATGCTAATCCGGAGATTGTTCTCCCAGTGGACTTAGATAATGATACTTCTGACATACTACGTGGGTTTGAAAGTGATGTGACTTATGAACCTCTCAGATCAGGGGGCACTACTAATCTGGAAGTCTGTAGTCCAGTCCTTCATACCAAAAGTAGGCCTTGTGGCATGTCTCATCCATTTAAAGTTAAATGATAGGAGCATTTTGGAACATTAGGGGCTTGGGGCAACCAGGTAAACTTCAGTGCCTTGGAGATTTCCTTAAAGTAAACAAAGTGGATTTTATTGGTTTCTTTAAAACCAAGAGAGAAAATATTGAGAACAATACCCTTCAAAAAAAATCTGGTGGTGGTGATTTTGAATGGTGCACTTTACCCACGGTTAATACAACTGGAGGGATCCTTGTGGGTCTGAAGAAAGATCTTTATGAGATTTTGGGGGTGACTAACAAGAAATACTGTGTTGTAGTCAATGTGAAAAATAAGAGTGATGGTTTTTTGTGGCACCTTGTGGCTGTCTATGGTACCTCTTACCAAGAACACAAAATAGAATTCATTGTAGAACTGCATGAGGTCATGTCCCTTCTGACATACCCAGCCCTTTTGGGAGGAGATTTCAACTTGGTTAGGTCTTCTACGGATAAGAATAATGGCATTATTAACAGACAGTTCTCCTTCTTGTTCAATGACTGGATTAATAAGTGGGCACTTATGGAGATTAACATTGCTAACAGGAGTTATACCTGGAGCAACAACCAAGATACTCCCATTTTTGCCATGATAGATAAGAGTGTTTGTATAGATAGAGTGTTTGTTTCAGGTTCCTGGAATGCAAAATATCCCCTGTCTGTCCTTTCAGCTCTACCTAGACTTGGGAGTGATCATACCCCACTTATCCTTGATACTGTGCTCGGAGGGTTACCTCCCAGAAAATGTTTCGTTTTGAAAAATGGTGGCTTGGCCACCCAGATTTTAAAGATATGGTCAAGAAAATTTGGAATACACCCGTTCGGGGAGAATGTGCCATGGATATCTGGTTAAACAAAACCAGATTACTAAGAAAGAAAATTGAAGGATGGAGTATCAATGTTGAAGCTGGTATTAAGAAGAGAAAAAAGGAATGAACGTTGGAATTTGACATTCTGGATGTGTTCTCTAAGAGGAACCAGCTTGATGATAGAGACAAAGCTAGAATGACTGAGATTAAGAAAGAACTTGAAGATATTTGGCATAAAGAAGAAATTGCCTTGTGGCAATGCTCGAGGGATAGGAGGATTAAAGATGGAGATAAGAACAATGCCTATTTTCACGCACTGGCATATCACAGACATAGGAAAAACCATTTGATTGAGCTAAATGGTCATAATGACCCTGTCCATGCCACTAAAGAAATGCTTGAGATTGCCACCTCGTTCTATAAGAACCTGTTTGGGTATGAACCTAAACATAATATTAGTCTTGGGCCTTCCTTCTAGGAGGAGGATGAGCTTATAACCCAGGAAGAAAATGACATGTTGCAAAAACCTTTCTCCGAGGAGGAAATTAAGGAGGCACCTTTTGGCTCCTATGCCCATGGAGCCCCTGGTCCTGATGGACTGTCCTTCTTGTTTTATCAGACCTTTTGGGAGGATATCAAAGCTTACTTTATGGCTCTAGTTAGAGACTTTGAGGCTGGAGTTTTGGACTTGCACATATTAAACTTTGCATTAATTGTGCTTATCCCTAAGGAACAAGATGCTAAAGATATGAAAAAATTCAGACCTATTAGTCTGAGCAACTGTGGGGTGAAAATTCTTTCAAAAGCTATGACCAATAGCATGTCCCCTGTGGGACAAAGGATTATTTCTTCAAACCAAACAGCCTTTATTAAAGGGAGATATATACTTGAGAGTGTGGTTATGGCACATGAGGCCATTCATGAGGTTAAGAAGTCTGGTGCTCCTGGCCTAATCCTCAGATTAGACTATGAGAAAGCCTATGATAGAGTTAGCTAGGAGTTCCTATTTGATATGTTGCACTTTGAGGGTTTTGGTCCGAGATGGATCCCTTGGATCAAGACTACACTAGTCAACAGTACTTTCAGTGTTAGGATCAATGACACCAATGGCCCTCACTGTGGGAGGGAGAGGGCTTAAACAAGGAGATCCTGCATCTCCTTTGCTTTTCAAGTTAGTTGCTGGTGTGTTCACAAAAATGCTTAAGAAAGCTGCTTCACAAGATTTGATCTCCGGGCTTTTGCCCCAAATAATTCCTGGTGGGGTTATCAGCCTACAATATGCAGATGACACCATCCTCTTTCTAGAGAATTCGGTTGAGAAGACCAGTAATTTTAAATGGATTCTATCCTGTTTTGAAAGTCTTTCTGACATGAAATTAACTTCCACAAAATGTGGATAGGGATTTGTCTAACCTTTTTGCTCAAATTTTTTGCTGTAAAATAGGAGATTTCCCCATCAAGTACCTAGGAGTGCCTTTGCACTATGATAAACTTAGGAGAGAGGATCTCCAACCAATCATTGATAGAATTATCAAAGGTATTTCTGGTTGGCTGGGGAGATATCTTACCTATAAAGGGAAGATCATCTTATTGTGTGCTTCTGTGGTTAGTGTTCCTGCTTACTTGATGTCCATGATCAAGTTTCCCAAATGGGCTATTAATGCCATTAATTCTCCAATGGCTCATTTTTTGGGGGCAATTTGGGGGGCAACATAAATATCACTTAGCTAATTGGGGGCTGATCTGCAGAAAAAAGGAATTTGGAGGGATGGGAGTCCCAAATGTCAGAGATTTTAATATGGCTTTATTAGCCTCCTGGGGTAAAAGAGTCTTTGATAGTAACAATGGTGACTGGAATAAAATCATTTCTGCCAATTATAATGTGGAATCCCCCAATATTCTTTGGGCCAGGAGTGGAGTAGGATCTTCCTTTTGGAAGAGCACCACCTGGGCCTTAAATGCTGCTAAAACCTTTTATAAATGGAAATTGGGAAATGGACTTAACATCAGCTTCTGGCATGACACTTGGTGTGGGGATTGTTCCTTTAAGGTCCAGTTCTAGGACCTGTTTTATATCTGTAACCAACCAGACTGCAGTGTTGCTCAAGTCTGGGATGGTACAGAGCTTAAACTCTCTTTCAGACAGTGTGTTGACCAGGAGGGCATGAACAAGTGGGACTTGTTGGTGACTATGGTACAACAATATCCTGTATCAGATGCAGCAGATTCTCCCATTTGGACTCTGGAACCTAATGGGTTATACTCTGTTAAGTCATTCTATAATAAGATTAACTTTGGTGGAGTAGTTTCTGTGATTGGAGATAAAATCTGGAAAGTACTCTGCCCTCACAAATTCCATGTGTTCCTTTGGCTATGTGTTACAACAAAATTCTTACTAGAGACAATCTGGCCAAAAGAAGAGAGGTTGATGACTTGACATGTTTGTTTTGTAATGAGAATGAATCTGTTAAACACCTATTGTTTGATTGCGTGGTTGCCAAACATGTCTGGACTTTTGTTGCTGAATGTTTTGACATTAATCTCATTACTAATTTTGATGATGTCTGTGCCTTTTGGCATTCAAAAAAGAAATATGCGGTATTGAATCTGGTAACTGCTGCCTCCTTGTGGAGTATTTGGGAACTGAGGAATGACTTTTGTTTTCAGGGGCGCACTTGGAGAAACATGAACTGCATCCTTGCCAAGCTAAGTTCCCTTCTTCATCAATGGAAAGTGCTCTGCATAGACACTCAAGCCACTCTGCTGCTGCGTTGCATTCGGCTACTGGACAAAAAACGTGGAGAGGTCTTGAGGATTGTGTGGAGATGACTTGGAGTACCCAGTAATGGAGTTGTTCGCTTGCTGGCATCTGTTTTTCCCGTTAAAAAGCTTGTCGCTGGGTCTGTAATAATCTCTAGATGTGCCCGAGTAAACTTCTACTCTATGTGGCTCCTGAATGTTAGTCACCTTTAGCGTTTATCTTGATGCTTTAGCTATGTACTGGCGATTGTTCTATGACTGGGCTTTATGCCTCGTTTATGAAAATGGGGCCGGGGGGGGGGGGGGGGGGGGGGGGGGGGGGGGGAACTCCTTTCTATTCAAAAAAAAATCAACAAACAGCAAATCACATTTCAGTAACATGAATTTAATTGTGGAGGAACCCTACAGGATGAAAATATGGAAAGAAATATGTATCTAAATTTGGAAAATCCTCACAAATAAAAGGTTGAAATTGTAGATATAAAATGAAATCAGAAAAGAAAGACTGTTTAGAAGCCATCAACAAAAATAAGAACAAAAAAATGATGGCAATTGGGGCGTAGGAGTTGAAAGGAGTACCATTGCCCATGATGTCGAAGCAGAAGTTACTAGACTGCCAACCAATGAGAAGGACCTGTGATGCAAACAATTGAAGTTGAGTTTAAGAGTAGGAAAAAATCGAGGCTTGTGTGTTTCAATTTCCAAAATGAAGATGCATTAACCCATCAACATAGGAATATTTGCATCCCAAGTCTAAAAGAGAACATATGCCCAACAAGGTTTCTAACTGGAATTTATTGAACTTTCCCTATGACAGTGCATAAACAATCAATTTATCCAATCAAGGCTCACAACATTCTAGTTCAGGAAATATATTCCAAATGTGCAAATTTACAATACAACAAAAAGGTACAATATAAGCAGGAAGCAATGGCATAAATTATTCAATTGTAAATAAGCAGGAAGCATCATTGCATGATTTGCATCAATGGCAATATGACATGAACATGGTTGACATCAATTGTATGGTTGACATGAACATGATTGACATCAATGGCAATATAAGCAGGAGCATTGTATGCATCAATTATTCATCTTCATATTCTCAGAATTGCCAAGAAGAATTGCAGGAAGATCCATTGTACCTTGCTAACTGCTGTGGCAGGTCGATAGTGCCTGTCTTGTGCCGCGATGGAGGGAGCGATGGTGCAGACTGAGGACGCCCAACAGATTGGAGGTGAGCCGGTGAGGGGAGGGGGCCGTGTGGCCGGCAGGCACCGTGATGAGAGCGGGCTAGCTGGCGTCGGCGTCTCGACGACGGCCGACGGGGGACAAGACAAGGGAGCGGGGGCCAGACGGCGAGGGGGTAGTGGGCCAAAGGGGGGCGGGTGGCCTACCAGCGACGTCTGGAACCGGAGCAACCGAGCGGGGTAGTGGGCGATGGCCAAGGGAGGGGAGGGGAGCGGCGCTGGCTGCGTGCTCGGAGATGAGACAATGGCGGCGTTAGGTCTCGCGTTCCTCTCTATCGATAGGAGAGCAAGTGCTGAGAGCGGGTTGCTGCCTTGCTGGGCTTAGCCCGGTGGGATGCTGATTTTGGGCCTCAAAATTTGCAAAATATCACATGATAAAAAAAATAACTTCTTAGAACTGTGGGTGTGCCATGGCCCACCTGTGCTTACCACTAGTACCAGTGCTAGGGCTTGAATGTAATACTGATCTTTACATCATAGAGATGTTGATAGATTGATATAACAGGAAGAAAATGCCATGTTTAAAGGAAACGCTCATCACAGAAGTTACTTTCTTGTTTCAAACAGGATCAAGATTTTGGCTACCGAATCCCAGAAAATTACCAAGGGGCAGTGAGAAATGCGGTAACCGTGGATACCGAGCAAATACCGTTCAAAATTTTCAAACAAAATTTAAATTCAAAAAAATCTGTACTGCTACAGATTTGAAATAAGCTTAGGTATTTCAGAAGTTAGATGCTAGCGCAGTGGCAAGGGCACCATCCTGGTTACCTGAGTTTTAGAGTTCGATTCCCTGCTTGGCCTCATTTTTTTACAATGTACTGTGTACTGTACTGTATCCTCAAAATTTGGCAAAAAGGAAGTGCACCAACGATAATCAA
This sequence comes from Hordeum marinum, assembly GCA_022496015.1. Taxonomy (NCBI): domain Eukaryota; kingdom Viridiplantae; phylum Streptophyta; class Magnoliopsida; order Poales; family Poaceae; genus Hordeum; species Hordeum marinum. The sequence goes on along the minus strand of CM039673.1, from coordinate 540,984,196 downwards.
GCACACGACCTAGATAAGAAGGCGTAGGAGGGGCATACGAAACATTGGGTTATCAATACTTAACTGTTCTATCAGAGTTTCCATCTTACTTGACTTCACTTTTGCCGTTCAAATTCAAAATAAATAAAAAACGAATTGTTTTGTTCGGTACAGACTTGCTTTTCTCGTAGGGTAGTGGTAAACGCGTATACCAGGCAGTATCCAAATTTTCCACCCGGTACCCAAAACCATGAGCAGGATGCCCTTCCAAGAAAAAAAGGGTTAGTGCTAACAAAATCGGCATGGCATAATAAACAGATTTCTGTGACAAGGATACATATGAGCTACCTGCTTCAATGAATCTCTCGGCCAAAATAGCGTTTGGGCAGGTAAATTCGCCAAAAAGTGGTAACCTGCATTCAAGAAAATTCCCTTGGTTCGCATAAGTATAAACTTACGGGCAAAATATGAATGTTAACTAAGATATTAGTGAAATATATGGAAAGATAGGTGAAATAAACATCTACAACACCACCATCTTGCCCAAAATATATTTTGGGTTGAATAAAAAAAATACTGAGTGCAATAAACATAATTACACCCATAAACACCCAAAATAAGAAATAATAAATGAAAGAGTTCTGTTAAAAACAAAAAAGATGTAACAGCACTAGAGTATATGTGTGCTCTAGTCAAATTTAGTTGTGGATTTCAGATGATTATATGTTTGGATTCATACTAGTTTTGAAACCTACCAAAGCATGCTGGTTGAATTTATAACGTAGAACTAAAATTAAGGAATAAAGAGAAGCATAAATAGCTGACCTGAGCTGCTTTAAGACTCCAGGCACTGGAGAAGAAACAGTAAGTGGGCGGTTAAGAATTGTTACCTTAAGAAGTTTGCTCGAGTTCTTCAATGCCCATGTCAGACCATAAGAACCTGCAAGAACTCCCTATATATAAGGAAATGAATGAAGTGATTCAGGCAGTCCATTTGATAACTTTCATGGCAAGGATTTTCCAAAAACTTCCAAGGATGTACCTGGACAACTAAGAAGAATGGTTCGGTGATATTTAGAGTACAAGAAGATCATCAAATGCCTTGTGGAAGTCCTCTTCTACAAATGGTACAACATACATATGCCTTTTTATGCGAGCGATACATGTGTCTTTGGTTAACTCCAGTTTTATAGACACATTTGTACTGGAAATTTCATAGACATTTCCTGACCTTTGAATCGAACCCATATCCAGTCTATCATCTCACATGGATCAGGAGAACCTACAATTGTACTGTGAATTGTATGAAAACTAACAAGCACGAGGATTGTTTTTAGAGAACATGGAGTAAGCATTCTGATGATTCTTAAATAGTGAAGGGCGTGACACAGCTGACAAAGATTTACAAACTAAAACATTCGTTTTATAGCAGCAACGTGAAAGCATGCAGGAACAAGTTTGTTTTCGCGTTTCATTGCCAAAAGCGAGGGTTACTACATCATACATAAATTGCATTAGAAAAAAAATCAACAGTTTCAGATCCGCAAAGGTCCGTCACAATCGATCATGTTCATAAATATGAAGCGTGGTTTCATTCTTCCAAGCCAATTGGCTTTCACAGTTTCACACGGTGCAGCACTACGCCACTACCCCCTCCGGATACAAATGTTACCCTAGGAAAGTCATCTCCGCCTCACAAAGATGAGCAAGCAAATTATCTGTTTCCTACTGTCAAAAAAAGAAGCAAATTACCTGTTTCCCTCACGAACCATCCCAGTTCTCCTCTCTTTTCCTCTGTCGTCTACACGCAACAAGGCACGTCAGTCACCAGCCGCTAAAACGCACAGCAAGAAGGATCAGACAAGAGGAAGTGGAGGCCGGCATTACGTAGAGCATCTGGCCGACATTGCCGTCCTGAGGCGGCGACTCCACGGCAGCTGGATGGCGCTGCGGCACGAACCAGAACGGGTTGAACGCCGGCTCTCCCTCCTCCTTCTCCCCCCCCCCCCCCCCCCTCCGCCTTCTCGTCCTTGCTGCTGCTGCTCGCCGCGACTATCACGCGCGCCTCTCCGTCGCATCCCGCTCCTCCGTGGGCCGCACGAGGAGGAGAAGCCGACCCTAATGCATCTCGGTGTAGCGGGGACGGAACTGGAAGGCAGGAGGGAGAGTGGAGAGGAGGAGATGGAGGTGGAGCAGGGGCAGCCGGACATGGCGGCGGCGGCTGCTCTCTGGATCGGTGGGGGTACCAGCGGCGCCGCTACCCCCCCGAGCCACGGGAGCGGAGATTCACGGTTCGGCTCACTTTTCTTTTTCTTTTTTAGCTTTGTTTATTATCGATTGATGGAAATGTTCATATGTGCAAGATTTTTTATTTTTGAGGGAATATGTGCAAGAATTTGGTCACGGGATGACCCAACCACAAATGACCACATATGCTAGGGAACAACTAATTAAGTTTTTGTTTAACTAAGGACCTGTTCGGATCCATTCCGCTCCGGAAGCGGAAGAAGCACGCCGAACGCTGCAACTCCACGGAGTCAAAAGAGTGGAGCGGAGCCAGTTGCAGTTGGATTTGGCGAAGTAGCTAAAGTCTCGCTCCCCACGACTCCCTCCCCAAAACTTACCGGTCCGATCCAAATCTCCTCCCCCAAAACACCTCCCCTACCATGGAACCCTAGCGTCGAGCCACCCCTACCCTCGCCGTCGCTACCCCTGTCGTCAGAGTTCTACCTCCGGCAAAATCCATTCTGCTGCAACCTCGCCATCTCCTCGCCCCCCTCCTCAAGGCGGCAACGACCTCGCCATCTCCTCGTCCCCCTCCTCAAGGCGGCTGTGACCTCACCATCTCCTCGTCCCCCTCCTCAAGGCGGCTACGACCTCGGTCTCCGACAGCTGAGATCAACAGGGCCTCGTCCTCGTCCCCGGCATCTTGGATCCATCGTCAGCAAGGTCTGCATCCACGCCCACCTCACATCCAGCAAGGTGGGACCCATATCCCCTCTGCACCCTTGTTCCTCTATATTTTCTTGATTCATATCCCTGATTAGTTCTATGTGTTCTTGATTCCAGAAAGGATTGGTGTGTTCTTGATTCTAGAAAGGGTTATTGTGTTCTAGATTGTACAAAGGATTAGTTCTACATGTCCACAATTCCAACAAGGATTAGTAGTGAAAGTAGATACAAAAAGAATCAGTTAATTATTGTGGATGTTGTGAACATATATGAACATAAAAAAGAATCAGATGTATATATGGCTTGCTATTTATTTACTAAACATGGCTATGCAACAGTGAGTTTAGGGGCAATTGATGTTTGATAATGTGTATATGGATGCTGCAGTTAGTACTGATAGGCTATGAATGGCTGCTTACTGTCGTGTGTTCTCTATTTATATGGATACTGCACTTAGTACTGATAGGCTATGCATGGCTGCTTCATGAGAACCTGCTCCACCATGGACTTGATGTGCTGCTAGACTGGAGACTGCTGGCAGTAGTAGGAACTAGGAAAACACTGCAAAAGGAGTAGGTGATGCAGTAGCAAGGGAGGCGGCTTGGAGAATGTTGTTCTTGCTGGATTTGTGAGGGAATCTCGAGATGTTTATCCCCTGGGATATTTTGGGATGTGATGCTTCCTCTGCATGACTATTTGTTGATGTGTGTGTCCAGCTTCTCGGCTCAGCTCAGCTGGAATGGGGTAGGAGGAGGAGAAAGGAGCCTGACAAGCAGGAGAGGGGGGCAAAAAATAATGCCATCTTTTGTAGCAGCAGAGGTCCATGACACGGAGGGAGAGGGAGAGGTGGAGGTGGAGGAACATGCTTCATGGGGAGAGGGTGGGGCTGGTGTAGAAGCGTGATTAATTTATGGAGGGCGGGTTTGGTGTGCTCATGTGATAAAGTTCATGCTGCTAATTTATATGCCTGTTTTTGGCGAGTGAATGTTATATGATATCTGCTCCAATGCTCATAACTCTAATGCTGCTCTGTCTTCTATATTTGCCCCTTCGACGAGTTTGCATTCCGTCGAGCTGTGTGTATCCACTTGAGTCAATATTACTTGTCTTTGATATGTGTTAGTATTGATATTTGCTTAAGACAATATTATTTGTTTTGGGATTTTCTCGGCACATTATTATTTCTTTGTACCACAATAGCTTTGATGATTCTTTTTCACCATGGTCTTTGCTAGTATGTAACTAGGAGCCTGGTTGATGATTGTTCATCGATATAAGTTAAATTGTAATGCTTGCAATTAACGTGTAATTTTCTTGAAGAATGTCTGCCGATTGGAGTGACGATAACACTACGATCTTGACCGAGCTCTTTGTCCAACAAGTTCATGCTGGCAATAGGCCGGACAAGCACTTGACTCCAAATTCTTATGAGGAAGTTGCAAAGGATTTCAAAGTCAGAACAGGTCTAGAGTACACAAGGCTCCAACTAAAGAACAAGTGGGATAAGTTGAAGACTGATTACAACAATTTCAGAAAACTCAAGTTGAAGGAGACCGGTGGTGGGTGGGACTATGAGAGAAACACCGTCAAACAAGATGTTGAATGGTGGAAGAAAGCAAAGATAGTGAGTCGTGACTTTTCCTATTTGTTCTTGCCATATAAGCAATTCTTCTATGAGTAGTGATGCTAATTAAGCTATGTTTTGTTGTATTTCAGGACATCCCTGGTTGTGGCAAGTTCCAAAAGCGTGGACTTCGAAATGTGAATAACTTATCTATCATGTTTGCTGACATCACAAGTGATGGTACGGATCATTGGAATCCTGCTTCAGGCACCATTCCCCAGTCTAGCAGTGCAACTTCGGTTTTCAATGTGGAGAACATTCAGGATGTTGATCTGGAGGAGACCCAAACAGGTGAGTCACATGCTGATGGAAAAGGGAAGAGACTTGGCAAGTTTGTGGATGGCAGTAACAAGAAGCCGAAGACATCACTTGTTATACAAGAGCAAATAACCAGGGTTGGAGATATAGCAGAGAGGACGCAATCCAGCTTTGAGTCATTCATGAAGAAAGAAGAAAGTTCATCGGTTTCTTCTGTAATGGATTTGGTTGTTGAGTGCGGTGCAAAAGTCGGCAGTGACGAATATTTCATTGCTAGTGAATTATTTGTGAAGAGAGAGCAGAGAGAGAGAGAGAGAGAGAGATCTTCTTGCACATGACTGAAAGTGTTGCTCGTTTTGATTGGTTGCGTAGGAAATACAACACCAAGTATGGACATTAGATGCTACTATTGTTGTTTCTGCCTTTTGGGATGTAATACTATTTAAAGCTTGAACTTTAATTATGTACTCTATGGTTTACTTGTAAGACTATTTGGGTTATAACATTACTCTGTTACTTTTATTCTTCCCTTGTTTCAGTTGTGTGCCTTCGTTTACCTTGATGTACCCGTGTGTCTTCAATCTTGGTAATATTACTTGTAATCTTAATTATGTTGTTGCTATGACTCATCTTGTCTTTGATGTTAGTATTACATTCTTACTCATTTTGTCTTGAATTAAGTACTAATTGTTGTTGCTTGTGTATGTTCAGATGTCATCGAATAGTGACAATGACAGTGATAATTATGAAGAAAGGAATAAGAGGCTTTGTCACCATGTTCAATCAATGTCCAACATCTATGCCGGTGCATCAACACTTGCAGGGAAGTACCGTGACAACTATTTGATCAAGTTTGACCCAAGGACTTCTATTCTCAGTGGGTTCGGATGGCTCTAGGAGACAGTGTCAACACCTGGAGAAACATATACCATGTTAAGGATGAACGCTCGCCTCTTCTTTCAATTGCATGACTTGTTGGTAGAAAGGTATGGCTTCAAATCAACATGTTTCATGAGAAGTTATGAGGCACTTGCAATGTTCTTGTGGACACTAGGGGGTTGCGAGTCTAATAGGAGAACACAAAATCGTTTCAAGCACTCAGGAGATACAATCCACCGGAAGTTTCATGAGGTTTTACTCTGTGTGATTAAGATGGCAGCAGATTATCTCAAACCTAAGGATCCAAACTTTAGTAGTGTGCACCCAAGGACTCAGAAGGATATAAGGGCTTATCCACATCTTAAGGACTGCATCGGTGCACTAGATGGTACTCATGTCAGAGCTACCATTCCTGTTGGTGACCAAGTTATATACATTGGAAGGTCAGGATCAACAACTCAGAATGTTCTGGCAATATGTGATTTTGACATGCATTTCATGTACGCCTCAGTTGGTCAACCCGGTTCTATGCATGATACAAGTGTCTTGTATCATGCAATTGAAGCTGATAAAGATACCTTTCCTCGTCCTCCAAAGGGTTAGTAGTTCCTATAATAATTATGTTTATTCATATTCTGCAAAACAAATCATAGGCCTGACATGCAATCTGCTTGTTGTTTGTAGGTAAGTACTATCTCGTGGACGGGGGCTATCCTAATAGACCTGGATATCTGGCACCTTACAAGGGACAGAGGTACCACGTGCCTGATTTTCAACAAGGTGCGGCGCCAAGAAAACCTAAGGAGAAATTTAACAAGCTACACTCCTCCAAACGTAATGTGATCGAGAGAGCATTTGGCGTGTGGAAAATGAAGTGGCAAATTCTACTAAAGATGCCCAGTTATTCAGTCAAAACTCAGAAGATGATTGTGGCTACAACTCTGACCCTTCACAACTATGTTCGGTATCATGATAAGGGGGGTCTTCACTTTCTTTGAGTCGACAAAGATCCCAACTATGTCCCAACTATCCCTTCAAGGTATCAACGGTATGCCATCCTCCGAATGCATCAGATGCGTCAACCTCAGAGGCTAGTGATAAAGACATGGACCAGTTCCATGATAGACTAGCAACTGATATTGCTCTTGGTTGGTGACTTTCACTTATGCTATGAATGTGAGTACACACTAGTTTCTACCCCATGCATGTGCTTATATTTGCTACAATCCTTTTGTTAAAGTTTATGCCCAATTATCTATGCTTTCTCATAGATAATAGGGCATAAAGTTAAACATATGAATGTTGTCTCCAAACATGTAAATGTAGTCTTCAAACAAGTCAAAAGTGTCCAATGTCTTTGTTATTCGCTGAAATATTAGCCACAATATTACTTGTCTTTTATTTCCTTGTGGCAAGATGCATCAGTCTAGAATCTAGAAGATGTTAGCTAATTCAGTGACTACCTGATTCTACTTTTTTCACATATTTTATGTTTTTGTAGGTGAAATTATTCGAAGCAGAGCATATGTGTTTTTGGTTCTATTCAAGCCATCGCCAACTGCCACAATAAGAAAGAAGCAAGTGAAACAGCTAGAAGCCCTCGCTTTGCTGTGCCCAACAATTCTTATTCACAGGAAAGCTAACCGAAAAATTCGATTCAGACTTTGTAGAGCCGCCGCCGCTGCTGTGCATAAAGATTTTCATGTGTCGAAAATTGTTTATCCTGCAGCTGTTGGGGAACGTTGCATGGGAAATAAAAAATTCCTACGCTTCACCAAGATCAATCTAGGAGATGAGCATCTATGAGAGGGGAGAGTGGATCTACATACCCTTGTAGATCGCTAAGCGGGAAGCGTTAAGAAACGCGGTTGATGTAGTCGAACGTCTTTGCGATCCAAATCGCCGAGCGTCCCGCGATCCAATCATGATCCGTCCCGATCTAGCACCGAACGGACGGCACCTCCGCGTTCAGTACACGTACGGCTTGATGACGATCTCCGCCTTCTTTATCCAGCAAGAGGGAGAGGAGAGGTAGACGAGTTCTCCGGCAGTGCGACGGCGTTGCGGCAATGGTGATGAAGTAATTCCAGCAGGGCTTTGCCTAAGCACTGCTGAAACCGATCTAGAGGAGAAACTACGGACTAGAGGAGAGGGTAGCACATGGCTGAAAATCTATGTGCAAAAACCCTAAAACCTCTACTATATATAGGAGGAGGCTTGGCTGCAAGGGCCAACCCTTTTGTCTTTGGCCGAAGTGGAGGGAGGAGTCCTACTCCTCCACTCCTAGTCGGATTAGGACTCCTTCCTTATATTAGCCTTTTCCCACCTTTTCCACTTTGGATTTCCTTCCCAGCCGCATGGGCCCTATGTGGGACTTCAGCCAGCCCACTAAGGGCTGGTATTCATCCTCCCACAGCCCATGTAGCCTCTTGGGTCGAAATACCCCTCCCCATGGTCCCCGGTACCCTCCCGGCACTCCCGGTACACTACCGATGAGCCCGGAACTTTTCCGGTGACCAAAACAGGACTTCCTATATATCAATCTTTACCTCCGGACCATTTCGGAGCTCCTCGTGACGTCCGGGATCTCATCCGGGACTCCGAACAACCTTCGTTGACCACCATGCATAACTCTATACTACCGAAACGTCACCAAACCTTAAGTGTGCAGACCCTGCAGGTTCGAGAACTATGTAGACATGACCGAGACACCTCTAAGGTCAATAACCAATAGCGGGACCTGGATGCCCATATTGATTGCTACATATTCTATGAATATTTTTATCGGTCGAACCTCTATTTCAAGGATTCAGTTAATCCCATATGATGTTCCCTTTGTTCTTCGGTATGTTACTTGCCCGAGATTCGATCGTAGGTATCTCCATACCTAATTCAACCTCGTCACTGGCAAGTCTCTTTACTCATTTCCGTAATACAAGATCCCGTGGCTAACACTTAGTCACATTGCTTGCAAGGCTTATTGTGATGTTGTATTACCGAGTAGGCCCTGAGATACCTCTTCATACCACGGAGTAACAAATCCCAGTGTTGATCCATGCCAACCCAACAAACACCCTCGGAGATACCAGTAGAGCACCTTTATAGTCACCCAGTTATGTTGTGACGTTTGATACACACAAGTCACTCCTCCGGTGTCCGTGAGTTGCATGATCTCATGGTTATAGGAACATATACTTGACATGTAGAAACTGTAGCAATAAATTGACACGATCATATGCTACGTTTATAGTTTGGGTCTTGTCCATCCCATCATTCTCCTAATGATGTGATCCGTTATCAAATGACATCTCATGTCAATGGCTAGGAAACCTTGACCATCTTTGATCAACGAGCTAGTCTACTAGAGGCACACTAGGGACAAAGTGTTGTCTATATATCCACACATGCAATGTGTTTCCAATAAATACAATTATAGCATGGATAATAAACAATTATCATGAACAAGGAAATATAATAATAAAAACTTTATTTATTGCCTCTAGGGCATATTTCCAATAGTCTCCCACTTGCACTAGAATCAATAATCTAGTTCACATCACTATGTGATTTACATTGTAATGAATCGAACACCGATGCAGTTCTGGTGTTGATCATGTTTAGCCCTTGGAAGAGGTTTAGCCAACGGGTCTGCAACATTCAGATCCGTCTAAACTTTGCAAATATTTATGTCCTTCTCCTCGATGTAATTGCGGATGGAATTGAAGCGTCGCTTTATGTGTCTGGTCCTCTTGTGAAACCTTGGTTCCTTGGCTAGAGCAATGGCACCAGTGTTGTCACATAAAAGAGTCATTGGATTCAGTGCACCGGGCACTACTCCAAGATCTGACATGAAGTGCTTCATCCAGACACCTTCCTTCGCTGCCTCTGAGGCTGCGATGTACTCCGCTTCGCATTTAGAATTGGCTACCATGCTTTGCTTGGAACCGCACCAGCTTACCCCTCCCGTGTTGAGAATAAATACATATCCGGTTTGTGACTTAGAGTCATCCGGATCAGTGTCAAAGCTTGCATCGACGTAACCCTTTACGACGAGCTCTTGATCACCTCCATAAACGAGAAACATTTCCTTAGTCCTTTTGAGGTACTTAAGGATATTCTTGACCATTGTCCAGTGCTCCATTCCAGGATCACTTTGAAACCTTCCGGCCATACTTATGGCAAGGATGACATCGGGTCTTGTGCACAGCATTGCATACATGATAGAGCCTATGGCTGAAGCATAGGGGATGACACTCATCTTCTCTCTATCTTCTGCTATCACTAGGCATTGAGTCTTACTCAACTTCACACCTTGTAACACAGGCAAGAACCCCTTCTTGGACTGATCCATTTTGAACTTCTTCAAAACTTTATCAAGGTATGTGTTTTGTGAAAGTGCTATCAAGCGTCTCGATCTATCTCTATAGATCTTAATGCCTAATATCAAAGTAGCTTCTCCTAGGTCCTTCATTGAAAAACTCTTATTCAAATATTCCTTCATGCTTTCCAGCATTTCTATATTGTTTCCAATCAGCAATATGTCATCCACATATAATATTAGAAATGCTATAGAGCTCCCACTCACTTTCTTGTAAATACAAGCTTCTCCATAAACTTGTATAAACCCAAACGCTTTGATCACCTCATCAAAGTGCTTATTCCAACTCCAAGATGCTTGCACCAGTCCATAAATGGATCGCTGGAGTTTGCAAACTTTGTCAGCATTCTCTGGATCGACAAAACCTTCCGGTTGCATCATATACAACTCTTCCTCAAGGAAACCGTTGAGGAACGCTGTTTTGACATCCATCTGCCAAATTTCATAGACGAAATATGCAGGTATTGCTAACATGATTCTGACGGACTTAAGCATCGCTACGGGTGAGAAGGTCTCATCGTAGTCAACTTCTTGAACTTGTGAAAAACCCTTTGCCACAAGTCGAGCTTTATAGATAGTGACATTACCGTCCGCGTACGTCTTCTTCTTAAAGATCCATTTGTTCTGAATGGCCTTTCGCCCTTCAGGTAATACTTCCAAAGTCCATACTTTGTTTTCATACATGGATCCCATGTGGATTTCATGGCCTCTAACCATTTCTTGGAATCCGTGCCCATCATCGCTTCTTCATAGCTCATAGGTTCATTGTTGTCCAACAACATGACCTTCAAGACAGGTTGTCGTACCACTCAGGAGAAGTACGCGCCCTTGTCGACCTACGAGGTTCAATACTAACTTAATCTGAAGCTTCATGATCATCATCATTAACTTCCCCTTCAACTGTCGTAGGTTCCACAGAAACATCTTTCTGCGTTGCGCTACTCTCTGGTTGAAGCAAAGGTTCAATAACCTCATCAAGATCTATTTTCCTCCCACTCAATTCTTTCGAGAGAAACTCTTTCTCAAGAAATGTTCCGTTCTTAGCGACAAACACTTTGCCTTCGGATCTGAGATAGAAGGCATACCCAACTGTCTCTTTCGGGTATCCTATGAAGATGCATTTCTCCGCTTTGGGTTCTAGCTTTTCAGGATGAAGCTTTTTGACATAAGCATCACATCCCCAAACTTTAAGAAACTACAACTTTGGCTTCTTGCCAAACCACAGTTCATATGGTGTCGTCTCAACGGATTTCGATGGTGCCCTATTTAAAGTGAATGCAGCTGTCTCTAATGCATAACCCAAAAACGGTAGTGGCAAATCGTCAAGAGACATCATAGAACGCACGATATCTAATAAGGTTCGATTACGACGTTCGGACACACCATTATGATGTGGTGTTCCAGGCGGTGTCAATTTGAAACAATTCCACATTGTCTTAAGTGACTGCCAAACTCATAACTTAGATATTCACCTCCTCGATCAGATCATAGGAATTTAATCTTCTTGTTACGATGATTCTCAACTTCACTCTAAAAGTGCTTGACCTTTTCAAACGTTCCAGACTTGTGTTTCATTAAGTAAATATACCCATATGTACTTAAGTCATCCGTGAAGGCGAGAAAATAATGATATCCACCGCGCGCCGCAACATTCATTTGACCACACACATCAGTATGTATGATTTCCAACAAGTCACTTGCCCGTTCCATTGTTCCAGAGAACGGCATTTTAGTCATCTTGCCCATGAGGCATGGTTCACATGTGTTAAGTGATTCAAAATCAAGTGACTCCAAAAGTCCATCAACATGGAGCTTCCTCATGCGTTTTACACCAATATGACCTAAATGGCAGTGCCACAAGAAAGTGGACTATCACTATCAACTCTACATCTTTTGGCATCAATGTTATGAACATGTGTATCATCACTATCAAGATTCAATATGAAAAAAACCCTCGCATTGGGTGCATGACCATAAAAGATATCACTCATATAAATAGAACAACCATTATTCTCTGATTTAAATGAGTAACCGTCTCGCAATAAACAAGATCCAGATATAATGTTCATGCTTAACGCAGGCACTAAATAACAATTATTCAGGTTCATCACTAATCCCGATGGCAATCGAAGAGAGAGCGTGCCGACGGCGATCACATCAACCTTGGAACCATTTCCCATGTGCATCCTCACTTCGTCCTTCGCCAGCCTTCCTCTATTCCGTAGTTCCTGTTTTGAGTTGCAAATGTGAGCAACCGAACCGGTATCAAATACCTAGGCACTACAACGAGAGCTAGTAAGGTACACATCAATAACATGTATATCATATATACCTTGTTTGTTGTTGGTCGCCTTCTTGTCAGCCAGATACTTGGGGCAGTTCTACTTCCAATGACCAGTTCCCTTGCAATGAAAACACTCAGTTTTTGACTTGGGTCCAGCCTTGGGTTTCTTCATGGGAGGGGCAACTATTTTGCCACTCTTCTTGGAGTTATCCTTCTTGCCCTTGCCATTCTTCTTGAAACTAGTGGTTTTATTGACCATCAACACTTGATGTTCTTTCTGGATTTCAGACTCAGCAACTTTCAGCATCGCAAACAGCTCGACGACTGACTTGTTCATCCCGTGCATGTTATAGTTCATCACAAAGCTCTTGTATCTAGGTGGCGGTGATTGAAGAACTCTGTCATTGATCACCTCTGGTAGAAGGGGCATTCCCAACTCTGCCAGACGAGTCGAATACCCAGACATTCTGAGTATATGTTCACTGATAGACCCGTTCTCCTCCATTTTGCAAGCATAGAACTTATCGGAGGTCTCATACCTCTCGATCCGTGCATTCCTCTTAAAGATAAACTCCAACTCTTGGAACATCTCATATGCTCCATGAGGTTCAAAATGTCTTTGAAGTCCCGGTTCTAAGCCATACAATATTGCACACTGAACTATTGAGTAATCTCCAGAATGTGCCTCCCAAGCGTTCTTAACGTCTTCGGATGACATGTCTGCGGGTTGGTTACCAAGCGGTGCATCAAGGACATATGACTTCTGGGAAGCCGTGAGGAAAATCCTCAGATTACGGGCCTAGTCTACAAAGTTACTTCCATCATCTTTCAACTTAGCTTTCTCTAGAAACGCATTAAAATTCAGGGGTGCTACTGCGCGAACCATTGATCTACAACATAAATAAGTAAAGGTTACTCAGACTATTGTTCAAGATAATGAGTTTAGTTAATCAAATTACTAAAGCTCCCACTCAAATTGACATCCCTCGGGTCGTTTGAGTGATACATGATCCAAATTCACCAACTCAAGTCCGACCATCACGTGAGTTGAGGTGGTTTCAATGGTGAACATCATCATGTTGATCATATCTAATATATGACTCATGTTCAACCTTTCGGTCTCTTGTATTCCAAGTCCATGTTTGTACATGCTAGGCTCGTCAAGTTTAACCCGAGTATTTTGCATGTGCAAGACTGGCTTACACCCGTTGTATGCGAACGTACGTAGAGTCTATCACACCCAATCATCACGTGGTGTCTCGACATGACGAACCTTCGCAACGGTACACACTCGGAGAGAACACAGTTCATCTTGAAATTTAAGTGAGGGATCACCTTATAATGCTACCGTCGTCCTAAGCAAAACAAGGTGCATAAAAGGATTAACATCACATGCATATCATAAGTGACATGATATGGCCATGAACTTGTGCTTTTGATCTCCATCTTGAAAGCACCGGCATGATCTCCATCGTCACCGGCACGACACCATGATCTCCATCAACGTGTCTCCATTAGGGTTGTCGCACCCATCATGCTTCTACTACTATTTCTACCGTTTAGCGATAAAGTAAAGCATTACATAGCGCTTAATGATTGACATATAGGTCATACAATAATTAAAGACAACCCTATGGCTCCTGTCGGTTGCCATACTCATCGGCATGCAAGTCGTCATATTGTATACAACACACGATCATCTCATACATCACATATATTTCATCATGTAATTGGCCATATCACATCACAACATACCCTACAAAAACAAGTTAGACATCCTCTAATTGTTGTTGCATGTTTTACGTGGCTGCTACGGGTATCTAGCAAGAACAATTCTCACCTATGCAAAACCACAACGGTGATACATAAGTTGCTTTTCAACCTAATCAAGGACCGCCTTTGTCGAATCCGATCTAACTAAACTAGGAGAAATAGACACCCACCAACCATCTTTGTGCAACGAAGTTACACGTCAGTCAATGGAACAGGTCTCTCGTAAGCGTACGAGTAAGGTTGGTCCGGGCCGCTTCATCCCACAATACCGTTGAAGCAAAACACGACCAAGGGAGCAAGCAATCTAAGCATCAACGCCCACAAACTCTTTTGTGTTCTACTCGAGATCTCATCTACACATAGACCTAGCTCATGATGCCAGTTTTGGAGAACGTTGCATGGGAAACAAAAATTTTCCTACGCTTCACCAAGATCAATCTAGGAGATGAGCGTCTACGAGAGGGGAGAGTGGATCTACATACCCTTATAGATCGCTAAGCGGGAAGCGTTAAGAAACGTGGTTGATGTAGTCGAACGTCTTCGCGATCGAAATCACCGTGCGTCCCGCGATCCAATCACGATCCGTCCCGATTTAGCATCGAACGGACGGCATCTCCGCGTTTAGCACACGTACGGCTTGATGACGATCTCCGCCTTCTTGATCTAGCAAGAGGGAGTAGAGAGTTAGACGAGTTCTCCGGCAATGCGGCGGCCCTGCGGCGATGGTGGTGGAGTAATTCCAGTAGGGCTTCGCCTAAGCACTGCTGAAACCGATCTAGAGGAGAAACTATGGACTAGAGGAGAGGGTAGCACATGGCTGAAAATCTATGTGCAAAACCCCTAAAACCTCTAGTATATATAGGAGGAGGAGAGGAGGAGGCTTGGCCACAAGGCCAACCCTTTTGGCTTCGGCCGAAGTGGAGGGAGGAGTCCTACTCTTCCACTCCTAGTCGGATTAGGACTCCTTCCTTATATTAGCCTTTTCCCACCTTTTCCACTTTGGATTTCCTTCCCAGACACATGGGACCTATGTGGGACTTCGGCCAGCCCACTAAGGGCTGGTATTCATCCTCCCAAAGCCCATGTAGCCTCTTGGGTCGAAATACCCCTCCCGATGGTGCCCCGGTACCCTCCCGGCACTCCCGGTACACTACCGATGAGCCCGGAACATTTCCGGTGACCAAAACAGGACTTCCTATATATCAACCTTTACCTCCAGACCATTCCGGAGCTCCCCATGACGTCCGGGATCTCATCCAGGACTCCAAACAACCTTCGGTCACTACCATGCATAACTCTATACTACCGAAGCGTCACCAAACCTTAAGTGTGCAGACCCTACGGGTTCGAGAACTATGTAGACATGACCGAGACACCACTATGGTCAATAACCAATCGCGGGACCTGGATGTCCATATTGATTCCTACATATTCTACGAATATCTTTATCGGTCGAACCTCTATGTCAAGGATTGAGTTAATCCCGTATGATGTTCCCTTTGTTCTTCGATATGTTACTTGCCCGAAATTCGATTGTTGGTATCTCCATACCTAGTTCAACCTCGTCACCGGCAAGTCTCTTTACTCATTTCCGTAATACAAGATCTCGTGGATAACACTTAGTCACATTGCTTGCAAGGCTTATTGTGATGTTGTATTACCGAGTGGGCCTAGAGATACCTCTCCGTCACACGGAGTAACAAATCTCAGTGTTGATCCATGCCAACCCAACAGACTCCCTCAGAGATACCTTTAGAGCACCTTTATAGTCACCCAGTTACGTTGTGACGTTTGATACACATAAGTCACTCCTTCGGTGTCCGTGCTTTGTATGATCTCATGGTCATAGAAACATATACTTGACATGCATAAAACTATAGCAATAAACTGACACGATCATATGCTACGTTTATAGTTTGGGTCTTGTCCATCTCATCATTCTCCTAATAATGTGATCCCGTTATCAAATGACATCTCATGTCAATGGCTAGGAAACCTTAACCATCTTTGATTAACGAGCTAGTCTACTAGAGGCACACTAGGGACAAAGTGTTGTCTATACATCCACACATGCAATGTGTTTCCAATCAATACAATTATAGCATAGATAATAAACAATTATCATGAACAAGGAAATATAATAATAAACACTTTATTTATTGCCTCTAGGGCATATTTTCAACAGGAGCTTCACTAGAACTAGATTGATTTCTACAAAATACACATGTTTATGTGCATTTTGTTCGTGTTTGTCATCTGAAAATTCTATTTGTTCATGTTGCTAAAAACCTGTAATTTCAGCAAACTCCTGCTGAAGTGCTCTTGAGCGATAAATTTGATTATGTGTGAATTTTTGTACAGAGAAATTATGTGTGAAATTCCTGCATCATTTGTAGTAAACTCAGCATTTTATTGCAATTTTTTTGCATCCTTGGCACAAGTGAACACATGCCTGTACTAATCAGTGTCAAAACAGATCAATACTCTAGTGGGAAGTGCTTGTACTGATATGCCTGTACAACACATGCTTGTACTGATACGTGTGAAGTGCTTCGGTGGGAAGCCAATAATCCAAAATACAGAGTGGAGTTGGTTGCGGAACAAGTTGCCTGCTCCTGATTTGTCACGAGGAGCCAACTATCAGGAGCGAGGAGTGGAGCTGAGGATTTGACGGAGTGGAGTGGATCCGAACAGGTCCTAAGCGTGTAGCTTAGATGGTTAGTCATGGTTAGAGCATCTTCAATAGGAGATGTAAAATTTACATTTAAAAAAAAAGCTTTTTGTATTTTCAAAAAGGTTCCAACTCCAATAGACAATGCAAAACAGAAATGTAAAATAACTACAATAAAAAATACTACAAAGTAGAGATGTAAAATCGGCCGTCGGGCCACGTGTCTGTTGTTCAGCCGCTGCACAACTGCATTTGCACATTAAATTTTCATAATTCTAACAACAAAAGTGCATAATAAACCATAGTTTTAAATCCTACAAGCAAAAGTCAATTGTTTGAAACGAAGTTCTTGGTCCAACAAATGAAAATGCACATCGACATCACTCAATTTTCATCATCTCCGTTGTCACTAGTGCCTTTGTGAACGGTGGTATGATCATAATGGCATCTTTGTCGACGTTTTCTTACGTTGAAGTCTCGTTGCCAGGAACTCCACCAAAAGCACCTTCATTGCCACCTCTCATGCGGAAAATAGAGAGAGCACACATAAAGAGCAAATGATTATTACCAAGTCACTTTCACCGCAAATCACTCGGGTTCACGTGATCAACATTTGCCAAGCAAGCCGCCCACTTTTGACATTCAACATTGATGGTACCCCAACGTTGATGAAGGGATCCACTTGAGCGATTGTGGCCACAAGTGTTGCGAGCATCGAAGTACTCCTTGATGCGTTGCAAATAAGTGTTGGCGGATTGGTCGATCCCAACAGTTGTATCTTGAGAGACTTTCTTCCATGTGATCCAAATCAGCACATCTTCGACGTTGGTATAATTTGCGGTTCTTCCCTTGATAATGAAGCCCTCATCATCCATGTCGAGATTGTCATCAACATATTTTGGAGTTTCATATTCTTGCGATGCATATTCATGTGAATAATCATCATTTGTCACATTTGTCGCGCGCCTAAAAGCTTCATCATCAAGACTACAAAAGAACGTACACACAATCAACTTCATATTCTATTGGAATCCACAATTGAAACAACAAAGAAAATCAAAAACAAAAAAATACCTTTGCGACATAGCATCGAACATGTTGGATGCGCTCGCGGCTGGCATGGACACATCTTCATCCATGGCCGCCGGAGGAGGAGGAGGTGGATGAGGAGCTCTGTGGGCGGAGGAGGACGACAAGGTCGGCGGCGGCTACAAATCGCCTGCCATAGCCGCATCTGGCCTCGAGATTTTTGTTGACCGAGTGTTTGTCGCCGGCTTGCGGCTGCACCCCGCTGACCGCCTCACACCTCCACCGCGAGGCTTGACCGGCCGCTGCTTCTTTCCAACGTCCAACGCGGCAACGACCGGACGGGGTGGGGCAAATCCAGGACGATAACATGGCGGCGGCATGGAGGCGAAGGTCGTCGCATTGGGGAGAGTTAGCGTGAAGGCGGCCACGGTGAGGTGGGGCAGGGCACTGGCGGTCGACTCAAAGAAGGCGGTGGGGTCATCGGCATCAGCCATGGTGGCGGTGGGCAGGAGGCGGACGGGCGAGAGTCGGGCGGCGGGTGTTCATGCGAAAGACAACTGAACGACAGTTGGGCAATTGGCGGGTGGTTTTGTTTTTATATCTCCTAGAGGTGGAGATGCAAATTTGCATCGCGAGGTGTTGTAGTTTACATCTTCGAGAGGCGAAGATGTACTCTTTATACATCTACACCATCTGTTGGAGAGATGTTTTTGGGCCTCAGAAATCCAAAAAATAGTTATTTTTGCATATACATCTTCAATTGGAGATGCTCTAAGTTTCTTGTGACGAAACCATTCTAGACTTGTACTAGTGGTCCATTTTTCTAAATTTTATTTCAAGCCATCTAGCGATGTGCGTATAGTGGGAGGAGGCGTTCCCGTCAACTATGAAAACGTTTATGGTAACTTCGTCAATCTAAAGATGATGTGCGGCTCAGTATCTGGGAGGGTGCTCATAGGGGGTAGGGTGTGTGTGTGTTCATAGGATTGAGTATATGTGTATGTGAACATTTGTAGTTGTACTGTGTTTAGAAAATATATCTTTTGAAGGGATCCTACAAAGATCACCTTTTTGTACGAGAAAAGTATTGTTGTGCTTCTACAAGAAGCATTGTTGTGCTTCGCAAAAAGTAAAAGGAAAATACAATATGTTCTTTTACAAGTGTGTTTCTAAAAAAAAGACAAATACACTTATGTTTTTGCCGGTGCTGCATGTACCTCACAATTATGCTTCTTGAAAAGAAAAGACAAAATTGTACTTCTTAAAAAGAAAAGGCATGAGTATCCTTTCCAAAAAAATGAAAAGCACATCCTATATTTACGAGAAGTTCTTCCCGCAAATGGAAAAGCACGGTATGTGCTTCCACGAGAAGCACAACTGTGCTTTCCGAAGAAGAAGAAAGCACAACTGTGCTTCCTAAAAAAGTAAAAAAAGCACAACTGTGCTTCGAGGGTTCTTGGTTTTTCGGTTTCGAACCATTCCTGGTTTTGTTCTTGTAGTTTTTTTTGGCTTTTTCTTGTAAGGAAAGTTCGTCAAACCTTTTTTAACATGAGATCTAGTTTCGAAGATCTCGACTTAAATGATCAAATAGTGATAACGGTTCATGATTTGGGCACGCGGTTCAAGAGATAGTGTTTGAAAAATGAATCTATAAAAAATAAAAAAAAACTCCTAGGTTGCGACAAGTGACGCCACTTGTCGACATGATAGAAGATAGAATGTCCTTTGCAAGGAATACCCTTTAATTAACAATTTCGGCTTTCCTATACTGCTAGTTTTAGCCTTGACGGTACAGTACATGTGTAACTTCAGCTACGTCATTCTTGTACTAGACCAAAAGGAACAACTTGTGCCAGATATCCCATCAAACCCTTCCTATATGTCTCGGTGAATCGTCCAGTCACTGCCCAAATCATTCTTTTGTCATCTAACCGGACACCTCAAGTCGTTTCAATACGCCTAGGCTGACTGGCTACGCCATACCCGACCCATCTGTGGGTGGATATGGGGACGCCCGAACGCATCTACCACGTAGGATCTAGTAGGCTAGACTCATCCCAAATCCACTCCAAATTGACCAAGTCCATTAAATCGACCGTACTCCTTCGTTCATCCTTCATTTATCACACCTGAGTCGTCGTCGTCCTCCACCGTTGCTCCATCCATGCCATCGCCCTTGTCTTCCATCGTAGATGTCCTCACTGAGTAGCTCGTCTGCCACACTCGTCATGGATCATACCTCGGGGGAGCATGTGGGGCTCCTAACCGCGATCGTCAGTTGTAAGGCATAGAACATCGCCTAGAAAAGGCGTAGTCTGAGAAGGCAGTTGGTAAAAAGGACGGTGGAGAGATGATCGGTGATGAGGACATGGGCTTGGGCGCGTCTTGTCTAGTGACCGACACCATATGTTCGTCGTGGTCGCTCGAAGGAAGAACACCACCGACACAACTTGAGTCCCTTTGCGCCTCCTAGTGGTGGGCATCAAGGATGCCTTCCCGATAGACACCACCACCGAGGATACGACGACGTTTGAGTCGTGCAACTCTAGAGGCAGTGGATAACATTGGGCATGCCCTCGTAGTGCTCGATAATTTAAAAGACAATGTGATCCCTTGGTGGTTTTGATAATTCATAACAACATACATTGTCTCTTGGACTAATACATTCATCTAGTGTATTTCAGATAAAGTCTATAGAGAGATGGGTTGGCAAAAAGGAGTGTGGAGAGTATCCCCATGAAGAAGAAGGAGAAGGAATAGCATTGACAAAGCTTCAAGCAAGAGGACTCTACATTTTACTTTGTGAGAAATCACTTTGAGTCCATAGGAAAGCCAATACTATCAAAAGGAGGTAAGGTACTGTTGGTGAACAAAATGCTCATACGTGCACAAGTGATAGTCACCACATACATCCACAAGCTCTTCCATAAAAGTCTGTCCAAAGCCAAATATCCAAATTCGGTACAACCAACACTTTCCACTCGGTGCCACCGATTTTGAGCCCCAGACAGACTTAGCCAAATCCTAGCCCTTCGGTGCAACCGATTCCATTTTAGTGCCACCGAGTTTGGGTTGCCAACTTCTTGTTACACAAATTCTCAAAATTGGTCCGACCGAGTTTGTCGAATCGGCGTCATTGAGTTTGGCAATCTGACCGTTGGTCACCTTATTGGTGCAACCAGGTTGTATGTATTGGTCTCAGCGAGATTCAAAAGTTGCTACCTTTGAGGCAACTCGGTACCACCGACATTAACACATCAGTGTCACCGAGTCTGACTTATTAGGTGTAACAGTTGGATTTTTGGAGATGCCTATATATACCTCTCTGCCACCACTCACTCGCAAGAGAAGCACTCAGAACAGTTCCTCACTCATACCTACTGATTTTTTTGAGAGAGAGCCTCCTACTCATGTGTTGAGATCATGCCATTCCATTCCAAACATATGAATCTTGATCTATAGCCCCCCCAAGTTGCTTTCCACCCAATCAATCTCTTCCACCATAGCCAAATCTGTGAGAGAGTGATTGTGTGTTGAGGAGTCTATCATCTTGAAGCACAAGAGCAAGGAGTTCATCGACATTATCAAGCCTATTACCTTTTGGAGGGTGGTGCCTCCTAGATTGGTTAGGTGTCGCTTGGGAGCGTCCTACTTCGTGTTGTGGAGTGAACCAAGAAGTTTGTAAGGGCAAGGAGATCTCCTACTTCGTGAAGATCTACCCATAGTGAGGCTAGTCCTTCGTGGATGGAAGCCGTCATGGAATAGTCAAGGTTGCTACTTCGTGGACCCTTATGGGTGGAGCCCTCCATGGACTCTCGCGACCGTTACCCTCTGTGGGTTGAAGACTCCATAAACATGGACATACGATAGCACCACCTGTCGGAACCAGGGGAAAATCTCTATGCCCTTCATGCGTTTGATCTCCCTATCTCTACTCTTTACTTTCATGTGCAATGTATTTACATTCCGCTGCTATACTTGATGACTTGCATGTGTAGGGTGTGCTAGACTTGCTATAATTGCTAGAAACTACCAAACCTTAAACTTATGCTTTAGGTAGTTTTAGATTCCTGGTGGTAGTCTATTCACCCCCCTCTATACATATATACTCTTCTAGTGATACCGCAATTGGTATTAGAGCATTGGTATCCATTGCTTCGGTTTCAACACCGTGGAGGAAGATGGATGTGTCTAGTGCGGAGAGTTTGTATTATAGAGTGCACATTCTTGATGGAGAGTACTATAGTCAGTGGAAGTATGCCATGAGTGATCTATTTGACAAATTCCATTTGAGAAAACATATTGAAAATCCTTATGTGCTCCCCAATTTATGAATTGCATCCCACACACGAAGAGGAAATTAACATGCTTGGTAACCTTAGAACTGTCAATCTTATTGTTAGAGGCTTGTCAAGATTCGTGCTTTCTCAATTGAAGAACTTTGCATGTGCTTATACTTTGTGGAATTATTTGGAGAAACGATATCCAAATCTTTCATTAAGTAATCTTGATGAAATTCTTCATAAAACTGTTGCTTTTCACAAAATGAAGCCTAGCGATCCAAACTTTGATAAATGCCTATTTGAGCTCCGTGATCTCATGCGTGCTAAAGGAGATGTCACTACTGTCAACAACATTGTTATTGAATCCATTCACATTCATAAACTTGAACATTGTCATGGTTACGATTCTAACGAGTCTCCTGGTTTTTATGACGAGGAGATTCCACCAAAATGATGGCAATGAAGAACATGGTTACTATGATGAAGATGAGTTGTTCAACATCGAGCATGAAAAGATCATGAGAAATCTAAGTCTAATGGCAAACTTCAAGGATTACATGTTCGTTGGAAAAAAGTGGATTCTCGACAATGGATGCATGGATCATATGACTGGTGATAAAGACATGTTCCAAGAGATCACGCCTAATCAAGGTCCTCAGAGGTACGTGACCTTTGGAGACAACTCTAAGGGTAAGGTACTTGGCCTTGGTAAGGTCGCCATATCTCATGATAGCTCCATTCAAAATGTGATGCTTGTTGAATCCCTTGGCTACAATCTTCTTTCTGTATCTAGATTAGCAGACTTTGGTTTCAATGTGCTATCTACCAAAGTAGATTGCCAAGTGTTTCGATTTGATAATCACAAAATTGTCTTTAGCAGTATTCGTAGAGGTGATCTATATATTGTTGATTTCACTAAAAAGGGCCAACGTCGTACTTGTCTCATTCTAAAATCTTCTAAAGGTTGGCTATGGCATAGAAGGCTTGGACATGTAGGCATGCGCAATCTAGATAAGCTTATCAAGGGCGATCATATTCTTGGTGTTAAAGATGTTATATTTGACAAATATAAACTTTGTAGCGCTTGTCAAGCAGGAAAGCAAGTAGGTGGAAGTCATCCGGTCAAGAATATCATGGCCACTAGGAGACCACTCGAGTTACTTCATATGGATCTTTTTGGTCCCAATGCTTATAAGAGTCTCGGTGGAAACTCTTATGGTCTCGTTGTAGTTGACGATTTTTCCAGATTTACGTGGTATTCTTTCTTTATGATAAGTCACATGTACAAAATATTTTCAAGAACTTCACACGCAAAGCGCAAAATCAGTATGAAGTGAAGATCAAGAAGGTTCGACGCGATAACAGATCGGATTTCAAGAACACCCATGTGGATACCTTTCTTGACGAAGATGGTATCTCACATGAGTTCTCGGCCACGTACACGCCTCAACAAAATGGAGTTGTTGAGAGAAAGAACCGAACCCTCATTGAGATGGCAAGAACGATGCTTCATGAATACAAGATGCCAAGACACTTTTGGGAAGAAGCATGGGAACCAAAAAATTTCCTATGCACACACAAGATCTATCCATGGTGATGAGCATCTACGAGAGGGAGAGTGGATCTACATACCCTTGTAGATCGCTAAGCGGGAAGCGTTAAGAAAATGCGGTTGGTGTAGTCAAACGTCTTTGCGATCCAAATCGTCGAGTGTGCCGCGGTCTCATCACGATCCGTCCTATGATCCAATCACGATCCATCTCGTGAGCTCATCATGATCCGTCTCGTGATCTCATCACGATCGTCTCGCGATCTTGATCACGGTCCTTCCGATCTAGCGCCGAACGAACGACACCTCCGCGTTCAGCACACGTACAACTTGATGATGATCTCCGCCTTCTGATCCAGCAAGCGGGAGCGGAGAGGTAGATGAGTTCTTCGTCAGCGCGACGGTGTTGCGGCGATGGTGGTGGAGGCATTCCAGCAGGGCTTCGGCTAAGCACCGCTGAAACCGATCTAGATGAGAAAACGATCTAGAGGAAGAAGAGGGCAGCACGTGGCAATTAGGGTTAGCTTTTTCCTCTAAATCCTCTAGTATATATAGGAGGGAGGGAGGGGAGAAGGCAGCATCAAACCCTCAAGGTTTGGTCGAAATTGGAGGTGGAGGAGTCCTACTCCAATCCTATTAGGAGTAGGATTCCTCCTTTCCACTTGGAAACTCTTTCCACCTCTCCACCTTTGGATTTTTTTCCTTCTCAAATCACTCCAGCCACATGGCCCTTAGAGGAGGATTAGGCCAGCCCAACAGGGGCTGGTTTACCTCCTCCCACAGACCATGTAGCCTCTTGGGTCAAAATACCTCTCCCGATGGTCCCACGGTACACTACCGGCACTCCCGGTACACTATCGATGAGCCCGAAACTTTTCCGGCGACCAAAACAGGACTTCCTATATATCAATCTTTACCTTCAGACCATTCTGGAGCTCCTCGTGACGTTCGGGATCTCATCCGGGACTCCAAAAAACATTCGGTCACCACCATACATAACTCTATACTACCGAAACGTCACCGAACCTTAAGTGTGCAGACCCTGCGGGTTCAAGAACTATGTAGACATGACCGAGACACCTCTACGGTCAATAACCAATAGCGGGACCTGGATGCCCATATTGGTTCCTACATATTCTACGATGATCTTTATCGGTCGAACCTCTATGTCAAGGATTCAGTTAATCCCGTTTGATGTTCCCTCTGTTCTTCGGTATGTTACTTGCCCGAGATTCGATCGTCGGTATCTCCATACCTAGTTCAACCTCGTTACCGGCAAGTCTGTTTACTCGTTCCGTAATACAAGATCCCGTGGCTAACACTTAGTCACATTGCTTGCAAGGCTTATTGTGATGTTGTATTACCGAGTGGGCCCTAAGATACCTCTCCGTCCCACAAAGTAACAAATCCCAGTCTTGATCCATACCAACCCGACAGACACCCTCGGAGATACCTATAGAGCACCTTTATAGTCACCCAGTTACGTTGCGAGGTTTGATACACACAAGGTACTCCTCCGGTGTCAGTGAGTTGCATGATCTCATGGTCATAGGAACATATACTTGACATGAAGAAAACAATAGCAATAAACTGACACGATCATATGCTACGTTTGTAGTTTGGGTCTTGTCCACCACATCATTCTCCTAATGATGTGATCCCGTTACCAAATGACATCTCATGTCCATGACTAGGAAACCATAGCCATCTTTGATCAACGAGCTAGTCTATTAGAGGCATACTAGGGACATGGTGTTGTCTATGTATCCACACATGTATCTGAGTTTCCGATCAACACACTTATAGCATGGATAATAAACGATTATCATGAACAAGGAAATATGATAATAACTAATTTATTATTGCCTCTAGGGCATATTTCCAACAGTCTCCCACTTGCACTAGAGTGAATAATCTAGTTCACATCACCATGTGATTCGCATTGTTATGAATCTAACACCCAATGACTTCTGGGGTTCGATCATGCTTTGCATGTGAGAGAGGTCTTTCAGTAAACGGGTCTGCGACATTCAGATCCGTGTGTACTTTGCAAATCTCTATGTCAAACTGTAAATACTGCTACCACACTCCACTTGGAGCTATTTCAAATGGCCGCTCCACTATACGTATCCGGATTGCCACTAAGAGTCATCCGGATTGGTGTTAAAGCTTGCATGGACGTAACTCTTTATGATGAACTCTTTATCACCTCCGTAATCGAGAAACATTTCCTTAGTCTTTTAGTTACTAAGGATGATCTATACCGCTGTCTAGTGATCCACTCCTGGATTACTCTTGTACCCCTTGACGGACTCATGGCAAGGCACACACAGGTGCGGTACACAACATGGCATACTATACAGAGCCTATGGCTAAGGCATAGGGGACGACATTCGTCCTTTTTCTTTCTTCTGTCGTTGTCGAGCTTTGAGTCTCACTCAACTTCACACCTTACAAATCAGGCAAGAACTCTTTCTTTGACTGATCCATTTTGAACTCTTTCAAAAACTTGGCAAGATATGTACTCATTGAAGTTTCATCAAGTATGTTGATCTATCTCTATAGATCTTGATGCTCAACAATTAGGTAGCTTTATCCAGGTCTTTCTTTGAAAATCACTTTTCAAACAACCATTTATGCTTTCCAGAAATTCTACATTATTTCCGATCAACAATATGTCATCCACATATACTTATCAGAAATTCTATAGTGCTCCCGCTCACTTTATTGTAAATACAAGTTTCTCGTAAACTTTGTATAAACTACAAAACTTTGATCACCTCATCAAAGTGTATATTCCAACTTTGAGATGCTTTCTCTAGCCTTTAGATGGATTGCTGGAGCTTGCACACCTTTTAGCATCCTTAGGACTAACAAAACCTTCTGGTTGTATCACATACAACCTTTCCTCAAGTAAATTGTTAAGGAAATGATGTTTTGTCATCCATCTGCCAGATTTCATAATTGAAAAATGCAGCAACTACTAACATAATTCCAACAGACTTTAGCATCGCTATGAGTGAGAAAGTCTCATCGCAGTCAACTCCTTGAATTTGTCGTAAACTTCTTTGCAACAAGTCGAGCTTTACAAATGGTGACATTTACCATTAGCGTCTGTCTTCATTTTAAAGATCCATTTGTACTCAACGACCTGCCGTCCAACGAGCAAGTCTACCAAAGTCTATACTTGGTTTTCATACATGGATCCTATCTCGGATTTCATGGCCTCTAACCATTTGTCGGAATCCGGGCCCAGCATCGCTTCTCCATAGTTCGTAGGTTCATCGTTGTCCAACAACATGACCTCTAAGACAGGGTTGCCGTACCACTCAGGAGTAGTACGTGTCCTTGTCGACCTACAAGGTTTGATAGTAACTTGATCCGAAGTTTCATGATCATTATCATTAACTTCTTTTCAACTAACGTAGGTTCCACAAAAAACATCATTCTGCGCTGCGCTACTCTCTGGTTGAAACAAAAAGCAAAACAACCTCATCAAGTTCTATCTTCCTCCCATTCAATTCTTTCAAGAGAAACTTTTCCTCGAGAAAGGACCCAGTTTTAGCAACAAACACTTTATGCTTGGATCTGAGATAGAAGGTTCACCCAACTGTTCTTAGGGTATTCTATGAAGATGCATTTGCCCGCTTTGGGTTCGAGCTTATCAGACATAAGTGTCGCATTCCCAAACTCTAAGAAATGACAACTTTAGGTTTCTGCCAAACCATATGGTATCATCTCAACGGATTTAGATGGTGCCCCTTTTAAAGTGAATGTAGTTGTCTCTAATGCATAACCCCAAAAAACGATAGTGGCAAAATGATAAGAGACAGCATAGCACACACCATATCCAATAGAGCACGACTATGACATTCAGACACACCATCACACTATGGTGTTCCAGGTGGCGTGAGTTGTGAAACAACTTTCACATTGTGTAAAGTTGTATGCCAAACTCGTAACTCAGATATTCACCTCCACGATCATATCGCAGACATTTTTTATCTTCTTGTCACGATGATCTTAAACTTCACTCTGAATTTTCTTGAACCTTTCAAACGATTCAGACTTGTGTTTTATTAAGTAAATATACACTATATCAACTCAAATTATCAGTGAAGGTAAGAAAATAACGATATCCACCGCACACTACAAGACTCATTGTATTGCATATATCAACATGATCATTTCCAATAAATCACTTGCCCGCTCCATCAATCTGGAAAACAGGGTCCTTAGTCATCTTGCCCAAGATGCACGGTTCGCATGTCTCAACCGATTCGAAATCGAATGAGTCCAAAGATCCTATCAACATGGAGTTTCTTCATGCGATTTATACCAATATGACATTTAGCGGCAGTGCCACAAGTATGTGGTACTATCATTATTAACTTTGTATCTTTTGGCATCAATGTTATGAACATGTGTATTACTACGATCAAGATTCAACAAACCATTCTCATTGGGTGCATGACCACTGAAGGTATTATTCATGTAAACAGAATAACAATTATTCTCTAACTTAAATGAATAACCGTGTTGCAATAAACACGATCCAATCATGTTCATGCTCATCGCAAACACCAAATAACATTTATTTAGGTTCATCACTAATCCCGAAGGTAAAGAGAGCGTGTGATGTCGATCACATCAACCTTGGAAACATTTCCAACACGCATCGTCACCTCACCCTTAGCTAGTTCTTCGTTTATTCCGTAGCTTTTATTTCGAGTTACTAACATTTAGCAACCGAACCGTATCCAATACCCAGGTGCTACTAGTAGTACTAGCAAGGTACACATCAATAACACGTATATCAAATATACTTCTGTCGATGTTGCCAGCCTTCTTATCTACCAAGTATCTAGGGTTGTTCCGCTTTAGCGACCGCTCTCCTCATAATCGAAGCACTTAGTCTCGGGTTTGGGTTCAACTTTGGGTTGCTTCACTAGAGCAGCAACTGACTTGCTATCCATGAAGTTTCCCTCCTTGCGCCTGCCCTTCTCGAAACTAGTGGTTTGACTAACCATCAACACTTGACGCTCCTTCTTGATTTCTACCTTCGCGGTGTCAAACATCGCGAACAGCTCAGGGATCATTATTTCTATCCCTGGCGTTTTATAGTTCATCACCAAGTTCTAGAACCTTAGTGGCAGTGACTTGGAGAGCTATATCAATCACTATCTTATCTGGAAGATCAACTCCCACTCGATTCAAGCGATTGTAGCACCGAGACAATCTGAGCACATGCTCAACGATTGAGCTATTCTCTTTCATCTTGCATGCAAAGAATATTGTTGTATATCTCATATCTCGGAACACGGGCACGAGCCTGAGATCCTAATTTTAGCTCTTAGAACATCTCATATGTTCCGTTGCGTTCAAAACGTTTCGGAGCCTCAATTCTAAGCCGTAATGCATGACACACTAAACTATCAAGTAGTTATCAGAACGTGTCTGTCAGATGTTCACAAGATCTACAGACGATGCTAGAGGGGTTGGCGCACTGAGCGGTGCATTAAGGACATAAGCCTTCTGTGCAGCAATGAGGACAATCCTCAGACCACGGACCAAGTCCGCAACATTGCTACCATCATCTTTCAACTCTATTTCTCTAGGAACATATAAAAATTCAAGGGAGCTATAGCGCGAGCAAGTAACATAATTTGCAAAGACACAACTGACTATGTTCATGATAATGAGTTCAATTAATCATATTACTGAAGAACTCCCACTCAAATTGGCATCCCTCCGGTCATTCGAGTGATACATGATCCAAATTCACCAACTCAAGTCCGATCATCACGTGAGTTGAGGTGGTTTCAATGGTGAGCACATCATGTTGATCATATCTACTATATGACTCATGTTCGACCTTTCGGTCTCTTGTGTTCTGAGGCCATGTCTGTACATGCTAGGCTCGTCAAGTTTAACCCGAGTGTTCTGCATGTGCAACACTGGCTTGCACCCTTTGTATGTGAACGTAGAGTCTATCACACCCGATCATCACGTGGTGTCTCGACACGACGAACTTTCACAACGGTGCACACTCGGGGAGAACACAATTTATCATGAAATTAAGTGAGGGATCACCTTATAATGCTACTGTCGTCCTAAGCAAAACAAGGTGCATAAAAGGATTAACATCACATGAAAATTGGCCATGAACTTGTGCTTTTGATCTCCATATTGAAAGCACCGGCATGATCTCAATCGTCACCGGCACGACACCATGATCTCCATCAACGTGTCGCCATCGGGGTTGTCGCGCCCATCATGCTTCTACTACTATTGCTACCGTTTAGCGATAAAGTAAAGCATTCCATAGCGCTTAATGATTGACACGCAGGTCATACAATAATTAAAGACAACCCTATGGCTCCTGCCGGTTGCCGTACTCATCGACATGCAAGTCGTGATATTCTATACAATTCATGATCATCTCATACATCACATATATCTCATCAGGTAATTGGCCATATCACATCACAACATACCCTGCAAAAACAAGTTAGACGTCCTCTAATTGTTGTTGCATGTTTTACGTCGCTGCTACGGGTATCTAGCAAGAACAATTCTTACCTACGCATAAACCACAATGGTGATACATAAGTTGCTTTTCAACCTTCTCAAGGACCGCCTTAGTTGAATCTGATCCAACTAAAGTAGGAGAAACAGACACCCGCTAGCCATCTTTGTGCAACGAAGTTACACATCAGTCGATGGAACCTGTCTCTCATAAGCGTACGAGTAAGGTTGGTCTGGGCCGCTTCATCCCACAATACCGCTGAACCAAAACACGACCAAGGGAGGAAGCAATCTAAGCATCAACGCCCACAAACTCTTTGTGTTCTACTCGATATCTCATCTACACATAGACCTAGCTCATGATGCCACTATAGGGGAACATTGCATGGGAAACAAAATTTTCCTATGCACATGCAAGATCTATCCATGGTGATGAGCACCTACAAGAGGGAGAGTGGATCTACATACCCTTGTAGATCGCTAACCGGGAAGCGTTAAGAAACGTGGTTGGTGTTGTCGAACGTCTTCGCGATCCAAATCGTCGAGCGTCCCGCGATCTCATCATGATCCATCCCGCGATCCAATCACGATCCGTCTCGCGAACTCATCACGATCCATCTCGCGATCTCATCACGATCCGTCTCGCGATCTTGATCACGGTCCTTCCGATCTAGCGCCGAACGAACGACACCTCCGCGTTTAGCACACGTACAGCTTGATGACGATCTCCGCCTTCTTGATCCAGCAAGCGGGAGTGGAGAGGTAGATGAGTTCTCCGTCAGCGCGACGGTGTTGCGGCGATAGTGGTGGAGGAATTCCAGCAGGGCTTCGCCTAAGCACCGCTCGAAACCGATATAGAGGAGAAAACGATCTAGAGGAAGAAGAGGGCAGCATGTGGCAATTAGGGTTAGATTTTCCCTCTAAATCCTCTAGTATATATAGGAGGGAGGGAGGGGAGGAGGCAGCCTCAAACCCTCAAGGTTTGGTCAAAATTGGAGGTGGAGGAGTCCTACCCCAATCCTATTAGGAGTAGGATTCTTCCTTTCCACTTGGAAACTCTTTCCACCTCTCCACCTTTGGATTCTTTTCCTTCTCAAATCACTCCAGCAGCATGGCCCTTATAGGAGGCTTAGGCCAGCCCACAAGGGGCTGGTTTACCTCCTCCCACAGCCCATGTAGCCTCTTGGGTCGAAATACCTCTCTCGATGGTCCCTCGATACACTACCGGCACTCTCGGTACACTATCGATGAGCCCGAAACTTTTCCGGCGACCAAAACAGGACTTCCTATATATCAATCTTTACCTCCGGACCATTACGGAGCTCCTCGTGACGTTCGGGATCTCATCCGGGACTCCGAACAACCTTCGGTCACCACCATACATAACTCTATACTACCGAAACGTCACCGAACCTTAAATGTGCAGACCCTGCGGGTTCGAGAACTATGTAGACATGACCGAGACACTTCTACGGTCAATAACCAATAGCGGGACCTGGATGCCCATATTGGTTCCTACATATTCTATGAAGATATTTATCGGTCGAACCTCTATGTCAAGGATTCAGTTAATCCCGTATGATGTTCCCTTTGTTCTTCGGTATGTTACTTGCCCGGGATTCGATCGTCAATATCTCCATACCTAGTTCAACCTCGTTACCGGCAAGTCTGTTTACTCATTCCGTAATACAAGATCCCGTGGCTAACACTTAGTCACATTGCTTGCAAGGCTTATTGTGATGTTGTATTACCGAGTGGGCCCTGAGATACCTCTGCGTCACACGGAGTAACAAATCGCAGTCTTGATCCATGCCAACCCGACAGACACCCTCGAAGATACCTGTAGAGCACCTTTATAGTCACCCAGTTACGTTGCGACGTTTGATACACACAAGGTACTCCTCCGGTGTCAGTGATTTGCATGATCTCATGGTCATAGGAACATATACTTGACATGAAGAAAACAGTAGCAATAAACTGACACGATCAAATGCTACTTTTGTAGTTTGGGTCTTGTCCATCACATCATTCTCCTAATGATGTGATCCCATTACCAAATGACATATCATGTCCATGACTAGGAAACCATAGCCATCTTTGATCAACGAGCTAGTCTATTAGAGGCATACTAGGGACATGGTGTTGTCTATGTATCCACACATGTATCTGAGTTTCCGATCAACACAATTATAGCATGGATAATGAATGATTATCATGAACAAGGAAATATGATAATAACTAATTTATTATTTCCTCTAGGGAAAATTTTCAACACAAAGCGACTCTACTCGCACAAGCTTCTTGGTAAAACGGCATACGAGCTTCTCACCGGTAACAAGCCCCAAGTTGGATACTTTCGGGTATTCTGCTCTAAGTGTTACATTCTTGGTAAGCATCACCGTGCTAAATTTGCTCCCAAATCTCATGAAGGTTTCCTACTTGGTTATGGATCGAACTCTCACACCTACCATGTCTACAACAACTTCATTCGAAAAGTTGAAGAGACGGTAGATGTGAAGTTTGATGAGTCTAATGGTTCACAAGTCAAACAATTGCCAAATGATGTAGGTGACAAAGATCCTTTGGAAGCTATCCAAGATTTTCCCATTGGTAAGATTCGTCCCATGGAGGTGAAGGAAAGTACTTCATCAACCCAAGTGAAAGCTGCTACTTCGGATCAAGGCTACCGACAAAACGACATGGAAGCATCCACAAGTGGTACACGACAAGATGAAGAGGAGGAGGAAGTACATCATGAAGATCCACCCCAACCTCCTTCGCCACCACCTCAAGGAGATGACCACGTCGACAACAACGGAGATGAAGGAGATGATGAAGAAGAAGAAGCTCCACCAACTAATAAGCCAAAGCTACCCCAAGTTCGAGCACAAGTAACCAAGAACCATCCCCTAAACTAAATCTTTGGTGATATACAAACAGGGAGGATCACTCGCTCTAAAACTCGCTTGGATAACTTTTGTGAGCATTATTCCTTCATCTCTAGCATTGAACCCTTAAAGGTTGAACAAGCTCTTGAAGACGCGGACTGGGTGAATGCTATGCATGAAGATCTCCACAACTTCGAGAGGAACAAAGTGTGGACACTCATGGAGAAGCCCAAGGACGAGCAAAACATTATCGACACGAAATGGTTTTTGGAACAAGCAAGATGAAGACGGTCAAGTCGTTCGCAACAAGGCTCGCCTCGTAGCTCAAGGATATACGCAAGTCGAAGATATGGGCTACGGTGAGACCTACGCCCCCGTTGCTAGACTAGAAGCCATTCAAATTCTTCTTGCTTATGCTAATCACCATGATATCATGCTTTACCAAATGGATATTCAAATTGCATTTTAAATGGTGAAATTGAAGAAGAGGTATATGTTAAGCAACCACCTGCTTTTGTAAATCCTAAGAAACCTGACCACGTTTACAAACTTCGCAAAGCTTTGTATGGTCTTAAGCAAGCTCCTCGTGCTTGGTATAAATGTCTCATGAAGTTTCTTATTGAAAAAGGTTTTGAAATTGGTAAAATTGACGCAACCTTATTCACAAGGAGAGTTAATGGTGAATTATTTGTGTGCCAAATTTATGTGGATGATATTATCTTCGGATCTACTAACCCACAATTTAGATAGAAATTTGGAAGGTTGATGTCAGAGAAGTATGAGATGTCTATGATGTGTGAGCTAAAATTCTTTCTTGGTCTACAAATCAAGCAAAGGAGAGAAGGTACTTCTATCTCTCAAACAAAGTACACCAAGGACTTGATAAAGAAGTTCAACATGCAGGAGTGCAAAGGTATGAAAACTCCCATGCCCACTAGCGGACACGATGATCTTACTAAGGAGGGTGAACCGTTTTATCAAAAGGTTTATCGATCAATGATTGTTTCATTGCTTTATCTATGTGCCTCCTGTCCCGATATTATGCTTAGTGTTTGCATGTGTGCTAGATATCAAGTTGCACCTAAAGAATGTCATCCTAAGGCCGTGAAACGCATTGTAAGATACTTTATACATACACCAAACTTTGGCATTTGGTATCCCAAGGGATCTTCTTTTAATCTTGTTGGCTACTCCGACTCGGACTACGCCGGTGACAAGGTCAATAGAAAATCCACCTCAGGTACATGTCAATTTATTGGTAGATCTCTTGTGTCTTGGTCTTCCAAGAAATAAAACTTGGTATCTCTATCTACTGCCGAAGCGGAATACATTGCCACTGGATCATGTTGTGCGCAATTGTTATGGATGACACAAACGTTTAAACATTATGGAATCTATGTTAAAAATGTGCCATTACTTTGTGACAATTAAAGTGCTATTAAGATTGGTCATAATCATGTGCAACACTCTCGAACCAAGCATATTCAAGTTCGACATCATTTCATTCGTGATCATGTTGCCAAAGGAGATATTAATCTCAAGCATGTTTGTACTAACAAGCAATTGCCGATATATTTACTAAGCC
This sequence comes from Hordeum marinum, assembly GCA_022496015.1. Taxonomy (NCBI): domain Eukaryota; kingdom Viridiplantae; phylum Streptophyta; class Magnoliopsida; order Poales; family Poaceae; genus Hordeum; species Hordeum marinum. Next base: position 540,949,536 of record CM039673.1, on the reverse strand, counting down.
ACTTGATGAAAAAGTGTTTTGTCATTTGAGGAGTGAGTTGAACATCATTGATGCTTGAAACTTGAGCTAAGCTCACTCGGATGCATGCAAGGGGATGAGCTTCATTGTTTATTCCTTGATACTATCTTGAATATCATATATCTTGGAATTATATGCTCCCTTGTCTTGCATCTAACCCTTTTGTAGGTACTTGGAAGAACAACACTCCACAAGATTGCCAACAACTCATATCTTAAGCAATCTTGTCATGATCAAGTATCCACAACCTCGCTTTGATGATGAAAGGAAGAAGACAACAAAACATATCCTTGACACATAATTCTCAATTGGTATCAACTCACAATTGATGTCATGTCAAATGAATATATCATGTTCTTCCTTCCATGACTAACCCATGTAGGTTAAAAGTGAACGAAAGCAACAAGGATTGCTCCCAACTCAAAATGATATTCATCAACTTCGAGCATCCTCATCAAGTTCACCTACAAGCCACGTCAACACCATCGCTCAAAGGTATGTACTCATATTCTTGATATAGCTTTACTCCAAGTCATGAGATAAATCAACTCAAGCGATATGAAGACATTAAAATGCTAAATCGAAAAATGGTAACCCCATTTTGAGCCTAACGATGAGTATGACCTATGATCAAGTATTCTTGCTTGACTCCTAAGTCAATATACTATAATATAGGTGACCCTATCACCGCCCATCATCTAGTTAAGAATCTTGTTTGGTTCATTCTCTATTGCACAATTTCTTGGAACCATTCAAATCTTTTCTAGTTGATACCTCTTTGTAAATTACCCGTAAATTATCTGCAATTGGTATCCCATAATTTGCAAATCTTTTGTTCTTCTTCCCTAGTTGATCTTCATTTACAATTTTGTTTTTGCTACAAATTTTCACATTTGCCAAGTTTCTGTTTTATGCCTCGGAGCCTCCGATACAAAGGACTTGGTTATATCGATTCAGCAAATGAGCTACATAACATTATATTGGTACCATCGATAAATTTGTCTCAGAGCCATCGACTTTCTAACATATTTCAAACCGTGTTTACTTTTGTAAATCTTTATAATCCTTCTATGGTATTTTCATTGCTTCGATGATCCCTCTTTAAAAAAAGTAAGGGGGAGAAATACAATCAAGGATCCCTAACTCAAAGGAGGAGAAGTTCTGCAAATTCTCAGTTTAGCCAAAGGGAGATAAATTATTTTCAATGATTTCTTTATTTTTTCTCATAATATTCATATTCTATGAATCCTACATTCTATGACCCTTGTTCTCAAGGATCCCTTTCTTAACCAATGACCCCGTATCTGACCCTATGTCTGACCTTTTTGGCAATTAATGCCAAAGGGGGAGAAATATACAAAGCTTCAAAGCTAAAGAGGGAGATACATGCTTATGCAAGGGGATATATGATTTAGAGGGAGAGGAGAATATCAAAAGTTTATACTTATATAAACAAGGGGAGAATACCAAAGTAGGGGACAAAAATATGTTTTGGAGAAAGTTGTGTTTATTGCATTTGATTTCTAATGTTAAACTTTTTCTCACCCAATCCAATCCCAATATCTACACGCTAAGATTCAGGGGGAGAGGATGTATTATCATTTTCATATCTAAAGGGGAGAAAGTACCAAGATATGGTATTTACTTTTCAGTTCTATTGCTTTTGATTGGTAGAATAATCTTGTGTTTCCTAACATTGTTTTCTCAAGTGTATCTCTACTACTAGAATTCTCAAGAACTCAAGGTAAGTATATGCATCATATGTTTGATCAAGATGATCTCTTGCTTCTTGCACATATTTTTTGCAAGAGTGAAGTCTTGAACAAGGATACACCTCATTCATATACATTTGATGCATATAGCCAAGATACACATGACTTATCATATCGCTTCTACTATATGTGTGTCCATGCATTCCAAAGCAACTATCCTTTAAAGGTATTGCACACATTTAGGGGGATAAAGTCTAAGTCATGTGTCTCTCAAAGTCTTCATTAAATACATGCATATCTTTATTTGAAGCTTTGATTGTATGTTGTCATCAATTACCAAAAAGGGGAGATTGAAAGCACAATGTGCTCCCTTGGTGGTTTTGATAGTTCATGACAACATACATTGTCTCTTGGACTAATACTTTCATCTAGTGTATTTCAGATAAAGTGCATAGAGAGATGGGTTGTCAAAAAGGAGTGTGGAGAGTATCCCCATGAAGAAGAAGGAGAAGGAATAGCATTCGCAAAGCTTCAAGCAAGAGGACTCTATATTTTACTTTGTGAGAAATCACTTTGAGTCCATAGGAAAGCCAATACTATCAAAAGGGGGTAAGGTACTGTTGGTGAACAAAATGCTCATACGTGCACAAGTGATAGTCGCCACATACATCCACAAGCTCTTCCACAAAAGTCTGTCCAAAGCCAAATATCCAAAATCGGTGCAACCAACACTTTCCACTCGGTGCCACCGATTTTCAGCCTCAGACAGACTCAGCCAAACCCTAGCCCTTTGGTGCAATGGATGCCATTTCGGTGCCACCAAGTTTGGGTGCCAACTTCCTGTTACACAAATTCACAAAATCGGTCCGACCGAGTTTGTTTAATCGGCACCACCGAGTTTGGCAATTTGACCGTTGGTCACCTTATCAGTGCAACCGAGTTGTATGTATCGGTCTCACCGAGATTCAAAAGTTGCTACCTTTGAGGCAACTCAGTACCACCGAGATTAACACATCGGTGTCACCGAGTCTGACCTATTAGGTGTAACGGTTGGATTTTTGGAGATGCCTATATATACCTATCCACCACCACTCACTTGCAACAGAAGAACTTAGAATAGTTCCCCACTCATACCTACTGATTTTCTGAGAGAGAGCCACCTACTCATGTGTTGAGATCATGCCATTCCATTCCAAACATATGAATCTTGATCTATAGCCTCCCCAAGTCGCTTTCCACCCAATCAATCTCTTCCACCATAGCCAAATCTGCGAGAGAGTGATTGTGTGTTGAGGAGTCTATCATCTTGAAGCACAAGAGCAAGGAGTTCATCGACATTATCGAGCCTATTACCTTTTGGAGGGTGGTGCCTCCTAGATTGGTTAGGTGTCGCTTGGAAGCCTCCTACTTCATGTTGTGGAGTGAACCAAGAAGTTTGTAAGGGCAAGGAGATCGCCTACTTCGTGAAGATCTACCCATAGTGAGGCTAGTCCTTCATGGACGGAAGCCGTTATGGAATAGTCAAGGTTGCTACTTCATGGACCCTTATGGGTGGAGCCCTCTGTGGACTCTCACGACCGTTACCCTCCGTGGGTTGAAGACTCCATAAACATGGACATACGATATCACCACCTATCGAAACCACGGGAAAAATCTTCGTGTCCTTCATGCGTTTGATCTCCCTATCTCTACTCTTTACTTTCATGTGCAATGTCTTTACATTCCGCTGCTATACTTGATGACTTACATGTATAGGGTGTGCTAGACTTGCTATAATTACTAAAAACTGCCAACCCTTAAACTTATGCTTGAGGTAGTGATCCCGCAACAATATACCCCAATAGGACCTCGCACGTTAATTTTCCACATATGTCATTTATATTGCTTGCTTAATTGGTTGCACATATGATTGGATCAATCTAGGGATAATAATTTAATTGCGAAGCATATTGTGGTATGAACTAATACTAAACATAATTAATGATGGTCAAGAGGCTATGCATTTTGACTTGGGGATACCGGTTCCTTCTTGTTTGAAGTCGGGCAAACACCATACCCTAAAAAGAACAAGGTAGACAAGCCTACAGGTACGCCATTCACAACTTTTGAAGATGTGTGTTGGTTGAATCTTGGTTGGCAGCAAGGATGGATCCAATATGTGGAACCGAGCAAAAGGGTGTTAGATATCGGCAAAAAAAACCACCAACTTTACCATGAGCAAAAGTAGTATGTGGAGCCGCACCCTATCCATAGAGACCGCAATAAAGGATTTCTCCAATATATATGGTCCACCATCCAAGAGAACGTTGGCAAATCTGTTGGTTACTACATGCAAGTGGTTGGACGGAACCAAAGTGGTGTTGGAGTCCAAAGACATGCAACTTTGACTCCGAGAGTTTGCACCAACAAACTGATGGGCTGCAAGTGTACATGGTTCAGCTGTAGCTTTCTTGAAGTAAGACTTTTGATCCCATAGAGAGCAGATGGATCAACCTTTTGCCTCTTATAAGCTTCAAATAGCAATACCTGCAAGTTAGATGCAATACAAAACAATAGTAATAAGGGGTGAAAGTGGTGTAGGAAACAAAAAAGGGAAGTACTAAAATAAAATAAAGTAACAAGAGACGTGGATGAAAGTGTTGAAATCGATAGGACTAAGGCCTTCCCAAAGAGTCGGGATTCCACACTAGTGTGCGTCTATAATGGTGCCTAAACACAATGCTACGTCGGATTCCTAAGTCACTTTATATGTTTCTATTTATGGATGGAGACGGTACATATACGTGCATGTATAGACGCACCAGCCCTGTATCACATACGCCACTAGCGTTCTTCCCCACTCCGGTTATCGAATGGTGATTAAGGGGGAAAAGGTGCCCACAGATGTAGTCAATAGGCACTCTCCATTTATGCCCTGCGGCAACGATCCAAGATAGGGGGATAGGCCATGTTACATACCTACCTCTGTAATCGGCTGGTTCGCTAGTAGTAATAACCTCCTGTCCAAAATTGACATATGTTTAATGGTCGACTTCACCCAACATCAAGAAGACTATTAATATAAACATACAAAGAGAATATGAAATCGTAATGCCAAACAATCTAAAACACACCAGGGTTCCTTCATATCCCGAAGAACTATGGAAACTACTCACACACCAAGAGCACAAACAAGATGGGGTGAATTATGATGAACATAGTGAACCCACACAAGTAGCTCAAGCTTGAATCCACTCCAACTATTGTATTACAAATGGATGGGGGATGATGATGATGATGGATCCCTCTTGTTGCAGTGTCGCGGTGGCGAAGTCCTTGGATCTATTCCCTCTTCGAAAGCCCTCCTGAGGCTAGGGTTATGCCTTCTAGATGTATTTTTTGCGATTAAATGTGTCTGATCCTTGACCTGGCTTCACGGGGTGGAAGTAGTGTATGAGGAGGCGGCATAGGCGCCCCCCTTCTTTCTCTCTTTGCTTCATTCTTTTTATGGTAGTCTACTATCACATTGAATAACGTGATTCTGAGAAGAAGCCATTCACTTTGTCTCATTATTGGTTGAAATTGAATGGACAACCAAAGTGGCCAACCCTCATTGAGGATCTCGACAACGACACCAAGACTGGCCCTAGCTCTAATAAATCTATGGTATTGGATGGTGAAGAAGAGCAAAGTAGAGGGGCGAACATACAAACCACCGTGCCAAAGAGGAACCGACGGGTGATGGAAAACAAGTGGGGGAAGGAGATGGTCGCACATGATGGCACGACAAGAAAAATGTCTGCCACATGGACATGCATTTTTCCGCCAAGAAGGTGAAGAAGGACGAGAGGTACAAGCTACTCATAGATTTGGAAAGGTAGAACATAGAGTTTGAGAGGGAGAGGGAGGGAGAGGGAGAGGGAGAGAGGGAGAGGGAGAGGGGGGGAGGGAGGGAGAGAGAGAGGGAGAGAAGTTGAGGCTTGCGGGACAAACGAAGGAGTCGATGATCTGTTGGATAGTAGCCTATTGGATGATGGAGTAAAGAAGTGGTTAAGCAACATGAAGAAGATGATCGACAAGCGCAACAATGGAGTCGTTTGATTCATTCTTGTATCGCATATCTATGTATTTTTTCTCCTTGTGGCATTCCTTCTCGATCTTGGGTGAGTTTTCAAAACTCAGCAAACATACAATTTTCCAGTCGGCTGTCATAATTCATCGAGCGTGGAACTCAGCAAAGGGCTAACTTTCGTTGAGTTTAAAACCCGAAAAAAACTCAGTAAATATGTGGACTGGGCAAATAATAGACATAAGTTTGCCTAGTTTCGTTCGTTGCAAACTTGGAGAAATGTGGCACTGGGTAATTAGACAGGGCCACGCGTCGGGCCCTTATTGGATGGAAGGTTGTTGGATTTCAACAACAACAACAACAACAACAACAACAACAAAGCCTTTAGTCCCAAACAAGTTGGGGTAGGCTGGTTGTTGGATTTCAAACTCAGCAAAAAGTTCGCCCAGTTTTGTTCTTTACAAACTCGGCAAAATGTAGCACTGGGTAATAACGTTGTGCCATGCGGCGGGCTCTTATTGCTCTGTCACTTACCGAGTTTGGAGCTTGGCAAGCAGATAGTTCTGCTTCATAAAGATCTTGATATTTTGCACTGGGCAATGTGTGCTGACAATGTGTGATGACACGTAGATTATTTCCATTGACCAAACTTTGCTGAGTTTCGTGGTCCAAAACTCGGCAAACAGGTGGGCTACGTGGCACTTCCGTTAACGGCCCGTCGCATATGACGGTGTGGTTCGCAGAGTTGTTTTGTTTCCGGCAAGAACTCGGCAAACATTGTTGCTTACATTCACCGAGTTCGCGATGGAATAAATAACTCAACAGAATTAATGATTGGCAGGGGCCGTCGAGCCGAGTGCGTTGCGCCGAGTTTGGAACCCGGCAAACATTTTGCCGAGTTTAATGTCAGCTCTGCAAAGTTTTTCTGAAACTAGACAATAATGACGATTCTTGTAGTGATATAGTAGTGCCATTAACGAGGATGCATGCACAAATCCGGGGAAGGTATCACAATTTAAATATTTCACATAACACAACACAACATATAAATTATAGTCGGTACAAACACTTACACAATAAGTTAATAGCCCTCTACACTGGGGTAACATACCCCTCCAGCACAAGATCCAGCTTATCCATGGGAAGAAGGGACCAAGCAACAACGATCTCAACCATCGAGTTACCAACTGTAGATAAACACTTGGTTGTTTGGCATTGCTGCACAGGGAAGTCAGCCTCAACATTATGTAGATACTCAAGGCCAGATTTTGAGTAGGCTTGAATGACCACTTTCAGTGTTTGCTGTAGTTGAACTGAAACAACATTTCTTGACAGATATACGTATCCATCAGACTGTTTCTCCATTTCCTCAACTTTACAGTTAACTAACACGACTTCCGTAGATGTAGTGGGAATAAGATCTTCATCAGGAGATAAGTAGCAAGAAACCCGGCATCCATATTGAAAAGGCCACTCCCCTTCAACAACACGGACACCCACGATAGTGGCCTGGACTGCTCTAGTAAGGCGCTCAACGCTTAACTCTAACATACCACAACAGCTGTGGATCCTGGGGTTGGCATACTGCTGCATGGAATAGTAATTATAGGACGAAGAGAACAATACTGTATCTTTGGGATCTGCTCCAGCATACATAATTCTAAGCTCAGCTTCAAATTTAACCGTGTCCGCGGCCACAATTGCACGAGAAGGGCCGGTCAAGAGCAAAAAAGGATTCTGCAAGCATCGTTATCATCACTATCATTACTCTACTTAATCGAAATAAACTAATCAACAAGATCACATTTTTTTTCGATAATGAGAATATATTAATATCAAGCGGATACCAATTACACCCGGCCTCTGCAACAACATAATGTCAAGAGCTAGTCGAGACATCAAGGATGCACACATCCAAAAGAAGAAGAAAAAAGGTAAAAAGAAAATGCATGACGAAAAAACAAATAGGAGGATGAAGAGAAAACTTATTTCGCGTTTGGGTATAGAGTATTTTAAAAGCCACAACATTCCAAAACCACAATTATGACATGTAGGCCCTGAATACCACACTACAAAAATACTACCGTAATTTCCGGTGTTAGAAAAACTGAAATTTCCAGTGTTAGAAAAACTGAAGTGCGTTTGGCATTTTACAGTATTGACCAGAGTAAAGATTTTATAATTATGTGAAGTCACTTTGTTTTGAATTATGTCAACTGAGAATATCACTATCAGGGAAAGAATAATTCCAATAACTTTGTGTCAGGACGCGCGCAATTTGGTTCAACGCAAGTTAAGATATCTTTGTGTGTCAAGCCTTCAGCTTACGTTGGTTTTAATCTACTTGTGTATAAAGTAGCTATCTACTAGATACTAGCAGATTCAAATTTACATGTCAAGGCTAGCTGCTAGACGTATCAATCTGGGATGATGAGTTATGTAAACTTTGGTGTGTAATATAGATAGAGGTTGCTAGGCTGACAGGTTTATGTAAACACGAATTAGAAGGCACAAAGAAACAGATCATATCAAGAAAAAAAAACCAGGCGATCGGTGCCCACATGCTAGAACTCACTACTGATCAGTTGATCGAAAAAACTCACTACAGATCTATGCCACGTATGAACAAATAGAAAGCCTTCTCAATTCTCTGCTTAAAAAGAAGAGGACGGGGGTAGATTTATTAATACTTGAAAATCACCACAGTTTTGGGAATACTCCAGTTTGTTTAACTATGGTTTTTCTTGGATCGAAAGATCTCAAAGTATTTAAAACTATAACTTTTTTCACAAACCATTGTATTCTCATAAAAACTAAAAAAAAATACTTTGTATCAAACAGGGCCCTAGTGTTATTAATACATACCGCTTCAGTGATTTGTTGGCAGTTTGCCCTTGACCGGGAGAAGAGAAGGTTGCGGTTGCGGTCCACGGTGTCTCGTGCAGCAACCACCCCATACACATGGAGAGGCCAGCCCAAGTTGGCATTCAAATTCACAATTTTGATGGAGAAGATCTGCAAGGCCGGGCCGGCAACAGCAGCGTGTGGAAAGATGCCAGGCGTGGAGTGTGAATTGCGTAGGGCTCAACGTGGCTGCACAACCAAATTAAGTCAAATGAATTACTCTCTCTGTAAACAAATATAAGAGCATTTAGATCACTAATATAAAGTAGTGATCTAAACGTTCTTATATTTATTTACGGAGGGAGTACTAAATTAAGGCAAGCAAAATATTTGATTAGACAAGGAAAAGCTGGGAGCGATCTGGTTGCACTGATTGAGATATGTGTAGTCAATTGAATTACTAAAGTAAGCACAGCTAGCTAGAAGAAATAAACTTACTTATGTCATCAAACGAACCACATCCTGCTATCTCACTGCCCCATGTAGATTTCCAGGCCGCATGGTAAGAACCAAGATCATCCAAATCCCCTCGCTCAGCAACAACTGGACCACCTACAATCTCTTTCTGTAAGGGTCCACATAAACGCCCTATATACACCGACATATCCAAAAACGTTTCGGATAAACGACGGAGCTTCTTGAGCTTGTCCAACCGGATGGGGATACTGGATTTCCTCAGTATAGATGCAAAGGATTGGATCCGATATGCGTATTCGTGACACTCGTGCAAGAGAAAAACAAGTGCCTCCTTATGGTTGCCAACAAGATAGGGCAAACCTACCCCGAGCAAGTTGATTGCGTCTGAGTCCACGTCGTTCTGGACAGACAACTCGGACATCTTCTCTATCATCTCCGGTGGCAACTGCTGTGGGGCGTAAACCCCTCCTTTTTTCCTTTGCCTCTCTAGATAAGCCTTCTTTCCGGCGATCGTCTCCAACCCTCGGGAGGCGACCTCTCTCTCCAGGGCGGTGATCTCCCTCCTCTGCTTACAAATGTGGCGACAAAGAGCATCGGCCAGGCTTTCATTGTCTATGCTCTGGAACGTGGCCTCCCTCCTCTGGATCTCAGTTCTGGCACTGGTCGGGAACGTGTCCTTATTGCGGACAACGTAGGTGGTTCGCCCCATGTCCTTCCTCGACTGGATCTCCATCTCGTTCATGTATTTCCTCTCCATCCTCCGGAATCGCCGGACCCATTTTACCTCCGCCTCCACTATCGCCTCCCCGTAGTCCCTATCCAGTTTCCGGAATTTCCGAACCCAATCCATCTCCTTTCCGGGGTCCTTCATCAACTTCTCTATCCTCCGGAGTTGCCCAACCCAAACCCTCTCCTTCTCCTTGCTGGATCCCCTCTCCATCTCACAGGGGGCGCCACCACCGGCCGTCGCTCTCTGTTGTTTTGCGGGGTCGAGATGAGGTCTGAGGCTAACCAGGCTGGGATACTCGCCGCCATCGCCTTGATTTTTTGTTGTTGTCGAGGGAACCGCCGCCATGATGATTGGATTCACGGTCAGCCCGGCACGGCCGCAAGGGCTATGTCTCGCCCAAATCGATTCCTAATGCGAATCGTGTACGGGCGGGCCCATTAGCTGTGGTCGCTCGATGCCTTCGCTCTTTTCGCGTCCAGTCGCAGTTTCGGTTGATTCAGTCCGGTACTCTTGGTTTTTTCTTTTCTTGTTTTTTTTTTCCGATGTTTCTTGGGGGGTTTTATTTTTCATTATGTTTTCGGCTTTCTTTGTTTTTCATGATTTTCTTTCGTTTTCATTTTCTTCTTCTTTATACTTTGATTCTCTTTGTTTGTTTCTTGTTTTTTTTTGCTTCGATTGTGTTTTTTGTTTTTCGTCGGTGTTCTTTGATATTTCTTATGTAAACATGTTAGTTTTCTCTTTTTCTAAAGCATGTCTAGTTTTTTATACAGATTGTACATTTTTAGTATACATCTAAAATATTTTTATAAATATTTAAATTTTTAGAATAAAAGTTTATTTTTTTAAATATGTTTTGATTTTTTTTACAAATACATGTTAAACACTTTTTCAAATGCATTCTAAAAGATAAAAAAACATTTTTTGATCTACGCAACAAACATTATTTTAAATATCACGACATTTTTAAACTTGTAAAGATTTTAAAAAATGTAATGAAACTTTTTTGCAATATATGAAACATTTTGTTTGGATTACACAACATTTTACAAAAAATCATTTTTTAAATGTGTGACATTTTTGAAGTGCCACAAAAAATCATACACATGATTAAACAATTTTTATACAGATGATAAATATGTCTACTTTTTTATTCACGTTATATATTTTTGGTATACATCAAAAATATTTTTCTGTACCCGTTCAAAAAAAATTCAAGTGTAAGATTAACATTTTTATACTAGAAATTATATGAATTATTATTTTTTATTCATAACAAAAATACAACACAATATTTTATAATGTATAGGATGACAGAAGACATCCACAAATCTTGGTGAAGACACAAAGATTAATTGATCTATACATGTGTATATTATATATGCATGTGAAGTTGTGTATAGAAAATTTGCAATAAAGCATTACTAAATCAACATACATCAAGTGGACCATAGGCCAGCAAACATGCCACGATGAGATCCATACGTGTGTAAGGCGTGCAAGCACATGCGTGCCCATAGGACGCATGCACAAGGCTTTGGCCCGCAACGTCGTTCGAGGTGTAGAGGCATGTGTCCGATGACATCATCTTACACATCTCCTAATAAATAGATAAATTCTTTAGGTTTACAATTTAAATTTTATTGCATTGTCTAGTCATCGATATAATTTGCATCTACGAGACATGTGAAACTTAAGATGATAATGGGCCACGAAACCTGTTTTTCCCATAGATTGGTATTTCTATTAAGGGATGGGGCTGAGCATATTTCCAAAGGCGCAGGGCTGCTATTAGGTAAAATTTAAAACCCGTCAGGTTTCACGGGTGCAAACCCGTTCCAACACCACGCGCATCCGAAAACCGTCAAACCGGTGAAACAAATGGCATGTGGTCCCCACAATAGATCTGGGTTGGCCAAAACCCCATTATCACGTTTATGTGCGCTCGAAACAATCACTTGTAGCTGGAGCTTACCACACCCCGTCATGTAAATCGCATGCCCAACCCCAAAGATCTCAAATCCACGCACCCATTTGCTTACCTTCTAGTGTTGCCTTTCAAATGTTGTCGTTGCTTTTGATGGCCGTTTATGGATGTTGAGTATATATGATCTGTGTATATTGTATATTGGGCCCGCTTCTTAATTTTTGTATAGTTGAGGCCCGTGGCCCACCTTTGTACTCATATATATGTGCCTATGCACGAGGAGTAATATATCGTGCAATTCACATATTCTACATGGTATCAGATTTTTAGGCTTTCTCGCTTTCACCGCCGCCGCCGCCGCGCGTCTCCTCCGCGCCGTCGCCGACGCCACCCGCGCGTCTCCCCGCGCGTCTCCCCGCGCCGGCCGCCGCTGCCGCCACCTAGCCGCCGCCCGCGTGTCTCCCCGCGCCGGCCGCTGCCGCTGCCTTGCCCGAACTCCCGATCGCTTCGCCCGCGCCGCCCGCTAGCTTCCCTCGCCACCGCCGCTCGTCTGCATCACAGCCGAGCCGCCACATCCGCCTCGCCCGATGCCGCCTGCTGCTGCCGCCACACCCGCCCCGCCATGTCGTCCATCACCTCCTCCGCATCCACCAACTCCCACCCGTTCGCTAACGCCAACCCTCCCGACGTGAACGACATTCGCAACCTGAACATCCTTGAGCGAGTACCGGTTCGTCTCTCGCAGGCGGACTCCTCCTACTACACGTGGAAGACTTATTTTCCCCTCGTGTTCCGGGAGTATCACCTCATCGATCACGTGGACGACACCGTCGACTCCAGCCTCGTCCTCGAGCTTCATGACTGGTCCACCATCGACACCACGATCATCCGCTGGTTTTTTCTCACCATCATGCCCGACCTCTTCCACACGGTAGTGACCGACGGTGATGATGCCTGTGTCGTGTGGACCAAGCTGAACGGGCTCTTCACCGACAACCAACTCCAGCGTCGTGTTTTTCTGCAGCAAGAGTTCTTTGGGTGTCACCAGCACAACACCTCTACCGACGACTATTGTCGCCGCCTGAAGACTCTCGCTGACGAGCTTCGCGATGTTGGCGCAAAGATCGATGATGACCTTCTCCTCAGCACACTTACCGCCGGGCTCAACGAGGACTTCGGCAACGCCGCGGGAATTCTTAGCCTCATCCCCAACCCGTCTTTCGCCAAGTTCGTTGCATACCTCCGCTTGGAGGAGCGGCGCATGAAGCAGATGAAGGCGCGGGCCATCCACACCCCGCTCGCCGCCGGCACCACCCATGGCGGGGTCTCGGCGCCTCCTGCCGCACCCCGCCGCCGTCATACCCGGCCACTCAGCAGCCGGGGCTGCTCCCGCTGCCCAATGGGCCGCCCACCCCTCCAACCCCTCCCGCCGATCAGCGCCGCGGGGGCCGGCACGGTGGGGGCCGCCACGGCGGTCAGCAGCAACAACAGCAGGGCGCCGGCCAGCACCGTCAGCAGCAGCAACAACAGTTCTAGGCGCCTCCTCCGTGGGCCTTCGGCTACAACCCGTGGACCGGTGTTGTTCACGCCTACACCATGTCGGTTCCACGGGCTCCTGCACCAACCCTTCCCATGCCGCGCCCACAGGCGCACCAGGCGTACTACGCGGCTCCGCAGCCGTATGGAGGATACTCGCCGCCGTAGCTGAGCGGCGCCTACGGTCTCCCTGCTGCCCCGTCGTCGCCCTCCCCGGCCCTGCCACTGGCACCCTGGGATCCGGCGCTCCTCGCCGCGCTGCACACCGCACCTACGCCGAACAACTATGCTGGAGACGTTGATTGGTACATGGACACCGGGGCTACGGCTCACATGTTTGCTCATCCTGGTAACCTTGCCTCCTTCCCTCCTGTTTCTGTTGGGGAACGTTGCATGGGAAACAAAAAATTTCCTATGCACACGCAAGATCTATCCATGGTGATGAGCATCTACGAGAGGGAGAGTGGATCTACATACCCTTGTAGATCACTAAGCGGGAAGCATTAAGAAACGCGGTTGGTGTAGTCGAACATCTTCGCAATCTAACTCGTCGAGCATCCCGCGATCTCATCACGATCCTGTTGGAAATATGCCCTAGAGGCAATAATAAATTAGTTATTATCATATTTCCTTGTTCATGATAATCGTTTATTATCCATGCTATAATTGTGTTGATCGAAAACTCAGATACATGTGTGCATACATAGACAACACCATGTCCCTAGTATGCCTCTAATAGACTAGCTCGTTGATCAAAGATGGCGATGGTTTCCTAGTCATGGACATGAGATGTCATTTGGTAACAGGATCACATCATTAAGAGAATGATGTGATGGACAAGACCCAAACTACAAACGTAGCATATGATCGTGTTAGTTTATTGCTACTGTTTTCTACATGTCAAGTATGTGTTCCTATGACCATGAGATCATGCAACTCACTGACATCGGAGGAGTACCTTGTGTGTATCAAACTTCGCAACGTAATTGGGTGACTATAAAGGTGCTCTACAGGTATCTTCAAGGGTGTCTGTTGAGTTGGCATGGATCAAGACTGGGATTTGTTACTCCGTGTGACGGAGAGGTATCTCAGGGCCCACTCGGTAATACAACATCACAATAAGCCTTGCAAGAAATGTGAGTAATTGTTAGTCACGGGATCTTGTATTACGGAATGGGTAAAGAGACTTGTCGGTAATGAGGTTGAACTAGGTATGGAGATACCGACGATCGAATCTCGGGCAAGTAACATACCGAAGAACAAAGGGAACATCATACGGGATTAACTAAATCCTTGACATAGAGGTTCGACCGATAAAGATCTTTGTAGAATATGTAGGAACCAATTTGAGCATCCAGGTCCTGCTATTGGTTATTGACCGTAGAGGTGTCTCGGTCATGTCTACATAGTTCTCGAACCCACAGGGTCTGCACACTTAAGGTTTGGTGACATTTCGGTAGTATAGATTTATGCATGGTGGTGACCGAAGGTTGTTCGGAGTCCCGGATGAGATCCCGGACGTCATGAGGAGCTCCAGAATGGACTGTAGGTAAAGATTGATATATAGGAAGTCCTGTTTTGGTCGCCGGAAAAGTTTCGGGCTCATCGGTAGTGTACCGCGAGTGCCGATAGTGTATCGGGAGACCATCGGGGGGGGGGGGGGTATTTCGACCCTAGAGGCTACATGGGCTGTGGGAGAGTGAATACCAGCTCTTAGTGGGCTGGTGGAGGTCCCACACATGGCCCATGAGGCTGGGAAGAAAAGCCCAAAGGGAAAAAGTGGAAAAAAGGCAAAAGGGGGAGGAATCCTAGTCCTACTAGGATTGGAGGAGGAATCCTCCTCTCCTCCCCCTTCGGCCAAAGCTAGGAGGGATTTGCCCTTGTGCCAAGCACTCTCCTCTCTCCCTCTTATATATACTGGAGGTTTTAGGGTTTTGGCACTAGATTTTCATCCACGTGCTACCTGTTTCTCCAGTGCATAGTTTCTCCTCTAGATCGGATTACTGCAGTGCTTAGGCGAAGCCCTGCCAGAATAGCTCCACCACCATCGCCGGAGCGCCATCACGCTGCCAGAGAACTCCTATAACTCTCCGCTCCCTCTTCCTGGATCAAGAAGGAGGAGATTGTCATCAAGCTGTACGTGTGTTGAACGCGGAGGTGTCGTTCGTTCGGCGCTAGATCGGAAGGACCGTGATCGAGATCGCGAGACGGATCATGATGAGATCATGAGACGGATCGTGATGAGTTCGCGGGACGGATCGTGATTGGATCGTGGGACAGATCATGATGAGATCGCGGGACACTCGGCGATTTGGATCGCGAAGACATTCGACTACACCAACTGCATTTCTTAACGCTTCCCGCTTAGCGATCTACAAGGGTACGTAGATTCACTCTTCCTCTCGTAGATGCTCATCACAATGGATAGATCTACGTGTGCGTAGGAATTTTTTTGTTTCCCATGCAACGTTCCCCAACAGTGGCATTATGAGCTAGGTCTATGTGTAGATGAGATCTCAAGTAGAACACAAAGAGTTTGTGGGCGTTGATGCTTAGATTGCTTCCTTCCTTGGTCGTGTTTTGGTTCAGCGGTATTGTGAGATGAAGCAGCCCGGACCAATATTACTCGTACGCTTACGAGAGACCGGTTCCCTCGACCGCAACTTGTTGCATAGATGGCTTGTGGGTGCCAGTTTCTCTCACTTTAGTTGGATCGGATTCGACAAAGGCGGTCCTTGAGAAGGTTGAAAAGCAACTAGTGTATCACCATTGTGGTTTTTGTGTAGATGAGGATTGTTCTTGCTAGATATGCGTAGCAGCCACGTAAAACATGCAACAACAATTAGAGGACGTCTAACTTGTTTTTGCAGGGTATGTTGTGATGTGATATGACCAATTACATGATGTGATATATGTGATGTATGCGATGATCATGTGATGTATAGACTATCATGACTTGCATGTCGATGAGTACGGCAACCAGCACGAGCCATAGGGTTGTCTTTAATTATTGTATGACCCGCGTGTCAATCATTAAGCGCTATGTAATGCTTTACTTTATCGCGAATGGTAGCAATAGTAGTAGAAGCATGTTGGGCGCGACAACCCTGATGGCGACACGTTGATGGAGATCAAGATGATGGAGATCATGGTGTCATGCCGGTAGCATTATAAGGTGATCCCTCACTTAATTTCAAGATAAATTGTGTTCTCCCCGAGTGTGCACCGTTGCGAAAGTTCGTCGTGTCGAGACACCACGTGATGATCGGGTGTGATAGAATCTACGTTCACATACAACGGGTGCTATCCAGTGTTGCACATGCAGAACACTCGGATTAAACTTGACGAGCCTAGCATGTACAGACATGGCCTCGGAACACAAGAGACCGAAAGGTCGAACATGAGTCATATGGTAGATATGATCAACATGATGATGTTCACCATTGAAACCACCTCAACTCACGTGATGATCGGACTTGAGTTGGTGAATTTGGATCATGTATCACTCGAGTGACCGGAGGGATGCCAATTTGAGTGGGAGTTCTTCAGTAGTATGATTAATTGAACTCATTATCATGAAACAGTCAGTAGTGTCTTTGCAAATTATGTTGTAGATTACTTGCTCGCGCTGTAGCTCCCTTGAATTTTTATATGTTCCTAGAGAAATAGAGTTGAAAGATGATGGTAGCAATATTGCGGACTGGGTCCGTGATCTGAGGATTGTCCTCATTGCTGCATAGAAGGCTTATGTCCTTAATGCACCGCTCCCCCTCTAGCGTCGTCTGTAGATGTTGTGAACATCTGACAGGCACGTTCTGATGACTACTTGATAGTTTAGTGCGTCATGCATTACGGCTTAGAATTGAGGCTCTGAAATGTATTGAACGTCACGGAACATATGAGATGTTCTAAGAGCTGAAATTAGGATCTCAGGCTCGTGCCCGTGTTGCGAGATATGAGATCTCCAACAAGATTCTTTGCCTGCAAGATGAAGGAGAATAGCTCAATCGTTGAGCATGTGCTCGGATTGTCTGTGTGCTACAATTGCTTGAATCGATTGGGAGTTGATCTTCCAGATAAAATATTGATTGATATAGTTCTCCAAGTCACTGTCACCAAGCTACTAGAACTTGGTGATGAACTATAAAACGCCGGGGATAGAAATATTGATCCCTGAGCTGTTCGCGATGTTTGACACCGCGAAGGTAGAAATCAAGAAGGAGCGTCAAGTGTTGATGGTTAGTAAAACCACTAGTTTCGAGAAGGGCAAGGGCAAGGAGGGAAACTTCATGGATGGCAAGTCAGTTGCTGCTCTAGTGAAGAAACCCAAAGTTGAACCCAAACCCGAGACTAAGTGCTTCGATTATGAGGAGAACGGTCGTTGAAGTGGAACAACCCTAGATACTTGGTAGATAAGAAGGCTGACAACATCAACATAAGTATATTTGATATATGTGTTACTGATGTGTACCTTGCTAGTACTCCTAATAGCACCTGGGTATTGGATACCAGTTCGGTTTGCTAAATGTTAGTACAACGAAGTAAAAGCTACGTAATATACGAAGACTAGTTAAGGGTTAGGTGACGATGTATGTTGGAAATGTTTCCAAGATTAATGTGATCGACATCGCACGCTCTCTCTACCTTCGGGATTAGTGACGAACCTAAATAAATGTTATTTGGTGTTTTGCGTTGAGCATGAAACGTGATTAGATCACGTTTATTGCAACACGGTTATTCATTTAAGTTAGAGAATAATTGTTATTCTGTTTACATGAATAATACCTTCAATGGTCATGCACCCAGTGAGAATGGTTTGTTGAATCTTGATCGTAGTAATACTCATGTTCATAACATTGATGCCAAAAGATACAAAGTTAGTAATGATAGTACCACATACTTGTGGCACTGCGCTAAATGTCATATTGGTATAAATCGCATGAAGAAACTCCATGCTGATGGATCTTTGGACTCATTCGATTTCGAATCAGTTGAGACATGCGAACCATGCATCATGGGCAAGATGACTAAGGACCCCGTTTTCAATTTAATGGAGCGGGGAAGTGATTTATTGAGAATAATACATGTTAATGTGTGCGATCCAATGAATCTTGTAGCGTGCGCTGGATATCGTTATTTTCTTACCTTCACTAATGATTTGAGTAGATATAGTGTATATTTACTTAATGAAACACCAGTCTGAATTTTTGAAAAGTTCAAGCAAATTCAGAGTGAAGTTTAAGATCATCATGACAAGAAGATAAAAATGTCTGTGATATGATCGTGGAGGTGAATATCTGAGTTACAAGTTTGGCATATAACTTTAGATAATGTGAAAGTCGTTTCACAACTCATGCCACCTGGAACACCATAGTGTGATGGTGTGTCTGAACGTCATAGTCGTGCTCTATTGGATATGGTGCGCGCTTTGATGTCTCTTATCGTTTTCCTACTATAGTTTTGGGGTTATGCATTAGAGACAACTACATTCACTTTAAATAGGGCACCATCTAAATCCGTTGAGATGACACCGTGTGAATTATGGTTTGATAGAAACCCAAGCTGTCATTTCTTAATGTTTAGGGCTGCGACGCTTGTGTGGAAAAATGTTTTCACCTAATGAGCTCGAACCCAAAGCTGACAAATGCATCATCATAGATTACCCTAAGAATAGTTGGGTGAACCTTCTATCTCAGATCCAAGCATAAAATGTTTGTTGCTAAAACTGGGTCCTTTCTCGAGAAAGAGTTTCTCTCGAAAGAATTGAGTGGGAGGAATATAGAACTTGATGAGGTTGTTGAACCTTTGTTTCAACTAGAGAGTAGCGCAGCGCAGAAAGATGTTTCTGTGGAACCTACGTCAGTTGAAGAGGAAGTAAATGATGATGATCATGAAGCTTCGGATCAAGTTACTATCGAACCTCGTAGGTCGACAAGGATGTGTACTGCTCCTGAGTGGTACGACAACCCTGTCTTGGAGGTCATGTTGTTGGACAATGATGAACCTACGAACTGTGGAGAAGCGATGATGGGCCCGGATTCCGACAAATGGTTAGAGGCCATGAAATCCGAGAAAGGATGGGCCCGGATTCCGACAAATAGTTTCTGGTAAGCATATGTGGTTGACATATTGTTGATCGGAAATGATGTAGAATTTCTGGAAAGCATAAACGGTTGTTTGAAAAGAGTATTTCAAAGGAAGACCTGGATAAAGCTACCTAATTGTTGAGCATCAAGATCTATAGAGATAGATCAAGATGCTTGATGAGACTTTCAATGAGTACATACCTTGACAAGATTTTGAAAGAGTTCAAAATGGATCAGTCAGAGAAAGAGTTCTCGTCTGATTTGTAAGGTGTGAAAGTTGAGTGAGACTCAAAGCTCGACAACGACAGAAGAAAGAGAAAGGTTGAACGTCATCCCCTAGGCCTTAGCCATAGGCTCTATATTATGCCATGCCGTGTACCGCACCTGGTGTGTGCCTTGCCATGAGTCTGTCAAGGGGTACAAGAGTGATCCAGGAGTGGATCACTGGACAGCGGTCAAGATTATCCTTAGTAACTAAAAGACTGAGTAGATGTTTCTCGATTATGGAGGTGATAAAGAGTTCGTCATAAAGAGTTACGTCGATGCAAGCTTTAACACCAATCCGGATGACTTGTAGTATCAATCTGGATACGTATAGTGGAGCAACAATTTGGAATAGTACCAACTAGAGTGTGGTAGCAGTGTTTACAGTTTGAAATAGAGATTTGCAAAGTACACACGGATCTGAATGTCGCAGACCCGTTCACTATAAGACCTCTCTCACATGCAAAGCATGATCGAGCCCCAGAACTTATTGGGTGTTAGATTCATAGACAATGCGAATCACATGGTGATGTGAACTAGATTATTGACTCTAGTGCAAGTGGGAGACTGTTGGAAATATGCCCTAGAGGCAATAATAAATTAGTTATTATCATATTTCCTTGTTCATGATAATCGTTTATTATCCATGCTATAATTGTTTTGATCGGAAACTCAGATACATGTGTGGATACATAGACAACACCATGTCCCTAGTATGCCTCTAATAGACTAGCTCGTTGATCAAAGATGGCTATGGTTTCCTAGTCATGGACATGAGATGTCATTTGGTAACGGGATCACATCATTAGGAGAATGATGTGATGGACAAGACCCAAACTATAATCGTAGCATATGATCGTGTCAATTTATTGCTACTGTTTTCTACATGTCAAGTATGTGTTCCTATGACCATGAGATCATGCAACTCACTGACATCGGAGGACTACCTTGTGTGTATCAAACTTCGCAATGTAACAAGGTGACTATAAAGGTGCTCTACAGGTATCTCCGAGGGTGTCTATTGAGTTGGCATGGATCAAGACTGGGATTTGTTACTCCATGTGACGGAGAGGGTATCTCAGGGCCCACTCGGTAATACAACATCACAATAAGCCTTGCAAGCAATGTGAGTAATTGTTAGTGACGGGATCTTGTATTACGGAACGAGTAAAGAGACTTGCCGGTAACAAGGTTGAACTAGGTATGAAGATACCGACGATCGAATCTCGGGCAAGTAACATACCGAAGAACAAAGGGAACATCATATGGGATTAACTGAATCCTTGACATAGAGGTTCGATCGATAAAGATCTTCGTAGAATATGTAGGAACCAATATGAGCATCCAGGTCCTGCTATTGGTTATTGACCGTAGAGGTGTCTCGGTCATGTCTACATAGTTCTCAAACCCGCAGGGTCTGCACACTTAAGGTTTGGTGACGTTTCGATAGTATAGAGTTATGCATGGTGGTGACCGAAGGTTGTTTGGAGTCCCAGATGAGATCCCAGACGTAACGAGGAGCTCCGGAACATTCCGGAGGTAAAGATTGATATATAGGAAGTCCTGTTTTGGTCGCCGAAAAAGTTTCGGGCTCATCGGTAGTGTACCGGGAGTGCCGGTAGTGTACCGGGAGACCATCGGAAGGGGTATTTAGACCCAAGAGGCTACATGGGCTGTGGGAGAGTGCATACCAGCCCTTAGTGGGCTGGTGGAAGTCCCACACAAGGCCCATGAGGCTAGGAAGAAAAGCCCAAAGGGAAAAGGTGGAAAAAGGCAAAAAGGCAAAAAGGGGAGGAATCCTAGTCCTACTAGGATTGGAGGAGGAATCCTCCTCTCCCCCCCCTTCGTCCGAAGCTAGGAGGGCTTGGCCCTTGTGCCAAGCCCTCTACTCTCTCCCTCTTATATATACTGGAGGTTTTAGGGTTTTGGCACTAGATTTTCAGCCACGTGCTACCCGTTCCTCCAGTGCATTGTTTCTCCTCTTGATCGGATTTCTGCAGTGCTTAGGCGAAGCCCTGCCGGAATAGCTCCACCACCATCGCCGGAGCGCCGTCACGCTGCCAGAGAACTCTTCTACCTCTCGTTTCCCTATTTCTGTATCAAGAAGGCGGAGATCGTCATCAAGCTATACGTGTGCTGAACGCGGAGGTGTCGTCCGTTTGGCGCTAGATCGGAAGGACCGTGATCAAGATCGCGAGACGGATCATGATGAGATCGCGGGACGGATCATGATGAGTTCGCAGGACGGATCGTGATTGGATCGTGGGACGGATCGTGATGAGATCGCGGGACGCTCGGCGATTTGGATCGCGAAGACTTTCGACTACACCAACCGCGTTTCTTAACGCTTCCCACTTAGCGATCTACAAGGGTACGTAGATTCACTCTCCCTCTCGTAGATCCTCATCACCATGGATAGATCTGCGTGTGCGTAGGAAATTTTTTGTTTCCCATGCAACATTCCCCAACAAATCCGTCCTGCGATCCAATCACGATCCGTCCTGCGAACTCATCACGATCCGTCTCGCAATCTTGATCACGGTCCTTCCGATCTAGCGCTGAACGGACGGCACCTCCGCGTTCAACACATGTACATCTTGATGATGATCTTCGCCTTCTTGATCCAGCAAGAGGGAGCGGAGAGATAGACGAGTTCTCTGGCAGCGTGACGACGCTGCGGCGATGGTGACGGAGTAATCTCAGCAGGGCTTCGCCTAAGCACAACTGAAACCGATCTAGAGGAGGAACTACGAACTAGAGGGTAGGGTTGCACGTGGCTGAAAATCTGTTCCTAAACCCTAAAACCCTCTAGTATATATATGACGAGAGGAGGAGGAGGCTTTGCACATGAGTTAGCCCCTCTAGGCTTCGGCTGAAGTGGGAGAGGAGGAATCCTCCTCCTTCACTCCTAGTAGGATTAGGACTCCTTCCTTATTTCCACCTTTTTGCCTTTTTCCACCTTTTCTCCTTTGGAATTTCTTCCCCAGCCGCATGGGCCTTGTGTGGGACTTTGGCCAGCCCACTAAGGGCTGGTATTAGTCCTCCCACAGCCCATGTAGCCTCTTGAGTCGAAATACCTCTCCCGATGGTCCCCAGGTACACTACCGACACTCCCGGTACACTACCGATGAGCCCGAAACTTTTCCGGCGACCAAAACAGGACTTCCTATATATCAATCTTTACCTTCGGACCATTCCGGAGCTCCTCGTGACGTCCGGGATCTCATCCGGGACTCCGAACAACCTTTGGTCACCACCATGCATAACTCTATACTACCGAAACGTCACCAAACCTTAAGTGTGCACACCATGCGGGTTCGAGAACTATGTAGACATGACCGAGACACCTCAACGGTCAATAACCAATAGCTAGACCTGGATGACCATATTGGTTCCTACATATTCTACGAAGATCTTTATCGGTCAAACCTCTATGTCAAGGATTCAATTAATCCCGTATGATGTTCCCTTTGTTCTTCTGTATGTTACTTGCCCGAGATTCGATCGTCGGTATCTCCATACCTAGTTCAACGTCGTTACCGGCAAGTCTATTTACTCGTTCCGTAATACAAGATCCCGTGACTAACACTTAGTCACATTGCTTGCAAGGCTTGTTGTGATGCTGTATTACCGGGTGGGCCCTGAGATACCTCTCCATCACACGGAGTAACAAATCCCAGTCTTGATCCATGCCAACCCAACAGACACCCTCGGAGATACCTATAGAGCACCTTTATAGTCACCCAGTTACGTTGTGATGTTTGATACACACAAGGCATTCTTCCGGTGTCCGTGAGTTGCATGATCTCATAGTCGTAGGAACATATACTTGACATGAAGAAAACTGTAGCAATAAACTGACACGATCATATGCTACGTTTATAGTTTGGGTCTCGTCCATCCCATCATTATCCTAATGATGTGATCCCATTATCAAATGACATCACATGTAAATGGCTAGGAAACCTTGACCATCTTTGATTAACGAGCTAGTTCGCTAGAGGCATACTAGGGACAAAGTGTTGTCTATTCATCCACACATGCAATGTGTTTCCAATCAATACAATTATAGCATGGATAATAATCAATTATCATGAACAAGGAAATATGATAATAACCAATTTATTATTGCATCTAGGGCATATTTCCAATAGTTTCCACCGACCGCCGCATCATTGTCGGCGACGGTTCCACACTTCCTATGACACACGTCAGACACGCTTCTTTTCCTTCTAATTATACACCTTTATCTTTGTCTAACATACTTGTGTCTCCTGATCTTATTAAGAATCTGGTTTCTGGTAAATGCTTCACTCGTGAAAATCCTGTTACTGTTG
Source organism: Hordeum marinum (assembly GCA_022496015.1). NCBI lineage: Eukaryota > Viridiplantae > Streptophyta > Magnoliopsida > Poales > Poaceae > Hordeum > Hordeum marinum. The sequence goes on along the minus strand of CM039673.1, from coordinate 540,925,560 downwards.
AATTTGATGGCATTGGTTTTTGTGTCAAGGACGCTCGAACCAGGATGGTGCTCCACCGATGTGAAAGCCCCGACGAGCTCTATCTAGTGCATCCGTCTTCCTCCACCACCGCCGCACCGGTCGCTCTTCCCGTTGGCGTCAATCTCTGGCATGCTCGCTTGGGTCATCCCAACCACGTCACACTTCATCATATTCTTAGGAGTTTCAGTTTCAGTTGTAATAAGATGGAAGATCACACTTGTCATGCATGTCCAGTCGACAAACATGTTCGTCTGCCGTTTAATAATTCCACCACCATTGCTTCTTTTCCTTTTCAGTTGATTCATAGTGATGTGTGGACCTCTCCCGTTCCTAGTAATTTGGGCTATTTATATTATGTGGTCATTCTTGATGATTATTCTCATTATGTGTGGACTTTTCCTTTGCGCAGAAAGTCGGATGCACTCTCCACCTTGACGGCCTTTTACTCCTATGTCTGCACGCAGTTTGGGCGTCCCATCCTTGCGTTTCAGACGAACAATGGAAAAGAATTAGACAATCTTGCTTTCCGCACCTTCTTGTCGCATCATGGCACAGTTTTCCGCCTCACATGCCCGTACACTTCACAGCAGAACGGTCGAGCCGAACGCGTCCTTTGCACTCTGAATGACTGCGTTCACACGCTCCTGTTTCATGCCAACATACCGCCTCATTTCTGGCCGGACGCACTCGCCACTGCATCACTTCTTCTTAACCTTAGACCCTGCCACCCACGGTGGAACTACGCACCTCACCATCTTCTCTTTGGTATGCCCCCGTCTTATGACGACTTGCGTATCTTTGGGTGCCTTTGCTATCCCAGCACTGCCGACACTACTTCTCACAAGCTCGCACCACGATCTGTCGCTTGCATGTTCCTCGGTTACCCCTCTAACTCCAAGGGATATCGGTGTTATGATCCCGTCTCCTACCGTGTGTTCACTTCCTGACACGTTTACTTTGATGAACATGTGTTTCCGTTTCAGCAGGTACCCCCGGATGTTCCTCTCGCCACAGGTGACACGGGCTCCTTGACGCCTCTCCCAGGGCCCTCGCGCGCCTCTCTTGGCCCGCCCCTGGATTTGAGGCATGCCCCCGCATGCGGCGCCTCCTACAGCCGCAGCACCGGCGCCCCCGACGCTGGCCTCCGCGGCGCCCTCGGCACCCCCGCCTTTCCCGGCGCCCCCGGTGCCCACGCCCCCCAACGCCTGAGGCCGGTCCAGTCACCTATGCCCGTACGGGCGTTTTTCGCCCGAGCTCGCGCTACGCCTCGGATGAATACGTCCATGCGGCGTCCACCTCTGAGCCGTCGCCTTTGCCGTCCTTTGTTCAAGCCGCTCTCCGTGACCCGCTCTGGATGGCTACGATGCAAGAGGAGTTTGATGCCCTGCTGTGCAACCGGACGTGGCAGCTTGTTCCCCGTCCCTGGCATGCCAACGTGATCACCGGGAAGTGGGTCTTTAAACACAAGCTCTGTCCTGATGGTACCCTTGATCGTTATAAAGCGCGTTGGGTCGTTCGTGGCTTCCGACAGCATGCTGGCATCGACTTCACCAACACCTTCACTCTGGTCGTCAAGCCCGGTATGATTCACATGGTTCTCCACCTTGCGGTCTCCTATGCTTGGCCGGTGCACCAGATGGACGTCTCCAACGCCTTCCTACATGGTCACCTCGAGGGAGCAGGTCTTCTGCCAGCAGCCCGCCAGGTTTGTTGACCCGGCACTTCCCGACCACGTGTGCCTGCTTTCACGGTCCTTGTATGGACTCAAGCAGGCTCCGCGCGCTTGGTACCAGCACATCGCGGCATTTCTCCATCAGCTTGGGTTCCGCTCTACCCGCTCGGACGCCTCACTCTTCATCTATCATCAGGGCTCTGACACGGCCTACTTGCTGCTCTATGTCGACGACATCATCCTGACAGCATGTATGGCTGGTCTCCTCAGTAAGCTCATAGCTCGTCTTCGCGCTAAGTTCGCCATCAAGGACTTGGGCCCTTTGCACTACTTCCTCGGTGTCGAGGTGGTGCGCCGTCCGGATGGTTTCTTCCTTCATCCGTGGAAGTACGCTCACGAGCTCCTGGAGCGCGCCAACATGCTTAACTGCAAGCCCACCGTTACGCCTGTTGATACGAAGGCCAAGCTTTCTGCCACGGATGGTTCTCCTACTTCGGATGCTGCTTTCTATCGATCTATCATTGGTGCTCTCCAATACCTCACTTTGACTCGACCGGAGATACAATATGCCGTGCAGCAGGTGTGTCTTCATATGCATGCTCCTCGAGACGTTCACTGGACTGTCGTCAAGCGGATTCTCTGCTATATCTGTGGCACTATGGATCTTGGCGTCACGCTTCATGCCTCCGCCGACACCGCCCTCACCACCTACTCCGATGCATACTGGGCGGGCTGCCCTGACACTCGTCGCTCCACTTCGGGGTATTGTGTCTACCTTGGAACCTCACTCATCTCGTTGTCGTCCAAGCGGCAGCCTATGATCTCTCGTTCCAGTGCTGAGGCTGAGTATCGTGCGGTGGCCAACGTCATCGCCGAGTGGTCGTGGCTTCGCCAGTTGCTTCAGGAGCTCACTTTCCCTGTCGACCGTGCCACGGTAGTCTACTACGACAACGTCTCGGCGGTCTACCTCTCCGCTAACCCGGTGCATCATCGACGGACCAAGCATATTGAGTTGGATATCCATTTTGTTTGGGAACAGGTGGCCCTTGGCCATATTCGTGTTTTACACGTCCCTACTTCCCAACAATTTGCCGATATCATGACCAAGGGCTTGCCTACGGCGTCATTTGAGGAGTTCCGGTCCAGTCTTTGCGTCAGCCGTGGTGCCGCTTCGACTGCGGGGGGTGTGGGTGGGGTGGGTGGGGTGTTGAGTATATATGATCTATGTATATTGCGTATTGGGCCCACCTCCTAGTTCTTGTATAGTTGAGTCCCGTGGCCCACCTTTGTACTCATATATATGTGCCTATGCACGAGGAGCAATACATCGTGCAATTCACATATTCTACAATGGGGATGGGTTTCCCTTGGGTACTGAAAACTGGATGGGGACGGTATGGGCAAAAAACTATCCCAAGCATGGTTTTTTGGAATGGGGTCGGCTTGGGTTTCTCTCAAGGGGACGAGGATGGCCAAGAAAAATCCGACGGGTTTTGTCCCCATTGCCATCTTGATGTTGGACTACCGTTTTGTTAGACCCACAGTGGAATTCCAACTCTTTCATATTTTGTGTGCTCGGTTTATCATCCGCAATTTCATATTGCAATTCATTATAAGTCTTGCCAGTTCTTTGGTTTCTTGCAAGAACTTGAACCTACCTCTTTGTTCAGGATGATCATGCCTACGACAATATCAATAACTATCAAAGATTGGTTTAGCGAATTATCGAGGTATATCATCGGGTGGTATAGCCGGACCGTCAGAATCAAAATTCACCAAATCGATAGTTATCCCCACTCTCATCGAAAGATCGGGCCGCTATCACATCAAGCAAAAAAAATGTCGCCCCCTGTTCTGTTGTGAATGAATAGAACAGTGGCACCATGTGAGATGCTTTCACACAAACAACTTCACAATTTGCATGGACGTGGCCCTAGCAGTGATCGATTGATTGATGACACAGTGACACACGACCAAACATGGCCTTAGTCGACTCACCTATAGCCGTAACCACTCTCGAAGAGTTTTAATACTGCCAACACACAAATATACATACAACAAGATACAACATTTGCCAACCGAAGCTAAATGAAAGTTGGCAAAAGAAAGGAAGAAACCTAGATAGAATAACGATCCAAATCAAACACTCGAGTGCGTGTGGATTTTTTTTTTTGCGGGATAAAAGAGAGTTTTATTCCAAAATTCTAGAGTTACAGTCAAGAAGCAAAAGATCCTCAATACATGGGGGCCCTCTATGTAGTCAAACAGCCGTGCTACTTTCAGTACAACTATATCTCGCCAAACAATCTACAACTTTATTTTGGTCTCGGTGAACTTTCTAGGAAATAAACTCTCAATCTACCAGTAAAGACTTGTTCTCCAAAGCCAAGTGTCCATATGCAGAACGATCCAGTGAATCTCCGGTAAATATAGAGAGAGCCGTCAACGAATCCGACTGGACAATTATAGGGAGGTTTGTGTGTTGAATTGCAAGGGCCACCCCTTGCATTATTGCATGTATTTCTGCTTCGAGAGCGTCATTGCAGTGGAACAAGAATCTATAAGCTGCATATACACATAATTTGATTTTAACAAACCACTAGCACAACAAGTTATATTTTCGGTACACAAATAGTTGGACAGATACACACAATTTTTTCAGTCACGCCCTGCACCATAGCCCTCCAACAACAGATCCAACTTTTCCTTTACAAGGAGGGACCAAGCAACAGTAACTTCCACTATAGCGTTGTCAACTTCACATGATAGGTTGCTTGTTTGGCAATGTTGGACAGCGAAGTCCACATGACCCTCTACAGGTTTACAACCAGCTTCCGGGTAAGCTTGTATGACAAGCCTCAGTGTTCCTTGTAACTCCACAGGAACAACATTTCTCGACAGATGAAGGTAACCATTTGATCCTACATCCATATTTTCACCACGATAATCAAGCAAAACAACTTCCCTAGAAGTGGGACCAATATTCCCTGTTGCAGCAGACCAGGAGCAAGCAACTCTGCATCCACATTTGAAAGGCCAACCTCCTTCAACAACGTGAACACCCACGATGGTGGCCTGGACCGCTGTATCAAACTGCTCAAAGGTTAATTCTGCATCACACCAGCTGCCACGGATGAATATTGAAGACACAGTTGCAGACCTAAACTGACGGACATTTAAATCATATGCACTGTCATAAAGGTGGTTGCAAGAACTGATCAATGTTGTATCTTCTTCAGCTCCCTCATTTATTTTGAGTTCAACTTCAAAGTCAACAGTGTCGACAGCAAAAATTGCACGAGATGGACCGGTCAAGCATAAAGAAGAATCCTGCAAGGATCATATATATCATTATTCTTGATTGCAATGGTTTCCTAGGAAAGTACTCCAGTGGACTAGGAAAGTAAGAAGAGGAAACAAAGCAAAATGACGAGCAAACTGAATGTATAGTACATACTTGTTTATCGAATTTTTGGTAGTTACTCCTTGATCTAGAGAATAGAATGTTGCGGTTGTGGTCCACCGTGTCTCGAGCAGCGACCACACCATACACTTTGAGTGGCCACTTCAGGGTTTTTTCTTTCTTTTCCAGAATCCTGATGGAATAGATCAGCAACGTGCGCCCCGCAACAGCAGCAGGGGATGGGACGGCACCAGGTGTGCAGTGGGTAAAGAACATAGGAGTCAACGTAGCTGCATCACCAAAGATAAAATGTCAACCGTCAGAAATATCACATGAATGAGTAAACTATTATCTTTTCTAAATTCAAGGAGAAACGAAGTTAGTGATCTGCTACAATTTTGTAACAAATGGAAGCAAACAGATGATACAGATTTAATTGATGAGTAAGCTGAGTAGCATTGAAGGTTTTCTTACTTGTATCTTCCAAGGGACCGCACCCTCCAATCTTGCTACCCCATACACGTTCCCAGCAGTCATATACTTCCCCGAAACTTTTTTGTTCATCAGCTATCACCTTTTCGAGATACTCCAATGTGGATCTAACCTCATCCTCATTTTCATCGCCATCTTCATCCCCATCCTCGTCCTCGTCCTCGTCCTCGTCCTCGTTTTCATCTTCATCTCCATCTCCATCTTCCATGAGTGCCAACTTGTTCTCATAGTGAGAGCAAAATCTCAAGTACTTGGTAAGACTGCAGATTTCACTGGGAATCTCCTCGTCATCATCACTCTCAATCTCCTCATTGTCATCACGACAATCATCGTCACCCTCAACCTCACTCTCACTCTCAACACTCCTACCCTCGGTATCTGGGTAGAAATCCTCCACACTTGTTCTCTCAGCAACCTCGGTATCCTGGTACAAATCCTCCGTGTTCCGACTTAATCTGTATGTAGCGCTAAGCAGCTCGGAGGCCTGGTGAAAGGAGACGCCGGGGGCACCGGATTTGCACAGAAAATACGCCATCGACAACATCCGGTGGCCCAACTCCTCCATACCTTGCAAGATGTTGTCGAGTTCTTTTTCTGGTAGCCCCATTGTGCCCGAGTCCATCAGGTCGGACGCTGTTTCCTTGGCGGCTTTTCCGGCAATCATCCACGACGATTTACTGCTTTCCCCTTTGTGTATCCGCCTCCACCCAGAAAGGCTAGGGGTAAGAGAGTCAAGCACGTCTTTGTGCTCCCTCCCCATGGATACCATCTCCTTCATCCGGTCCTTGATCGCCCAGGATTCCCAGTCGATCTCCTTGCCGGATCCCCTCTCCATCTCCTTACCACCGGCTCCGGCCGTCGGTATCGACCGTGGTGTTTTGGGGGGCTGAGATGTTGCACGCTAAGCAGGCTGGGGTGCTCGCCGCCGCCGCCGCCGCCACCTAGATTATCCTTTTTTTCTTGTTGTTGTTCAGGGGAACCGTCACCGTCTTGATTGGGTAATTATGGTTTCACGAGACGGCCGGAACAAGGGTATACTCCTTATTTATAGGTAGGTATAAGTACTTTGTGTCAGTGGTCCGAAAGGACTCCAACAACAGACCGCACGGAGGGCCGTCGATTTCTTCGAAATCTAACGCTTCTCGTATTGATTATAAAAAAAGCAACGAGCATAATCCCCTCCCACTAATCCCTCGCGGCCGGCGGCCCATCGTCCATAATCCACCGCACCGCTCGAGCTCAGCCTCAGCCTCGCCGTCAACTCCGCTCGCCAGATCCACTGCCCCGCCGCTCTCGGATCAATACTTCACCGGCCAGCTCCGCCCACCTCCCACCGCGACCTCACCCGCCTGTTTCGATCTGCCTTGTGCCTGCATCTCACCGTCCTGCATGATTCGCCCTGTACGTCCAACTCACCGGCCAGCTTTTGCCCCCATGTTTCTCCTTCGATCATCGCCGTCAAGCATCAGTGCTGCCCCCTAATCCTCTCCACCGATGGGACTCCGGGACACGGTGCACCATCCTGGCATTAGCAGATTGAGCACCCCATCCCCATCCGCGATTGGTGATCTCGACGACAGCGTCAGAGCACCCCATCCTCATCGAGCACCATCCTGGCATTAGCAGATCGAGCACACCATCCTCCCGTGAGAAGGAAGCGTCAGAGTTGATATTGACAGTACCTAACAATGTTGGATACCACTGTATGTTTAGAACAGTGCCCTCGTGTGGCTGCTTCTCAGTCAAGATGACAGCGTTCTTTCCATGGCTTGATTCGCTGCACCCTTTGCATTATGTCCCAGCTTCATACATGCATGCTTCTAAAGTGTGGCCAATGTGTTACGGTCGTCTAGAAAAATGCATCCATTAGTCTAATTTTTTTCAAATACAATTTTGTTGCTGATCCATTATATATTATTGTTAAACGATTCATCTTGATAGCATGTATCTTTGTCTTGTTTTAGTTTGTCTAATTGCCAAATTATGATTAACAACTCTGCTAAAAATCAGTCGACTGAGACTTCGCGAAGTCTCAGTCGACATTATAATCCGTTGATCTTGCATCAAGATTCGCGCAAACAATTTTTTTTCAGTTTTTTCTTCTTCTTGAATACTACATTACTTGACCGAGACTTCGTGAAGTCTCAGGCGACTGAGACCTAGACACTCCTTATGATTAAATGTTTGTAGATCACATATTTCTACACCCACAAGCATTGCTAATATCCAATTTAAAATTCATATGCTTGCTAATGTCTAAAAAAAATCTTTGCTAATGTCTAAAATTTATAGATGTCAGTGCACCGGTGATAATGGAAGCAATTCATCCATGTTTCAGTTGGTGTTATCCCGATGGACGTGCTTCCATGATATTGCTACTTTATCATGTACGTCCTCAGCATCGCCGCTGAGGTATGCTTTGATGGTTCTGCTCTTTCTTGTGCCATCCTCGTTAAGGTGGACCACCAGGCATGAAGATCATGAAAGAACCCTTCGACCATCTCTATGTGGAAGGATGCACGATCATTGTTTGTGCGGTTTGTATTGTGTTGGTGGGGTTCAAAGCAACTTCTCTGGAAGCAAATTTGAAAATATTTTGAAGCAAATTGTATTTTCTTCGGAAGCAAGTTCTAATTTTTTTATGCATTGTGTGATGGAAATATTTTTCTATTTTTTGGGAATCACAATTGTCGATACATTCAACCAATTCTTTGGTCGCATGAAACATAGTTTTTCTGCTCAAACAATACACTGGACACAACCTCTTACTACTCAAACAGTCTCAAACAATTGTAACAAGACCAAAGCAATCTCCAGTTTCAAAGCAAACTCTAACCGTATGGAAACAATTTGATCGAGACAACATGGAAGCAACTTGATTGAAAGAAAAAAAAGAGTCCAAAACAATAAAGATTAAGCTTCGAAGCAAATCAAACTAAAGTTTCGAAAGTAAGGACCGTCACAGTTAAAAACAATGTAGGAAGCTAACAAAAATAATCCTTAGGATTGAAAACTTCGTACGACCGGTATAAATTTTAGGAAACAACGATCCTGTTTAGAAACAATTTTTAGGAAGCAGGGGTCCTCATGATGGGAAACAAACAAAATATCTTTAAATAGCTATGCCTTGATTTTAGGGAGAAATTGGTAGGAAAGAAATTAATTGCATTTACTGCCCAATCTGCATGCAAACTAAATCATACGGGAGAGCTCGCTAGTGGATCGGACGGTGTGCATATTTCCTATCCAGCGGCCACGGACTAGTCTGATATCTCACAAAAATTTGTAGTCTGATGTCTAGTAGCTCTCTTATTTATATGTATATATGTGTACTCCGACTCGTGCAGTTTTCCGGTTTTGTTACGTGATCGGTTCTGGTTTTTGTTATGTGATCGGTCCTCGCCATTTTCTCTCACGACACCGATCCAATCTTCGTGGCTTTCCTTGCGGCAGTGGAGCTCCACGACGGTGTTTCGCTTGGCGAGTGTCGCGATATTCCTGAGCCTCTCGCCCTCTCCGTCTCCCTCATGGGCTGTGTCGCTACGCCGTCCGCGTTCTCACCCGTGTTCTCCGTGCGGTTGTTCGTCGGCCGGCCGGCACCGGCGCGTCCGCGTGCCTAGAGTGGTTTGATGACGTCTCACTAGTAAAAAATAGGGCATTGGTTCAGGCCTCCTAATCTTATTAATCCCGATTCACGAACCGGGATCAAAGATGACAACCATCTCGGTTCGTGAGCCCAGGAGGCCGGTTGGGCCACGTGGTCCATTGGTCCCGGTTCGTCTGGCCCTTTTGGTCCTGGTTCCAGTCACGAACCGGAACCAATACGCCTCGCTCCTAGCCCATGACCATTGGTCCCGGTTCGTGGACGGAACCGAGACCAAATGGAGACCTATTGTCCCGGTTCCAAACAAGAACCGGGACCAATGATCTGCCTATATAAATCCTTGCGCGTCGCTCGCAGAGCCGTGGAGTGCTTTGTTTTTCGAGGACAACAATGTTAGAGCTTTATGGTCCTCTCTCTCACCTTCTATGTACATGAGGTGTTCGATGAAATGCCCGAGCCACACTCAAGCTTTATCCTCTCGAAGCTCCTTGTCCAAACTTCATTTTTGTCAAGATTTGTCTAGGTTTGGCGGTCCGTCCTGTCCCGTCTCCGTCCCGAAACCGTCGTCGATCGCCCACGCATGGTGAGCCTCTTGATCTTATCTTCTTCCTAAAAGAAAATATATTTACTCGTATGATTTTCTTACTTTCATTATTGTTTGTTATTATATAGTGCCATGGTTATGGTATCCGCCCACGTCGGTCCTCGTCCAGTCTATGATTCAGATGTGGTATATTATCTTTTCTAACTATTTCACACATCTAATGTTTATGACAATTAATTATGCCACCAACTTGACGTAGATGTTTTTATCTATAGGAAATAGTTGAACCAGAAATGGATACTGACTATGCAATTCAGCTCGACAAGTTAACTAAAGCTGAAAAAGAAATCAATCATTTGAAAGAAAAATTGAAAAGAACTGAAGATGAGAAGATGGGATTAGAGTTGCATGTTGCCGATATCGTCGATGACCACAGGACCAAGATGGCTGCAATGCGCTTGAAGCTTAGAAAGATTAGAAAATATGTCATTGATAAAGAGGCTTGGTATCATTATGTCGTTGGATCAATTGTTACCTTAGTTCTGATTATGATCGCAATTGTTATTGCATTGAAATGTTTTAAATAGTTTCAATGTATGGTTTAATTAGATGCTCTCAAGAGCATTATGTTGGTCAACGAGAACTATGTATTTACTTTGGTTTTAATGTGATGATGAACTTCTATTAATCTGGTCACTTATGTATTCCTGATGTTCTGTAATGGTTTTTGACACACTTAATTATATATAATGCACGCAGATGAACCGACAATGGATGTACGGTAACAACTATTATGATGATGCCTTTGATAGAGAATATCACTACAGTTACATGTGAAGAAATGAAATGCCTTTTGTAACAGATGAGTTTCCGTCTGAAACCCTGATACTTCGAAAGAGACTGTTCGTTTTGTACACGAAGTGCATCCAGCTTTTGCTGTAACCCTCTCAACTTTTTAGCACATGCTATGTGGGTGAAATGATGATACGATGTCAACTTTCAACCTTTTCAGAGTTCATTTGTAGTGCTTTTTAATTTCAGGGTCATTTAGCTCAAAAAAAATCAATAACTGCATGAAAAAAACAAATGAAGTCAGAAAGGGTTGAAAATTGATGATGTGGCTTTGAATGGTGCATTTTGAACACAGAAAAAACCCGGAGTTCAAATAAGTTTAAGAAAATGAAATGCCTTTTGTAACACATGAGTTTCCGTCCGAAACCCTGATACTTCGAAAGAAACTGTCCATTTTGTACACGAAGTGCATCCAGCTTTTGCCGTAACCCTCTAAACTTTTTAGCACATGCTATGTGGATGAAATTATGATACCATGCCAACTTTCAACCTTTTAAGAGTTCATTTGTAGTGCTTTTCAATTTCAGGGTCATTTAGCTAAAAAAATTAATAACTGCATGAAAAATAACAAATAAAGTCAGAAAGGGTTGAAAATTGATGATGTGGCTTTGAATGGTGCATTTTGAATACACAAAAAGACTGGAGTTCAAATAAGTTCAAGAAAATGAAATACCTTTTGTAACAGATGAGTTTCCGTCCGAAACACTGATACTTCGAAGTAGACTGCCCGTTTTGTATACGAAGTGCATCCAGCAAACAGAATAAACTAAAAATAATCAATTTAAATATTATTTTATAAAATATGATATTCTTCAATAGCAAAAAGAATCAACTAAAAAGCTTTTATAAAACTCTAATAGCAAAAAGAAACTCTAAAGCTTTTATAAACCTCTAGTATTTTTGAAACTAAAATTATATAAAACCTAAAAATTACCAAATTGAATATAATGTTAAAACAAAGTAATATTAGCAAAAAGAATTTTTTTGTTAGAAACTTTAATAGCAAACTAAAATAATAAAATCTGTTTTTGATTTAAACAACCATTTAAAATTACCTAAAAAATTACCAAATTGAATATAATGTTAAAACAAAGTAATATTAAATAGCATGAAAAATAGCAAAGAAATAACATAAAAAATAGCAAAAGTGAAAATAGATGCGCTTACACTGAAATTCAACCTAAATTCAAAGTGCTAGTTAGGTGCCTAACTAGCATTTGGAATTTAGGTCGAATTTCCTATATAAGGGCATCTATTTTCACTATGAGAGGAGATCGACAGGTCAAGCGCATCGGGGCTTATAAAGAGGTGCGGTCTCCCCTCGACTAGCGAGGTGGGACTAAACATTTGACACCGCTGCGCGAGGCCTTTGGTCCCGGTTGGTGGCACCAACCGGGACCAATGCCCCCCTTTAGTCCCGGTTGGTGCCACCAACCGGGATCAAAGGTCTTTGTTTCCTGCCCTTTGGGCTGCCGAAAACAGGGCTTTGGTCCCGGTTGGTGGCGCCAACTGGGACTAAAGGGGGTCATTGGTCCCGATTGGTGCCACGAACTGGAACTAATACTCCCTGTATATAAGCAAACACTTAGCAGTTTTCGACCCATTCGCTCCCCCGAAGGCCAAATCCCCACCCATGCCGTCAGGCTGCCTAAATAGCGCCCACCCTCTGTCGTCGTCGCCGCCGCCGTCCCCGACCTCGCTCCGCGCCGGCCGTCCTGCCCCGGCCTCGCCCCGCGCCGACCTCGCCCCGCCCTGACATCGCCCCGCGCCGGCCGCCCCGCCCCGCTCCGGCCGCCCCGCCCCGCTCCGACCACTGCTCTGCCCCGCTCCGGCCACATCCCCTCCCCTGTACATGAGCATATATGTATGTCTGTGTATATATGTATGTATGTGTTCATATATGTGTTCATGCAAGTTAAAAAAATCATGTTCAATGTGTGTATATATGTATGTATGTGTGTGTATGTATATATGTATGTGTTCATATATGTGTTCATGCAAGTTAAAAAAATCATGTTCATGCAAGTTAAAAAAATCATGTTCAATGTGTGTATATATGTATGTATGTGTTCATGCAAGTTATGTGCATCACGTTTTGTTACCGCCGCCGCGTGATGATATGTTTGGCCGGCCTTTTTTTTTGTTCATATAGAATACTCCGGTAATTTCGACACGAGGGGGGATGTCGATCAACCCCCTCTCGCCCGACAAACTCTCGAGTCCGCCTAAACCGGGACTGAAAAATCGTTGTCGATCTCCTACCCCCTCTCACCCCTACCCGACAAACTCTCGAGGCCACCCAAACCACTAGAAGAAAACTCCGGTAACTTCGATCAACCCCCTCTCGCCCGACCAAACCCTAGAAGCATTGCCGAGGCCACCCAATCCCTAAAAGCGTTGTCGAGGCCACCCAAACCCTAGAAGCGTCGAGGCGACCCAATCCCTAGAAGCGTTGTCGAGGCCACCCCAAACCGTAGAAGCATCAAGGCCACTAATATGATCCCTTGTCTATGTTTGCCACTAATTAATATATCCATCTCTCATGTTTTTATATTAATTGCCATGTTGTAACATTTGCAGAAACCATGGATCCAACCATGGATCCAACCATGAACAGAGACTTTGAAGGAGAAGCGTTGTTGGGGGACATGATCCGCGTGTTGGAAATGTGCCCTAGAGGCAATAAATAAAATGTTTATTATTGTATTTCCTTGTTCATGAAAATCATTTATTATCCATGCTATAATTGTATTAATTGGAAACATGGATACATGTGTGGATACATAGACAAACACAATGTCCCTAGTGTACCTCTAGTGAACTAGCTCGTTGATTAAAAGATGGTTAAGGTTTCCTAGCCATGGACATGAGATGTCATTTGATAACGGGATCACATCATTAGGAGAATGATGTGATGGACAAGACCCAAACTACAAACGTAGCTTATGATCGTGTTAGTTTATTGCTACTGTTTTCTGCATGTCAAGTATATGTTCCTATGACCATGAGATCATGCAACTCATAGATATCGGAGGAGTACCTTGTGTGTATCAAACGTCGCAACATAACTGGGTGACTATAAAGGTGCTCTACAGGTGTCTCCGAGGGTGTCTGATGAATTGACATGGATCGAGACTGGGATTTGTTACTCCGTGTGACGGAGAGGTATCTCAGGGCCCACTCGGTAATACAACATCACAATGAGCCTTGCAAGCAATGTAACTAATTGTTAGTTGCGGGATCTTGTATTATGGAACGAGTAAAGAGACTTGCCGATAACGAGATTGAACTAGGTATGCAGATACCAACAATCGAATCTCGGGCAAGTAACATACCGAAGAACATAGGGAACATCATACGGGATTAACTGAATCCTTGACATAGAGGTCCCGTCATTGGTTATTGACCATAGAGGTGTCTCGGTCATGTCTACATAGTTCTCGAACCCGTAGGGTCTACACACTTAAGGTTTGGTGACGTTTCGGTAGTATAGAGTTATGTATGGTGGTGACCGAAGTTTGTTCGGAGTCCCGGATGAGATCCTGGACATCACGAGGAGCTCCGGAATGGTCCGGAGGTAAAGATTCATATATAGGAAGTCCCAGTTTGGTCGCCGGAAAAGTTTCGGGCTCATCGGTAGTGTACCGGGAGTGCCGGTAGTGTACCGGGAGACCTCCGGGAGGGGTATTTCGACCCTAGAGAGTCCATGGGCTGTGGGAGAATAATAACCAGCCCTTTGTGGGCTGGTGGAACAGCCACAAAAGGCCCATGGCGCCAGGAGGAAAAAGGCCTAAAGAAAAAAGGTGAAAATGGCAAAAAGGGTGAATCCTACTCCTACTAGGATTGGAGGAGGAGTAGGACTCCTCCACCTTGGCCGGCCAACTCCTAGAGGGCCTTTCCCTTGAACCAAGGCTGCCTCTACTCTCCTCCTATATATATTGGTGGAATAGAGGTTTTTTGCACAGAATTTACGGCCACGTGCTACCCGTTCCACCGGTGCTCCTCTAGATCGGTTTTCCACAGTGCTTAGGCGAAGCCCTGCCGGAATCACTCCCCACCATCGTCGGAGCGCCGTCACTCTGCCGGTGAACTCTTCCTCCTCTCCCCCTCCTCTTGCTGGATCAAGACGGTGGAGGTCATCATCAAGCCGCACGTGTGCTGAACGCGGAGGTGCCGTCCATTCGGTACTAGATCGGAAGGATCGTGATCAAGGCCACGGGACGTTCGTGATTGGATCGCAGGACGGATCATGACGAGATCGCGGGACGGTTCGTGATTGGTTCGCGGAACGGTTCATGATTAGATCGTGGGACGCTCGGCGATTTGGATCGCGAAGAAGTTCGACTACACCAACCGCGTTTGTTAACACTTCCCGCTTAGCGATCTACAAGGGTACGTAGATCCACTCTCCCTCTCGTAGATGCTCATCACCATGGATAGGTTTGCATGTGCGTAGGAATTTTTTTGTTTCCCATGCAACATTCCCCTACAGTGGCATCATGAGCTAGGTTGATGGTTCGATGAGATCTCGAGTAGAACACAAAAGGTTTGTGGTTTTTGATGCTTAGATTGCTTCCTTCCTTGGTCGGATTTTGCTTCAGAGGTATTATGAGATGAAGCGGCCCAGACCAACATTACTCGTACGCTTACGAGAGACCGGTTCCCTCGACGCAACTTGTTGCCTAGATGGCTTGCGGTTGGTAGTTTCTCTCACTTTAGTTGGATCGGATTCGACAAAGGCGGTCCTTGAGAAGGTTGAAAAGCAAATTATGTATCACCGTTGTGGTTTATGCGTAGGTGAGAATCGTTCTTGCTAGAAACCCATAGCAGCCACGTAGAACATGCAACAACAATTAGAGGATGTCTAACTTGTTTTTGCAGGGTATGTTGTGATATGATATGGCCAATTACATGATGTGATATATGTGATGTATGAGATGATCATGTGATGTATAGAATTTCATGACTTGCATGTCGATGAGTACGGCAAACGGCAGGAGCCATAGAATTTCACGACTTTAATTACTGTATGACCTGCGTGTCAATCATTAAGCGCTATGTAATGCTTTACTTTATCGTTAAACGGTAGCAATAGTAGTAGAAGCATGCAGGGTATGACAACCTCGATGGCGACACATTGATGGAGATCATGGTGTCGTACCGGTGACGATGAAGATCATGCCGGTGCTTTCAAGATGGAGATCTAAAGCACGAGTTCATGGCCATATCATGTCACTTATGAATTGCATGTGATGTTAATCCTTTTATGCACCTTGTTATGCTTAGTACGGTGGTAGCATTGTAAGGTGATCCCTCACTTAAATTTCAAGATAAAATTGTGTTCTCCCCGAGTGTGCACCTTTGCGAAAGTTCGTCGTGTTGAGACACCATGTGATGATCGGGTGTGATAGACTCTACGTTCACATAAAATGAGTGCAAGCCAGTGTTGCACACGCAGAACACTCGGGTTAAACTTGACGAGCCTAGCATGTACAGACATGACCTCGGAACACAAGAGACCGAAAGGTCGAACATGAGTCATATAGTAGATATGATCAACATAATGATGTTCACCATTGAAGCCACCTCAACTCACGTGATGATCGGACTTGAGTTGGTGGACTTGGATCATGTGACACTCAGATGACCTGAGGGATGTCAATTTGAGTGGGAGCTTTAGTAATTTGATTAACTAAACTCATTATCTTGAACAATAGTCTAAGTGAACTTTGCATATTTATGTTGTAGATCAATGGCTCGCATAGTAGCACCCCTGAATTTTAATGCGTTCCTAGAGAAAGCTAAACTGAAAGATGATGAAAGTAACTTTGTTGACTGGGCTCGTAATCTGAGGATTATCCTCACGGCTTCCCAGAAATCATATGTCCTTGATGCACCGCTTGGTGACCAACCAGAAGACATGACCTCCGAAGACGTTAAGAACGCTTGGGAGGCACGTACTGGAGATTACTCAATAGTTCAGTGTGTAATATTGTATGGCTTACAACCGGGACTTCAGAGACGTTTTGAACGTCATGGAGCATATGAGATGTTCCAGGAGTTGAAGTTTATCTTTCAGAAGAACGCCCGGATTGAGAGGTATGAAACCTTTGATAAGTTCTATGCTTGCAAGATGGAGGAGAACGGGTCTATCAGTGAACATATACTCAGAATGTTTGGGTATTCAACTCGTCTAGCGGAGTTGGGAATTGCCCTTCCGCCAGAGGCGATCACTGACAGAGTTCTTCAATCACTACCACCTAGTTACAAGAGCTTTGTGATGAACTGTAACATGCACGGGATGAACAAGTCAGTCGCCGAGCTGTTTGCGATGCTAAAAGTCGCTGAGTCTGAAATCCAGAAAGAACATCAAGTGTTGATGGTCAATAAAACCACTAGTTTCAAGAAAAATGGCAAAGTCAAGGGAAAGGGAAAGAAGGGTAAAACCAATAAGGATGGCAAAGCAGTTGCTACTCCTGCAAAGAAGCCCAAGCATGGACCCAAGCAGAAACTGAGTGCTTTCATTGCAAAGGAACTGGTCACTGGAAGCGGAACTGCCCCAAGTACCTGGCTGACAAGAAGGCGGCCAATGACAAACAAGGTATATATGATATACATGTTATTGATGTGTACCTTACTAGTTCTCGTAGTAGTGCCTGGGTATTTGATACCGGTTCGGTTGCTCACATTTGCAACTCAAAGCAGGAACTACGGAATAAACGAAGACTGGCAAAGGACGAAGTGACGATGCGCGTGGGAAATGGTTCCAAGGTTGATGTGATCGCCGTCGGCATGCTCTCTCTTCGATTACCATCAGGATTAGTGATGAACCTGAATAATTGTTATTTAGTGCCTGCGTTAAGCATGAACATTATATCTGGATCTTGTTTATTGCGAGACGGTTACTCATTTAAATCAGAGAATAAAGGTTGTTCTATTTATATGAGTAATATATTTTATGGTCATGCACCCAATATTAGGGGTTTATTCATATTGAATCTTTATAGTGATGACACACATGTTCATAACATTGATGCCAAAAGATGTAGAATTGATAATGATAGTACCACTTTCTTGTGGCACTGCCGTTTAGGTCATATTGGAGTAAAACGCATGAGGAAGCTCCATGCTGATGGACTTTTGGAGTCACTTGATTTTGAATCACTTGACACATGTGAACCATGCCTCATGGGCAAGATGACTAAAACGCCGTTCTCTAGAACAATGGAACGGGCGAGTGACTTATTGGAAATCATACACACTAATGTGTGCGGTCCAATGAATGTTACAGCGCGTGGTGGATATCGTTATTTTCTCACCTTCACTGATGACTTAAGTAGATATGGGTATATTTACTTAATGAAACACAAGTCTGAAATGTTTGAAAAGTTCGAGCAATTTCAGAGTGAAGTTGAGAATCATCGTAACAAGAAGATTAAGTTCCTGCGATGTGATCGATGAGGTTAATATCTGAGTTATGAGTTTGGCAAT
Organism: Hordeum marinum; assembly: GCA_022496015.1. Classification (NCBI taxonomy): domain Eukaryota; kingdom Viridiplantae; phylum Streptophyta; class Magnoliopsida; order Poales; family Poaceae; genus Hordeum; species Hordeum marinum. The sequence continues at coordinate 540,907,481 of CM039673.1, read as the reverse complement.
CACTTAAGACAGTGTGGAATTGTTTCACAGTTGACACTGCCCGGAACACCACAACGTAATGGTGTGTCCGAACGTCGTAATCGAACCTTATTAGATATGGTGCGTTCTATGATGTCTCTTGTTGATTTGCCACTATCGTTTTGGGGTTATGCATTAGAGACAGCTGCATTCACTTTAAATAGGGCACCATCAAAATCTGTTGAGACGATGCCATATGAACTGTGGTTTGGCAAGAAGCCAAAGTTGTTGTTTCTTAAAGTTTGGGGATGTGATGCTTATGTCAAAAAGCTTCAGCCTGAAAAGCTGGAACCCAAAGCGGAGAAATGCGTCTTCATAGGATACCCGAAAGAGATAGTCGGGTATACCTTCTATCTCAGATACGAAGGCAAAGTTTTTGTCGCTAAAAATAGAACATTTCTTGAGAAAGAGTTTCTCTCGAAAGAATTGAGTGGGAGGAAAATAGAGCTTGATGAGGTTATAGAACCTTTTCTTCAACCAGAAAGTAGCGCAGCACAGAAAGATGTTTCTATGAAACCTACGACGGTAGAAGAGGAAGTTAATGGTGATGATCATGAAGCTTTAGATCAAGCTACTATTGAACCTCGTAGGTCGACAAGGCCGCGTACTACCCCTGAGTGGTACGACAACCCTGTCTTGGAAGTCATGTTGTTGGACAACGATGAACCCGTGAGCTATGAAGGAGCAGTGATGGGCCCGGATTCCAAGAAATGGTTAGAGGCCATGAAATTCGAGATGGGATCCATGTATGAAAACAAAGTATGGACTTTGGAAGTATTACCTGAAGGGCGAAAGGCCATTCAGAACAAATGGATCTTTAAGAAGAAGACAGACGCGGACGGTAATGTCACAGTCTATAAAGCTCGACTTGTGGCAAAGGGGTTTTCACAAGTTCAAGGAGTTGACTACGATGAGACTTTCTCACCCGTAGCGATGCTTAAGTCTGTCAGAATCATGTTGGCAATAGCTGCTTATTTCGACTATGAAATTTGGCAGATGGATGTCAAAACGGCGTTCCTCAATGGTTTCCTTGAGGAAGAGTTGTATATGATGCAACCCGAAGGTTTTGTCGATCCAGAGAATGCTGAAAAAGTTTGCAAACTCCAGCGATCCATTTATGGACTGGTGCAAGCATCTCGGAGTTGGAATAAGCGCTTTGATGAGGTGATCAAAGCGTATGAGTTTATACAAGTTTACGGAGAAGCTTGTATTTACAAGAAAGTGAGTAGGAGCTCTATAGCGTTTCTAGTATTATGTGTGGATGACATATTGCTGATTGGAAACAATATAGAAATGCTGGAAAGCGTGAAGGAATATTTGAACAAGAGTTTTTCAATGAAGGACCTAGGAGAAGCTGCTTTCATATTAGGCATTAAGATCTATAGAGATAGATCGAGATGCTTAATAGCACTTTCACAAAGCACATACCTTGATAAAGTTTTGAAGAAGTTCAAAATCGAACAATCCAAGAAGGGGTTCTTGCGTGTATTACAAGGTGTGAAGTTGAGTAAGACTCAATGCCCAGTAACTACAGAAGATAGAGAAAAGATGAGTGTCATCCCCTATGCTTCAGCCATAGGCTCTATCATGTACGCAATGCTGTGCACAAGACCCGATGTCAGCCTTGCCATAAGTATGGCCGGAAGCTTTCAAAGTGATCCTGGAATGGAGCGATGGCAAGCGGTCAAGAATATCCTTAAGTACCTGAAAAGAACTAAGGAAATGTTTCTCGTTTATGGAGGTGATGAAGAGCTCGTCGTAAAGGGTTACGTCGATGCAAGCTTTGGCACTGATCCGGACGACTCTAAGTCGCAGACCGGATACATATTTATTCTTAACGGGGGAGCGGTAAGCTAGTGCAGTTCCAAGCAAAGCGTGGTAGCTGATTCTACGTGCGAAGCGGAATACATCGCAGCCTCGGAGGCGGCGAAGGAAGGTGTCTGGATGAAGCAGTTCATGACAGATCTTGGAGTAGTGCCCAGTGCAATGAATCCAATGAACCTGTTCTGTGACAACAGTGGTGCCATTGCTCTGGCCAAGGAACCAAGGTGTCACAAGAGGACCAGACACATAAAGCGACGCTTCAACTCCATCCGCGATTACATTTTGGAGAAAGACATAAATATTTGCAAAGTGCACACGGATCTAAATGTTGCAGACCCATTGACTAAACCTCTTCCAAGGGCTAAACATGATCAACACCAGAATTGCATGGGTGTTCGATTCATTACAATGTAAATCACATAGTGATGTGAACTAGATTATTGACTAGTGCAAGTGGGAGATTGTTGGAAATGTGCCCTAGAGGCAATAAATAAAATGTTTATTATTGTATTTCCTTGTTCATGATAATCGTTTATTATCCATGCTATAATTGTATTAATTGGAAACATGGATACGTGTGTGGATACATAGACAAACACAATGTCCCTAGTGTACCTCTAGTGAACTAGCTCGTTGATTGAAAGATGGTTAAGGTTTCCTAGCCATGGACATGAGATGTCATTTGATAATGGGATCACATCATTAGGAGAATGATGTGATGGACAAGACCCAAACTACAAACATAGCTTATGATCGTGTCAGTTTATTGCTACTGTTTTCTGCATGTCAAGTATATGTTCCTATGACCATGAGATCATGCAACTCACAGATATCGGAGGAGTACCTTGTGTGTATCAAACGTCGCAACGTAACTGGGTGACTATAAAGGTGCTCTACAGGTGTCTCCGAGGGTGTCTGTTGAATTGACATGGATCGAGACTGGGATTTGTTACTTCATGTGACGAAGAGGTATCTCAGGGCCCACTCGGTAATACAACATCACAATGAGCCTTGCAAGCAATGTAACTAATTGTTAGTTGCGGGATCTTGTATTACAGAATGAGTAAAGAGACTTGCCAGTAATGAGATTGAACTAGGTATGCAGATACCAACGATCGAATCTCGGGCAAGTAACATACCGAAGAACAAAGGGAACATCATACAGGATTAACTGAATCCTTGACATAGAGGTTCGACCGATAAAGATCTTCGTAGAATATGTAGGAACCAATGTGGACATCCAGGTCCCGCCATTGGTTATTGACCGTAGAGGTGTCTCGGTCATGTCTACATAGTTCTCGAACCCGCAGGGTCTGCACACTTAAGGTTTGGTGACGTTTCGGTAGTATAGAGTTATGTATGGTAGAATCGTTCCCATGCAACGTTCCCCTGCAGGGCAGCGTTGATTTCTTGTCATTAATCAATTATGATTCAGAAGAGCTAGGAAATGATGATGACGGCTCCGGTCACCGAATGTTGGAGGAAGAAGGAGACCATGATGACGGCTCCGGTGACCAAACGGAGGGAGCTATTGCAAAGTCGTCCGGCGAGGTGTATATATTAATTAAGCCTGTGCTGACTAATTTATGCATTAATTGTTTTGGTATGTACATATATTAACTCTTATTTCTTCTTTTATATAGCCCTCCGGATCGAGCCAAACTTCGATAACGAGACGAGGCCCGAAGAAAAGGTTGGGCAAGGAAGAAAAGTTCACGCTTACCTTAATCGCGAATGATGGCCAACCGATTGAACCGAACAAGACCAAGGATGCATTTTCTGCTCAGTGTGGAGCTATTGTCAGGGACAGCATCCCGATTAACATCCAGTAATGGAATGAGCCGGCTAAGAACTCTAAGAACTACGACCCTCAAGTTTCATATGTCACCGATAAACAGAAAGAAGATCTTTGGAAGGATCTAAAGACAAATTTCACCCTACCACCAGAGGAGGATGAGAGTAATCCAGTTATAGAGCCACTGGTTAGGTCGTGTGCTCTTAAGAAGATGGCAGATCTTTTCAGGAGGTGGAAGAATGAGTTGAAAGCTAAGTTTGTTGACCAAGAGAAGACTCTAGTATTCGTCGGCCGATATGCGGGGATAAAAGATCAATGGGACGAGTTCATGGCCTACAAGACTTCTGAAAAGAGTAAGAAAATGTCAGCAATAAACAAGAAAAATGATGAGAAGAAGCAATATCACCATCGCACGGGGTCAGGTGGCTACCTCAGAGCCCGGCCGTTGTGGGCTAAATGGGAGGATGACTTGCGAGCTAAAGGGGTTGAAGGAGAGACAGTGAAGTGGCCAGACCATTCAAGGACTTGGTTCTTCGAGGTTGGGGGAACTTTGGACCCTAAAACAGGGAAGTGCGTTTGGATAGACAAGCAACTTGCAATACCCATCAGGAAGCTTCAGCAAGTTATCAAGGAAGCGCTGGAAGGGAGGTTCATTCCCAACAGAGAGAAGGATGAGCTGACTAAGGCCCTCGGGAATCCTGAGCACCCTGGACGAACACGAGGCACGCCAGGCTCCGTTCCGTGGAACCAGGGTTTCCCGGCATAGGCGGTTACAAAAGCCGGGAGAGGAAGAGGAAACATGAGCTGAGCTTTGTGCAGGAGCTCAATGCAAGAGTACAAAGGCTAGAGGAAGAAGTTATGAGCCAACGAGCTCCCGACCAGCAGCTTGTTCACGACACGAAGCTACCCAGAAGCTACCCCGCCATCTCAGCGGATAAGAAGTGTGGCTTCCATGAAGCTCTTTTAGCAGCCTGACTTCACGGCTCCTAGCTACCCCGTGGGTGCTATCACAGATGGCCAACATTTCGAGCTTATGATGAAATGCGTTAACCTCACCTTCAAGGCGGCTGACGGCTTTGTTGCACCTCCTCAAACCGACAGAACTTTTCACCACGGTCAGATTCCACATGACTATGTTGTTGTGCAAGTGGATGAAATAATGGCGGGATTTGAGGAGCTCCAGCTTGACCACCCCACAGGTGAAGGGGAGACTCAGCTGATATTTGCTCTGAGGAGTACATGTCTATGGCGGAAGGAGCACATCAAGCTTCCGAACTGGACGCCTCTGCCTCCTCCTCCTCCTCTGATGAGTGATGAAGGAACTACTCATCCTCCTCCTCCTCCTCCGGCAAGGGATCAAGGCACTCTGCCTCCTCCTCCTCCGATGAGGGATCAAGGCACTCTGCCTCCTCCTTTGCCTCGTTTGACGCGTGACGTCGACGATCAAGGCACTTCGCCTCCTCCTCCGGTGCGTCGAGCAGTCTGCCTCCTCCTCCGCCTCCTTAGCAACGGCGGAAGACAGCCGCCGTTGCTCCTCCTCCTCCTCCGCCTCATAAGCAACAACGGAAGAGAGATGCCGTCGCTCCGACTGCTAGCAGTACAGCTAGTGGCAGGAGGCCATATGAATACGGTCCTAAGTCTCTCAAGCCATTGGAAAGTTGCCATACGAGACGACCGCGGAGGAAACTACGAAGATCTCTCAAGACCAAGTGAGGGCCCATTTTGCAAAGAAAGCTCCACCTCCGAAGCAGACCATAGATCCGGTGGTAGCGAAGCGCACTATCGAGGCCCTGAAGCGACCACCACCGCCTTTGCTGCATACCAACTATGTCCGCGTTACTAAAAAGGCGTATCAAAATGCGGTGCGGACGGGAACTACTTCCAGTGATGAGAGGTTAACAAAACGAAGAAGTGGGAAAAAAATTCCCCAGCTCGGCGAACAGGCTAACCAATCATGCCCCCCGCTGAAGGTGTCTACTGATATCGCCGCTTATCATCCGAGGATGGTGCCAGGTACCAATCCTGCTGATTACATGAGTGATGATGTACTGTTTGAGCCGTTTGAGATGGACGATTTCAAATACTGGTACGGGAAGCCTCTCGTAAAGATGGAAGTCCTCCTCTAGGAATGATGATGAGACAATTGCATGATTGGTACCTGGAAACTTGTTGCGAGTCTGGGCTTGATTGTTTAATGATGAGTACTAAAGAGAAGCATGACTTCCATGGCCAGGAGGTGATTACTGTTGAATTTGAAGAGCTTTTCTAGTTCTACAATCAAAAGGACATCGACATACAAATCATGACTTGCTACTATCTGTAAGTACTTCTATAATTAAGTCTCTATATATAGCTCACCTCTTTCACTGCATGTATATATATAATTATCCTCATCACTATATTATGCAGATTGAAGATCGTCGAATGCAGAAAAGCAGCAATGTATGACATTGGGTTCATTAACCCAAATATCATACATGAAGTGATGGTTCAAAACTATCCCGAACAAACCAAGGAGAACTTGCTAGAATCGATGGTTAAAAATCAAAGCAAAGACAAAATACTCTTTCCTTACAACTTCAAGTGAGTGTTACTGTCTTGTGCATATTCGGTTTCTCCCTTATTACTTGAGGGTATAGTAATCTAATTCATGAGCTATGCATGTGTGCACAACCATCACTTTATTCTACTAGAGATTAAGCTTGAGCGAGGAGTAGTAACCATCTTAGACTCGAGATGAAATAACCCCGAGTCATATGCGAACCTGATTGAAATGCTATAGAGGTAAGTTCAATCGATCATTATCGCACCATATCAACAACTTTGTTCATTTCTTGATATATATCGAGTAGTTATTTTCTTTGTCTGGCAAGGTTTGGAAAGATTTCACCAAAATTTCTCTGGGACTGCCTACTGAGCTGCAATTTAGACACCCGAAAGTAAGTAATATACACTACCTAGTTCCGCCCATCTCCCATTGATTCTAGCTAGTTTCATCAATATATACCATTTAGTGTGCTTTCTTACCAGTTTGATGGACCTCTATTTTGTTGGAAATATTCCCTAGAGGCAATAATAAATTGGTTATTATCATATTTTCTTGTTCATGATAATCGTTTATTATCCATGCTATAATTGTATTGATCGGAAACTCAGATACATGTGTGGATACATAGACAACACCATGTCCCTAGTATGCCTCTAATAGACTAGCTCATTGATTGAAGATGGCTATGGTTTCCTAGTCATGGACATGAGATGTCATTTGATAACGGGATCACATCATTAGGAGAATGATGTGATGGACAAGACCCAAACTACAAACGTAGCATATGACCGTGTCAGTTTATTGCTACTGTTTTCTGCATGTCAAGTATTTGTTCCTATGACCATGAGATCATGCAACTCACTGACACCGGAGGAGTACCTTGTGTGTATCAAATGTCACAACGTAATTGGGTGACTATAAAGGTGCTCTACAGGTATCTCCGAGGGTGTCTATTGGGTTGGCATGGATCAAGACTAGGATTTGTTACTCCGTGTGACGGAGAGGTATCTCAGGGCCCACTCGGTAATACAACATCACAATAAGCCTTGCAAGCAATGTGACTAAGTGTTAGTCACGAGATCTTGTATTAAGGAATGAGTAAAGAGACTTGCCAGTAACGAGGTTGAACTAGGTATGGAGATACCAACGATCGAATCTCAGGCAAGTAACATACCGAAGAACAAAGGGAACATCATACGGGATTAACTGAATCCTTGACATAGAGGTTCGACCGATAAATATCTTCGTGGAATATGTAGGAACCAATGTGGACATCTAGGTCCCGCCATTGGTTATTGACCATAGAGGTGTCTCGGTCATGTCTACATAGTTCTCGAACCCACAAGGTCTGCACACTTCAGGTTCGGTGATGTTTCAGTGGTATAGACTTATGTATGGTGGTGACTGAAGGTTGTTCGGAGTCCCGTATGAGATCCCGGACGTCACGAGGATCTCTGAAATGGTCCGGAGGTAAAGATTGATATATAGGAAGTCCTGTTTTGGTCGCCGGAAAAGTTTCGGGCTCATCGGTAGTGTACCGGGAGTGCCGGTAGTGTACCGGGGGACCATCGAGAGAGGTATTTCGACCCAAGAGGCTACATTGGCTGTGGGAGGAGGTAAACCATCCCCTAGTGGGCTGGCCTAAGTCTTCTCTAAGGGCCCATGCGGCTGGAGTGGTTTGAGAAGGAAAAAAAATCCAAAGGTGGAGAGGTGGAAAGAGTTTCCAAGTGGAAAGGAGGAAACCTACTCCTAGTAGGATTGGAGTAGGACTCCTCCAACTCCAATTTCGACCAAACCTTGAGGGTTTGAGGCTGCCTCCTCCCCTCCCTCCCTCCTATATATACTAGAGGATTTAGAGGGAAAAGCTAACCCTAATAGCCACGTGCTACCTCTCCTCTAGATCAGTTTTCAGCGGTTCTTAGGCGAATCCCTGCTGGAATAGCTCCACCACCATCACCGCAATGCCGTCGTGCTGCCGGAGAATTTATCTACCTCTCCTCTCCCTCTTTCTGGATCAAAAAGGCGGAGATCGTCATCGAGCTGTACGTGTGCTGAACACAGAGGTGCCGTCCGTTCGATGCTAGATCGGAAGGACTGTGATCAAGATTGCGAGACGGATCATGATGAGATCGCGGGACGGATCATGATTGGATCGTGGGACGGATCATGATGAGATCGCGGGATGCTCAGCGATTTGGATTGCGAAGACATTCGAGTACACCAACCGCGTTTCTTAATGCTTGCCGCCTAGCGATCTACAAGGGTATGTAGATCCACTCTCCCTCTCGTAGATGCTCATCACCATGGATAGATCTTGCGTGTGCGTAGGAATTTTTTTGTTTCTCATGCAACATTCTCCAACATATTTCTCGTATAGTGCTTGTTTCAGGAACAAGGGACTAGTTTTTGTGGATACTACGTTTGCGAGTTCATCTGCAACGCGACGAATCCTAATAAGCAGGGCTACACTGAAAAAGAATATGAAGTGCGTAAGCAAAAATATTCACAATTTATTTTATTACCATCATTTGTGTTGAGTTTCTTTCATATACATGTATTGACCCCCTTCTTTAATTTAGATGTGGCGGATGCAGGATGAACTCCTACCACAAGATCGCATACGAGCAATTTAAGAGGAATTGACGGGTTCTTTATTGATCACGTCATCAATAAAGCTGGAGAATACCATATGGAACTTGAAATTAGATGTTAGGGATTGTAACATAGGATAGATATATGAAAACTTGTTTTTTGACCAATCTCTCGAAGAAGGAGGAGGTCGATCACTTCTCTCTGTATATGTTCATGACGATCTTTTGTGTACTTAATGGTTTCCTTCATTTGCTTACTAACTAGCATGTCACGAGTTCTCTCTATACGTATAGTACGTAGCCTCGCGACCAAGCACAGAGATAAGAGAGGTCACTTCTCTATATTAGCTAGCTAGAAAATATATGAAACCCCTAAATTAACCCTCCAAAACCCTCACCCCCCTCTTTCAAAAAAAAACAGCTCCTGAGCTGCTGACGCGTGGACGCTCTTTGGTCCCGGTTGGTGTTACCAACCGGGACCAAAGGCCGTCCTGCTTGGGCTCGGCGGAGCGGCCATGTGTAGCCCCATCTGTCCCGGTTCGTAAGAGAATTGGGACAAAAGGTCACGGGCTTTAGTCCTGACCCTTTAGTCCCGGGTCCAGAACCAGGACAGATGGGCCTATGGAACCGGGACAAATGGGCCTTTTTCCACTAGTGTCTCCAGCCAATTGGATCCGTCATGCCTAGACCTAGAGTGGCTTGCACGTAGGGCTGCAAGAAAAGCTCGAGGCTTGTGAGTGGATCGATATTGTCTCGTATTTTAGCTCAACTGGAGATCAAGTCGAAAAGAAATGAGCTGAGTATGAGCACTTTATGTAGTTCGATCGAGAAACGAGTCAATCTTGAGTTAGCATTAGCTTGCTCGATTTTTGCTCAATATATCAATATCATATAATTATATTACATAATCTACATATTATTATGCAGAATTAGGATCATCCATTGCCACATATGTTCCATACGATTTGTCTTCATTTTGCCTACTAACAAACTTGGATGTTAAGCGTGGAGAAAATTTAGCCTCAACATGACACATGGACAACCATGATTTCAATATCTTTTTATTTTGGCCAAATTTGAGAGCAGGCGCACATTGGTTGTCTATTACCCACGATCCTTTGTTCTTAAATACTAGTCTTCAGTTGAGAAAGAATAAGTCAAATTTTAGAATAATTTTTTCTGTTAAGACCTATCTTACTTTAATAATTTCCTTAAAACAATTTTAAAAATCATCTTATTTGGCTCGAAACTAGCTTGAGATCGACTCGAGATCGTTACAAGCAGGGCACGAGCAATTTTCTACAGCTCAATCTTGAGCTTTGCACATTTTGAGTTCGCTCAAATTTTTGTATGAGTTGGGCTAAGCCGAGGCCAACTCGCTCGAACTCAACTCGTTTGCAGCCCTACTTGCAGGGCATTGACCATGCAACTGCCGGCCGACCTTGCTGTCGGGCTGGAAGCGAGCGGCTTCCCACGGTTTCCCTTGAGTTGAGAGGATGCCGAATCCATGGATGGCAACGATGGTGACAACCCAAACCCATTGGCATGGCTTTCTGTGGGAAAACAAATTCCATTTTAGTCCTTGAACTCATAGTCCTCCGGCAAAATGAACCCTAAAGTCGAAATCCCTGTCGTTCGTACCTTGAACTCACTAATTCTAGTCTAAATCAAACCCTGACGCCGATTGCCAAATGGGATTGACGACATGGCAAAGGGATGGTCGGGATGGGTCGTTTCTGCGGGCGTCTGCGTCGGTAAGAGTGGGCCAGCCTAGTTCGGCCAGTCATTTCACTTTGTTCTCACCCCGTCCCCTTGCCTTCCCCCTCCTCTTGTGATGGCAATGGCGACCGGTGGTTGATCGGTGCCGCATCGATGATCGTGATGACTCGAGGACGCGCAGAAGAAGAAGGTAATATTTTGGATGGCCTCCTCCCCTGCTTTTAGTAGTTCTTGGTACTTGCCGCATAAGGGTTAGAGTGTTGAGCTGCAAAATTGGGGGGGGGTGGCACAAAATTATTTATTTTTGTGAGGTTTTGTGAACATGAATAGCTTCGTATGCTTGATTATGATTGTGTTGTATGTTTATTTCAATGAAATCAAATCATGGACCCGGCTGAGATTTTGAACGTCCGGTTTCATATTGGAGGGGAGTTCGTCCACATTGGTCCAAATTTGGACTATGTTGTGGGAGAAGTAGCAATGTCATAGATTGAGAGGGATAATTTGTCTCTGCAGGAAGTCAAAGGTTTTCTCAAAGATCATATTCAATTCAAGGAATCGATGAAGCTCTATTTTCTGCTTCCTGGGGAAGAGCTTATCAATGGGCTGGTGTTCATTCATGATGATAATGGATGTCTGAACATGGCTGATTATATTTGTGTTGGATGAGTTGCTGATGTGTATGTGAAATATCATGGAGAGCAAGATGGTAATGACAACAGAAGTGGGAGTTACTATGACGAAGAAATCATAGAAGAGTGATAATGAACCTGATGTAGTGATCACTGCTGTTGAACCTGCAGAATCTGACGCTGATGTGCTCATCCTTGATGAAACTGGTGTGATCACACAAAGGCTTTGAAGTCCTATGAAGCAGAGAAGAATAAGTACATGACAAGTAGGTGGTGATCATGATGAAATTCCAGGAATTGAAGGTCCTTTTTCTCAGGTTTTGAATCCTACTCAAGTTGTAGGTGCCTCTGCTTCTGACACTCAAGCTAAACATGGTGAGAAATAAAATCCATACTCTGACTCAGATAGTGATTGTGAATAAATTGGTCATACTAATGACAGTGGGGAGGATTCAGAAGTTGTGGAGCTTAGAAGGCATGCTAGTAAGTTTAAGAAAAGGATGAGGGACACCAAAAGCTGGATTGTAAGAGATGCAATAGGTCGAGTGCTAATTGATCTGATAGCCAACTTAGAGGAACAAATTGAAAGAGAAGAATTAGACTGGAATTATGATTCATCTGATAAAGACTACAACTATGATGAAGATTCATATGGTCATATACGGAAGATGAAGAGCACATTCCCAAGATATAACACTGAAAGTGAAAGTACCACACTTTGCGTTGACAATGGTATTTAGAAGCAAAAATCAGTTGTGCAATGCTCTGAAGATATATGGACTAGTCACAAAGAGGAGCATCCAATTTGTGAAATCTAAGTGTGACAGAGTAAGGGAAAAATGTGGATGGAATGGCTGCCCATGGCTTCTATATGCAACAAAGAGATCAAGAACTTCAAGATTTCAGGTGATAACATTGACTGTTGATCACCAATGTGCACAAAATAGATGCACAAACTTGTTACTACAAAGGTCATTGCATAGAGGTATGAGAATTTCATATTGGCAAATCCAATATGGAAAATTGATAGCATGAAAGCAACTATTCTGGAAGATATATTTGCTGATGTCTCCACTTCAAATGCAAGCATGCAAAGAAAATTATGATGGACAAACTGTTGTGTGGTATGAACAATGAATACACTAGAGTGTTTGATTACCGACTTGCGCTACTAAGGAGCAACCCTGGAAGCACAGTAGATGTTTGCATGGATCCAACAAACATGGAGGAAAGTGTTTTCCAAAGCTTCTATGTGTGCTTTAATGAAATGAAGCAAGGATTCAAGGCTGATTGCAAAAAGGTAATAGGACTTGATGGGTGTTTCTTCAAAGGTGCGGTGAAGGGTGAGCTATTGTGTGCCATAGGCAGAGATGCCAACAATCAAATGCATCCTCTTGCATGGGTTGTGGTTGAGCATGAAACAAATATAAACTGGAAGTGGTTTGTTGGCCCAATCATTAAGGACTTGGAAATTAAGAACAATAGTGCTGGTTGGGTTATAATTTCTAATCAACAGAAGGGCCTAATAAATGCAATGAAGGATTACCTGCCTGATGCAGAGCATAGAATGTGTGTTAGGCACATTTATGCTAATTGGAGGAAGAAACATAGAGATCATGAGTGGCAGAAGAAATTTTGGGCAATTGCCAAGGCTTCAAATAGGCAAGTTATTAAATACTACAAGGCCAAGCTTGCACAGGTGACACCTGAAGGGGCCAAGGTTATCATGAGAACTGAGCCAGGGCACTGGGCAAGGGCATTTTTTTCAAGTTCGTTCATGTTGGGGAACGTTGCATGGGAAACAAAAAAAATCCCTACGCACACCGAAGATCTATCCATGGAGATGCATAGGTACGAGAGGGGCAGTGTATCCACATACCCTTGTAGATCGCTAAGGGGAAGTGTATATAACGCGGTTGATGTAGTCGTAAGTCTTCATGATCCAATCGTGACCCGTCCTGATCTAACGCCGAACGGATGACACCTCCGCGTTCAGCACATGTGCGGCTCAATGAAGTCTTCGCCTTCTTGATCCAGCAAGACGGGCGAAGTAGTAGATGAGTTTCGGCAGCACTACGACATGGTGTCGGTGGTGGTGAAACTATTTCCGCATGGCGTCGCTAAGCACAACACATTTGGAGCGGAGTATGAACTAGAGGAAGGAGATTATAAGCACACAGGGCTTCGAATTATGAGGTTTATAGGTAGCTAGGGCTAGCTCTAATTAGTCAACTAAGACCAACTAGAACTAGAAGTATATCAACTAGAGGAGGCTAAAAGTTGTGTTCTAGGGGCTAGCCTTCCTCTTCTATTTGTATGTTGAGCCCTAGGGTCGTAACTTGGGGAGAGGGCCTCCCCAAAGTCGGTTTGGAATGCAAGGAGGAGTCCTTCCCGGATTCCCGCACCAGACACCATGGTCCTCGATGTCCAGAGCCAGACGCCAGGGTCCCTGGCATATGGTCCTCGGCCTCCCAAAACTTCCTTTTGCACCGACCTAAAGACCCGTGGGCCTTACCCCTTGGCCCAACCAAAGTATCCTCGCACCAGATCATTTCCGGAAACATTTGAAACTCTTTTGGTGAATTCCAGAACCCTTCTGGAGACCATCCAATATATCAATCTTTACCTTTGAACCATTCTAGAGCTCCTCGTTATGTCCATGATCTCATCAATGACTCTAGGTGAACATTCGGTCACCAACATACATAACTCATATAATACTATATCGTCAATGAACGTTAAGCGTGCGGACCCTCTGGGTTCGACAACTATGCAGACATGACCGAGACACTCTCTAGTCAATAACCAATACCAGGAGCTGGATGCCCATATTGGCTCCTACAGATTCTATGAAGATCTTTATTGGTCGAACCACGATGTCAAGGATTCAGGTATCCCATATGCTACCCCCTTTGTCCATCAGTGTGTTACTTGCCCGAGATTCGATCGTCGGTATCTCAATACCTAGTTCAATCTTGTTACCAGCAAGTCTCGTGACTAACTCCTTAGTCACATTGCTTGCAAGCTTCTTGTGATGTTGTATTACCGAGTGGGCCCAGAGATACCTCTCTGTCATTTGGAGTGACAAAACTCAGTCTCGATCCACGCCAACTCAACAAACACCCTCGGAGATACTAGTAGAGCACCTTTATAGTCACCCAGTTATGTTGTGACGTTTGATACACAAAAGGCATTCCTCCGATGTCAGGGAGTTGCATGATCTCATGGTTGTAGGAACAGGTACTTGACATGGATAAAGCAGTAGCAATAAACTGACACGATCAACATATATGCTTACAGTTGGGTCTTGTCCATCACATCATTTTCCTAATGATGTGATCCCGTTATAAAATGACAACTCATGTTATGGTCAGGAAACCTTGATCATCTTTGATCAACAATCTAGTCTACCAGAGGCTCACCAGGGACGTAGAGTTTGTCTATATATCCACAAATGTATCTTAGTTTCCATTCAATACAATTATAGCACGGATAATAAACGATTATCATGAACAATGAAACATAATAATAAACACTTTATTGTTGTCTCTAGGGCATATTTCCAATAGTCTCCCACTTACACTATAGTCAATAATCTAGCTCATATCGCTATGTGATTTACATTGTTATGAATCTCACACCCAATGAGTTCTGGGTTCTATCATGTTTTGCATGTGAGAGAGGTTTTAGTTAACGGCCTGCAACATTTAGATCCATGTGTACTTTGCAAATCTCCATGTCATACTGTAGATGCTGCTACCATGCTCCACTTGGAGCTATTCCAAATGACTACTCCACTATACGTATCCGGACTACTACTTAGAATCATCCGGATAGGTGTCAAAGCTTGCATCGACGTAACCCTTTACGATGAACTCTTTATCACCTCCATTATCGAGAAACATTTCCTTGGTCCTTAAGTTACTAAGGATAATTCTGACCGCTGTCTAGTGATCCACTCCTAGATCATTCTTGTACCCCTTGATAGACTCATGGCAAGGCACACACCAGGTGCGGTACACAGCATTTCATACTATACAGAGTCTATGGCTAAGGCATAGGGGACGACCTTCATCCATTCTCTTTCTTCTGCCATGGTCGAGCTTTGAGTCTCACTCAACTTCACACCTTACAAATCAGGCTAGAACTCCTTCTTGGATTGACCCATTTTGAACTCTTTCAAAATCTTGTCAAGGTATGTACTCATTGAAATCTTATCAGGCGTCTTGATCTATCTCTATAGATCTCGATGCCCAACAACTAATTAGCTTTATCCATGTCTTCCTTTGAAAAACTCCTTTCTAACAACCATTTATGCTTTCCAAAAGTTCTACATCATTTCCGATCAACAATATGTCAACCACATATACTTATTAGAAATTCTATAGTGCTCCCACTCATTTTCTTGTAAAGAAAAGTTTCTCATAAACTTTGTATAAAGTCAAAAACTTTGATCACCTCATCAAAGCGTATATTCCACCTCCAAGATGCTTGGTCCAGCTCATGGAAGGATTGCTAGAGCTTGCATACCTTTTAGCATCCTTAGGACTGACAAAACCTTCCGGTTGTATCACATACAACCTTTCCTCAAGGAAACAATGTCTGACATCCATCTGCAAGATTTCATAATTGAAAATGCAACAACTATTAACATAATTCCCACAGACTTTAGCATCGTTACAAAATAGAAAGTTTCATCATAGTTAACTCCTTGAACTTGTCGGAAACTTCTTTGCGACAAGTCGAGCTTTATAAATGGTGACATTCACCATCAGTGTATGTCTTCTTCTTAAAGGACCATTTGTACTCAACGACCTGTCGTTCAACGGGCAAGCCTACCAAAGTCCATACTGGGTTTTCATACATGGATCCTTTCTCGGGTTTCATGGCTCCTAGCCATTTGTTGGAATCCGGGCCCACCATCACTTCTTCATAGCTCGTAGGTTCACTGCTGTCTAACAACATGACCTCCAAGATAGGATTGATGCACCACTCAGGGGCGGCACGAGTCCTTCTCGACCCACGAGGTTCGGTAGTAACTTGATTCGAAGCTTCATGATCATCATCATTTGCTTCCTCTTCACTTGGTGTAGGCGTCGAAGAAACATTTTTCTACGTCGTGCTACTATCCAACTGAAGTGACAGTTCAACAACCTCATCAAGTTCTACTTTCCTCCCACTCAATTCTTTCTCGAGAAACTCTTTCACGAGAAAGTACCAGTTTTCAGCAACAAACACTTTGCCCTCAGATCTGAGATAGAAGGTATACCCAATTGTTTCCTTAGGGTATCCTATGAAGATGCGCCTTTCCGCTTTGGGTTTGAGCTTATCAGACATAAACGTCGCATTCCCAAACTCTGAGAAATGACAATTAGGTTTCTGCCAAACCATAATTCATACGGTGTCATCTCAACGGATTTAGATGGTGCCATATTTAAAGTGAATGTAGTTGCCTCTAATTGTTGGAAATATGCCCTAGAGGCAATAATAAATTGTTTATTATTATATTTCCTTGTTCGTGATAATCGTTTATTATCCATGCTATATTAGTATTGATTGGAAACTCAAATACATGTGTGGGTACATAGACAACATTTTGTCCCTAGTATGCCTCTAGTAAACGAGTTCGTTGATCTAAGATGGTCCATGTTTCCTGGCCATAGACATGAGATGTCATTTGATAATGGGATCACATCATGAGGAGAATGATGTGATGGACAAGACCCAAACTATAAACATTGCATATGATCGTGTCAGTTTATTGCTATTGTTTTCTACATGTCAAGTATCTGTTCCTATGACCATGAGATCATGCAACTCACTGACACCGGAGGAGTACCTTGTGTGTATCAAACCTCGCAACGTAATTGGGTGACTATAAAGGTGCTCTACATGTATCTCTGAGGGTGTCTGTTGGGTTGGCATGGATCAAGACTGGGTTTGTTACTCCATGTGACGAAGAGGTATCTCAGGGCCCACTCGGTAATAAAACATCACAACAAGCATTGCAAGCAAAGTGACTAATGTGTTAGCCACATGATCTTGTATTACGGAACGAGTAAAGAGACTTGCCGGTAACGAGATTGAACTAGGTATAGAGATGCCAACGATCGAACCTCGGGCAAGTAACATACCGAATAACAAAGGGAACGAGATACGGGATTAACTGAGTCCTTGACGTAGAGGTTCAACCGATAAATATCTTCGTAGAATATGTAGGTGTTGGAAATATGCCAATGAGGCAATAATAAATTAGTTATTATATTATTTCCTTGTTCATGATAATCGTTTATTATCCATGCTATAATTGTATTGATTGGAAACTAATTACATGTGTGGGTATATAGACAACACTGTGTCCCTAGTATGCCTCTAGTGGACTAGCTCGTTGATCAAAGATGGCTAAGGTTTCCTAGCCATGAACATGAGATGTTATTTGATAATGGGATCACATCATTAGGAGAATGATGTGACGGACAAGACCCAAACTATAAACATAGCATATGATCGTGTCAGTTTATTGCTACAGTTTTCTGCATGTCAAGTATCTGTTCCTATGACCATGAGATCATGCAACTCACTGACACTAGAGGAGTACCTTCTGTGTATCAAACATCGCAACGTAATTGGGTGACTATAAAGATGCTGCACAGGTATATCCGAGGGTGTCTGTTGAGTTGGCATGGATCAAGACTGGGATTTGTTACTCCGTGGGACACAGATGTATCTCAGGGCCCACTCGGTAATACAACATCACAACAAGCCTTGCAAGAAATGTGACTAAAGTGTTAGACACGAGATCTTGTATTACATAACGAGTAAAGAGACTTGCCAGTAACGAGGTTGAACTAGGTATGGAGATACCAACGATCGAATCTCAGGCAAGTAACATACCGAAGAACAAAGGGAACATTATACGGGATTAACTGAATCCTTGACATAGATGTTCGACTGATAAAGATCTTTGTAGAATCTATAGGAACCAATATGGGCATCCAGGTCCCGCTATTGGTTATTGACCGTAGAGGTGTCTCGATCATGTCTGCATAGTTCTCGAACCCGCAGGGTCTACACACTTCACGTTTGGTGACGATATAAGTATAGTTGAGTTATTATGTTGGTGACCGAAAGTTGTTCAGAGTTCCGGATGAGATCCCGGACATGAGGAGGAGCTCTGGAATAGTCCGGAGGTAAAGATTGATATATGGGATAATAGTGTTTTGTCTCCGGAAGGGTTCCAAATGTCACCGAAAAGAGTTTCGGATGTTTCCCGAAATGTTCGGGGTACAAGAACACTTTATTTGGGCCAAGGGGTAAAGCCCATGAGGCTTTAGGAAGGTGCAAAAGTTTTTTTGCGGAGGCCAGGGGCCAGACGCTAGGGTCCCTGGTGTGTGGGGCCAGACGCCGAGGACGTTGGCGTCTGGTCCTGGAGTTCGAGGAGGACTCTTGCCTTGCGGGCAAACCAACCTTGAAGATTATTTTTCTCGAAGTTTTGACCCGAGGGGGGCTCAGCATATAAATAAAGGGGCGGGGATAGCACGTGGAACACATGAAGTTTCCCCAAGCTGTGTGCCGACAACTCCATCCCTCTAGTTTATCCTCCGTCATAGTTTCCGTTGTGCTTGGCGAAGCCCTACGGAGTTTGTTCTTCACCAACACAGTCACCACGTCGTCCTGCTACCAGAACTCATCTACTACTTCACCATCGCTCGCTGCATCGAGGAGGTGAAGGCATCATCAAGCCGTACATGTGTTGAACGCGGAGGTGCCGTCTGTTCGGCGCTAGATCGGAAGGACTGTGATCAAGATGGCGATACGGATCAAGATAGTATCTCGAGACAGATCGTGATTGGATCGTGAGATGGATCATGATGGGATCGCGGGACGCTCGGCGATTCGGATCGCAAAGACGTTCGACTACATCAACCACGTTTCTTAACGCTTCCGCTTAGCAATCTACAAGGGTATGTTGATCCACTCTCCCTCTCATAGATGCTTATCACCATGGATAGATCTTGCATGTGCATAGGAATTTTTTTGTTTCCCATGCAATGTTCCCCAATAGTGGCATCATGAGCTAGGTCTATGTGTAGATGAGATCTCAAGTAGAACATAAAGGAGTTTGTGGCGTTGATGCTTAGATTGCTTCCTCCCTTGGTCATGTTTTGGTTCAGCGGTATTGTGGGATGAAGCGGCCCAGACCATACTTACTCGTACGCTTACGAGAGACTGGTTCCATCGACTGACGTGTAACTTTGTTGCACAAATATGGCTGGAGGGTGTCTGTTTCTCCTACTTTAGTTGGATCAGATTCGACAACGGCGATCCTTGAGAAGGTTGAAAAGCAACTTATGTATCACCGTTGTGGTTTTTGCGTTGGTGAGAATTGTTCTTGCTAGATACCTGTAGCAGCCACGTAAAACTTGCAATAACAATTCGAGGACGTCTAACTTGTTTTTGCAGGGTAGGTTGTGATGTGATATGGCCAATTGCATAATGAGATATATGTGATGTATGAGATGATCATGTATTGGATAGAATATCCCGACTTGCATGTCGATGCATACGGAAATCGACAAGATCCATAGGGTTCTCTTTAATTATTGTATCACCTATGTTGGGGATATGACCCCACGATATGACCCGCCCTGGAGGCTCCAGGTCATGTTGCTGGCTCATGAGCCGGCCTAAAGGTGAGCCGTAAGACTGGTGGCCCAGGAAGATAGGCGGCTCAAGGTGTGGGCCGTACAAACCGCCCGGACGGAGAGGACCCGGGCGTGCAAGCCGACTCATAGACAGCTTCGACAAGAAGATAGAGAGAGACTCGGTTAGCAATTGTAACGACCCGGTGGTCCTGACCTCTTATATAAAGGCAGACCCGGGGCGACTTAGAGTAGGGTAATGGAGAAATAGGTCAAGCTTCTAGTTCCTTGTAATCGATACACAAGCAATACAAACACAAGCAGGACGTAGGCTATTACCTCAACTTGAGGGGCCGAACCTGGGTAAATCCGTGTCTTTCGTCTCGACTAACCCCTTTGAGTCCACCACGTTAGCGATGGCCTCGAATCCAAGTCCGTTCACCCGGACATCTGCCGTGATAAAACCACGACAGTTGGCGCCCACCATGGGGCCAACGCTTGGTGGTGTTGAGTTCTCAAAGGGCTCTCTCCCAGGGCTCGAAGGATACGTGGTTGGAAGGATGAGCAAGAGTCACCGTGGCCGGCTCTTCATCGACGACGTCGGCTGGGGGCTTGATGCTGGTTCTGTGGAGTATGGATTCCGGGTTCCGTTCGACGGGATCCAGGTTTTCATAGGAAAGGTTGATGGATCTACACCCGGGCCGGACATTTGCACCAACATCGTCGAGCCAGCTTGGCGTCTCCAATCTATGAGTGTTGCGCGGCCTGCCCGTGCCCATCCAGGTCAAAAGCATGTTCTCGTGCGCTTCACTCAAGGCATGGACCCGGAAGCGTCCGGGTCGTAGGGAACTCTCGTTTGCTTGGAAGATGAGTCCTCCAGTGGGGAGACAGAATCAGTGTATCGGCTCAGTAACGGTGGCCTTGGGGGCTACTACGACACCTATTCTGATGAAGAGGGCTTTGAGTTGGATGATCTGAGACCCCGGTTCATGCGGCGGTGTTCATGGCAGGATCGGCTTCAGCCGCCGGTGACACAGCGGCGGGAGCCGCCGTAGCGGGTGATAGCCTGCCGCTGGCGGCTCAGGTTCTAGTGGAATTCATGGACGGACTTACAGCTCTCATGGCCACTGAAGTAACACCGGATAATCAAGCAGCCAGGAATCTAGAGGTGGCACGGATCAAGGGCCGGATGGCAGAGGAACGGCAACGGATGGCCGAGCTGAAAAACCGGATGGAGGAGGAAGCAGAGCGCATCAAGGCCGATGCTTTCTGTCTGGAGCTGGAGCAAAGGTCAGCAGCCGTGGTGCATCGGAGGAGGCATCAATCCCGTCTACCAGAACGTTACGAAGCGAGGAACCTTTTTAACACCCCTGGTGCAGGGCGGGTTACGGGCGCGCCGGAAAGCCGCCTGATGGAACGCCCGACGACTCATCCACCCCAACATAACCAAATCTCACCTAGGGCTTTTCCAACACCGGCGGGTCATTACTCTAACCCGGCCGAGAACATGGTGGCAGCGGCCACCCGGCATGAGACGATTCCCATCCCTGATGAAGCACCCTTTGCAGAGGATGTGCGAAACGCCATTGGATATTTACAGACAGCCGTGGCCCAGCAAGAGAGGTATGCTCAAAGCCGGAGCCAGGTTCACTCCACCCCCCTCGTAGTCGAAGTTTCAGTCGACGCTATGAGTCGCTGGCGTGTTCCAGCAGTCATCCACGTCGTGGACCACCGAAGGACGAGCGGGCGGCTCTAGATGCACAAGCCCTCGTGGACCAGGCAAGAGACAGGCGAGAGGCGGAGATAGCGGCAACCCGTCCAGAGCCGGCGCTTTCCGTTTCAATGGGAGTAGTTAGTACCAGAGCCGTAGGGGTGCCATGTTTAACTCCGGCTCTGAGAAGTGAACGACTGCCGAAAGATTTCAAGGGGCCTCGGAAGGTTCCAAATTACACAGCCGATCTACCCCATGAGGCGTGGGTTGAGAGTTATGAGCTAGCCATGGAGATGCTGGATGTTAGTGAGGCGATATGTGCAAAATATTTCATCATGATGCTTGAAGGTCCGGCTCATACATGGCTAAAAGGTCTGCCGCCTAACACGATAAGCTCATGGGCGGAGCTGAGAGCAAAGTTTATTAAGAATTTCCAGGGGACCTGTAAGCAGCCTATGACCATTGTCGACTTGGACCATTGTGTTCAATAGGAGAATGAGTCAGCCCATCATTGGGTCCGGCGGGTGTCGACCATTATTCACTCTTCAGAGCAGATCACGGCGGCCCAAGCAGTACTTATTTTAGAAAAGAACTGTCATTTTGTTCCATTGAAACAGAAGCTCGGCCGGCTCAAGCGCACGTGTCAGGATATGGGAGAGCTTATGACGGCCTTGACAAAGTATGCCGACTCAGATAACACCAAGGATCCAGGCTCGGATGATGAGAAAGCCAATCAAGGGAAGAAAAACTGTCAAGGAAAAGGTTTCGTGAACAATGGGAATCAGAATAAGCGGAAGAGCGCTAATAGCGGATCAGAGCTGGTGGCAAATACCAACACAGGACAGAACCATCCCAAGGTGAATGGAAAATTCAGACCGTTTCACCAAAGGAACATCGGCCCTTTTAATTTAGAAGAAGCGCTTAGGAAGCCTTGTCCGGAGCACAGCATGCCAGACAAGCCGGCGTTGCATGCGTGGGGTGATTGTTTTATCATGCAGAGATTCAAAAACCAGCATTCCCAACCGCATAATAATCAGGGTTGTGGCCTACCTGGCGGCTCAGGGCATGGCAGATTAGGGGCTGGATTCGGTGCTGGCGGTTCAAGAAACGGGCATCCGGGTCAGAATAACCAAGGGGGGCACCAACAACATCCTGGCAACAACAACAATAACAACAATCAGCAGCAGCGCAATCAGTCCAGGTTTCAGAGTAACCCAAAGCAGCTCAGTTCTGGACAAGAGCCGGTCACAGTAAACGAGACGAGAAGTTGCGGAGGCGAGCAGTTAATGCGGTTGCTCCGGCTCTCCCGCGATATTTACCGTGGTTTGAGTATAACATAATGTGGAGCCGGGAGGATCACCCGCCACGGGTAGATGACCCGGGCCGGCTGCCTCTAGTTGTGGCCCCTCAGGTGAATGGCTATACGGTGAATAAAGTGCTTATGGACGTGGGTAGCAGCATCAACATCCTTTACTATCACACTTTCCGGCAGATGAAGTTGCTTGACAAAGGCCTTAAACCTTCCTCCACCGTCTTTCATGGTGTGGTCCTGGGTAAATCGGCATACCCAGTGGGCCGGATTTCATTGGAAGTAGCTTTTGGCGATGAGCATAATTACAGGGTGGAATCCTTGTGGTTCGAGGTGGTCAAAATCAAAAGTACCTATAGTGCGCTATTTGGGCAGCCGGCTTATGCCAAATTTATGGCTAGGCTTTGCTATGTTTATTTGCAACTCAAAATGCCCGGCTTAAATGGTACGATTACCATTCATGGTAATAGGAAAATGGCTCTCGAGTGTGAGGAAGGAGATGCGGCGTATGCAGAGTCTAGTTGTGCTCAGGAGGAGCTGAAATTCTACAAGGAGAACGTTGACCCGGAGGATATGACCCCGCTGAAGAAGCCTATGACAGAAACTGAGCCGCCACTCAAGTTTTCAGCGGATGATACCAAAGCAGTAGATTTCAATCTGGGCAACTCATCCAAGAAGTTCATCATTGGGGCTCACATGGATCCCAAATAGGAAAGCGCGCTCATCGAATTCATCCACGAGAATCGGGACATCTTTGCATGTAAGCCTTCTGATGTGCCGGGTGTACCGAGAGAGTTTGCTGAGCACAATCTTAATGTGGATCCAAAGTTTAAGCCGATCAAACAGTTTCTACGATGGTTCAACGAAGAGAGACGTAAAGCTATTGGGGAGGAAGTTGCCCGGCTCTTGGCCGCAGGCTTAATAGTGGAAGTTTTTCACCCGAAGTGGTTGGCTAACCCGGTGCTAGTGCTAAAGAAGAACGGCACTTGGCGTATGTGTATAGATTACACGGTCCTTACCAAGGCTTGCCCGGCTGACCCTTTTGCACTCCCTCGTATCGATCAAATTATTGATGCTACAGCCAGATGTGAAAGTTTCTGCTTCCTGGATGCATATTCAGGATATCATTAGATTAATATGGCAACAAAAGATCAGGAGAAGACTATGTTTATTACACCTTTTGGGGCGTTCTGTTACATCTCCATGCCTTTCGGGCTCAAGAGTGCCCAGGCAACTTACCAGCGATGTGTGCAGAACTGGCTCCAGAGTCAGATTGGCCGAAATGTTCATGCTTACGTAGACGACATCGTGGTTAAATCAAGAAGGAAGGAAACTCTCCTAGAGGATTTGAAAGAAACCTTTGACAATCTTTGGGTCTACAAGATGATGCTTAACCCGACGAAGTGTGTCTTTGGTGCAGGAAAGCTTTTGGGTTTCTTGGTCTCTGAGCGGGGCATCGAGGCTAACCTGGATAAAATTAAGGCTATCACTTCTTTAGGGGAGCCGACGTGCATTAATGACCTTCAGCGCCTTGCAGGACGGATTGCTGCGTTGAGCCGCTTCATAAGCCGGCTTGGGGAGAAAGCCATTCCCTTATACCAGATGATGAAAAAGACAGACAAGTTTAAGTGGAGCACAACAACGGCCGAAACACTTGAAACTCTTAAAAAACAGTTGACTGAGCCGCCAGTGTTAGCTGCTCCGGTTGAGAAAGAGCCATTACTCCTTTATGTGGCGGCTAACAACAGAGCGGTCAGTGTAGCAATTGTGGTTGAGCGCAAGGAGGCAGGGAAGGAGTATCCTGTGCAAAGGCCGGTTTATTACATTAGTGAAATTTTGGCAGAATCTAAGCAGAGGTATCCGCATTGGCAGAAGTTAGTATATGGAGTTTTCATGGCCAACTGCAAGTTAAAACACTACTTTTTGGGGCACCAGATAACAGTGGTCAGTTCCGCCCCGTTGGGAGATATCATTCAAAATAGAGAAGCTACAGGGAGGATTGCCAAGTGGGCCTTAGAGCTGGGTCCTCTTAACATCAAGTATATTCCTCGTACAACAATTAAGTCTCAAGCTTTGGTGGATTTCATAAATGATTGGACCGAATGTCAAGCCCCCGAAGAGAAGCCGGATAACACGTATTGGACTATACACTTTGATGGATCCAAGCAACTAGAGGGGTCCGGTGCAGGAGTTGTTCTCACCTCCCCCAAGGGTGACAAGCTTTGTTATGTGCTTCGGTTAATGTTCCCTTGTACTAATAATGCAGCTGAGTATGAGGCACTGCTCCATGGTCTCAGAGTCGCTAAAGAGATGAATTTAAGTCGGGTCAGATGTTTAGGCGACTCAGATATGGTGGCTCAAAAGTTTCAGGTACTTGGGACTCCAAGGATCCGCGGATGGCAGCTTATCGACAGGCGGTTGATATCATTGCCGGTCACTTCAAGGGGTACCAGGTGGATCACTTTGATCGTCGCAGGAATGAGGCGGCTGATGCTTTGTCACGGTTAGGCTCTCAACGAAAGCCGGTACCACCTAATGTTGTTCTGGATGTATTGCATCATCCGACTGTCAAGATACCCTCTGAGGAGGATCTGGCTATTTCTGACCCGGAAGCGGAATTGGTGGAGGCTTTGAATGCTACGCCAGACTGGACTATTCCTTATTTGTCGTATCTGACATGCGGCGAGTTACTTCAGGAGGAGGATCTCGCCAGGAAGATCACCCGGCATTCTATGTCTATAACGATTATCAATGGTGAGTTACATAAGTGTAGTGTGACGGGTGTCTTTCAGCGCTGCGTCTCACCGGAGGAGGGCCGACAGATCTTGAGGGAAATTCATGCTGGCGACTGTGGACATCACGCCGGGTCAAAATCTTTAGTGGCCAAGGCTTTTCGACATGGGTTTTTCTGGTTGACGACTCACAAGGATGCAGAAGACTTAGTCCGTAAGTGTGACGGTTGTCAGAAGTTTGGCCGGCGTGCTCACGTTTCGGCTCAAGAGTTGAGGATGATACCAAACAGCTGGCCGTTTGTGGTCTGGGGGCTTGATATGGTAGGACCCTTCAAGAGATCCAAGGATAAGAAAACACACCTTCTGGTGGCAATTGATAAATTTACTAAGTGGGTAGAGGCAGAGCCGGTCGGTAAATGTGACGTAGCTACAGCGGTTCAGTTTATTAAAAAGTTGATCTATCGCTTTGGTTACCCGCACAGTATCATTACGGATAATGGGACAAATCTATCCAAAGGAGCTATGAAAGCGTTCTGTGGGAAGGAGCATATCCGGCTTGACGTTTCAGCCGTGGCACATTCATAGTCTAATGGTCAGGCGGAGCGAGCCAATCAGGAAATCTTAAGGGGAGTTAAACCACAGCTCATGGTTCCTTTGAAGCGGACACCCGGATGTTGGGTTGAGGAGTTGCCTTCCGTATTATGGAGCATCAGAACTACCCCTAACATATCTACAGGTTTCACGCCTTTCTTCATGGTGTATGGTGCTGAGGCGGTTCTACCCAGCGATATCCATCACGACTCACCAAGGGTGGCGGCTTATGTTCAGACGGACAATGAGGTAGCACGCCAAGATGCGTTGGACGCCTTGGATCAAGCACGAGAGTTAGCAGCAGCCAGGTCAGCAATTTATCAACAAGACCTGCGGCGCTATCATAGCCACAGGGTGAAGACCCGGACGTTCCAGGAGGGTGACCTGGTGCTCCGGCTGATTCAAGACCAATCTCGAATGCATAAGTTATCTCCACCATGGGAGGGGCCTTTTGTGATTAGCAGAAACCTTAACAATGGGTCATATTACTTCATTGATATCCAAGATGAGTCGGAAGCCGCGGTTCAAGAGACGCTGCGGCCATGGAATATCGCACATTTGCGACCATACTTTACTTAGCAGGCATTGAAAGCCGCTATCATTGTATATATCATGCTTACAGGAGTAAAAGCTATCATCCCCACAAAGACAGGGGCCTCCGCTCTTATGTATACCTTTGTGCAATCAAGATGAAATTTTTCTGGCTAAAAAATGTGAGTTAAAGTGATTTATTCGCCGTCAAAACGGCTGATCCGGCTTTATGCCCTATCAAGTGCTGTTGCAGGGAGGCTTCTTGCCTTCGGGTATAGCTCACATCTCCCCTGCACAGTCTGCTTCTACGCTGTTGCAAGGAGGCTTCTTGCCTTCGGGTATAGCTCACATCTCCCTTGCACAGCCGGCGTTATGCCCAATTAAGAACTGTTGCAAAGAGGCTTCTTGCCTTCGGGTATAGCTTACATCTCCTTTGCACAGCCAGCTGTTATTCAACTGTTGCAAGGAGGCTTCTTGCCTCCGGGTATAGCTTACATCTCCCTTGCACAGTTGGCTCTATGCCTAGTTTGGTTACATTAAGCGATGTTGTTGATGGAGGCTTCTTACCTTTGGTATAGCTTACATGACCCTAAGACAACAATGTGTACACCAAATTCCAATTGCTTATCAACTGCGGCCATCGAAGGGGGCTTCTTACCGACGGGTATCGCTTATCTCACCCTAATGGCCGGCTTTATGCCACTTGCGGTTACTTATTAACCGCGGTTGTCGAAGGGGGCTTCTTACCGACGGGTTCGCTTATCTCACCCTAACAACCGGCGTTTACGCCAAAACTCAGTTGCTTATCAACTGTAGCTATTGAAAGAGGCTTCTTGCCTTCGGGTATAGCTTACATCTCCTTTCAAACTGCCGGCTTTATCAGTTAGCCGTGGTTGTCGATGGAGGCTTCTTGCCTTCGGGTATAGCTTACATTACCCATCGACAGCCGGCGTCCGCGCCTACAACTGTAGCTGTTGAAAGAGGCTTCTTGCCTTCAGGTATAGCTTACATCTCCTTTCAAACAGCCGGCTTTATCAGTTAGCCATGGTTGTCGATGGAGGCTTCTTGCCTTCGGGTACAGCTTACATTACCCATCGATAGCCGGCGTCTGTGCCTACAATTGTAGCTATTGAACGAGGCTTCTTGCCTTCGGGTATAGCTTACATCTCCTTTCAAGAAGCCGGCTTTATGCCGTCTCAGGCTGATTATTAGCCGCGGATGTCGATGGAGGCTTCTTGCCTTAAGGTATAGCTTACATCTCCCATCAACAGCCGACGTTCACACATACAACATTTGCTGTTAAAAGGAGGCTTCTTACCGTCAGGTATAGCTTACATTACCCTTCATACAGCCGGCTTTAAGCCACTTCTAGTTCATAAATAGCCGCAGTTGTCGATAGAGGCTTCTTACCATTAGGTATAGCTTACATTATCCTACGACAATCGGCTCCTTTATGGATTCATCCGACAAGAATCGGAGCCATGTTGCTCCGGTTGACAAAAATTGAGTTTTCAAAGAGATTATCCGGCTCTAATATTTTGGCGAAGGAATGGCGTCTTCAAAGATAGACACCCCTCATCAGAAAAGCTCAAGGTATATCCATGGAGAGTCGGCAACACATTAAATTGAAACACAGAGAGAAGGAAAGTGCACACAGAGAGGTGAAAAATATATACAGCCGCCAGACGGCAGGGTCATGCTTACTCTATTACAAAAACTACTCTCATAAGGAGCAAAAAGCATTGTCAATCGCCCACGGCGGGTCATTACATGAGTCTGTGCTCAGAAAGGTTAAAAGAATAACGTTCAGTTATTGGCCGGCTCATCCTGCTCCAGGTCTTCTGCTGGCTTTATCTAGAGATTCCCCAATTCCAATTACAGTCAGCCAGAGCAACGAAAGACCCTTGAAGGAAAGGGGACGCGTCAAGCTCACAAGGGAAGAGATCCTTACTGCGGGCGGGTGTCAGATCCTTCCACTCGTAGAGAGGCCCACAGATCCTCTTCTCCCCTGCGTCATAAGCCGCCTGATAAGTGCTCAAGTCAGCTTCATCCGCCAGTACAGAGGCCAGATAACGCGACTCTTTGACACACCGGATGTAATCTTCTTCGGTGAATTCTGAGACGTCATTTCTTTTGGACGGGTAACCATCCATCATTTCAGCCGGCGTTAGCTCAGGGGCGAAGGCCAGAGCCCGGCTCAATCCAACGATGGCTCTTGGCGGAAGGCGGACTTCTTCAGCTCTTCTATCTACTTGGGCATTGTGGAGAAGAGTTCCAAGACCCCTTTCAGAGCGGTGGGGATCTTCTCCTTATATTGAACACTCTTGATCGTGAAGATGGCGCCGCAGTATAGCTGTTTCGCAAAGGTGTAGATGGCCTTCAGGGGCAGAAGGCTATCAGAAGCCAATTGCTGGCTCCTGGGACCTGGATAAGTCAGATAAAGCTAATGAGTCGCCAGTTTTTTAGCAATGATAAAGCACAAAGTAAAACAGAAACTTACCAAATAGGGCGGCTGACATCTTCGCTATGTGCCGCTTCAGGCCTTGGAGTTCCTCCACCACAGCTATAAGCCGCTGTTCGGCGTCGTCCGCCCGTTTGGTCAGAGCGGCCTTTTCAGGTTCTGTCGTCTCATTCAAAGAGGTAAGCTCAGCAGTGGCATTGGCCAGATACTCAGAGAGAAGCCGACACTTTTTGTCAGCAATGCTTCGGGCTTCTTGCTGAGCCGCCAGGTTGGCCTTCAAATCCGTCAACTGAGACCCGACTTCATTTAAAGCTTCCTATCATACACCAAAATATAGGATAAGTCGCGAAAATACAGGACGAGTGTTAAAAGCAAATTTATGCGAGTCTCAAACAGATTGCAAGCAATATATTTGACACTTGGGTGCTAATGTATATTTGATCTTTCAGTATGCAATGCAGTTCCGGTTCATCTCCTTCGAAGTTAATCTGGTACTTGGGGGCTACACTATGGCTCTTCAATGTCCTAATAATGGAAGCACCGACTCAACTTGATCAAGTTCGAGACGACTCTTGGGGGTTATGATTAGATCTTCAAGCTGTCTACATTAAAGACCCGACTCAAATATAATCTGAGACGGCCCTTGGGGGCTACGATTGGTAGTTCACTTTATCTACAGTGCTAAGCTAAAGCAATTCTAAGGGAATTTGGCATGACAATATCTACAGAGGTCACAAAAAGACCCGGCTCAACGATTGAGTACGTTAAACCGACTCTTGGGGGCTAAGTAACGATATCGTAAGAAGGAAAGGTACCTCATATTTTGTCTTCATTGAAGAGACCAACCGAAGTTCCAGATCCCGGCTGGTGGTAACCCGGTTTATATACCCGGCGTGGAGTTCTTCGACTGTCATCTTCTCGCACGAAGAGTCAAAATTCAGCTTCTTCGAGGCTTCAGCCGGCTCTGTATGTTTGGTCAACACATGAGCCGGAGGCGTTTGATGACCAGACCCGGTGATAACAACATCTGGAGTTTCAGGGGTCTTGGCAGGAGTCACCGGTTTTGAAGGAGCCCTTGGAGGGCTCTCCATGATGGTATCAGCAGCACTCGGCTCTGTGGAGGCAGCTGGTGGATTTTCTTCTGCTTCAGCCTCCTCCGGCTGTTCGGGCTCCGGCTCTTGGATAACTGGGCCGGAGAAGGGCTTGTTGGTCTTGCGACGTTTAGCTTGAGCACTTCAAAATAGAAGGATCAGCAGTTGAAGATGTTGCTATCATATTAACAGCCGGATATCCAGATATCATAGTAAGGAATGATTACAGCGGGTTGATCTTGGTCGGTGGTAGAATTGACGCCGAAGAGTCACCGGAGGAAGGGGATTTCTAAAAAGAATAAAACAGAAAGGTGAAGAAAGTTTCAAGTTTACAAAGGAAAGTCAAAGGAAAAGAAGAGACTTAAACCTCGGCGGGGTGTTTCTTTGGAGCCGGAGAGTTTGGTAGCCCGGACATGAGCTCAGTAGAGCCGGCGCTTCGAGTCTGTCGACGCTCGACTTGCTGTTGCTTTTTTAAGAGAAAATCGGGAGCCAGATAAGCAAGAGCGTGAGAAAGAGGAACTTTTCTGATAACCTGCCACGGCTTACGGGGGACGAAACATTCTGAGATGGAAGAAACGTAATTTACCTCAGGAGCATTGGCACGGCTAGTTTCCACTTCATCCTGCGAGTAAAACAAGCATTAATAAAGCAGGAAGGTAAAAGATCAAACAAAGCAGTTAAATTTTTACCTCTGAGATGGATGATGGTGGCGGGTCAAGCAAATTATCTTACGGGGCATCTTTTTTAGCCCTCTTAGTTGCGACCTTCTTCCTGGATTTCTTCGGAGGGGCAACATATTCCTTCCTCCAGAAGTCTGAGTCGGCCTATAGGAATGACCCGGAGAGTGAATACCAAATCAACAAAGTACAAACGACGTCTAAGAGACGGATGGGAAGAGATTAACTTACATCGGGAGCCGGATTATTGACGCAGAAAGGCGCCAGGCCGATGGCACTGCATGAGGCGGAGGCCTCGTGGACAAGGCTCCGGATGGTAGTAGTAATATCATCCTCTGACAGTGTTGATTCGCTGAAGCACAATGAGCTATCATATTTGCCTTCATACTCACACATAAGCCGACCTCTGTGTCTTAAAGGCATGATCCGCTAGGAAATCCAGCAGCAGATCAAATCCAATCCTATTAAGCCGTTGTCCAGGAGCGCTTTGATCTTGGCATGGAACGGCTCATCTCTGGCACACTCCGAGGTTGAGAGCCGGCCGGGAAGCTTTGTATCTGTCCTAAGCCGGGAGGGGCGGTAACCCCCCAATGAGTGCTCTTTTTCGGGATAGGTCTCTGGGCAATAGAACCATGTCTTATTCCAATCTTTTGGGTGACTCGACATTGGAGTAGCAGGAAAGATGATGTCTCGGCGGCGTTGAATAGAAATGCCGCCCAGCTCCAGACTCGGGCCACCCTTCATTTCAGTTTGGCGGTTGGCGTAGAAGAATTTTCGAAAGAACCCCGCAGACGGCTTACTTAGCAGATAAGCTTCGCAGAGAACTTGGAAGTTGCAGATGTTGGAAACAGAGTTGGGTGCCAAGTCTTGAGGATGCAGCTTATAAAAATGAAGGACGTCCCAGAAAAACTTAGAGCTGGGTGGCACGAACCCTCGCTCGATGTGATCAGCAAAGACTACTATTTCTCCTTTTTGGGGAGAAGGTCGGGTCTCGTTGCTCGGAACCCACCAATTGAGAACCTCTTTGGGAGGAAGAGCACCCGATTCAATGAAGCCTGCTAAGTACTCCTTCGTAACGCAAGAACCAACCCAGTTGCATGAGTTGGACGCACGAGACATATTGGCGGCTTAAGTGTTGTGCAAGATAAAAGGCGCGATGAGTAAAAGTGCAAGAAAATATTTTTGATGTCTTAAAAGTTTAAGGGCTCTACGGATAAAGTGGAAAGACCTGGTTGATGAGAGCCGGAGAAGCTGAGCGACTCAACAGGAGGAAGGAAGACTGAAAAGCGGCTAAGTCCTAAAAACAGATTCCACAGACTATCACTATGGCTACGGATCTACAAAAGCGGCCAAAAAGGATTTAAATCCAGACCTAGCAATGAACAGCAGAAAGAAAGAAAATGGAGCGGGGCTATCGCGGTCCACGCATTACGCGCGGCCGGCCCGCGTGCGGCGTTGGGACGAGAGTGCGATCTAAAAGTAAACAACGGCGTCGGGACATACTCGTGGTGGCGGTGCCTGACCCTGCTATGGCGGAGCCCCACTATGGCGGAACCCTACTAGGGCGGTGAGCGGTCTAAAGAGAAAGGAGAACTCACCGGAGATGTTGCGGCGGCGGCAGAAGAAATCTGGTCCGTGTCAGGGTGATGCAGCGGCCCGGTCGGTGCAGATGCGAAGACGACGCCGGACGACGAGGACGCTGGAGCGGCGGCGACAGTAGGAAGAAGAAGAGGCACGAGCGGGAGGATGGAAAACTCCAACCTGCACGGGTCATATTTAAAAAGGGATTAAGGAAGGCGCGAAAATTCGGGCGACGACACTGTTTGACCGAGGCGGACGCCTCGATTCTCGGGATGACAGTTAATGAAAGATTCGGTGGTACGTCAGCAGATCTCATGACGTCACGCCGGGTCATTTCCGGGCGAGTCGCCAAAAAAACCCGGAAGAGAAGGATGAAGTGAGCAAGCTCAATTCAACCTAGGGCCAAATGTTGGGGATATGACCCCACGATATGACCCGCCTTGGAGGCTCCGGGTCATGTTGCTGGCTCGTGAGCCGGCCTAAAGGTGAGCCGTAAGACTAGTGGCCCAGGAAGATAGGCGGCTCAAGGTGTGGGCCGTACAAACGGCCCGGACGGAGAGGACCCGAGCGTGCAAGCCGACTCATAGACAGCTTGGACAAGAAGATAGAGAGAGACTTGGTTAGCAATTGTAACGACCCGGTGGTCCTGACCTCTTATATAAAGGCAGAACTGGGGCGACTTAGAGTAGGGTGATCGAGAACTAGGTCAAGCTTCTAGCTCCTTGTAATCGATACACAAGCAATACAAACACAAGCAGGACGTAGGCTATTACCTTGACTTGAGGGGCCGAACCAGGGTAAAACCGTGTCTTTCGTCCCGACTAACCCCTTTGAGTCCACCATGTTAGCGATGGCCTCGAATCCAAGTCCGTTCACCCGGACATCTGTCGTGATAACACCACGACAACCTATGTGTCACTCATTAAGCGCTATGTAATGCTTTACTTTATTGCTAAGCGGTAGCAATACTAGTAGAAGCATGGTGGGCACGACAGCCCCAATGGTGACACGTTGAGGGAGGTCAAGATGATGGAGATCATGGTGTCATGCCGGTGACGATGGAGATCATGCCGGTGCTTTAAGGATGGAGATCAAAAGCACAAGTTCATGGCCATATCATGTCACTTATGATTTGCCTGTGATGTTAATCCTTTTATGCACCTTGTTTTGCTTAGGATGACGGTAGCATTATAATGTGATCCCTCACTTATATTTCAAGATAAATTGTGTTCTCCCCGAGTGTGCACCATTGCAAAAGTTCGTCGTGTTGAGACACCACGTGATGCTCGAGTGTGATAGACTCTATTTTCACATACAATGGGTGCAAGCCAGTGTTGCACGTGCAGAACACTCGGGTTAAACTTGACGAGCCTAGCATGTACAGACATGGCCTTGGAACACAAGAGACTGAAAGGTCGAACATGCGTCATATAGCAGATATGATCAACATGATGATGTTCACCATTGAAACCACCTCAACTCACGTGATGATCAGACTTGAGTTGGTGAATTTGGATCATGTATCACTCGAATGACCGGAGGGATGTCAATTTGAGTGGGAGTTCTTAAGTAATATGATTAATTGAACTCATTATCATGAAAATAGTCAAAGTGTATTTGCAAATTGTGTTGTAGATTACTATCTCACGCTGTAGCTCCCTTGAATTTTTATATGTTCCTAGAGAAATACAGTTGAAAGATGATGGCAGCAGTATTGTGGACTGGGTCCGTGATTTTAGGATTGTCCCCATTGCTGCACGAAAGGCTTATTTCCTTAATGCACGGCTCGGTGGGCCACCACCATTGCGTCGTCTGTAAATGTTGTGAACATATGACAGGCACGTTCCGGTGACTACTTGATAGTTTAGTGCGTCAAGGAACATATGAGATGTTTTGAACGTCAAGGAACATATGAGATGTTCTAAGAGCTGAAATTGGGATCTCAAGCTCGTGCCCACGTTGTGAGATATGAGATCTCCAACAAGATTCTTTGCCTGCAAGATGACGGAGAATAGCTCAATCGTTGAGCATGTGGTCAGATTGTCTGGGTGCTAGAATCGCCTTGATTCGAGTGGGAGTTGATCTTCCAGATAATATAGTGATTGATATAGTTCTCCAAGTCACTGTCACTAAGCTACTGGAACCTCGTGATGAACTATAATTATGCCAGGGATGAAAATGATGATCCCTGAGCTATTCGCGATGTTTGACACCGCGAAGGTAGATATCAAGAAGGAGCATCAAGTGTTGATGGTTAGTAAAACCACTAGTTTCGAAAAGGGAAAGGGTAAGGAGGGAAACTTCATGGATGGAAAGTTAGTTGCTGCTCCAGTGAAGCAACCCAAGGTTGAACCCAAACTCGAGACTAAGTGCTTGTATTATGAGGAGAGTGGTCGCTGAAGCGGGACAACCCTAGATACTTGGTAGATAATAAGGCTGGCAACATCGACAGAAGTATATTTGATATACGTGTTGTTGATGTGTACCTTGCTAGTACTCCTAATAGCACCTAGGTATTGGATACCGGTTCAGTTGCTAAATGTTAGTAACTCGAAATAAAAGTTAGAGAATAATGGTTATTCTGTTTACATGAATAATACCTTCAATGGTCATGCACCCAGTGAGAATGGTTTGTTGAAATCTTGATCGTAGTAATACACATGTTCATAACATAGATGCCAAAGGATACAAAGTTAATAATGATAATACCACTTACTTGTGGCACTGCCGCTAAATATCATATTAGTGTAAAGCTCATGAAGAAACTCCATGCTGATGGATCTTTGGACTCATTCAATTTTGAATCGGTTGAGACAAGTGTCATGGGAAAGATGACTAAAGACCCCGTTTTCGGTATGATGGAAAGGGCTAGTAACTTATTGGAAATAATACGTGTTGATGTATGCGGTCCAATGAGTGTTGTAGCATGCAGTGGATATCATTATTTTCTTACCTTCACTGACAATTTGAGTATATATGAGTATATTTACTTAATGAAACACAAGTCTGAAACGTTTGAAAAGTTGAAACAAATTCAGAGTGAAGTTTAAGATCATTGTGACAATAAGATAAAACTGTCTAAGATATGATCGTGGAGGTGAATATTGAGTTACAAGTTTGGCATACAACTTTAGACAATGTGAAAGTTGTTTCACAACTCATGCCACCTGGAGCACCATAGTGTGATGGTGTGTCCGAACGTCATAGTCATGCTCTATTGGATATGGTGTGAAGTATGATGTCTCTTATTGTTTTGCCACTATCGATTTGGGGTTATACATCAGACACAACTACATTCACTTTAAATAGGGTACCATCTAAATCCGTTGAGATGACACCATATTGTTTGGCAGAAACCTAAGCTGTCATTTCTCAAAGTTTGGGAATGCGAC
Source organism: Hordeum marinum (assembly GCA_022496015.1). Taxonomy (NCBI): domain Eukaryota; kingdom Viridiplantae; phylum Streptophyta; class Magnoliopsida; order Poales; family Poaceae; genus Hordeum; species Hordeum marinum. The sequence continues at coordinate 540,871,636 of CM039673.1, read as the reverse complement.
ACTTATGTCATAAGCTTGAACCCAAAGCGGAAAAGTGCATCTTCATAGAATACCCTAAGAACAGTTGGGTATACCTTCTATCTCAGATCCGAGTGCAAAGTGTTTGTTGCTGAAAACATGTCCTTTCTCGAGAAAGAGTTTCTCTCGAAAGAATTGAGTGGGACATATCGTAGACATTTCATCTTCTTGTCACGATGATCTCAAACTTCACTCTGAATTTGCTTCAACTTTTCAAACATTTCAGACTTGTCTTTCATTAAGTAAATATTACCATATCTACTCAAATCATCAGTGAAGGTAAGAAAATAACGATATCCACCACACGCTACAACACTCGTTGGACCGCATACATCAACATGTATTATTTCCAATAAGTCACTTGCCCGCTCCATCATACCAAAAAACGGGGTCTTAGTCATATTGCCCATGAGGCATGGTTCACATGTCACAACCGATTCGAAATCGAATGAGTCAAAAGATCCATCAACATGGAATTTCTTTATGCACTTTACACCAATATGACATTTAATGGAAGTGCCACAAGTATGTGGTACTATCATTATTAACTTTGCATCTTTTGGCATTAATATTATGAACATGTGTATCACAACGATCAAGATTCAGTAAACCATTCTCATTGGGTGCATGCCCATTGAAGGTATTATTCACATAAACAAAATAACCAATATTCTCTAACTTAAATGAAAAAACATATTGATATAAACAGGATCTAACCACGTTCATACTCAATGCAAACACTAAATAACATTTATTTAGGTTCATCACTAATCCCGAAGGTAGAGAGAGTGTGCGATGGTGATCACATCAACCTTGGAAACACATCCAACACACATCGTCACCTCGCCCTTAGCTAGTCTCCGTTTATTCTGTAGCTTTTATTTCGATTTACCAACATTTAGCAACTGAACCGGTATCTAATACTCAGGTGCTACTAGGAGTACTAGTAAGGTACACATGAATAAAACGCATATCAAATATACTTCTGTTGATGTTCCAGCCTTCTTATCTACCAAGTAACTAGGGCAGTTCTGCTTTAGTGACCGTTCTCCTCATTGAAACTAGTGGTTTTACTAACCATCGACACTTGATGCTCCTTCTTTATTTCTACCTTCACGGTGTCAAATATCACGACTAGCTCAGGGACCATCTTATCCATCGCTGGCATGTTATAGTTCATCACGAAGCTCCAGTAGCTTTGTGGCAGTGACTCGGAGAACTATATAAATCACTATCTTATCTAGAAGATCAACTCCCACTTGATTCAAGCGATTGTAGCACATAGACAATCTGAGCACATGCTCACTAATTGAGCTATTCTCCTTCATCTTGCAAGCAAATAATCTTGTTGGAGGTCTTGTCGTGGTTTTATCACGGAAGATGTCCGGGTGAACGGACTTAGATTCGAGGACATCGCTAACGGGGTGGACTCAAAGGGGTTAGTTGGGATGAAAGACACGGATTTACCGAGGTTCGGCTCCTCAAGTCGAGGTAATAGCCTACGTCCTGCTTGTGTTCGTATTGCTTGTGTATCGATTACAAGGAGCTAGAAGCTTGACCTAGTTCTCGATCACCCCTCCTCTAAGTCGCCCCGGGTCTGCCTTTATATAAGAGGCCAGGACCACCGGGTCGTTACAATTGCTAACCGAGTCTCTCTCTATCTTCTTGTCCAAGCTGTCTATGAGTCGGCTTGCACTCCCGGGTCTTCTCCATCCGGGCCGTTTGTACGGCCCACACCTTGAGCCGCCTATCTTCCTGGGCCACCATTCTTATGGCTCACCTTTGGGCCGGCTCACGAGCCAGCAACATGACTCGGAGCCTCCGGGGCGGGTCATATCGTGGGGTCATATCCCCAACATTAGGCCCCAGGTTGAATTGAGCTTGCTCACTTCATCCTTCTCTTCCGTTTTTTGGCGAGTCACCCGGAAATGACCCGGCGTGACGTCATGAGATCTGCTGACGTACCACCGAATCTTTCATTAACTGTCATCCTGAGAATCGAGGCGCCCGCCTCGATCAAACGGTGTTGTCGCCTGGATTTTTGCGCCTTCCTTAATTCCTTTTTAAATATGACCTGTGCGGGTCGGAGTTTTCCATCCTCGTGCTCGTGCCTCTTCTTCTTCTTCCTGTTGTCGCCGCTCCAGCGTCCTCATCGTCCGGTGCCGTCTTCATATTTGCACCGACCGGGCCGCTGCATCACCCTGATACGGACCAGATTTCTTCTTCTGCCGCCGCAACATCTCCGGTGATTTCTCCTTTTTCTTTAGATCGCTCACCGCCGTAGTAGGGTTCCGCCGTAGCAGGGCTCCACCATAGCAGGGCTCCGGCACCGCCACCACGAGTATATCTCGACGTCGTTGTTACTTTTAGATCGCGCTCTCGCCCCGCCACCGCACGCGGGCCGGCCGCGCGTAATGCGTGGACCGCGATAGCCCCGCTCCATTTTCTTTCTTTCTGTTGTTCATCGCTAGGTCTAGATTTAAATCCTTTTTCGCCGCTTTTGTAGATCCATAGCCATAGTGATAGTTTGCAGAATCTTTTTTTAGGACTTCGCCGATTTTTCAATATTCCTTTCCTCTATTGAGTCGCTAAGCTTCTCCGGCTCTCATCAACCGGGTCTTTCCACTTTATCCGTAGAGCCCTTAAACCTTTAAGCCGTCAAAAATATTTGCTTGCGCTTCGACTCATCGCGCCTTTTATCTTGCACAACACTTAAGCTGCCAATCTGTCTCGTGTGTCCAACTCATGCAAATGGGTTGGTTCTTGCGTTACGGAGGAGTACTTAGCAGGCTACATTGAAGCGGGTACTCTTCCTCCCAAAGAGGTTCTCAATTGGCGGGTTCCGGGCAACGAGACCCGGCCTTCTCCCCAAAAAGGAGAGATAGTAGTCTTTGCTGATCACATCGAGCGAGGGTTTGTGCCGACTGGCTCTAAGTTATTCTAGGACGTCCTTCATTTTTATAAGCTGCATCCTCAAGACTTGGCACCCAACTCTGTTTCCAACATCTGCAACTTCCAATTTCTCTGCGAAGCTTATCTGCTAAGTAAGCCGTCTGTGGGGTTCTTTCGAGAATTCTTCTACGCCAACCGCCAAACTGAAATGAAGGGTGGCCCGAGTCTGGAGCTGGGTGGCATTTCTATTCAACGCCGCCGAGACATCATCTTTGCTGCTACTCCAATGCCGAGTCACCCAAAAGATTGGAATAACACATGGTTCTATTTCCCAGAGACCTCTCCCGAGAAAGAGCACTCATTGGAGGGTTACCACCCCTCCCGGCTTAGGACAGACACAGAGCTTCCCGGCCGGCTCTCAGCCTCGGAGCGTGCCAGATATGAGCCATTCCATGCCAAGATCAAAGCGCTCCTGGCCAACGGCTTAATAGGATTGGATTTGATCTGCTGCTAGATTTCCTGGCGGATCATGCCTTTAAGCCGCAGAGGTCGGCTTATGTGCGAGTATGAAGGCAAATATGACAGCTCATTGTGCTTCAGCGAATCAACACTGTCAGAGGATGATATTACCACTACCATCCGGATCCTTGTCCATGAGGCCTCCGGCTCATGCAGTGCCATCGGCCTGGCGCCTTTCTGTGTCAATAATCCGGCTCCCGATGTAAGTTAATTTCTTCCCATCCATCTCTTAGATGTTGTTTGTAGTTTGTTGATTTGGTATTCACTCTCCGGGTCATTCCTATAGGCCGACTTAGACTTCTGGAGGAAGGAATATGTTGCCCCTCCGAAGAAATCCAGGAAGAAGGTCGCAACTAAGAGGGCTAAAAAAGATGCCCCGTAAGATAATTTGCTTGACCCGCCACCATCATCCATCTCAGAGGTAAAAATTTAACTGCTTTGTTTGATCTTTTACCTTCCTGCTTTATTAATGCTTGTTTTATGCGCAGGATGAAGTAGAAACCAGCTGTGCTAATGCTCCTGAGGTAAATTACGTTTCTTCCGGCTCAGAATGTTTCGTCCCCCCAAAGCCGCGGCGGGTTATCAGAAAAGTTCCTCTTTCTCACCCTCTTCCTTATCTGGCTCCCAATTTTCTCTTAAAAAAGCAACACCAAGTCGAGCATCGACAGACTCGAAGCACCGGCTCTACTGAGCTCATGTCCGGGCTACCAAACTCTCCGGCTCCAAAGAAACGCCCCGCCAAGGTTTAAGTCTCTTCTTTTCCTTTGACTTTCCTTTGTAAACTTGATACTTTCTTCACCTTTCTGTTCTATTCTTTTCAGAAATCTCCTTCCTCTGGCGACTCTTTGGCGTCAATTCTACCACCGCCCAAGATCAATCCGCTGTGAGCATTCCTTACTATGATATCTGGATATTCGGCTTTTAATATGATAGCAACGTCTGCAACTACTGATCCTTCTATTTTGTAGTGCTCAAGCTAAACGTCGCAATACCAACAAGCCCTCCTCCGGCCCAGTTATCCAAGAGCCGGAGCCCGAACAACCGGAGGAGGCTAAAGCAGAAGAAAATCCACCAGCTGCATCCATAGAGCCGACTGCTGCTGATATCATCATGGAGAGCCCTCCAAGGGCTCCTTCAAAACTGGCGACTCCTGCCAAGACCCCTGAAACTCCAGCTATTGTTATCACCGGGTCTGGTCATCAAATGCCTCTGGATCATGTGTTGACCAAGCATACAGAGCAGCTGAAGCCTCGAAGAAGCTGAACTTTGACTCTTCGTGTGAGAAGATGACAATCGAAGAGCTCCACACCGGGTATATAAACTGGGTTACCACCAGCCGGGATCTGGAACTTCGGTTGGTCTCTTTAACGAAGACAAAATATGCGGTACCTTTCCTTCTTACCATATCCTTACTTAGCCCCCAAGAGCCGGTTTAACATACTCAATCGTTGAACCGGGTCTTCGTTTAACTTTCTGTTAGAACAAATTCATAGTCATTGTCCCCTAGAATCGGTCTTAATTTGCCAAAGATGAGTCGGATCTTCCTTTAGATAACTTAAACTGCCATTCGTAGCCCCCAAGGGCCGGCTCAAGCTTGACGAAGTTGAGTCGGATCTTCTATTTAGGAGTAAATCAAAGAGCTATAGTGTAGCCCCCAAGTTCCGGTTTAACTTCGAAGAAGATGAGCCGGAATTGCATTGCATACTGAAAGATCAAGCATGCATTAGCCCCCAAGTGTCAATTATATTGCTTGCAATCTGTTTGAGACTTGCATAAATTTGCTTTTAATACTCGTCCTATATTTTGATGTCTTATAGGAAGCTTTAAACGAAGCCGGCTCTCAATTGTCTGATCTGAAGGCGAATTTAGCGGCTCAACAAGAGGCCTGCAGCGTCTCTGACGAAAAGTGTCGGCTGCTGTCTGAAGAGCTGGTTCATATTAAGGCGAATCTTGCTTCTTTAAAAGATTCTACTGAGTTGGAGAAAGCCGCATTGACCAAATGAGTTGATGATGCCGACCAGCGGCTGACAGCCGTGGCGGATGAGCTTCAAGGCCTAAAGTGTCATATAACCAAGATGGCCGCCGCTCTCTTTGGTAAGTTCTTACTCACTTCATGTTTCCAGCATGTCTCATTCATCTGTTGTGATGGCAACTCATCTTGATTTGTTTTGACTTTTACAGGCCCCAGAAGCTGGCAATTGGCTGCAGATAGCCTTTTACCCCTGAAGGCTAGTTACACCTTTGCAGAACAGCTTTACTGCGGCGCTATTTTCACGATTAAGACGGTTCAATACAAGGACAAGATCCCCACCACTCTGAAATGTGTCTTGGAACTCTTCTCCACAATGCCCAAGCAGATAGAAGATCTGAAGAAGTCCGCCTTCCACCAAGGAGCCATCGCTGGATTGAGCCGGGCTCTGGCCTTCGCCCCCGAGCTAACGCCGGCTAAAATGATGGATGGTTACCCGTCCAAAAAAGATGACGACTCAGAATTCACCGAAGAAGATTACATCCGGTGTGTCAAAGAGTCGCGTTATCTGGCCTCTGTACTAGGGGATGAAGCTGACTTGAGCACTTATCAGGCAGCTTATGATGCAGAGGAGAAGAGGATCCGCGGGCCTCTCTACGAGTGGAAGGATCTGACACCCGCCCGCAGTAAGGATCTCTTCCCTTGTGAGCTTGACGCGTCCCCTTTGCTTGAAGGGTCTTTTGCTGCTCTGGCTGACTGTAATTGGGAATTGGGAAATCTCCAGATAAAGCCAGCAGAAGACCCGGAGCAGGATGAGCCGGCCAATACCTAAACTTTTTTCTTTTAACCTTTCTGAGCACAGACTCATGTAATGACCCGCCATGAGCGGTTGACAATGCCTTTTGCTCCTTCTGAGAGTAGTTTTTGTAATAGAGTAAGCATGACGCTGCCGTTTGGCGGCTGTATATATTTTCACCTCTCTGTGTGCACTTTCCTTCTCTCTGTGTTTCAATTTAATGTGTTGCCGGCTCTCCATGGATATACCTTGAGCTTTTCTGATGAGGGGTGTCTGTCTTTGAAGACGCCATTCCTTCTCCAGAATATTAGAGCCGAATAATCTCTTTGAAAACTCAATTTTTGTCAACTGGAGCAACATGGCTCCGATTCTTGTCGGATGAATCCATTAAGGAGCCGATTGTCGTAGGATAATGTAAGCTATACCTGATGGTAAGAAGCCTCTATCGACAACTGCGGCTATTGATGAACCAGAAGCGGCTTAAAGCCGGCTGTATGAAGGGTAATGTAAGCTATACCTGATGGTAAGAAGCCTCCTTTTAACAGCAAATGTTGTATGTGCGAACGCCGGCTGTTGATGGGAGATGTAAGCTATACCTTAAGGCAAGAAGCCTCCATCGACAGCCACATCTAATAATCAGCCTGAGACGGCATAAAGCCGGCTGTTTGAAAGGAGATGTAAGCTATACACGAAGTCAAGAAGCCTCTTTCAACATCTACAGTTGATAAGCAACTGTGGTTTGCCGTAAACGCCGGTTGTTAGGGTGAGATAAGCGAACCCTTTGGTAAGAAGCCCCCTTCGACAACCGCGGTTAATAAGTAACCGGAAGTGGCATAAAGCCGGCCATTAGGGTGAGATAAGTGATACCCGTAGGTAAGAAGCCCCCTTCGATGGCCGCAGTTGATAAGCAACTGGAATTTGGTGTACACGCTGTTGTCTTAGGGTCATGTAAGCTATACCAAAGGTAAGAAACCTCCATCAACAACAACGCTTAATGTAACCAAACTAGGCATAAAGCCAACTGTGCAAGGGAGATGTAAGCTATACCCGGAGGCAAGAAGCCTCCTTGCAACAGTTTAATAACAGTTGGCTGTGCAAACGAGATCTAAGCTATACCCGAAGGCAAGAAGCCTCTGTGCAACAGTGCTTTAATTGGGCATAATGCTGGCTGTGCAAGGGAGATGTGAGCTATACCCAAAGGCAATAAGCCTCCTTGCAACAGCGTAAAAGCAGACTATACAGGGGAGATGTGAGCTACACCCGAAGGCAAGAAGCCTCCCTGCTATAGCGCTTGATAAGTCATAAAGCCGGATCAGCCGTTTTGACGGAGAACAAAGCACTTTAACTTAAAATTTTGAGCCGGCAAAATTTCATCTTGATTGCACAAAGGTATACATAAGAGCACAGGCCCCAGTCTTTGTGGGGATGCTAGCTTTTACTCATGTGAGCATGATATATACAATTATAGAGGCTTTCAATGCCTTCTAAGTAAAGTATGGTCACAAATGTGCGACATTCCATGACCGCAACGTCTCTTGACCCGCGGTTTCCGACTCATCTCGGATATCAATGAGGTAATATGACCCATTGTTAAGGTTTCTGCTGATCACAAAAGGCCCCTCCCATGGTGGTGATAACTTATGCATTCCAGATTGGTCTTGAATCAGCCGGAGCACCAGGTCACCCTCCTGGAACGTCCGGGTCTTCACCCTGCGGCTATGATAGCGTCGCAGGTCTTGTTGATAAACTGCTGACCTGGCTGCTGCTAACTCTCGTGCTTCATCCAAGGCGTCCAACGCATCTTGGCGCGCTACCTCATTGTCCGTCTCTACATAAGCCGCCACCCTTGGTGAGTCGTGCCGGATATCACTGGGTAGAACCGCCTCAGCACCATACACCATGAAGAAAGCCGTGAAACCTGTAGATTAGTTAGGGGTAGTTCTGATGCTCCATAAGCTGGAAGGCAACTCCTCAACCCAACATCCGGGTTTCTGCTTCAAAGGAACCATGAGCCGTGGTTTGACACCTCTTCAAATTTCCTGATTGGCTCGCTCCGCCTGACCATTAGACTGTGGATGTGCCACGGCTGAAACACCAAGCCGGATATGCTCCTTTTCACAGAACGTTTTCATAGCTCCTTTGGATAGATTTGTTCCATTGTCCGTAATGATACTATGCGGGTAACCAAAGCGATAAATCAGCTTCTTAATAAATTGAACCACTGTAGCCGCGTCACATTTACCGACCGGCTCTGCCTCTATCCACTTAGTAAATTTATCAATTGCCACCAGAAGGCGTATTTTCTTATCCTTGGATCTCTTGAAGGGTCCTACCATATCAAGCCCCCAGACCGCAAATGGCCAAGTGATTGGTATCATCCTCAACTCTTGAGCCGGAACATGAGCACGCCGGCCAAACTTCTGACAGTTGTCACACTTACGGACTAAGTCTTCTGCATCCTTGTGAGCTGTCAACCAGAAAAATCCATGTCGAAAGGCCTTGGCTACTAAAGATTTTGACCCGGCATGATGTTTACAGTCGCCAGCATGAATTTCACTCAAGATCTGCTAGCCCTCCTCTGGTGAGACGCAGCGCTGAAAGACACCCGTCACACTACACTTATGTAACTCACCATTGATAATTGTCATAGACTTAGAATGCCAGGCGATCTTCCTGGCCAGACCCCCCTCCTGAGGTAACTCGCCGCGTGTCAGATACGCCAAATAAGGCATTGTCCAGTCTGGGATGGCATGTAGAGCCGCCACCAATTCCACTTTCGGGTCAGGAATAGCCAGATCCTCCTTAGAGGGTATCTTGACAGTCGGATTATGCAATACATCCAGAAAAACATTAGGTGGTACCGGCTTTCGTTGAGAACCTAACCGTGACAAAGCATCAGCCGCCTCATTCCCGCGACAATGAATGTGATCCACCTGGTACCCCTTGAAGTGACCGGCAATGATATCAACCGCCTGCCGATAAGCCGCCATCCGCGGATCCTTGGAGTCCCAAGTACCTGAAACTTGCTGAGCCACCAGATCTGGGTCGCCTAAACATCTGACCCGGCTTAAATTCATCTCTTTAGTGACTCTGAGACCATGGAGCAGTGCCTCATACTCAGCTGCATTATTAGTACAAGGGAACATTAACCGGAGCACATAAGAAAACTTGTCACCCTTGGGGGAGGTGAGAACAACTCCTGCACCGGACCCCTCTAGCTGCTTGGACCCATCAAAGTGTATAGTCCAATACGTGTTATCCGGCTTCTCTTCGTGGGCTTGACATTTGGTCCAATCATTTATGAAATCCACCAAAGCTTGAGACTTAATTGCTGTACGAGGAACATACTTGATGTTAAGAGGACCCATCTCTAAGGCCCACTTGGCAATCCTCCCTGTAGCTTCTCTATTTTGAATGATATCTCCCAATGGGGCAGAACTGACCATTGTTATCTGGTGCCCCAAAAAGTAGTGTTTTAACTTGCGGTTGGCCATGAAAACTCCATATACTAACTTCTGCCAATGCGGATACCTCTGCTTAGACTCTGCCAAAACTTCACTAATGTAATAAACCGGCCTTTGCACAGGATACTCCTTCCCTGCCTCCTTGCGCTCAACCACAATTGCTACACTGACCGCTCTATTGTTAGCTGCCACATAAAGGAGTAGTGGCTCTTTCTCAACCGGAGCAACTAACACTGGCGGCTCAGTCAACTGTTTTTTAAGAGATTCAAGTGCTTCGGCCGCTGCTTTGCTCCACTTAAACTTGTCTGTCTTTTTCATCATCTGGTATAAGGGAATGGCTTTCTCCCCAAGCCGGCTTATGAAGCGGCTCAATGCAGCAATCCGTCCTGCAAGGCGCTGAACGTCATTAATGCACGTCGGCTCTCCTGAAGAAGTGATAGCCTTAATCTTATCCGGGTTAGCCTCGATGCCCTGCTCAGAGACCAAGAAACCCAAAAGCTTTCCTGCTGGAACACCAAAGACACACTTCGTCGGGTTAAGCATCATCTTGTAGACCCAGAGATTGTCAAAGGATTCTTTCAAATCCTCTAGGAGAGTTTCCTTCTTTCTGGATTTAACCACGATGTCGTCTACGTCAGCATGAACATTTCGGCCAATCTGACTCTGGAGCCAGTTCTGCACACATCGTTGGTAAGTCGCCTGGGCACTCTTGAGCCCGAAAGGCATGGAGACGTAACATAACGCCCCAAAAGGTGTAATAAATGCCGTCTTCTCCTGATCTTTTGTTGCCATCTTAATCTGATGATATCCTGAATATGCATCCAGGAAGCATAAACTTTCACATCCGGTTGTAGCATCAATAATTTGATCGATACGAGGGACTGCAAAAAGGTCAGCCGGGCAAGACTTGTTAAGGTCCGTGTAATCTATACACATACGCCAAGTGTCGTTCTTTTTTAGCACTAGTACCAGGTTAGCCAACCACTCCGGGTGAAAAACTTCCACTATAAAGCCTGCGGCCAAGAGCCGGGCAACTTCCTCCCCAATAGCTTTATGTCTCTCTTCGTTGAACCGTCATAGAAACTGTTTGAACGGCTTAAAATTTGGATCCAAATTAAGATTGTGCTCAGCGAACTCTCTCGGTACACCCGGCATGTCAGAAGGCTTCCATGCAAAGATGTCCCGATTCTCACGGATGAATTCGATGAGCGCGCTTTCCTATTTGGGATCCATGTGAGCCCCAATGATGAACTGCTTGGATGAGTCGCATGGATTGAAATCTACTGCCTTGGTATCATCCGCTGAAAAGTTGAGTGGCGGCTCAACTTCTATCGTAGGCTTCTTCAGCGGGGTCATATCCTCTGGGTCAACGTTCTCCTTGTAGAATTTCAGCTCCTCCTGAGCACAACTAGACTCTGCATATGCCGCATCTCCTTCCTCACACTCGAGAGCCATTTTCCTATTACCGTGAACGGGCCTAGCCATAAATTTGGCATAAGTCGGCCTCCCAAATAGTGCATTATAGGGACTTTTGATTTTGACCACCTCGAACCACAAGGACTCCACCCTGTAATTATACTCATCGCCAAAAGCTACTTCCAATGAAATCCGGCCCACTGGGTATGCCGATTTACCTGGGACTACACCATGAAAAACGGTGGAGGAAGGTTTAAGGTCTTAGTCAAGCAACTTCATCCGCCGAAAAGTGTCATAGTAAAGGATGTTGATGCTGCTACCTCCGTACATAAGCACTTTATTAACCATATAGCCATTCACCTGAGGGGCCACAACTAAAGCCAACCGGCCCGTGTCATCTACCCATGGCGGGTGATCCTCCCGGCTCCACATTATGTTATACTCAGACCACGGTAAATATCGCGGGAGAGCCGGAGCAACCGCATTAACTGCTTGCCTCCGCAACTTCTCGTCTCGTTTACTGTGAACGGTCGTGAATATGTGATACTGTCCAGAACTGAGCTGCTTCGGGTTACTCTGAAACCTGGACTGATTGCGCTGCTGCTGATTGTTGTTATTGCTGTTGTTGCCAGGATGTTGTTGGTGCCCCCCTTGGTTATTCTGACCCGGATGCCCGTTTCCTGAACCGCCGGCGCCAAATCCAGCCCCTGATCCGCCGTGCGTTGAGCCACCAGGCGGGCCACCGCCCTGATTATTACGCGGTTGGGAATGCTGGTTTTTGAATCTCTGCATGATAAAACAATCACCCCACGCATGCAACGCCGGCTTGTCTGGCGTGCTGTGCTCCGGACAAGGCTTCGTAAGCGCTTCTTCTAAATTAAAAGGGCCTCTATTCCTTTTATGAAATGGCCTGAATTTTCCATTCCCCTTGGGATGGTTCTGTCGTGTGTTGGTATTTGCCACTAGTTCTGACCCGCTATCAGCGCTCTTCCGCTTATTCTGATTCCCATTGTTCACAAAACCTTTTCCTTGATTGTTTTTCTTCCCTTGATTGGCTTTCTCATCATCCGAGCCTGGATCCTTGGTGTTATCTGAGTCGGCATACTTTGTCAAGGCCGTCATGAGCTCTCCCATATCCTGACACGTGCGCTTCAGCCGGCCGAGCTTCTGTTTCAGTGGAACAAAATGACAGTTCTTTTCTAAAATAAGCACCGCTTGAGCTGCCGTTATCTGCTCTAAAGAGTGAATAATGGTCGACACCTGCCGGACCCAATGATGGGCCGACTCATTCTCCTGTTGAACACAATGGTCCAAGTTGACAATGGTCATAGGCTGCTTACAAGTCCCCTGGAAATTCTTAATAAACTTCGGTCTCAACTCTGCCCATGAGCTTATCGTCTTAGGCGGCAGACCTTTCAGCCATGTACGAGCCGGACCCTCAAACATCATGATGAAATATTTTGCGCATACCGCCTCACTTACATCCAGCATCTCCATGGACAGCTCATAACTTTCAACCCACGCCTCGGGGGGTAGATCAACTGTGTAATTTGGAACCTTTCGAGGCCCCTTGAAATCTTTTGGTAGTCGTTCACTTCTCAGAGCCGGAGTTAAACATGGCACCCCTACGGCTATGGTACTAACTACTCCCATTGAGATGGAAAGCGCCAGCTCTGGACGGGTTGCCGCTATCTCCGCCTCTCGCCTGTCTCTCGCCTGGTCCGCAAGGGCTTGTGCATCTAGAGCCGCCCGCTCGTCCTCCGGTGGTCCACGATGTGGATGACTGCTGGAACATGCCGGCTGAAAGTTCGAATGGGGAGGGGGTGGAGTGAACCCGGCTCCGGCTGTGAGCATACCTCTCTTGCTGGGCCATGGCTGTCTATAAATATCCAATGGCGTTTCGCACATCCTCCGCAAAGCGTGCTTCATCTAGGATGGGAATCGTCTCAAGCCGGGCGGCCGCTGCCACCATGTTCTCGGTCGGGTTAGAGTAATGACCCACCGGTGTTGGAAAAGGCCTAGGTGAGATTTGGTTATGCTGGGGTGGATGAGTCGCCGGGCGTTCCATCGGGCGGCTTTCCGGCGTGCCCGTAACCCGCCCCGCACCAGGGGTGTTAAAAAGGTTCCTCGCTTTGTAACGTTCTGGCAGACGGGATTGATGCCTCCTTCAGTGCACCGCGGCCGCTGACCTTTGCTCCAGCTCCAGACGGAAAGCATCGGCCTTGATACGCTCCGCTTCTTCTTCCATCCGGGTCTTCAGCTCGACCATCCTTTGTCATTCCTCTGCCATCCGACCCTTGATCCGTGCCACCTCTAGATTCCTGGCTGCTTGATTATCCGATGTTACTTCTGTGGCCATGAGAGCTGTAAGTTCGTCCATCAATTCCACTAGAACCTGAGCCGGCGGCGGCGGTCTATCACCCGCTGCGGCGGCTCCCGCAGTTGTGTCACCGGCGGCTGAAGCCGATCCTGCCATGAACACCGCCGCATGAACCGGGGGTCTCAAAGCATCCGACTCAAAGCCCTCTACCCCAGAATAGGTGTCGTAGTAGCCCCCAAGGCCACCGTTACTGAGCCGATACACTGACTCTGTCTCCCCACTAGAGGACTCATCTTCCGAGCAAACGAGAGTTCCCTGTGACCCGGACGCTTCCAGGTCCATGCCTTGGGTGAAGCCCACGAGAACATGCTTTTGACCTAGATGGGCACGGGTAGGCCGCACAACACTCGTAGATTGGAGACGCCGAGCCGGCTCGACGATATTGGTGCAGATGTCCGGCCCGGGTGTAGATCCATCAACCTTTCCGATGAAAACCTGGATCCCGCCGAACGGAACCTGGAATACATACTCCACAGAACCAGCATCAAGCCCCCAGCCGGCGTCGTCGATGTAGAGCCGGCCACGACGACTCTTGCTCATCCTTCCAACCACGTATCGTTCGAGCCCTGGGAGAGAGCCCTCTGAGAACTCAACACCACCAAGCGCTAGCCCCATGGTGGGCGCCAACTGTCGTGTTTTATCACGGTAGATGTCCGGGTGAACGGACTTAGATTCGAGGCCATCGCTAATGGGGTGGACTCAAAGGGGTTAGTTGGGACGAAAGACACGGATTTACCCAGGTTCGGCCCCTCAAGTCGAGGTAATAGCCTACGTCCTGCTTGTGTTCGTATTGCTTGTGTATCAATAACAAGGAGCTAGAAGCTTGACCTAGTTCTCGATCACCCCTCCTCTAAGTCGCCCCGAGTCTGCCTTTATATAAGAGGCCAGGACCACCGGGTCATTACAATTGCTAACCGAGTCTCTCTCTATCTTCTTGTCCAAGTTGTCTATGAGTTGGCTTGCACGCCCGGGTCTTCTCCGTCCGGGCCATTTGTACGGCCCACACCTTGAGCCGCCTATCTTCCTGGGCCACCAGTCTTACGGCTCACCTTTGGGCCGGCTCACGAGCCAGCAACATGACCTGGAGCCTCCGGGGCGGGTCATATCCCCAACAGGTCTCATACCTCTCAACACGGGCACAAGCCTGAAATCTCAATTCCAGCTCTTGGAACATCTCATATGCTCCGTGACGATCAAAACGTCTTTGGAGCCTCAATTCTAAGTCGTAATGCATGACGCACTGAATAATCAAGTAGTCATCACAACGTGGTTGTTAGATGTTCACAACATCCACAGACGATGCTAGAGGGGGTGGCGCACCGAGCGGTGCATCAAGGACATAAGCCTTAAGTGCATCAATGAGGACAATCCTCAGTCTACGGACCCAGTCCACATAATTGCTACTACCATCTTTCAACTTACCTTTTCTCTAGGAATGTATCAAAATTCAAGGGATCTACATTCACGATCTGGTGATCTACAATAGAATTTGCAAGGACACTTTGACTATCTTCATGATAATGAGATCAATGAATCATATTATTAAAGAGATCCCACTCAAATCAACATCCCTTAGGTTGTCTAAGTGTGACATGATCAAAATCCACCAACCCAAGTCCGATCACCTTATGTTCGACCTTTCGGTCTCTTGTGTTCCGAGGCCATGTCTGTGCATGATAGGCTCGTCAAGTTTAACCTACGTGTTCTGCATGTGCAATACTGGCTTGCACCCGTTGTATGCGAACATAGAGTCTATCACACCCGATCATCACATGGTGTCTTGAAAAGATGAGCTTTCGCAATGGTGCACACAAAGGGAGAACACAATTTTATCTTGAAATTTTAGTGAGGGATCACCTTATAATGCTACCGTCGTCCTAAGCATAATAAGATGCATAACATGATTAACATCACATGCAAATCATAAGTGACATGATATGGCCATGATCTTGTGCTTTTCATCCCCATCTTAAAGCATGGACATGATCTCCATTGTCACCGGCATGACACCATGATCTTCATCATCTTGATCTTCATCAATGTGTCACCATCGGGGTTGTCGCGCCCACCATGCTTCTACTACTACTGCTACCGCTTAGTGATAAAGTAAAGCATTACCTATATTGCGCTTAATGATTGACACACAGGTCATACAATAATTAAAGACAACCCTATGGATCCCACCGGTTGCCGTATTCATCGACATGCAAGTCATGATATTCTATACAAAACATGATCATCTCATACATCACATATATCTCATCATGTAATTGGCCATATCATATCATAGCATACCCTGCAAGAACAAGTTAGACGTCCTCTAATTATTGTTGCATGTTTTATGTGGCCGCTACGTGTATCTAGCAAGAACAATTCCCACATCTTGTGCATAGGCCTCCTAGAGGCTGGCTGCCCAGCCCACTAGGGACTGGTGCGCCACCTCCGGGGGCCACGTGGCCCCTTGGGTGGGTGGGCCCCACTTGGTGGACCCCCGGAACCCATTCGTAACTCCTGATACACTATTGGTAGTGCCCGAAACTTTTCCGGAACCCAAATAGCACTTTCCTATATATCAATATTTAACTTTGTTCCATTCTGGAGATCCTCATGACGTCCGAGATCTCATCCGGGACTCTGAATAACCTTCGGTCACCAACATACATAACTCAAAACTACCGAAACGTCACTGAACCTTAAGTGTGCAGATCCCGCGGGTTCGAGAAATTTGTAGACATGACTGACACACCTCTACGGTCAATAACCAATAGCGGGACCTAGATGCCCATATTGGTTCCTACATATTCTACGAAGATCTTTATCGGTTGAACCTCTATGGCAAGGATTCCGTTAATCTTGTGCGATGTTCCCTCTGTTCTTCGGTATGTTACTTGCCCGAGATTCCATCGTCGGTATCTCTATACCTAGTTCAATCTCGTTACCGTCAAGTATCTTTACTCGTTCTGTAATACAAGATCCCGTGGCTAACTCTTTATTCACTTATCTTGCAAGGATCATTGTGATGTTGTATTACCGAGTGGGTCCTCAGATACCTCTCCGCCACACGGAGTAACAATCTCAGTCTTGATCCATGCCCACTCAACAGACACCCTCAGAGATACATGTAGAGCACCTTTATAGTCACCCAGTTACGTTGCGACGTTTGATACACACAAGGTACTCCTCCGGCGTCAGTGAGTTGCATGATCTCATGGTCATAGGAACAGATACTTGACATGTAGAAAATTATAGCAATAAACTGACACGGTCATATGCTATGTTTATAGTTTGGGTTTTGTCCATCACATCATGCTCCTAATAATGTGATCCAGTTATCAAATGACATCTCATGTCTATGGCTAGGAAACCTTGACCATCTTTGATCAACGAGCTAGTCTATTACAGGCATAGTAGGGACATGATGTTGTCTATGTATCCACACATGTGTCTGAATTTCCGATCAATACAATTCTAGCATGGATAATAAACGATTATCATGAACAAGGAAATATGATAATAACTAATTTATTATTGAATCTAGGACATATTTCCAACAATTTTCACTTGTGCCTTGTGTTTCGCATAACAAAATTGTATTTTTATACTCTTCTCACATTTTTTGGTTTTTTTATATATGAGGAATTTTATTTGAATATATATTTTTCAAAAAATCACTATAAATATCGGATATTTATTTGCAAAATGTGGATGCATCTTAAAGAAATGTCCACACCTTATTAATAAAATGTTGATACATTTGTAAGAATGTTCATGACATTTAACAAATTATTTGAACCATTCAACAAAATTTGCATGACATTTAATCAAATATTTGCACCATTCAACAGAAATATTGACACATTTAAAAGAATCGTGATTTTTTAAATGTTCGTGCTATGCAAAACTTTATTTTTTGGCAAATTTTAATATTATTTATGGCATATATAAAACGGGTTGTACCTATTTAAAAATGTTGAAAACACTTACAAAATATTCACATGTTTATAAAATGTTAACAAATCATGAAATTTGAAAATGTTCACCCATTTTAAAATATGGTCATGACATTTTTAAAATGTTCATGACAATCTCACTTTATGTCTTTCAAAGACCACAACTAAACCCCACCTCTAAACAAAGGAACAAGACATAATCTGATGTACCGCTGGTGGGGTCCCCTCAATATACAACTCGAAAGTATAATAATGGTACTTAATTACCTTGTCAAAAAGGCCGGACGGACACCTTGATGTCATGAAGTTGGATCAAACCATCCCATAGAGTTGTATAGACCGGCGGAGGTATACAAACATTTAAATTAATTTAAATCATAATCTGAAATGGGATGTTAGTGCACTAGAAACAACATGTGTTATTTTGCAATCTTGTACATCATGTCTTAGAATCTAAAAGTTTTTATCGATAATATTTCACTTTTTCACTAGGCAGCACATAAAGGTAATATATAGCCACATTACTCTAATCAACTACCTAACCTTCAAAATGCTCCACTATTTAACCCTTATATATTTCTTATCTCAGAATCCTTATATCTAATTTAAGCTTCAATTAATCTTACAGTTCAGAAGATGTCTTAAACAAACAAATCATCTTCCAAATCAAAATGAATGATCGATGTTTACTGCGAAGAAGATGATATCTTTCTTGTGTACGAATAGAGATACTCAACATGTACACTTGATGAAGAAATATTGGCCCTAGCTTGATTTACGTATGCATCATAATAATTAATTATATATAGGATTACACTAATAGCTAATTTTCTATTCTAAAATAGCTAAAAAAGTTACTTTTCAAACAACATACATGGAAGACATAATAATACTACCAATACATGCACAGTAAAAGTACCGACCATTTCCTCACGAAAAGGGAATTAACTGCTACATGTCTTCAACGCCAAGAAAATGAAAGTAATTAGTGGTTCAACCATACCTATGTGACATGTACAAGAGACCTCTTGGAGATGGACTCGAATTAGCTGCCTCCACGCATTTAGACCAAACAACATCCTATAATAATGGTCAAGGATAATAGTTGTGCCCCTTCCACATTTATGCTCATACCTTGGTTACCAGTTGCCTTTTCCAAAGCTATCTTACCCCAATCATCATTCTGATGCACCTCTTCAGCCTTCAAGGAGCATGTGACCTATCATATGAGTCTTTAGAATGTCTTTCCTCAATATATTTATTTAACCTATCAACATGTTCCTGCTCATACTCTGTACTCCCTTGGTGGATGAAGGCCTCAGGTTTTAGGTTCGAAGATTCACCAAGTTGATTTCCATTATCATTAGTAAGATCCTTAGTATGGAGCAAATCTCCAGCTTTGCCGTGATCATCCGTATTCTTAGGAGGAGAGTCATCTTCCTTGATCTCAACAGTATGAGGAGAAATTTCTTGTGTATCCCACTTGGACCTCCCTTTCGTAGCAACACCAACCGGTTTAACATTATTAGGTTGATGAATAGTGGATGTTAAATGGTCCCAGATAAGGATCTCCCTTCCAGCATATCCAATAATGTTCTTATTCTCTCTGAATGAATAGTCAAAGAAGATGTATACATCCAACCAATTAACATTACTCCAACAATATAAGAATGCACACAAACATTTAGTTGTTATGACTGAAAGAAAGACAGGTTGAACTACAATGCAGATAAAGCACAGATGCGTAATATGTGCAATTGATTTTGATATGAAGAATTAGTTTAAAAAAAATGAGAAGCACACACAGTTGTATGAAAAAGTAGGATCCAAGGCATAGAAAACAAAACAAACAGTTGTATGACAAAGTAGGGCCTCCCTCATAGGGGAAATGGATCCTTCGATCCAGCCAGGACATAAGATATGTCCCAAGAGTGTCTTCAAGCAATATTAAGTGTGGGTGATGTTATGTCCAATGTACATTCCAAACTTCACACTTGATATAGGGGATCACCGACACGCTGAAAGAGAATTGTCTTTTTTGTTTCCCCCCAAACTATATAGGTGAACTAACGTGACAAACATGTGTAGGTAGGAAAACATTCCATTGTTTGGTGCAAAGGAATCTAAAAATCTATCACGTGGTACTAGAGAACTATAATGTTCATCATCACTAGTGTGATACTAGTGTGGAAAAGTATAACATTTACAAACTAATCCATGTGTCCAATCCAAAAATTGTTACTAGTGTGTACCATGGAACTTGTTATCTATTTTATTAAATAGATGCTAAATAATGAACATTCTACAAAAACTAAAGTATTCATGTTGTAATAGGCATATTTATAATAACGATGGTGTATTTGACAAAATTATGCAATCAAAAGGATACCCATAATAACATGCACTAGAACAGTGCCTTTGGAAGGTTATACTTTGAAGGGACGACTCATCAAGGAGGAGGGAAGAAGAACCATGGCAAAACATGGAGGAGGGAAGCAGGATCAAAGGGCATCCGACGGTGAACATGGGAAGTTAGTGGACGGCGAAACTTCCGGATCTCACGCGGGTCAGTGGCTCGGGAGGCGGAACGACACGTGAGCTCATGCGCACTAGATAGGCCTGTTTTTCTGGACAGGGAGATATGATATAGAGAGAGAGATGCAAAGGGAAGGAGAGGGAGAGGAAGAGGGAATGTGGTGGTGCAGGAATCACCTGCAGTCTATGGTGGCTCTCCGACGAGTGGAAAGGTGGCGATGTGAAACAACCATGGGGCAAGAACGATCGCAGATGGTGACGTAGCTCTGGTCGACGGGCACACGACTGGCTTTGAGAGACGAGATCAGGTTGCACCAAGCCCTGGCACATCTATTGTTTTGGGCGAGGAGGCGCTACGATCTAAGGTGTTGGATCGGTTTCCGATGGCTAGATCTAAGTGCTTGTAGCTGCTGTGGTTGGAGGAACGATGGTGGGCTGGCGGCGGTGTTCAGATGCCGATGCGTAGTAGAGGAGAAAAGTGGCAGCAAGGTGGGGGGGGGGACAAGGTATTTGTTCCCCTCCCAATTAGAGTTTTCCCCAAATGAAGGGGAGCCTTCCTTATATAACAAAGGTTTGCAGGGTTTTCGATGGGAAAGATTGCCTAGGGGGATGAGACAAGAAAGAGACGTGTTAGCAAAATCTTTGTTTCTTTCTTTTCATAGGTACCCTGTGTTTCACATAACAAAGCTTTATTTCTACAATTTTCTCTAGTTTTATTCGAATATATATTTTTGAAAATAATCACACGACATGTCGGATGTGTATTTACAAAATTGTTCACGCAGCTTAAAGAAATGCCCACAGCTTTTTAATAAAATATTATACATTTATAAAAATATTTGTGACAATTAAAAATTATTTGAACCCTTCAATAAAATGTCCATGACATTTAAAAAAATATTTGCACCATTCAACAGATAGGTTGACACTTTTTAAAAAAAAACTTGATATTTTTAAAATATCCGTGCCATGCAAAACTTTATTCGTGCAAATTCTGGAAGTATTTATTGCATATATAAAACTGTTTTTAAGCATTTAAAAATGGAAAAAACACTTACATAATATTCACATATTCTAAAAAATCATGAAATTTAGAGAATAACAACCATTTTAAAATAAGTTCATGACAATCTTAGTTTATGGCTTTCAAAGACCACAACTAAAGCCTGCACCTAAATACAGAAAGCAAGACAATGTCGATGGATAATTGATGGGAACATGTCAATATGCAACTCAAAAGCATAATAATGGGACTTAATTACCTTATGAAAAAGGCCCGCGCGGACAACTTGATATCATCAAGTTCGATCATACCATCTCATTGAGTGTATAGACCGATGGAGATATTCATCTAGTAATTGACTTCATACTGACATCTAAAATGGCGTGTTAGTCCACTGGAAATAGCATGTGTTATTTTCTAAAACTTGTACATCATGCCCTAGAATCGAATAGTTGTTATAGATAATATTTCAATTTTTCACTAGGCTTCCCACAAAGGTAATATATACTCACCGTAATCAACCTTTCGACCATCAAAAGGCACCCCGGTTTAACTCTTATATATTCTTATCTTCTTGGAACAACTATCGTTACATCCAATTTAAGTATCTACTAATCTAAAAGTTCAGAAGATCTACTAAATACAAAAAATCATGTTGCAAATTTAAATGAATTACAGATTTCCACAACAAGTAGAATACAAATAACAAAAACAACTTTTCTACTTCTTTCTACAAATTTTACTACAAATAATATGATATGGTGCTCGTGTACAAATAGAGATGTTCAACATGTAAACTTAATGAAGAAATCTAGGCCCTAGCTTGATTTACTTGTACAACATAATCATTACTTCTATCTAGGATTCCACTAATTGCTAAGTTTCAACTCCAGAATATCTCAAAATGTTATTTTGTAAACAACATACATGGAACGCAAAATAAAAGTACCAATACAAGCATAGTAAAAAACTAATCATTTTCCAAACAAATAGGAATTAATTGCTACATGTATTCAATGCCAAGAAAAGGAAAGTAACTAATGGTTCGTTCAACCATACCTACGTGACTCATTCCAAAAACCTCTTGGAGATGGACTGCAAGTGTGCTACCTCCATGCATCTAGACAAGATGATATTCTAGAAGAATGACCACGGCTAACAGATGTGCCCCATCCATTGCGACATCTCCTGTCGTCAACATTTCTACACATACCTTGGTTACCAATTGCCTTTTCCAAAGCTAAATTACCCTAGTCATCATTATTATGCACCTCTTCAGCCTTCTAGGAGCATGTGACCTATTAGATGACGCTTTAGAATGCCTTTCCTTCATATCTTTATTTAACCTACCAGTATGTTCCTTCTCAAACTCGGTGTTGCCTTGGTGCATGAAGGTATCTGATTTTAGGTTGGAAGATTCATCAAGTTGATTTCGATTATTGTTAGTGACATCCTGACTTGCGAGAAAATCTCCATCTTTGCGTCTGTCACTTGTATTCTTTGGAGGAGAGCCATCTTTGCCTATCTCAACAATAGCAGGAGAAATTTATTTCTTATCCCATGCGGACCTCCATTTCCTAGGAACAAAAACCATTTTAATATTATTAGACTGATTAATAGTGGATGTTAAATAGTCCCATATAAGGATCTTCCTTCCAGTTTACAAAAATGTTCTAATTCTCTCTGAAATAGTCAAAGAATATGCATATAATCAACCGAAAAATATTACTTCAACAATATATGCCCGAGACAGACAAAGAGGTAGTTATATGACTGAAAGAAAGATCGGTTGAACTACAATGCAGATAAAGCATAAATGCATAATATGTGCAAAATATTTTGATATGGAGGATAAGTCAAAAAGAAAAAATGACAAGCACATACACTTGTATGACAACGTATGATACAAGGTACACAGAAAACATGTTCTAGAGGGGCAAGTATTTTCTCTCATAGGGGAAAGAGCTCCGGCTATACAGCTGGGACGTGGGATATGTTTGAGAGTGTCTTAAAAATATCACATGTGGGGCATGTCATGTCACATGTACATTCCAAATCTCACACTTGATATAGGGGATTTTTACAGACACACGCCGAAAGAGAATTGTATTTTTTATTTTCCTTCAAATTCTATAGGTGAAGTAAAGTGACACACATGTGTAGATACAAAAACATCCATGCTTTGGTCCAAAAAAGCAAAAAAAAATCTATCACGGGGAAATAAAAAACTATAACATTCAACATCAGAAGTGGGATACTAGTGTGGAAAAGTATAACATTTACAAACTAATCCATGCGTCCAATCCAAAAAAATACTATAGTGTACCATGGTGCCTATTATCTACTCTATTAAATAGATGCTAAATACTGGACCTTTTACAAAAGCTGAAGCATTTATATTGCAATAGGCAAACTATTAATAACGGTGGTGTATTTGACAAAATTATGCATCTAAAAAGGATAACCATAATAACACGCACCAGAAGACTACCTTCGGAAAATTATACTTTGAAGGACGGATAAGGAGGAGGGAAGAAGGATCAAAGACCATGTGGTAGTGAACTTGCCACATTTGAGGGATGCTGCTTTTTCGGATCTCGTGTGGGTGTATGGATCAGGAGGCGGCATGACACGTGAGCTCATGCGTCAAGCTCGGGTAGAGCGAGCACCTGGGTTTCTAGACAAAGACATCTGAGATAAGGAAATATGGAAAAGGAAGGGGAGCGAGAGGAATATGAAATGCGGTTGCGCAGAAATCACCGGTAATCTTTGGCGGAGAACATACATTGTGGAAAGGTGGCGATGCGAAACAATCGTGGGGCGAGGAGAATCTTGGGCAATGACGCAACCTGGGTCGACGGGCGCAAGACTGGCTTGGAGGGCCGGGATTGGGCTGCCCTTGGCCCTGGTGCAGTTGGGGGTTGGGCGAGCATGTGCTATGATCTAAGGCGTTGGACTAGCTCCTGACGATCAGATCTAAGTGGTTGTGGATGGTGTCGCTGGAGGAAGGGCGGCGGGCTAGCAGCGGCGCACATATCCCAATGTCTAGTGGAGGAGACAAGTGACGGCGGCGTAGGAGAAAAAAAAGGTCCCGCCCCCTCCTAACTAGGGTTTGCTAGACATGGGAAGTAGAGGCTTCATTATATAGCAAAGGGCTTCTGGTTTTTGTTTGGGCTGGTTTTGGATGGTTTTTGGCAGGACACTATTAGAATGTCGATCAGTAGTCCCAGTCGGGATGTGCCTTTAGTACCGGTTCCCCAACCGGTACTAAAGAGTCGGAACTAACGGTCCAGACCTTTAGCATAGGAAGGCCCACCACGTGGCTGCCTGCGTGGGCTGGTGGTGGAGGATCTTTAGTACCGGTTGGTGATACCAACCGGTACTAAGTGTTTTTTTCCGCTTTTAATTAGGTTTTAGTTTTTCTCCCTATTTATCGTGTTTCCATTCATTTCAAATTTATTTTACGGTGCTACATACTGTAAACATTAATCACACAAGTTGATGCATATATATATTTAATATAATATACAATATCTCATACACAGTATATATACAAATGGAATTACACATCCATATATATTCTGGACTTATAACTTAAGGCCCAAAACCCGGCCGGGACTAGCTAGCTAGTGCTCTGGATGAAATCTCAGTTTTCTACTACTGGTTTGCTGGCATTATTGAGGCGGCGGTAAGTAATAGTGCTCTCTGTTTACATCAATGACATGTTGAAGAAGAAATGTCGCAACTTCCTCTTGAAGTGCTACAAAGCGTTTCTCGGGTGAGAGCTTCGACATCATCTGCCAAACCTGGAGTTGTCTTTCACGTGCTTCTCTGCGACGTATACAGCCTTCGGTCTGGATGCGAATGTTCTCACAGAGGAAGTATCCATATAAATTTGTCCCCTGTGGCTGCTTCGTGCACTTTGCAAAAGAATAAAATTCAATAAGATAATTAATAATCAAGCATTATAATGGTATTGAAACTAGAATTAAAGAGATGCGCGGACCTAGTAGTACTACTTAATTACCTGCATCTTTTTCCACTTCAGCTTCGGTTTCCATTGACGACTGTGATGGTTTTTTCTATCATCTTTTTCCAAACACTACGTGGCAAAGAAAAAGAACGAAAGAGTTATTATAATTACTTTTGATATCAGGAAATAATGAAAGAAAGCAAGGTCGATAAACATTGAAATTATCGTTCTATCCTAAAATACAAGTCCACGTATGATTGTTCTAGTGTATCTAGTGAGTCGTACACTTGAACAAGTCCATCCGCGAGGATAATATTTAGAAGGATATAGTGGTCTCTACGTAGAAGTTTATATAATTAAGCAGGCATGCATATAACTCATCAACTACACTTGACAGCGAGCTAGTAAGTAAAAATAGAATTTGTAGTATACAAGAGAGTAAACACTCATCTCATGTTGTAAGGAAATATTATAGTAGATTTGGTATTCATTAGTGCCTTTAGAAAATTTTCCAAGATATCTTGTGTGTCCTTGGCATAATGTTTTACAACATGACCATGAACGGTACTTGGGTCGATGAACCCAATGTCATCGATTCCCTCTTGTTTCAATTCCCACATCTTCAATCTGCATAATAGCGTACAAAAGAACATATATAGTGAGGATAAGTCAATGAATGATATCTTAGCTAGAGACTTAAATTATTAATGATATAAATCGCCCTACAGACAATAGCAACTGATGAGAGTTTTGTCGATAGAGTCCATGTGGTATAACTGGAAAAGTTCTGAGAATTCAAGACATGTGTCACATCCATTGACGTAATGCTCTTTCCTTACTTTGAACATGATCACCGTCTCCCCTCGCTTTGCTTCACGCAGGTACCAATCATGCAACCGTCGCATCGCAGTTGGTAGTTCCTTGTATTGCACGTGTGTGACAAGTGGTTTTCTGACGGCATATTGCATTGCGTACTCATCTGCACCGTACCCGCGGATTTCCTCAGTGCCAAGGATTTGGCCAAGAGTGAGACCTGCAGCCTCTACTTCTTCAAGGTCGATTGGGTTAGAGATCGATTGCTTGGATTGTTCTTCGAGCTGGAGAACTGTTTTCCCGCTAGTAGTACCACCTGTCGTTGATGTCGTACTTCCCGACTTCTTCCTTGGGCTGGGCCGACTTGTCTGCTCACTTGCCTTCTTAATTTGTCGCTCATAGTCTGTCAGCATACGCTCGACATATGCCGGGGGTCGATCAATAAAGTGTTCCATAAAGTGCTCTTGGACTTCCTTGGGTATTACCTCCTTTGGCGGCACGGTCTTCTTCGCAAAAAAGGCTTTCACTTGGCGATCGCTTTCAATTTTGGTTTCCTCTGGTGTCATGTCGTAAGACAGCTTCCTTTTGGCCGGAGGCTCGGGTTTCTTCTTTGCTTTCTTCCGAAAAGGACTGCTGATGGCCTTCCTCTTTTGGGAGCCCTGCTAGCGGGATCGCTGCCAGGGTGGAGTCGGCTCACGCGGCGCAGATCGATATCGACGATATGGACTCGCGTCGTGCTCCGTCCTGAGGTTGGGTGGACTCTCGCTGGGATCCATATCAAAGTGGGACGCCTCTCGAGGTGGGGAGGACTGCTGGCGAGGTGGGGAGGACTGCTGACGAGGTGGGGAGGACTGCTGGCGCTATGATGCCTCTGGCTAGGATCCCTTGATGGGGAACATTGCATGGGAAACAAAAAATTTCCTACGCACACGCAAGATCTATCCATGGTGATGAGCATATACGAGAGGGAGAGTGGATCTACATACCCTTGTAGATCACTAAGCGGGAAGCGTTAAGAAACGCGGTTGGTGTAGTCGAACGTCTTCGCGATCCAAATTGCCGAGCGTCCCGCGATCTCATCACGATCTGTCCTGCGATCCAATCACGATCCGTCCTGCGAACTCATAACTATCCGTCTCGCGATCTCATCACGATCCGTCTCGCAATCTTGATCACGGTCCTTTCGGTCTAGCGCCGAACGAACGACACCTTCGCGTCCAGCACACGTACAGCTTGATGATGATCTCCGCCTTCTTGATCCAGCAAGAGGGAGCGGAGAGGTAGATGAGTTCTCCGTCAGTGCGGCGGCGTTGCAGCGATGGTGGTGGAGGAATTCCAGCAGGGCTTCGCCTAAGCACCGCTGAAAACCGATCTAGAGGAGAAAACGATCTAGAGGAAGAAGAGGGCAGCATGTGGCAATTAGGGTTAGGTCTTCCCTCTAAATCCTCTAGTATATATAGGAGGGAGGGAGGGGAGGAGGCAGCCTCAAACCCTCAATATCTGGCCAAAATTGGAGGTGGAGGAGTCCTACTCCAATCCTATTAGGGGTAGGATTCCTCCTTTCCACTTGAAAACTCTTTCCACCTCTCCACCTTTTGGGTTTTTCCTTATCAAACCTCATGGGCTTTAGTGGAGGCTTCGGCCAGCCCATCACGGGCTGGTTTGTCTCCTCCCACAGCCCATGAGGCCCCTCGGGGTGTGACACCCCTCCCGATGGTCCCCCGGTACACTACCAGCGCTCCCGATACACTACCGATGAGCCCAAAACTTTTCCGACGACCAAAACATGACTTCCTATATATCGATCTTTCACTCCGGACCATTCCGAAGCTCCTCGTGACACCCAGGATCTCATCCGGGACTCCGAACAACCTTCGGTCATCACCATACATAACTCTACACTACCGAAACGTCACCGAACCTTAAGTGTGCAGACCCTGCGGGTTCGAGAACTATGTAGATATGACCGAGACACCTCTACGGTCAATAACCAATAGCGGGACCTGAATGCCCATATTGGTTCCTACATATTCTACGAGGATCTTTATCGGTCAAACCTCTATGTCAAGGATTCAGTTAATCCCGTATGACGTTCCCTTTGTTCTTCGGTATGTTACTTGCCCGAGATTCGATCGTTGGTATCTCCATACCTAGTTCAACCTCGTTACCGGCAAGTCTCTTTACTCATTCCGTAATACAAGATCCCATGACTAACACTTAGTCACATTGCTTGCAAGGCTTGTTGTGATGTTGTATTACCAAGTGGGCCCTGAGATACCTCTCTGTCACACGGAGTAACAAATCCCAGTCTTGATCCATGCCAACCCAACAGACACCCTCGGAGATACCTGTAGAGCACCTTTATAGTCACCTAGTTACGTTGCGACGTTTGATACACACAAGGTACTCCTCCGGTGTCAGTGAGTTGCATGATCTCATGGCCATAGGAACATATACTTGACATGCAGAAATAGTAGCAATAAACTGACACGATCATATGCTACGTTTGTAGTTTGGGTCTTGTCCATCACATCATTCTCTTGATGATGTGATCCCATTACCAAATGACATCTCATGTCCATGACTAGGAAACCATAGCCATCTTTGATCAACAAGCTAGTCTATTAGAGGCATACTAGGGACATGGTGTTATCTATGTATCCACACATGTATCTGAGTTTGCGATCAACACAATTATAGCATGGACAATAAACGATTATTATGAACAAGTAAATATGATAATAACTAGTTTATTATTGCCTCTAGGGCATATTTCCAACATCCCTGACGTTGGACATCGATACTCGGAGGAGCCGGTGGCCTTAGCGCCGATTGTGGAAAGACGATGCAGTCCTTACTCCATAGAATGAGACCACGGCCGGCTTTTGCCAGTGTGGACTCCCCCTCACCTCCAGGGATGTCAAGCAATAGTTCATCATATCCTGGCTCTATTGCGTCCACCGCGACACGAGCATACCCAGCTAGAACCAGATTGAAATGCCAGAGAACATCAGGTGTATTTGGTAAAGCATACCCCGTCGCGACCCGCATGGGTATGTTCTTCATTTTCTGGATTAGTCCACAAGATGTCTTCTCGGTGATATCATCCACGGGGGTGTGACCCAGCAGTGCCCCCGTGGAATCCACGCTGCTTTTCGGTGGTGTAGATGGGACGGGTTCCGATGCCTCCTGCTGCGGAGTTTCCCTTTGCTGGGTCAGTACCTGTATCTACAGCTGCTGCTGCTCGTACTTCTGTTCCAACTTTGAAAGTCGGTCTGCTTCCACCTTTTTTTTTCTCGAATGGCTTTTATAACTGTCCTTCCATCCCGCAAACCCCTCGTACCACGGAACAACGCCCACGCCTCGTGTTCGTGCTCCGTGTTCGGGATTCCCGAGGGCGCGTGTAAGCTTGTCGTTCTATCTATCGGGGTGAAACCGCCCTTCTTGGGCAGCTTTTATTGCTTCAATCAACTCATCTGATGCATGCTTCAGACTGGCCAGTGCAATAATCTTCCCTGTTGCTGGGTCCAGCTTTCCCCCATGCGCAAAAAACAAATTCCTGCACCTTCGGGGCCAGTTGAAGGTTACTGGAGTGATCCCTTCAGCATGCATCTTATTCTCTAATGCATCCCACTTAGGAATGGCTGACTTGTATCCACCTGTCCCTAGTTTATGGTGATACTTTTTTTCTCCGCATTTATCTTATTCTTTGCCGACTTCTCCATAGCAGCTTCCGATGTCTTGTACTCAATAAATGTGTCCCAGTGATTCCTTACCTTCTCGTATATTCCTCTGAATTCGGGCGCCTTCTGGCCTCTAGTGTTGTACTCGGTCCATAATCTTTTCTTCCAAGTCTGGAACGCGTCGGCCATCTTATAGAGAGAAAACTCCTTGACTTTGTCCCTTTGGCGCTCCGAGAGAGAATCTGGTAGGATGAAATGCTCCATGAGATCTCGCCAAAGGGCATCTTTAATTCTTGTATCGACATAATTCACTCCTGGTTTTGGGTTGTTTGGTTGAATCCATTATTGCATTGTGACCGGGACTCCATCCCTAACAACCACTCCGCATTGACGCACAAATGTCTTGGCATTGGCTTCAGGGTGAGTCGGTGCACCATCATGTATGAAAGCATCAAGATTGAGCTTTACGTTGTCGTCCAATATTTTGGCACCGCCTCGTACCTTTCTACTAGATTGGCTCGATTCGGAGGGCTGATAATTAAAAGAAAAAAAGATTTGTTAGTATATATATATATATATAAATCAATTAATATACATGTAATGATCATTAGAGGCTAATATATGTATATACCTCGCCGGACATTGTTAGTTATTCCGGATTTTGGAACATAAGTTGTTCTTCCTCGACCTCACATCCATCACCATAATCGTTCAGATATTGTGAGCCGTCATCATCATGTGATTCACCCAGAAGGTCTGTTGGGTTTTCGGAGGAGCGTATCATGTCGAAGGTGTCCTCTTCATGAGCTCTACCGGTATTGTCCATAGCTTAATAACGAATCCATAATAATATAGATAAAACAAATTAGTATTCAAATTAGCATGCATTCAAGAAGCAAAATAACTGATAGTTAATTAATAATGCATCATCGAATACATATATAGTAGTTCTTAGAAAAGATCTCATCTCATAATCTCGGATAATTGTTAATACATCGGCTAATCCATTGATCTAGCTAATACATCATAATAATACATATATAGTAGCTAATATATCGATCTAGCTAGAACCCTAGCGCCCGACGGATATCGGGCGGGCGGTGGACACCCATAGAGAAGGAACCATCACAGGAACATAGCTCCAGTGAGATCCCTGAAGAATCTGCTAGGTGTTGTCGGACCTGGCCTCCAAAGCTGCCATGTAGCGACGGATGTGCTCGTTTTCCTTGCTAACATGGTACTGTACCACCTCGGTGGGGTACTCAAGCCTCCGAATCGTCCGTGGCCCATGCGGTCGCCACCACAGAACCTCCGGGTCGACGATGGGCTGACTCCTCACCAAGCTGCGCCGCCCGGAAGGCAGCACCTCCCAGTACCAGCCCGGCAGATCCCAGTCCCTGATAGGGCCCCTCGGCTCAAGAAAGTGACCTCCTCCACCGACTAGACGAGGAGTATGCGGGATCGGCATCGTCAACGTCGAGAAGAAACACTTAATTATGAAAATAAATTAAATAAATCTTAGCAAAATTAACACTTAGCATCTAACAAATTAAATAACACAACCAATTAAATAACACTTAGCATCTAACAAAATTAACAAAATTTACACATACCCTAATAACCTAAGAACTTAACTAACTAACTAACTAAACTAACCTAACTAACTAAACTAACAAAACTAACCTGATAACCTAACTAACTAACTAACTAAACTAAACTAACTAACTAAAATAACCTAAGAACCTAACTAACTAACTAACTAAACTAACCTAACTAATTAACTAATTAGCTAACCTAACTAATTAATCTAAACTAACCTAAAGTAACCTAATAAACTAACCTAAACTAACCTAATAAACTAACCTAAACTAACCTAATAAACTAACCTAAACTAACCTAAACTAACCTAAGAACCTAACTAATTATCCTAAACTAACCTAAACTAACCTAAACTAACCTAAGAACCTAACTAATTAACCTACTAACCTAAACTAACCTAATTAAGAACCTAACAAACTAACCTAAACCAACCTAATAAACTAACCTAAACTAATTAACCTAATAAACTAAACTAAACTAACCTAATAAACTAACCTAATTAACTAATAAACTAACCTAACTAACCTAATAAACTAACCTAATTAACTAATAAACTAACATAATTAACCTAATTAACTTAAAACAGGAAAAAATTAAGGTGGGGTGCGGCCAGGCACTCACCGGAGCCGGAGTTGGGTGGGGGCTGCCGGGGCGGCGTCGGGGCGGCCAGCGGGGCGGCGGGCGGCGTCGGGGCAGTGGGCGGCGGGGCGACGCGCGGCATCGGGGCGGCGGGGTCGGGGCGGCGGGCGGCGACGACGACGGATTTCGGCAGCCTGGCGGCGCAATATAAGCTTCTCCCGGTGCGTGTCTCGTATCGGGACGAGGTCTCCACTATTTGTACGTGGAGGACCTTTAGTACCGGGGTGTGGCTCACACCGGTACTAAAGAACCTTTAGTACCGGTGCGAGCCACACACCGGTACTAAAGGTCCACCCCAAAAAATGTGCGGGGTGGTGGACCTTCAGTACCGGTGCGTGGCTCGCACCGGTACTAAAGGTTTTTTAATTCATTATTAATTATTATTTTGAGAAAAACCCTAAACTTTAGAAAATCATAGAAAAAAATCTATGACTCCAATGGAAATAAATAATATATGAAAAAATATCAGAAAAATATAAAGAATCTGTTTATGGCATTTCCATGCATGTTTGAACAACTTAAACTATTGTATAAGACAATTTGATTAAATGGTATTTGAAATGTCATATCTCAAGTTTGAAAAGTAGTACAAATGAACTCTAAAAAGGTTGTAACTTGGCGTGACATCATAATTTCACCCACTTAGCAACTTCTAAAGAGTTGAGAGGGTTACGACAAAAAATGGATGCCATTTGTGTACAAAGTGGACAATCTCTTTCGAAGTATGAGGGTTTTAGACGAAAATTCATCTATTAAAAAGGGATTTCGTTTTTAATAACTTATTTTAACTACATACTTTTGTGTGTTCAATATGCACCATTCAAAGGCACATCATCAATTTTCAACCCTTTTTGAATTCATTTGATATTTTTCATGCATTTAATGATTTATTTTGAGCTAAATGACCCTAAATTTGAAAAGCAGTGCAAATGAACTCTCAAAAGGTTGTAACTTGGCATGACATCATAATTTCACCCACATAGCAACTTCTAAAGAGTTGAGAGGGTTACGGCAAAAACTGGATGCACTTTGTGTACAAACTGTTACAAACATACCATGCTAGAAAATGCATCCATTGTCTTCACATAGAAAGTGATGACGGTGAAGCCGATCACATCCCAGAGTGGGATCTCGCGGTGTAAGACTTTTTCCGCGTGTTTGTCCCTTGCTTATGATTGCGCTGTAACCATGGAGAATCTTCGTCATTTAACATGATGCTTGGGTCAGTCTTCACTCTGAAGGGAAGGATTTCATGAAACTTTTCATAATCTTCTGACATGTCTGTCTTGTCCTCCACTCCCACAATGTTTCTTTCCCCTGAAAGAACTATGTGGCGCTTTGGCTCATCGTATGATGTATTCGCTTCCTTATCTTTTTTTCTCCTCGGTTTGCTAGACATGTCCTTCACATAGAAAAGCTGAGCCACATCATTGGCTAGGACGAATGAGTCGTCTGTGTACCCAAGATTGTTGAGATCCACTATTGTCATTCCGTACCGCGGGTCTACCTGTACCCTGCCTCCAGTATATTTGACCCATTTGCACCGAAACAAAGGGACCTTAAGATCAGGTCCATAGTCAAGTTCCCATATCTCCTCTATGTAACCATAATATGTGTCTTGAAAGTTGGTTGCATCATAGCGGACACCACTGTTTTGGTTGGTGCTCTTTTTATCTTGGGCGATTGTGTAAAATGTATTCCCATTTATCTCGTACGCTTTGAAAGTCGTTATAGTCAAACTTGGTGTCTTGGCCAACCAGTACAGTTCATCTGGAACATCATTGTCATTGATGTGCTTTGTTTGCAACCAACCGGCAAAAGTCTCCATGTGTTTACGTTCAATCCAGGGGTCAGACTACTCTCGGTTCTCGAACCGTACAATATCCTTGTGTTCCTCGATATATGGAGTCACCAAAGTGGAATTTTGTAGAACCATGTAGTGTGCTTGAGTGAATGAATGCCTAGTGTGCCTTTTCCACCCAGTCTCTCCTCATGCCGCGATTCAGGAAGACCAATCGGCTTAATGTTAGGAACAAAGTCAACACAAAACTCAATAACCTCCTCTGTTCCATATCCCTTGGCGATGCTTCCTTCTAGCCTAGCATGGTTATGAACATATTTCTTTAAGACTCCCATGAACCTATCGAAGGGGAACATATTGTTTAGAAATACATGACCCAGAATGTTAATCTCTTCGACTAGGTGAACTAGAACGTGCGTCATAATATTGAAGAAGGATGGAGGGAACACCAACTCGAAACTGACAAGACATTGGACCAGGTCATTCTGTAACCTTGGTAGGATTTATGGATCGATTACCTTCTGAGAAATTGCATTGAGGAATGCGCATAGCTTCACAATGGCTAATCGAACATTTTCCGGTAGAAGCACCCTAAGTGCAACCAGAAGTAATTGCATCATAATCACGTGGCAGCCATGAGACTTTTGATTTTGAAATTTTTTCTTTGCCATATTTATTTTTCCCTTTATATTCCATGAGAAGCCAGACGGGACCTTGATACTGAGCAGGCATTCAAAAAAGATTTCCTTCTCTTCTTTCATAAGAGCGTAGCTGGCAGGACCTTCATACTGCTTTGGAGGCATGCCGTCTTTTTCGTTAATTCTTTGCTTGTCCTCCCGTGCCTTCGGTGTATCTTTTTTATTTCCATACATGCCCAAGAAGCCTAGCAGGTTCACACAAAGATTCTTCGTCATGTGCATCACGTCGATTGCATTGCGGACCTCTAGGGCTTTCCAATATTCAAGTTCCCAAAATATAGATTTCTTCTTCCACATGGGTGCGTGTCCGTTGGCGTCATTCGGAACAGATTGTCCGCTAGGACCCTTTCCAAAGATTACCTGTAAATCCTTAACCATATCAAATATATATTCACTAGTACGGAGGCCAGGCTTCTTCCGGTTATCTGGCTCACCTTTGAAATGGTTGCCTACCTTTCTTAAGATATGCTTGATCAGTAGAAATCGACGATGTCCCAGGTACACATTCTTCTTGCATTTATCCAAATATATACTTTTAGTATTATCTAAAAAATGCGTGCATGCATTGTATCCCTTGTTTGTATGTCCTGAAAGGTTACTAAGAGCAGGCCAATCATTGATGGTTACAAACAGCAACGCTCGTAGGTCAATTTCCTTATGTGTGTGCGCATCCCACACACGTACACCTATTTTTTCCACAACTGTAGAAGTTTATCAACTAGTGGCCTTAGGTATACATCAATGTCGTTGCCGGATTGCTTAGGGCCTTCAATGAGCATTGGCATCATAATGAACTTCCGCTTCATGCACAACCAAGGAGGAAGGTTGTAGATACATAGAGTCACAGGCCAGGTGCTGTAACTGGAGCTTTGCTCCCCAAAAGGATTCAGGCCGTCTGTACTAAGACCAAACCATAAGTTCGTTGCGTCAGCTGCAAAGTCCTCGAACGCCCTTTCAATTTTTCTCCACTGTGACCCGTCAGCGGGTGCTCTCAACATCCCGTCTTTCTTACGTTCTTCTTTGTGCCATCGCAACAACTTGGCAGGCTCTTTGTTTTGGAACAAACGTTTCAATCGTGGTATTATAGGAGCATACCACATCACCTTGGTAGGAACCCTCTTCCTATGGCATTCGCCCTCCACATCACTAGGGTCATCGCGGTGGATCTTATAGCGCGGTGCACCGCATACCGGGCATGCATCCAAATTCTCATACTCCTCACCACGGTAGAGGATGCAGTCATTAGGGCATGCATGTATCTTCTGCACCTCTAATCCTAGAGGGCAGACAACCTTCTTTGCTTCGTACGTACTTTCAGGCAATTCGTTATCCTTTGGAAGCATCTGCTTTATCATTATCAACAATTCTTGAAATCCCTTGTCAGTTACACCATTCTTCGCCTTCCATTGGAGCAATTCTAGCGTGGTACCCAGCTTTTTCTAGTCATCTTCACAATTTGGATACAATAATTTCTTGTTATCCTCTAACATGCGTTCCAACTTCAACCTCTCCTTGTCACTTTCGTAGTTTCTCTTTGCATCAGCAATGACCCAACCCAAATCATCAGCGGGCTCATCTGATGCCTCTTCTTCAGCTTCCCCCATTGTTGTATCGGCGAAAGGATAGTTGTCATCATCTTATTCTTCTTCATTGTCTTCCATTATAACCCTTCTTTCTCCGTGCTTGGTCCAACAGCTGTAGCCGGACATGAAACCGGACTTCAGCAGGTGGTAGTGAAGGGTTTTTGAGATAGACTAATTCCTATCATTCTTACAATCACGACATGGACAACACATGAAACCATTCTGCTTGTTTGCCTCAACCACACGAATAAAATCATGCAGGCCATTAAGAAACCCTAGTCGGTCATCGTACATCCATTGCCGGCTCATGTTCATTACACAACATCGAAGTGACCAAATTAATACAATTTCATCATCACATTACAACCAAAGTAGAGCTAGCAGTGACCAAATGTTATTACTGCAAATAATTGATACTTATAGTTCATACATAGATCTCATAAAACAACATACAACTATCTAAAACATGTAAATGCAACAACAAATGCGATCATAATCGCAACTAAGGTAACAATTGAGCCAACAACATAATGATACCAAGTCTCTTTATCAGTGGCATATTTTCTAATCTTTCTAAGCTTCAAGCGCATTCCAGCCATCTTGTTCTTGTGATCATCGACGATATCGCAACATGCAACTCCAATCCCATCTTCTCATCTTCAGTTCTTTTCAATTTTTCTTTCAAATGATCAATTTCTTTTTCCTTTAGTTAGCTTGTCGAGCAGAATTGCATAGTCGGTATCCATTTCTGGTTCAACTACTTCCTATAGATAAAAACATCTAAGTCAATTTGGTGGCATAATTAATTGTCACATACATTAGATGATGTGTGAAATAGTTATAAAAGATAACAACATACCACATCTGAATCATAGACTGGACGAGGGCCGACGTGGGTGCATACCATAACCAGGACACTATAGAATAACTAACAATAATACAAGTAAGTAAATCATACACGCAGCTATCTAAATCATACAAGTAATTGTTTTTAACAGAAATGTTTTAAGAAGAACAAGAGGCTCACCAAGGTGGCCGGTGCCGCGACGAGACGGTGTGAACGATCGACGGTGGTTAGGGCGGGGATGAGAAGGCACCAAATAAACCACACCTACACATATGCAACCTAACAAGTTAATTTGAGCTCAAATTGCATATAAATCAAATAAACTCTCACATAATGATCACTCCTCCAAAACCTAGCTAAAACCCACAAATCACATATCTTTGAGCATACCACAAGCTAATCTAGCAATGAGAGATGAAGGAGCAAAGTTGCTAACCTTTATGAACACTTGGATAGATGGGGTGCCTTTAAATCTTGACAAATCCTTGGCAAAATGGAGGATGAGCTTCGAGCAAGAAGAAGAATAGGGGAGAAAACAGAGAAATGAGAGCCCCTTCGATCGGCTGCGGACGAAGTGTATATGTAGGAAGTCTTTAGTACCGGCCGGTGACACCAACCGGTACTAAAGGTTGCCCTTTAGTACCGGTTGGTGTCACCAGCCGGTACTAAAGATGCACGCGGGGCCCATGTCTCACCAAAAGCCTACCACGCCCCCTTTAGTACCGGCTCATGACACGAACCGGTACTAAAGATCGCTCACGAGCTGGTACAAAAGGTCGCGTTGCTCCTAGCCGTTGGAGCCGGCACGAACCGGGACTAATACCATCTTTAGTACCGGCTCGTAACCAGACCGGGACTAATGTTTGGGACGAAAGGTCTGTTTTCTACTAGTGGGCTAGATTGTCTAGGGGGATGAGACAGAAAAGAGGCAGCGTTAGTTATTCTTCTTTTTTCTTTATTGTCATTGGTGCCTTGTGTTTCACACAAGGAAGCTTTATTTCCATATTCTTCTCAGATTTTTTCCTTTTCAGAAACTTTAATATAATACATTTTTCCAAAAACAATCATTGAACACCGGATCTGTATTTACAAAAGTGTTCATGCAGCTTAAAGAATTTTGAAACCTTTTTAGTAAAATATTCATCGCTTTATAAAAATGGTCATGACATTTAACAAATAATTTGAACCACTCACGAAAAATTCTCGTGACATTTACCAAAATATTTGCACTATTCAACCGAAATGTTCGCACGTTTAAAAAATTCATGATAATTTCTAAAATGTTTTTTGCCATGAAAAACTTTGTTCACGCAAAATTTTAATATGTTTATGGTATATGTATATTGTTTGTGACCATTCAAAAGATGTTCAAAACACTTTAAAAAATATTGACATGTTTATAAAAGGTTTAAAAATCATGAAATTTTCAAAAATGAGAAACCATTTTAAAATATTTTCTTGACTATCGAAAAATGTTCATAAAAATCTCACTTTAGAGTTTTCGAAGACCACAACTAAAGCATGCCCTAAGTTCATTTCCATTATCAATAGTGACATCCTTACTAGGGAAAATAATCTTCAACTTAGCAGCGATCGCTTGTATTTATAGGAGGAGAGTCATGTTCATCGATCACAACAATATTAGGAGAAATTTCTTTTTTGTCTCACTTTGACATTACTAGGTTGAGGAACAGTAGATGTTAAGTAGTCACATATAAGGATCTCCCTTCCATATTATCCAACAATGTTCTAATTATCTCTGGAATAGTCAAAGAATATGTATACAGTCAACCAAAAAACATTACTTCCTCAATATAAGCTTGAAATAAATAAAGAGGTAGTTGTTCTGACTCAAAGAAAGACACGTTAAACTACAATGCAGATAAAGCACTAATGCAAACTATGTGCAAAAGATTTTGCATGCAGAATGAGTCAAAAAGAAAAAATATAACAAACACATACAGTTGTATAAGAAAGTAGGATCCGAGGCATAGATTACTTTTTCTTCTATAGAGGCATTTTTTTTTCTCATAGGGGAAAGATCTCCTTCTATGGAGCCAAGACAGTGGATATGTCCCGAGAGTGTCCTAAACCAATCTCACATGTGGGACATTTCATGTCACGTGTACATTCCAAATTTCACACTTGATACAGGGGATATTTACAGACACATTGAAATATAATTGTATTTTTTATTTGTTCCTGAAATCTACAGGTGAACTGAAGCGATACACATGTGTAGATAGCAAAAATTTCCATGCTTTGGTGCAAATGAAGCTAAAAACATCTATCACCTGGAAATAACGATAAAGTTCAATATCAACAGTGGGATACTAGTGTGGATAAGTATAACATTGACAAACTAATCCATGTGTGCAATCCAAGGATTTTGACTAGTGTGTACCATGGCGCTTGTTGTTTATTCTATGAAATAGATGCTAAATACCAACCATTATACAAAAAATAAAGTATTCATATTGCACTAGGCATCCTTAGAATAACGATGGTAAATTTGACCAAATTATGCAATCTAAAAAGCATAACCATAATAACATGCACCACAAGTGTACCTTCGAAAAATTATACTTTAAAGGGACGGATAAAGGAGGTGGGAGGAAAACTAGGGCAGATCAGGTAGAGGGATTATGGATCAAACGACATTCGGCAATGATTATGCTGCTTTAGAGGGCACCAACGCTTCCGAATATCGCGTGGGATAGTGGATTAGGAGGCGGCGCGACACGTAAACTCATGCGCCAAGCTCGGGCAGACCAAACACCCGGGTTTCTGGACAAAGTGATATGAGATATATGCAAAAGCATGGGGAGGTAGAGGAAGAGGAAATGAGGTGGCACATGCATCACCAGTAATCTTCAGTGGTGCTTCGGTGATGTGAAAAGGAGGCGACGTGAAAAAACATGGGGCAGGTAGGATCTTTGGCGGTGACGCAACTCGGGTCGGTGAGCGCAATACTAGCTTGGAGGGTCGAGCCCTAGTGCAACTGCTGGGTTGGGCGATCAGGCGCTAGAATGTAAGTCGTTGGACCAGCTCCCGATGACAAGATCTACGTGGTTGTGGCTGGTAGGCTCGAGGAAGTGCGACAGGTTGGCCACAAGTCATGGATCCCGATGTGTAGTGGTGGAGACAAGTGGTGGCGGGGTGGGAGTTAAATAAGGGGTTTGTCCTCCTCCTAATTAGGATTTGCTTCAAATGGAAGGAAGAACCTTCTTTATACAATAAAGTCGTTTGGGGTTCGGTTTGGGTTGGATTTGCTGGGTTTTGGCGGGCTAGATTGCCTATGGGGATGAGATAGAAAATGGGCCTCGTTAGTTATTGTTCCTTTTCTTTCTTTTCACTCGTGCCTTGTGTTTCAAATAACAAAGCTTTAGTTCCATATTTTTCTCACATCTTTCTTTGCTTTTTCTATCATTTTAGAACTTCTACTACAATATACTTTTTCAAAAAAAAATATCTGAAACGTCTGATGTGTATTTGCAGAAGTGTTCATGCAACTTAAAGATATGTTCACACCATTTCAACAAATTGTCTACACATTTATAAACATGGTCATGATATTTACAGATTATTTGAATCACTCAACAAAAATGTTCGTGGTATTTAACAAATTATTTCCGCTATTCAACAAAAATATTCACATGTTTAAAAAAAATGATGATTTTGAATATGCTCGTTCCATCCAAAACTTTGTTCACGCAAATTTTAAAAATGTTTATGGCACATATGAAATTGTGTGTAACCATTCAAAAAATGTTCAAAACAATTACAAAATATTCAAATGTCTATAAAAGGTTACAAGTAATAAATTTTGAAATTGTTCGCCCATTTTAAAATATTTTATTGATTATTTAAAAAATGTTGATGAGAACCTCACTTTATGGCTTTCAAATACAACAACTAAATCACACCCCAATCACAAGAACACAACAAAGTCGATGCACCATTGATGGGCTTGCATCAGTATATAAGTCAAAAGCATAATAATGGTACTTAATTACCTTATCAAAAAGGCCCACGCCGACACCTTTGATATCGTCAAGTTGGATCATACGATCCCGTAGAGTTATCTAGACCGATATTTTTCCAATACCTAACTTCATATCGTCATCGTAAATAGGACATTAGTCCACTCGAAATAACATGTGTTATTTTACAATCTTGTACATGATGCCCTTGAATCTAATATAGTTGTTATAGATAACATTTCACTTTTTCACTAGGCATCACAAAAAGGTAATATATAGTCATATTACTCTGATCAACCTTTCGACTGCTAAGAGACGCCACTGTTTAACTCTTATATATTGCTGATCTCCTTGGTACAACTATCATTATATCCAATCTAAGTTGTAGTTAATCCAAAAGTTTAGAAGATCTCTTAAATTAAGAAATCAAAGAGCAAATCAAAGTTAGTTATAGATTTTCACCGCTAGTGGAATATGAATAATAAAAATTAACATCTATAGTTCTTTCTTCTAATTTGTACTGCAAACAAGATGATATGGTGCTTGTGTACGAACAGAGATGGTCAACATGTAAACTCAATCAAGTAATGTAGGCCCTATCTTGATTTACTTGTGAG
This sequence comes from Hordeum marinum, assembly GCA_022496015.1. Lineage (NCBI taxonomy): Eukaryota > Viridiplantae > Streptophyta > Magnoliopsida > Poales > Poaceae > Hordeum > Hordeum marinum. Next base: position 540,830,458 of record CM039673.1, on the reverse strand, counting down.
GCATAATAATTAATTCTATCTTGGATTTGAGTAATAGCTAAGTTTCATCACCGAAATAGCTCAAAATTACTTTTGAAACAACACACATGAAACACATAATAAAAATACCAATACATGCACGGTTAAAATACTGATCATTTTCCTCACAAAAAGGGTATTAATTCCTACATGTCTTCAACACCAAGAAAAGGGAAGTGAGTAGTGGTTCAACCATACCTATCTCACTTGTTCCAAACACCTCTTGGAGATTTACTACAAGTGTGTTGTCTCCATGTATCTGGACTAGACGACATCCCAGAAGAATGACCACGGCTAAAAGATGTGCCCCATCTATCGCCACGTCTTCCGTCATCAACATTTCTATGCATACCTTGGTTTCTAGTTGCTTTTTACAAAGCTAACTTACCCCAACCATCGTTATTATGTGCCTATTCAACCTTCTAGGATCATGCGACCAATCATATGAAGCTTTAAAATGCCCTTCCTTGATATATTTATTGAACCTATCAACACGTTCGCGGGCTCGGTATTGCCTTGGTGCGTGAAGACGTCAAATTTAAGGGTTGAAGATTCACCAAGTTAATTTACTTAACATTAGTGAGATCCTTACTAGGTAGAAAATCTCCATCTTTGCGGCGATCACTTGTATTCTTAGGAGGCGAGTCATCTTCACTGATCTCAACAATATCAGGAGATAATTCTTTTGTATACCACTTGGTCCTCCCTTACCTAGCAAAACCAACCATTTTAACATTATTAGACTGATGAATAGTGGATGTTAAATAGTCTCAGATAAGGATCTCCCTTCCAGTTTGTTCAACAATGATCTGATTCTCGCTGAAATAGTCGGAGAATATGTATATGTTCTACCAAAAACGTTACCTCAGCAATATAAGCTTGAGATACTCAAAGAAGTAGTTATTGTGACTGATATAAAGACAGGTTCAACTATAATGCAGATAAAGCACATATGCAAACTATGTGCAAAGTTTTTTGATATGCAGAATGAGTTAAAATAAAAAACTAACAAGTACATATACTTGTATGACAAACTAAGATCCAAGGCATATAATAAACATGTTTTGGTGGGTTATGTATTCTCGCTCCTAGGGGGAGGATCTCCTTCGATGCAGACGGGACATGAGATATGTTTTGAGAGTGTCTTAAAACAATCTCAAATGTGGGACATGTCATGTCACATGTGCATTCTAAATTTCACACTTGATACAAGAGATCTTTATAAATAAACTCAAAGAGATTTGTCTTTTTTTATTTGCCCTGAATCTATAGGTGAACTAAAGTGACACACATGTTTATATCACAAAAAAAATCCATGCTTCGGTGCAAATGAAGATAAAAAAATCTATCATGTGTAAATAGCTATAATGTTCAACAGCAGTTGTGGGATACTAGTGTGGAAAAGTATAACTGCTAAAAAATAATGTATGTGTCCAATCAAAGAATTTGTACTAGCGTGTACCATGGTGCTTGTTATATATTCTATTAAATATATGCTAAATACTGCATATTCTATAAAAATAAAGTATTCATATTGCAATATGCATATTTACAATAAAGATGGTCGTTTTTTGACCAAATTATGCAATCTTAAAAGGATAACCATGATAACATGCACCAGAAGAGTACCTTTGGAAAATTGTACTTTGAAGGGACGGATAAAGGAGGAGGAGGGGGGACTAGGTTCGATAGAAGAGAGGGAGGACGTATCAAAGGGCAGTTGGAATTTATTATGCGTCATTAGAGGGCGGCGACACTTCCGGATATCGTGTGGGTTAGTGCATCGTGAGGCGGTGTGACCTATGAACACATTAGTCGAGCTAGGGCAGACATAACGATCAGGTTTCTGGACAAGGAGGTGTGAGAAATAGGGAGATGCATAAGTATGGGGAGGTAGAGGGAGAGGAAATGGGGTGGCATACAAATCACCAGCAATCTTCAACGGTGCTTCGATAAGGTGAAAAGGAGGTGATGCGAAACAACCGCGAGACGATGGAGATCTTTGGCGGTAATGCAACTCGGGTCGCCAGGTGCAATACTGGCTTGGAGGGCCAAGACTGGGGTGGCTAATGGGTTGGGCGAGTAGGCGGTACGATCTATAAGATGTTGGGTTAGCCCCCAATGGCCGGATCTAACTGGTTGTGATTGGTGTGGCTCAGGGCGACGGGCTGACTACGGGGCGTAGATCACAATGTGTAGTGGAGGTGACAAACGGTGGCAGGGTGGGGGAACAAGGGGTTTGTCCCCCTCTTCAATAGGATTTGCTTCAAATGGAAGGCAAAACCTTCCTTATATAGCAAAGGGTTTGGGGGTATTTGCGCTGGTTTTGGAGGATTTTTGGCAGCCTAGATTGCCTAGGGGTGTGCTAGGAAAGATGACTCATTAGTTAGTTTCCCTTTTCTTTATTTCCTCTCGTGCCTTGTGCTTGAAATAACAAAACTTTACTGCCATATTTTTCTCACATATTTCTTTGCTTTTTGTAAGTTTTCATAACTTTTATTATAATATTTGTTTTAAAAACACTAAACGTCTAAAATGTATTTATAAATGTGTGCATGCAACTTAAAGAAATGTTCACACCTTTTCAATAAAATGTTTACACATTTATAAAAATATTTATAACTTGTAAAAAAATATTTGAATCAATCAAAAAAATGTTCGTGAAATTTGACAAAATATTCACACTATTCAATATAAATTTTAACAGTTTTAAAAGAAATCGTGATAATTTCTAAAATATTCATGCCATCCGAAACTTTGTTCGCACAATTGTTAAAAATGTTTATGGCATATATTAAATTTTCTGTAACCATTCAAAAAAATGCAAAACGCTTATAAAATACTCACATATTCATAAAGTTAAAAATGATATTTAGAACAAGTTCACCCTTTTAAAAAAATTCATGACATTCTAAAATATGTTCATGAAAATCTTAATTTATGGATTTCAAATACCACAACTAAAGCCCGCCTCTAAACAAACAACCCGACAAAGTCAATGCAACACTGGTGGGGCCACGTCAATATATAACTCGAAATCATAATAATCGTAAAGAATTACCTTGTCAAAAAGGCCCACATGGACACCTCGATATCAACAAGTTGAATCATACCATTCCATAGAATTGTGTAGACCGATTGAGATACTCATCCAATACCGGACTTCATATTGTCATCTAAAATGGGATCGTTAGTCCACTACAGATAGCATGTGCTATTTTACAATCTTGTACATCATGCCGTTGAATCTAATAGTTATTATAGATACAATTTCACTTTTTCGCTAGGTGCCAAATAAAGGTAATATATAGCCAGATTACACTAATCAACCTTTCGACTGTCAAGTTGTGCCACTATGTAGCTCTTATATATTGCCGATCTCCTTGGTACAACTATCGTTATATAAAAATTAAAGTTAAATTAATCTAACCGTTCAGAATATCTCTTATGTAAACAAATCATCTTGCAAATAAAAATAAATTATAGATTTTCACCATGAGTAGAATACAAATAATAATAAACAACTTTTGTAGTTGTGACGAAGATGATATGGTGCTTGTGTACAAAAAGAGATGATCAACATGTGATCTTAATGAAGAAATGTAGGCCCTAGCTTGATTTACTTAGGCATCATAAACATTGATTCCTTCTAGGATTCCACTAATAGCTAAGTTTTAACTCTAGTAGATTGAAAAGTTACTCTTCAAATAACATACATGGCACACATAATCAAAGTAACAATACATGAACAGTAGATAAACTTGTCATTTTCCTCACAAAAAAGGAATTAATTTCTACAATTTCTTCAACTCCAAGAAAAAAGGAATGTAACCAGTTGTTCATCCTTACCTACGTGACGTATTCCAAACACCTCTTGGAGATGTACTACGAGTATGCTACCTCCATGCATCTAGAAGATGACATCCTAGAATAATGACCATGACTAACATATGTGCCCCCAATCGTCTCCACGTCTTTTGTCATCAACATTTCTGCTCATACCTGGGTTACCAGTTGCCTTTTTCAAAGCTAACTTACCACAGTCATCATTATTTTTCACCTCTTCGGCCTTTTAGGATCATGCGGCATATCTGATGGCGGTTTAGAATGCTTTCCTTGGTATCTTTATTTAACCTATCAGTATGTTCATGCTTGTACTCACTAGTAGAAAGCAGACTTTTCGTCCGCCTCATTAGTCGCGGTTGGCTTTTGAACCGGCACAAATGTGATCATTAGTGCCGGTTCGTGGCAGGTATCATTAGTGCCGGTACGTTTCGTACCTTTAGTCCCGGTTCGTGCCACGAACCAGCACTAAAGGTGTGGTTGCAGGCCGGCATCAGCCTGGGGCCCCACGGAAACCTTTAGTCCCGGTTGCTGGCTCCAACCGCGACTATAGGCTAACCTTTAGTCGCGGTTGGAGCCACCAACCAGGACTAAAGGTTCCCTATATTGAAACCCTTCGGCGCCAGCCCGAGCAGAGTCCTCTGTTCTTTCCCTATCCTCTCCTCTCCGTTCTTCCTCTCTTCCTCGAGCTCATCCTTCATTTTTGCCAAAATTTGTTAAGATTTGGAGTCATCCCATCCATCCAAGTGTTCACAAAGGTTAGCAACTTTGTCCTTTCATCTCTTATTGCTAGATTAGCTCTTGCAATGCTCTACAAGTATAGTAATTTGTGGGTTTTAGTTTTTATGTGGTAGTTTATTTGATTTATGCAATTTGAGCTCAAATTAACTTCTTACTTAGCATTTGTAGGTGTGGTTTACTTAGTGCCTTCCCGTCCTCGTCTTAACCACCGTCGATCATCCGCACTGTCCCGTCGCCGGCACCACCTTGGTGAGCCTCTTGTTCTTATCCTTTTTATAATAAAAAAACCATGTTTGTAAGATTTGGTTAGTTACTTGTATAGTTTTCTTACCTATATGGTTGTTTGTTATACATAGTGGCATGGTTTTGAAATCTGTCCCCGTCGGCCCTTGTCCGGTTTATGATGCGGATGTGATATATACTCTCTTTCATAACTCTTTGGTGCATTTTGTGTTCATGACAATTATGCCAATCAAGTTGACATAGATGTTTTTATCTAGGAGGTATGTGAACCGGAGATTCCAACCAACATAGATATTCTTGTCAAGAAGTTAAATTTAGTTGAAAAAGAAAACGAGTATTTGAAAGAAAAATTGAAAAGAGTTGAACAAGAGAAGATGAAACTGGAGTTGTATGTTGACGATGTTGTCGATGATCACAAGATCAAGATGGGTGAAATGCGCTTGAAGATTACAAAATTTAAAAGATATGCCATTGATAGTGAGGCTTGGTATCACTATGCTGTTGGATCAATTGTTACCTTAGTTGCGATGTTGATCACATTTGTTGTTGCATTTAAATGCTTTAGCTAGAGAGTTTGTATGTTGTTTTATGAGAACAATTGTGTATAAACTTTATGTACGAACTTGTATTAATTTGGTATTTTTGGTGTTGTGTAATGAAGATGAGCCGACAATGGATGTACGAGGACCGATGCTCTCCCCAATTCATTAATGGTGTGCATACTTTTCTCCTTGCGGCTGAGGCAGACAAGCGGCCGGATGGTTTTATATATTGTCCATGTGCTGGCTGTAAGAATGATCAAAATTACTCTAACTCAAGAACCATTCATGCGCACTTGTTTGAGTCCGGTTTCATGTCAGGCTATAACTGTTGGACCAAGAACGGAGAAAGAGGGGTCCTAATGGAAGAGAATGAAGAAGAAGAGGATGACAGCAGCTATCCTGGCCATGGGTTCCATGAGTACGATGGTACAACAATTGGGGAAGAAGCTGAGCCGACAATGCAGGAAGGAGCTGAAGAAGAGGCATCAGATGAGCCCGCTGATGATCTTGGTCGGGCCATTGCCGATGCAAAGAGAAACCGTGCAAGTGAAAAGGAGAAGCTGAAGTTGTAGCGCATGTTAGAGGATCACAAAAAAGGGTTGTACCCAAATTGCGAAGATGACAATAAAAAGCTGGATACCACACTAGAATTGGTGCAATGGAAGGCAGACAATGGTGTATCTGACAAGGCATTTCAAACGTTGCTGATAATGTTAAAGAAGAAGGTACCAAAGGATAACGAATTGCCAGAGAGTACGTACGAAGCAAAGAAGATTGTCTGCCCTCTAGGATTAGAGGTCGAGAAGATACATGCATGCCCTAATGACTGTATCCTCTACCGCGGTGAGTACGAGGATTTGAATGCATGCCTGGTATGCTGTGCATTGCACTATAAGGTCGGCCACGATGACCCTGGTGATGTTGAGGGCGAGCGCTCCAGGAAGAAGATTCCTGCCAAGGTGATGTGGTATGGTCCTATAATACCACGGTTGAAACGTTTGTTCCAAAACAAAGAGCATGCCAAGTTGATGCGACGGCACAACGAAGACCATAAGAAAGACAGGAAGTTGAGAGTGCCCGCTGACGGGTCACAGTGGAGAAAAATCGAGAGAAAGTGGAAGGACTTTGCAAAGGATGCAAGGAACATATGGTTTGGTTTAAGTACAGATGGCATTAATCCCTTTGGGGAGCAGAACAGGAATCATAGCACATGGCATGTGACTTTATGTATCTATAACCTTCCTCCTTGGTTGTGCATGAAGCGGAAGTTCATTATGATGTCAGTGCTCATACAAGGCCCAAAGCAACGCGGCAACAACATTGATGTGTACCTAAGGCCATTGGTTGAAGAACTTTTACAACTGTGGAATGGAAAAGGTGTACGTGCGTGGGATGCGAAATTTGAGGATGAATTTGACCTACATGCGTTGTTGTTTGTAACCATCAATGATTGGCCTGCTCTTAGTAACCTTTCAGGACAGACAAACAAGGGATACCACACATGCACGCACTGTTTAGATGATACCGACAATATATATTTGGATAAATGTAAGAAGAATGTGTATATGGGGCATCGTCGATTTCTTCAGAACAGGCATCCCATAAGAAAGAAAGGCAAGCATTTCAAAGGTGAGGCAGATCACCGGAAGAAGCCTCGCCACCGTACGGGTGATGAAATACTTGATATGGTTAAGGATTTAAAAGTAATCTTTGGCAAGGGTCCTGGTGCACAATCTGTTCCGAATGATGCTGACAAACGCGCAACCATGTGGAAGAAGAAATCTATATTTTGGGACCTAACGTATTGGAAAGACCTCGAGGTCCGTTCTGCAATCGATGTGATGCACGTGATGAAGAATCTTTGCGTGAACCTGCTAGGCTTCTTGGGCGTGTATGGGTAGACAAAAGATACGCCGAAGGCACGGGAGGACCAGCAACATATTCACGAAAAAGAAGGCATGGATCCAAAGCAGTTTTAGGGTCATGCCAGCTACACTCTTACCAAAGAAGAGAAGGAAATCTTCTTCAAATGCATGCTCAGTATGAAGGTCCCGTCTGGATTCTCATCGAATATAAAGGGAATAATAAATATGGTAGAGAAAAAGTTCCAGAACCTAAAGTCTCATGACTGCCACATGATTATGACGCAACTGCTTCCGGTTGCATTGAGGGGGCTTGTACCAGAAAATGTTTGATTGGCCATTGTGAAGCTATGTGCATTCCTGAATGCAATCTCTCAGAAGGTAATCGATCCAGAAATCCTACCAAGGTTAGAGAATGATTTGGTGCAATGTCTTGTCAGTTTCGAGTTGGTGTTCCCACCATCCTTGTTCAATATCATGACGCATGTCCTAGTTCACCTAGTCGAGGAGATTGCCATTCTAGGTCCTGTATTTCTACACAATATGTTCCCCTTTGAGAGGTTCATGGGAGTCTTAAAGAAATATGTACAGGACTAACTGTGAGGTACACATGAAAGTGAAGAACTTATCCATGACGGTGGCGGACGGCTATGCTTTAGCAAATCCCCCAGAAGCAACCTTCCATTGCAATCCCATTCCAGCTAGCTATGCTCGTGTCGGGGTTGATGATGTGATGTCAGCATATCACGAGCTATAACTTGACATTCCTGGAGGTGACGAGGAGAGAACACTGGGAGAGGCCATACATCATATCATTCTATGGAAAAAGGGTTGCATCGTCTTTCCAAGGCCACCGACTCCTCCTCCTCCAAGTCCCTCGCTGCGTCTGTCGACTCCTCCTCCTCCTCCAAGTCTGGTACCGCGTCAGCCGACTCCTCCTCCAAGTACGGCACGACATCAGCCAACTCCTCCTCCTCCAAGTCCGGCACCGCGTCAGCTGACTCCTCCTCCAGGTCCAGCACGGTGTCAGCATGCTCTGTCAACTCAGCGTTCTCCATCGCCTAAGCAACAACGAAAGAGAGAGGCCGCAGCTACGACGACTAGCGGTACAACAGCCAAGAAATACAAATATGGTCCAAGCCTCAAGCCTCTTCCGAAGTTGCCTTACCACCTGACCAACGAGGAACTCGACAGCGCAGTGGATGCCAATTTGAAGGCCCATTTTGGACCGAAACTGCCCCAGCCGCCAAAGGAGAAAGTACATGAGCATGTCTCACAACACTTCATTGATATGACTCGACCAGCTCAGAAGGACATAGACTATGTGCGGTCTATCAAGAAGTCATATCTTGTAGGACAAATGGAGTCAAGCTCGAGCTCGAGCCAAGGAGTTGGCAAAAAAAGTGGGAAAACTATCCCCCAGTTGGGAGAACAGGCAGTGCAATCGACCCCCCTGCTCATTTTACAAACACCTGTGAGTACTGCCGCTCGGCCAAAAGTAACCAAAGAACATATTAGGATGGCTAAAGAGGTCGGTGTCAGTGTTGAACAACTCCTAGTCCTTGAGGAAATCCCTGGGCTTAAAGAGTCAGAAATTAAATATCAATATGCCCGCGGCAAACCTCTGGTCAAGCCTGAAGATGTCAAGCTTCTACCAACGAGAATGTACGATTTGCATACGTGGGACATGCAAATAACAGCAAATACCAATGAAGAGTCCCTCATGGTGAGAGTCAAGAAGAGGCATTACTTCAATAAAAAAGATCTGCGGATTCATTATGCAGAGTTGTTTCTGTTATTCAATCAACATGCACTCGACAAATCTTTAGTCAGTTGCTATTGTCTGTAAGTGATTTTTTCTATGATTTAAGTTTCTAGCTAGTTGTGCTCTCGTTCATTACCTGTAATTATCCTCACTATTTTTGTTTCTATGTTTTTATGTACAATGAAGATGTATGAAATGAAACAAGCTGGACGCTATGGCATTGGGTTCATTGACCCAAATACGATTAATCAAAAGATATGGAAAACTTCATATTTGAGAAAAGACAGAGAAAGCCATGCTAGAATTTTTGAAGCATCTAAGCACCCAACCAGAAATAGTACTTTCTTGCAACTTCGGGTGAGTGTTACTATATATATATATATATATATATATATATATATATATATATATATATATATATATATCTTGTACTACAAATTCTACTTTTTGCTTACTAGATGTTAATAAGTGTTGTTGATAAGTTATGCAGTTACCACTGGATCTTGTTAATCATTGAAGTTGACAAGCGAAAAGTTGAAGTACTCGACTCGCTATTAAAGGATCCATCCGAATACGAAATCGTGAGGGGGCTGCTTGACAGGTAATTTCAATCATTATCGCACTATGTCGGCCTCTTTAATTACTTTATTTCCTGGTATCAACTAGTTAATAACTTATTTATTCATTTTATTTGCTGGCGGACAGGGATTGGGCCAAGTTCATCAAACAGGTCTCAGGCGACTGGGCACAACAACTGAAATGGGTGCAACCCAAGGGTAATTAAGTACTACTAGCTAGCTAGTTACGTCCGTGCATCTCTTTAATACTAGTTTGAATATCATTATCATGCTTGGTTAATTATTACCTGATTGAATTTTATTCTCGTAAAGTGCATGAGGCAGGAGCAGGGGACTAGTTTATGCGCATACTACGTTTGCGAGAACATTCATATGATAATGTCTGAAAGGAGCAGAGAAACGAAAGAAATCTTTGGATACCTTTGCCAGAACACTAACCATAATTTTTTTATCATGATCTAGCTAATATATATACACACAAATAATATAGTCATCTTGTAGCTGGCAGAGATGCGGGGCCAGCTCATACCAGAGGCTCGGGTACGAGCAATTCAAGAGGAATTAGCATGATTTCTGGTCGACCAGGTCATAGATCCAAAGGAGAATACCATTACAAGATCAAGAACAAGAAGCAGTAATGTCTACATATATATGTAATGATCCTCAAATTGTAGGAAAATTATATATATATGTATATATATATATATATATATATATGATCGGTTCTACGAGAAATTCTATTTATATTTATATATATGCACAACGTGTGTACAGTATGTAGTAGCGTAATATATGTTTGAAATAAAAATTAATCAAATGGAAAAAAACAAAATTAAAAGGAAAATTAAACCATAATTAATTCATAAACCCCTAAATAATTAAAAGGAAAAATAAAACTAAATACTTTTAGTCCCGGTTGGTGTTACCAACTGGGACTAAAGGTCCCCGAGCCCACGGCGACGTCGGATGCCACGTGGAGGGCATTTGGTGTCGGGTCGTGTTGAAACGGGACTAAAGAGGGTAGGCTTTAGTCCCCACCCTTTAGTTCAGTTCGAGAACCGGCACTAAAGGCCCATACGACCCGCGACTATAGGCCGGTTATGCACCAGTGACTCAATATTGCCTTGGTGCATCAAGGTATCCAATTATAGGTTTGAAGATTCACCAAGTTAATTTCCATTATCATTAATGAGATCCTTACTAGGGAGCAAATCTCCATCTTTGCGTCGATCATTTGTACTCCTAGGAGGAGAGTCATCTTGACTGATCTCTACAATATCATGGGAAATTCCTTTTATATCCCATTTGGACCTCCCTTTTCTACCAACCATTTTAACAGTATTAGGCTGATGGCAATGGGGCCCCATACCCGCAATACTAATGGGGATTTCGTCTATTAGGGTGTTGGGACACGTGGAAATCTTCCCCATGGGTATATTTATGAAACTAATTTATTCCCCATTGGTTACAATGGGGATGGGGGTGGTATCCTATTCCCCCAAAAAATCATCAAGGAGCCCTTTTTTTAACTATGACATTGTGGTCAAAGTTAAATATTCAAAAACAAAATTGTGAACACAAAAAAAAACAAAGAAAACCTTAAACCTACCTCACATCCTCACCCAAGCCTCCACCATGGCCAAGAAGTCAATATGACCTATATCAGAATTAGTAGGACAAGGACACCACCATGAATATATGTTGATTATAGTCTGTCAAATTAAGTATATGAGTATTTGTGTACAGGGATGGGGACCATAATGGGGCCCGTTCCCGGTGAGGCATGGGTATGGGGAAATTTCATCCCGAGCCATGTAAACGGGGATGGGGATGGGATGATGGGAAATAGATAGGTATGACAATGTTCTAGGTATCCCCATAAGGGATTGTCCCCATTGCCATCCGTAGTCCCAGATATGGATCTCCCTTCCAGCTTATCTAAAAATGCTCTGATTCTCTCTCAAATAGTCCACGAATAATATACAGTCAACCAAAAATCATTACTTAAACAATATAAGTATGAGATAGATAAATAGGTAGTTACTGTGACTGGAAGAAAGACATGTTGAACTACAATTCAGATAAAGCACGATGCATACTATGTGCAAAAGTTTTTGATTTGGAGGATGAGTCAAAAAGAAAACAAATCACAAGCAGACACACTTATAGGACAAAGTAGAATCCAAAGCACACACAAAATATGTTCTAGAGGGGCATGTATTTTCTCTCATAGGGGAAACAACTCCTTCTATGCGGCCAGGATAACAAATATGTTTGGAGAATGTCTTAAAAGAATCTCACATGTGGGACATGTTATGTCTCATGTACATTCCAAATTTCACACTTGATAGAGGGATGTTTATAGACGTACTGAAACAGAATTGTCTTTTTATGTGCTTTCAATTCCATACTTTGGTGCTAATGAAGCTTAAAAATCTACCATGTGGAAATAAGGAACTACAACGTTCAACACCATCAGGGGCATACTCGTTTGGAAAAGTGTAAGATTTACACACTAATCCATGTGTCCAATCCTGGAATTGTTACTAGTGTGTACTATGGCCCTCGTTACCTATTCTGTTAAATAAATGCTAAATGTTAATCATTGTACAAAACTAAAGTATTCATGGTAAAATGATAATACATAACAACATGCATCAGGAGTGTACCTTTTAAAATAATACTTTCAAGGGATAGATCAAGGAGGGAGGAAGAACTAGGGTGGAACGAGGAAGAAGGACGAAGGATCAAAGGGCACCTGGCGATGAAGATGCAACATTCAAGGGCGGAGGTGATTCCTCATCTCGCACGGGTCAATGGCTCGTGAGGCGGCATGATGAATGAGCTCATGTGTATGAGCTAGGGCAGAGTGAGCACCTGGGTTTCTATACAATGAGATCTATGATAGAATGTAAAAGCAAGGGGGGAGAGAATATTGTAGCGCATGAATCACTTGGAATCTTCAGCGACGCTCCGACAAGGTGGAAAGGTGGCGATGTGAAACAACCGCTTGTTGAGGAGAATCTCACGCAGTGATGCAGCACGGGTCGGCAGGCATAAGACTGGCCCGAGGGTCGAGATCTGGCTGCTGTGGGTCGTGGCACAACTGGTGGGGTGGGCGAGCAAGCATAACAATCTAAGTTGTTGGATCAACTCCCGATGGTCAGATCCATGTGCTTGTGAATGGTGCAACTGGAGGAAGGGCGACGGGCTAGCAGCGACGCACGAATCATTATGTGTAGTGGAGGAGACATGTGGCAGCAGGGTGGGCAAAAAAAGGGGTTTGTCCACCTCCTAATTAATCTTTGCCCAAATGGAAGGCGAGGCCTTCCTTATATAGCAAAGTGGTTTTGGGTTCTGTTGGGTCTACTTTTCGAGGGATTTATGTGTGATAGATTTCCTATAGGGACGAGACAGGAAAGATGCTTCATTAGCAATTTTTCTGTTTCTTTATTTTTCACTTTCTTTATTTTCACTCGTGGTTGTGTTTCACATAAAAAATCTTTATTTTTATAATTTTCTCACATTTTCTTTGTTATTATATATTTTATTGAAATATTATTTTGAAATCATTGAAAATGTTGGATGTGTATTTATGAAATTGTTCACACCTTATTAATAAAATGTTGATATATTATAAATGTTCATGACATTAAACAAACTATTTGAACTATTCAACAAAATGTTTGGTAAATTTAACAAAGTATTTGCACCATTCACATGAAAACTTGACACATTTAAATAATCTTATTATTTGAAATGTTCGTGACATGCAAAACTTTCTTCGCACAAATTTTAAAAATATTTATGGCAAATATAAAACTGTTTGTAACAATTTCAAAAATGTTCAAAACACTTACAAAATATTCACATGTTTATAAATGTTAAAAGATCAGGAAGTTTAAAATATGTTCACCGGTTTTAAAATATGTTCATGACATTATAAAAAATGTTCATGACAATCTCACTTGATGCCTTTCAAAGACCACAACTAAACCACGCATGTAAACAAAGGATCAAGACAAAGTCGTATGGACAATTGCCGGGGCCTCGTCAATATAAAACTTGAAATCATAATAATTGTACTTCATTACCTTGTCAAAAAGGCCTGCACGGACACCTTGATGTCATCAAGTTGGATAAAACTATCACAGAGAGTTGTATAGACCGACAATGATATTCATCAAGTAACTGAATTAATATCGTCATCTGAAATGGGACGTTAGTCAACTAGAAGTAGCATGTGTTATTTTACAATCTTGCACATGACGGCATAGAATGTAAAAGCTGTTATAGATGATATTTCAATTTTTCACTAGACATCACATAAAGATAATATATAACCACATTACTCTAATCAACCTTTTGACTGTCAAAAGGCGCCAGTATTTAACTCGTATATATTGCTTATCTCCTTGGTATACAAGAAGAGTTACATCCAATTCAAGTTTCAGCTAATCTAAAAGTTCAAAAGATCTTCTAAGTAAACGATGAATCCTGCAAATCAAAATAAATTTTGGATGTTTACTACCAGTAGAATAGAAATAATAAAAAACAAAATTTGTAAGATCTTTATTCTAATTTATATTGCGAATAAGATAATATGTTGCTTGTGCACAAATGGAGATAAACTTAATGAAGAAATATAGGCGCTAACTTGTTCTCCTTATGTAGCATACTCATTAATTCTATCCAGGATTCCACAAATAGCTAAGTTTCAATTCCTAAAGCTCAAATACTAACTTTTCAAACAACATACATGGAACACATAATCAAATGCCAATACATGCATAGCAAAATACCCAATCATTTTCCTCACAAAAAGGTAATTACTTGCTACATGTATTCAACACCAAGAAAAGGAAAAAACTAGTGGTTCAGCTTTACCTACGTTACGTGTACCAAACACCTCTTGGAGATGGACTGCGAATGCGCTGGCGCCATGCATCTAGACCGGACAGCATCCTATAAGAATGGCGAACGATAACAATTATGCCCCTTTCGTTGCCTATCTGCTATCATCAACATTTTTGCTAATACATTGGTTACCAGTTGTCTTTTCGAAAGCTAACTTACCCCCCAATGACCATCATTATGCACCTCTTCAGCCTTCTAGGAGCATGTGACCTATCAGATATCTCTTTAGAATGCCTTTCCTTGATGTCTTTATTTAACCTATTATCATGTTCCTACTCGTACTCGGTACTGCCTTGCTTCATGAAAGCATCGGGTTTTCAATTCGAAGATTCACCAAGTTGATTTCCATTATTATTAGTGAGATCCTTAGTAGGGAGCAAACCTCTGTATTTGCTGCGATGATCCGTATTATTAGGAGGAGACTCATCTTCCTTGATCTCAACAGTAGAGGCGATATTACTATTGTATCCCACTTGGATTTCCCTTTCCTAGCAACACAAGTCGTTTTAACATTATTACGCTGGTGAATAGTGGATGTTAAATAGTCCTAGATAAGGATCTCCCTTCTAGCATATCCAATTACGTTATGATTCTCTCTGAAATAGTCAAAGTGTTAGTGCATCTAGTGCCCCTTAGTGATTTTGGTGTGTCGAAGACTTATAGGTTAAGGTACTATTGTGTTTGTGAGTGTAGACAGGCTCTATAAGTCGATGAGGAGTCTGATATATCCAGAGATTATCGACCCCTGAAAATGTATGTCTTCAACTGAAGACTTTGTTGAAGACTTTGGTTTTCCCTGAAGACTTTGAACATGAAGAAGTTGGTGTGACCTTGAAGATATGAACGAGGACTATGAAGCATGAAGACTTTGTTTTCATAGTTTCATTTCCTTTCTTTGAGTCATAGGAAACATCGGATTGTTAAATGGGGCCGAGGTAATACTAAGGAAAATTTCCAACTGATGCTCAACTCCAAAATCCTCAACCTATACAATCCTTCGAGTGAAGCCTTGGGAAATCTCTTACCGTTTAGTCAAGTTCTTCAGTGACAGAGACGAAGTTCTTCTGGTCTCTGAGAAAATTGATCTGACTGAGGAGTTAGGATTTCGCCAATGCGAATTGCTTACAAGTGAGGAACATGATAAGCCTGAGGACTTTCATAGTTCGAAATTCCGACCGTTGTTGTGCTTAGCGCCAGCTGCTCCCAATCATAACGGTCATATCATTGGGGGCATTTATGTCTTATCATGTTAGGTTGCACCCTAGCTATAAATAGCCAACCCCCACAACCACTAGTTGGTTGGCTGCTCGAAGAGAGAACTGACACTTTTCATTTGAGAGCAACCCATCCTCCAAGGACTTTGAGAGAAAATCATCAGTGAGGAAAACCCACAACCAAACCACCAAACCCAAAGGGATTGAGCATCACTGAAGAAATTCCTGAACCGACGCTTGTTACGTTTGAGGACTGTGCATCCTCCAGACGGTTAGGCGTCATGGTCTAGTGCATCATGCAGTCAATTTGGGATCACGAAGTGACCTTGGTCTAGAGCATCCAGTAGTAAATTGTAGATCGCCAGGTGACCAGTTTGTGAAGGTTTTGGAAGTCTACCCTGAAGACTTACCACGAGCGTTGGGCGAGGACTGTGTGACCTTATCTCAAGGAGAAAGCGGTAAGGACTGTGTGTCCTGGGACTGTGTGTCCTCTGGTTTAAATACCATGCCGCTCCAAACCAGACGTACGAATATCACAACAGTTGGAACTGGGTCATCAAACCACTGTCTTCATCGAGCTACCTGGTTCTATGTCCTCAACCCCTCTATTCCTCATAAACATGTTGATGAAATTGATTGTTACTGTTTGAAGAATTTGACTAAAAACTTCCACAATTTCCTCACCTCAAATTCTTCAAGTTACCTTGTTCATCACTGCGTATCCTATGTCACGCTACTTACTATTTGTGCATGTTTCATTTCATCATGATGACTATGCTATTACTATGTTCCTCATGCACTTGAGTATTTATTCCGCTGCTAGTTATTCATCACATTTCAAATCCGCAAAGTTGAAATTCCTCAAGTGATGAATTTGTAAAAATCTCGTATTCACCCCCCCCCCTCTAGTCCATATAACGCACTTTCAATTGGTATCAGAGCAAGGTACTCCCTTGTTCTGTGTGATTTTGGTTTAATCACCTGGAGTTCTAGTTATGTCGACTACAGGTATGATCAAGGTTTCCGCGGGATGTCCTACCTTTGATGGGACGGACTACCCCTACTGGAAGAACAAGATGCATATGCACCTTGAAGCTATTGACAACGATCTCTGGTACGTTGTGGAAAATGGCGTACCCTCTATCACTCCCACTATTACTGCTGCTGATGTGAAGAGAGCAACTCGACTCTGAAGCGAAGAATATCATTTGTGGCCAACTGAGCAAAGGTCAGTATGGCAGAGTGAGTGCCTTAGAGACTGCTAAGCTTATCTGGGATAGGCTGTCCAAATTCAACGAACGTGTTTCCACTCAACATGACTCTCGTGTTGATGTTCTTCACAATCTCTTCAACCGCTTCAAAAGACTTGACAATGAAAATGTTCAACAAACTTTTTGATCATCTTACTAATATCTCCAATGAGCTTCAAGCACTGGGTGCCACTGATATCACTGACCATGAAGTGGTGAAGAAACTACTGAGATCCCTTGACTCCTCATTCGATACTCTGGCTTTGATGATTCAAGAACGTGGAGACTACAAGTCTCTTGATCCTGCAAATATTCTTGAGAGACTCAATACTCATGAATTCCAACAAGCTGAGAAGAGAGACCTCTACGGGCCAAGCTATGGAAGATCTCGTGCTCTGAAGGCAAAAGCAATTTCCTCATCTTAAGAAGAAGATTCTGATAGCAGCCTTGGTGATCCTGAAGAACTAAGTCAGGAGCTAGCAATGCTCGTGAGGAAATTCCAGAAGTTCTCAAGGAGAGGTGGATTTGGAAAGTCATCAAAAAGTGGTTTGAGGAAATCAGATTCCTCAGAAGACTACAACAAAAGAACCTGTCATCGTTGCAAGAAGCTTGGTCACTTTATCTCTGACTGTCCTCTCTGGGAAAAAGATTCAAAGAAGAAGAAGAAATACAAGGATGATAGTTCTGATGACTCGAAGAAAAATAAGAAATCTTCAAAGTCCTCATCTGCAAGGTCCTCATCTTCAAAGTCCTCAAAGCACAAGAAGAATGGTTCTAGAAAGGCTTGAGCATTCATTGACAAGGAAATGGATTCTAAGGAAGAATCTGAAGAATATGAAGAAGAGGAAGAATCTGAGGTGGAATCTGAATCTGGTGTCGCTAGCCTTGCTCTCGCTACTTCTTTCGTCAGCAAGTCTATCTTCAACGATGAAGAATATGACTACTCCAACGACTCTGACATCATCAATGATGATTATGCTCCTACCTATGGCTTCATGGCAAAAGGCTCAATGGCACACAAACATCATTCCTCTTCTGAATCAAGTGAAGGTGAATCTGATGAATATGTGAAACCTAGCTATGCTAAACTTGTTAAACTTGCCACTAAACAACAAATTGCACTTGAAAAGCTTCAGAAAATGCTAGACAAAAGTGATGATCTGTTGAACGATGAAGTGGATCGGACTCAAACTCTATCTGACGATCTCAAAAGTCTTCGGACAAAGTATGATAACCTTCAGAGACATCATAATGACCTCTTAGCCGATCATGAGAAGCTTTCTTATGAATTTCTTCAAAGAAAGCAAGATCTTGAGAAACTGAGGGTGTCACATGAGGATCTCCAAAGGGAAAATGATTTCTTACTAGCTCAACAGATCAGTACCGCTCAGGAAGAATTTGTTCCACCTTGTTTGAAATGCATCGAACGTGAGACTGCTAATTCTTCACCTGAATGTTCAAATGCTTCTACTGCTGCAAATTCTTCAACTGTTCTAGTGGTCTCAAATTCCTCATCTAAGGATACCACAAGTATCACTGACAAAAATGCAGGGTTGAAGGAATTGTATGTGACAGGCATGTACAAAAGTCTCAAAGGGCATCAAACCCTTTGCGATGTCCTCAACAAGCAGATTCTGAACAGGAACCCTAGGAAAGAGGGTATTGCCTTTGTGAGGAAACTCAATGCTATTAGATCCTACTTGACACCTAAGTAGTACCCCAAAACCTCATGGGTTGTTGCGAAAGGACCTCCTGTAGATCCATCCACTTTATCTGGCTTGACTTGTGAAACTTCATATTCCTCTGATGAGTCACTTGACTCCAACTACAGATTCTTCAAAAATCATAAAGGTGAAGTATTTGCTAGATTTGTTGGAACTAAATGCAGGAATGGTTCACCTATGATGAAAATCTGGGTTCCCAAGAGCTACCTACAAAATCTTCAAGTGAATGTCCTCACGACACCACTTATGAAGAATAGGAACCCCAGATCAAATTCCTCATATGGACCAAAGTCTTCACTTGGACCAAATTCCTCAAATGGTCAAAAATATCATTCTCATGCTAATGCCTCTGTTTCGCAGGGAAAATCTAAGAGTTATGAATATGTGCATTATTCTTCAAACCATTATGTTCATAAGTCCTCGAAGAATTTCTCTGCTTATTCATTTGAGTACTCTAACCCTCGCCCTGTGAAACGAAGCGCACTTGCTTCAATTCCTCCCTTCTCATATGGTGCTCGCAGAATGATGAACTCTTTGCCACCCCTCTATATGTGGGTGGTGAAGAAATTGAACTAGTTTCTTATGCAGGGTCAGGTCTCTAGATGAACTTGAACATCTGATGAATTTGCTGGAGACCTGAGGAAATGCTTGAAAGGACACAAGCTAACTTTGTATAAATGAATTCTTCATTTCTCACGTCCTCACTTGCTTACTATCTTGTGTGATTAAATCCTGACTAATGAAATTGATGTCATATTGTTCATTCTAAAGCATATGAGTTCGTAAGTTGTACTAATTCTTCTGCAGGATGATACTCCAAAAGCTACTGGGTGGCTCCTCGACAGTGGATGCACAAACCACATGACTGGTGAAAAGAATGTACTGATGAATTTGCCACTTGCTCCATCTCATCTGAAGCATATCACCTACGCAGACAAAGGAAAAAAGCAAGGTATTGGGTCTAGGTAAGGTTGCAATCTCAAAGGACCGAACCATGGATGAGGTGATGCTTGTCGAATCCCTTGGGTTCAACTTTATGTCAGTCTCAATGCTTTGTGATCTTGATATGATTGTCGTATTTGGAAAATATAGTTGTGTTGTCATCATGGAATCTGACAATTCCAAAGTCTTCTAAGGCTTTAGGAGAGGAGACTTGTATATTGTTAATTTTTCTACAGGTCCTCGACCTGCCATATGCTTACTTGCAAAGTCCTCAGAAGGCTGGCTGTGGCATCGACGACTTGGACATGCTAGTATGAGGAACTTGCACACGCTCGTGAAGAAAAAGCACGTCATTGGCATCGAAGGTGTCAAATTCCTCAAGGACCACCTCTGTGGCGCATGTGAGTCTGGAAAGATGACCAGATCCAAGCATCCCTCGAAGACAATCATGACCACGACATGACCTTTTGAATTGCTTCACATGGATCTCTATGGTCCCACTCATTACTCCACACTAACAAATTCTTAAAGTTTGTATGACTTTTTCATTATTGATGATTACTCTCGATACACTTAGGTGCATATTATTCTGTACAAGACTGAAGTGCAGGATGTCTTCAAACGATTTGCTTCAAGGGCCTCCACCAACTTCGGCGTCAAGATCAAGCATACCAGGAGTGATAATGGGACTGAGTTCAAGAACACTAATATTGATGAATACCTTGATGAACTTGGTATTACTCATGAATTATCTGCCCCTTATACTCCTCAGCAGAATGGCGTCATGGAGCGCAAGAACAAGACCCTTGTTGAGATGGCTTGCACCATGCTTGATGAATACAATTGATACTACATGCCACATCATCAACGGGGTATATCTTCACAAATTCTTCAAGAAGACTTTGTATGAACTTATGACTGGCAAGAAACCCAATGTAAGTTATCTCAAAGTCTTCGGTGCAAATGCTGGATTAGAGATCCTCACCACAGTTCAAAATTTGCACCGAAAGCACATAAAGGTTTTGTGCTTGGTTACGAAAAGGACTTGCACACCTACAGAGTCTTCAACACCTACCACCACAAGGTTGTTAAAATTGTAGATGTGCGGTTCGATGAAACTGATGGCTTGCAAAGAGAGCACCTACCTTCTATGCTAGATGAACAGTCTCCCGAGGAATCCATTAAGCTGAAGGCTACTGAAGACATCATACCCACTGAGGAAGTCATTCCAACGAATGAAGACATTCATGTTGATACACCTGAAGAAAATGGTGCTGATGAAAATCCTCAACCACGTCAACCTGCTCACCCAAGAGTTGCAAATGAAGTGTAGATTGACAAAATCATCGATGACATCAACACACCAGGTCCCCTCACTCGCTCAAAAGCTTTCGTGGGTACTTTGCCTTTGTCTCTATCATAGAGCCCACCAAAGTTTATGAAGCATTCAAGGAGCCTGAGTGGATTCAAGCTATGCAAGAGGAATTGCATCAATTCAAGCTCAATAACGTGTGGGAACTTGTCAAGCGGCCAGATCCTCGCAAGCATAACATCATAGGTACCAAGTGGATCTACCGTAACAAGCAAGATGAAAATGGCCTTGTGGAAAGGAATAAGGCTCGTCTTCTAGCTCAGGGCTACACACAGGTTGAGAGAATTGACTTTGATGAAACTTTTGCACCTATTGCTAGACTTGAAGCTATTCGCATATTGCTTGCTTATGCTACCAATCATGACATCATCTTATATCAAATGGATGTGAAAAGTGCATTCCTCAATGGTAAGCTTGAGGAAGAAGTATATGTTGCTCAACCCCTAGGTTCTGAAGACCCTAAGCCCTCTATGGCCTCAAGTAGGCCCCTCGGGTGTGGTATGACACTCTGAAGGAATTCCTCATGATGAAAGGCTTCAAACCCGGTTCAATCAACCCAACTCTTTTCACAAAATCCTATGACAATGAACTATTCATATGCCAAATATACGTAGACGATATTATCTTTGGCTGTACTCACAAATGTTACAGTGATGAATTTGCCTATATGATGAGTGAAGAATATCAAATGTCTATGATGGGAGAGTTGAAATTCTTCTTAGGTCTTCAAATTCGTCAGCAAGACAACGACATCTTCATCTCACAAGAGAAATACCTCAAGGATGTTCTGAGGAAATTCGACATGCAAGATTGCAAAGGCGTCAAAACTCCAATGCCTTCACAAGGCCACCTCTACACTGACAAAAATGGTAAAGATTTCGATCAGAAGGTATATCGCTGCATGATTGGCTCATTATTGTATCTATGTGCATCTAGGCCTGATATTATGCTGAGTTTTTGCATGTGTGCCCGATTCCATGCAACACCGAAGGAATCACACCATAAGGTTCTGAAACATATTCTTCTATACTTAGCTCACACACCAACCCTTGGACTATGGTATCCCAAGGTCTCGAATCTTTACCTCGTCGGATACTCTGATGCTGACTATGGTGGAGATCGTGTGGATCGCAAGTCAACCTCAGGCACATGTCATTTCCTCGGACGATCCTTAGTCTGTTGGTCCTCGAAGAAGCAGAATTGTGTCTCACTATCTACTGCGGAAGTTGAGTACATTGCAGCTGGTTCATGTTGCGCTCGGTTGTTGTGGATGAAGCATACCCTCAAGGACTACGACATCAAGTTGAAGAATGTGCCTCTCTACTGCGACAATGAGAGTGCCATCAATATTGCTTACAACCCATCTCAGCATTCCAAGACCAAGCACATCCAGATTTGTCATCACTTTCTTCGAGATCATGTACTCAAGGGCGACATCTCCATCGACCACATTCCCATTGAAGAACAACTGGCCGATATCTTCACAAAGCCCTTGGATGAAAAGAGATTTTGCAAGTTGTGGTGTGAGCTAAATATCTTAGAATCTTCGAATGTTCTTTGAAGAAGGACACATATCCTAACACTTATGCAAAATTGATGACTTAGATGTGCAACACACGAAGTAACGTTTTTATTCAATCAATGAAGAATAACTCTCTAAGTGTAAAGAAATTAATGAAGAATTTGATTCTCAAAACCCTACGACAATTGTACGTGGTGTCTGAAATCATCATTCTTATATGGTGGGTCACGCCACCAACCATAGTTGAAATTCTTCAAAGTTGAGTTTTTTTCGTCATTTTGCAAATTCTTCAAACTTTCAATGTCCTCAAGTTTGCAAATTACTCAACTTTTCAAATTCTTCAACTTCTAAAATTCTTCAAACTATGAAACTCATGTTCTTCATTGATTATATACTTATATATCTGAGCTTTCAATGTCCTCAACAGCATTCACTTATTGCTAATTCTTCAAGCTGATTTTCATCTAAGTGAATGTGATCAGACCCTTTCTCCTCTATGCTAAACTCAACCCATTCTGTTCACAAATTCTTCATATGCGTTCTACTATGAAACTCCTTCAAAGTCTTCATCGTGTCCTTGACAGCTGAAGAATTTGCGAACGGAAACTTTAAAATTTTCAGCGGTTTCTGCTCAAACTGTTCCGATTCCCGCGACTGGAAAACTCACGATCCCCCACTATCACCACCACTCAGAACGTGGGTGACACCTGTCACGTGGAGAGCAAGGGTTAGGGGCAATCTGGTCCAAAATCTTCGGATGGATTGGTTTTCACCTCCACTATAAATACCCCTCCCCTTCCAGTGTGCTCGGTTACTCCTCTTCTCTACTCTCTCTCCCGAGCTCCAACCTAGCACCGCCGTTAAAGTCATCGATGCCGATGTGGAAGAGCTTAACAGCCTCGACCTCGCCGTTGCCGTACTAGCATCGGTCGCGGAAGTCTTCATCCCACCGCTACTGTAGCTATCTCCCTCTGCCAAGCTAGGGCGTGGGAGATCTGGACTGACGAACTTCCTCAATCTCATCTCATAGTTCATCGTCTTCTTCATCAG
This sequence comes from Hordeum marinum, assembly GCA_022496015.1. Classification (NCBI taxonomy): domain Eukaryota; kingdom Viridiplantae; phylum Streptophyta; class Magnoliopsida; order Poales; family Poaceae; genus Hordeum; species Hordeum marinum. The sequence goes on along the minus strand of CM039673.1, from coordinate 540,806,875 downwards.
GGTAAATAAAATTTATTTTTACTGCCCTTATTTGATCTTCAAGATATCCCAAACCTTCAGAAAGGTGTTTATTCTTCAAGAATCTCATTCTAAAGGACCTTACATGTTCGTACACTTGATGACTTTCTCTAAGTTATGATTTTCTTCAAAATTCCTCAATTGTGTGAATCCTCAAAATTTGCACAACTCTGGAACCCAAGACAAAGAACACTTAGTGAAATTCCTCAAGACACCAATGGTCAAATTCCTCTCACCTATTTTTATTGAAAATTTTCTGAGAACGCATCTGACCTCTTCAAATTCCTCGCACCTATACTCTGTTCATAGGTACAACATGTCCGCTGATGAATCACTAGGTTCTCATCAACTTAACTCATTTGCAACGTTTCTTGAGGAAAAACTATGCACTTCTTCAGAGTCCTCAAGAGTTCAAAATCCTCAGTTGAAGAAAATGGGTGATGGGAAGAAACCACAGAAAGGTGGAAAGAAGGCTGAACTGTATATTGCCTTTGAGATTCTTGACCATCTGTATGCTGGCTACTGTACACCTGATGAATCCATACATGGCGAAGAGACGAAAGAACAGAGAAAGATCAGAATTCAGAGGATTGAACGAAGGTGGGTGAGGGAATGGAAGGAGTATCGCTATGTTACTCCCAAATACATGAAGAAATCCGCTCTCAAACCCCCTTGCAATAGGGCTCCTCCTGCTAATGATCAAGTGGTTGAACCATCAAGTGTTGCTCGCGGTGAAGACTTTCCCACTGGGTGAAAAGCGTCAACTCAAACTTCAGAGAACTGCCGAAGCTGCAGTGAAGAAATTCAATGAAGATTCTGCTGCTGCTGCCTCTGCCGGAGCCTCTACAAGTGCTCGTAATAAACCAATAATGAAGAAATCTGTTGTGAAGACAAATTCTTCAACTTCAAAATCATCACAGCAAATTTCTCAAGCTCAAAGGCCTCAGCCCTCAATGGCCTCAGCCGTTGGAACAGTTGCAGCTCAGTCCTCAGTTGCAGCTGCAAAGTCCTCAACCCCTGTGCATCTGGCTTCATGTAAGAGGACTGAGGGATTCTCACATGCTTCAAAGGCCTCAGCAAGTTCCTCGGCACAAGCTAAGTCTTCAACTAGTCCTACAGTGTTGAACCTGAAGAAAACTGCTGGACGAGGTCAAAGACCAAGTCCTCACACAAGCAAAGTCGTGGTAATTGTACCCTCACGATCTGAGGATGATGATGAAGCTGATGATGAAGAATTGGAAGAAATCATCACACAAAGTCAGCAAAAGGCTACTATAGCCGTGGGCAGCTCTGTTCCTCTCATGCTGGATCCCAAGATAATCCTCAACTTCATTGATATATGACATGAGGATCCAAGCACCCCACTTTCCTCACTGAATCTGCCTCTTGGTGTGGACCATGTCCTCACTCACTTTATTGCTGAGGAAAAATGGAAACGAGATCAAGCTCAGAGAGCTAAGAGGAACAGGGCTCGGGAAGAAAAAATTCTGAGGAATAATGTGATGAATTTGACTCCAAATCAACTCATCACAGTTCAGTCTGAAGTTCGCTCCCTCACTGAGGAACAAGAAGGGTATGATGCTGAATGGAAGGGCACCAAAGTGAGATTCGTTAGGGCTGCCCAAGCTGCTATTAAGGACCACAACACAAGGGTTGCAACTCGATCGCAACCACGTATTCCTCAGGCTGATGAAACTGCTCGACCTGCTGATGAAAATGCTCCTGTGGCTGAAGAAGCTCAGCCTACTTATGGCAATTCTCTTGCACCTGAAGGAACAGCCAGCGCTGCTAAAGAAAGTCAGACTGCTGATGACCATGCCAGGACAACCTCCTCTGTTGTGCCTGAAGAAACTGACAGGCCAACTGAAGCTTATGCTGTGCCTGAAGAAACTGAACCCACCAGGACGACTGCATCATTCATATCTGAAGAAACTAAGGCTGCTGAGAAGATGGCTCAAAAGAGAAAAGCATCAACTCCAGATTCCTCAGCTGTGAAGAAACTGAAGACACTGTCAAGTTCTTCAAAAGAACCAGTTGATGCTACACCAATTTCCTCAGCACCAGCCTATCAAATAGTGCCACTCGGGGTTGACTACGCCATCCCCAATGATGATCAAGAAGAGATGGATCAATCTACTGCTACCTTAGAGCAGATTGATGAAGAAATTGAACTGGAAGCAAAAGCTTCAACTCCCCAGGTATCATCGCCTATGCCTCAGCTTACTGCTGAAGAGGTCGGCGTTGAAGAAATTGTAGAGCACGTAGATATTGGCAATATAACTCCAATCATCAATGATGAATATTGGGAATCTGCTCACCCAAATTCCCCAATGACCACACCTGTGTCACTGATTCCTCAGTCCCCAGCCTAGACTGAAGAAATTCATGAAGAATCTACTGACTTGGCTGCCAATGCGACTGAAGAACTTCCAGCTGCATCAGCTGATGACTTTGCTGCTCCAACTGCCACTGAGGAACCTGCACCGCAATTTCCTCAGACTGAAGAAGTTCCTCCCATGCCAAAAGAAATCAAGGGACGCTTCAAGCCAAATCTTCTACCAAAGCCCAGAATGTCGTTCAAAGTCTCAGCGCGCCCCAAATTCATCAAAAGCAATTTCTTCAATGAGCGCATGTTCTTCACTGGACCCAATCCGTATGACTCAGCAAGGGAAGCAGATTCTGGACTCCACTCAGATGAACTACTATGCATCAATCTTGTTCAAAAAGAAGAAAGTCTTCGAGCACCATCAAATTTCTCATGCTGATATGGAAACACTTCCATCATTCACGCCGGTGCTCCAAGTTCTTCACGATGCAGGCATTCTTCCTTTCTGCGTAGACCTCTGCGACTAGAATGAAGAACTCATTCTTCAATGTTATGCTAGTCTGCACATCAATGGAAATTCTTCTGACATCAACTCCTGGGTTTTGGACTGGATGACAGGATCAACTCATTTCACTGCTCAAGCTTGTGAATTACTTCAGACTGTCCCAGTTCCAATTTCTTCAGATGAAGCTCGTCATCTGTTTGATGAATCTGCTCTTCCACATCAACTGATGCAAGTGCTTATGAAGCCTTTGGATCCTGGAAAGCCTCAACGGAAAATCTTCCTTGTGAAGGATTTGCTATATGTGCCAAGGACGTTCTACCGCATTCTCACAAACACTCTATGTCCTTAGAAGGGACACAATTCTGAAGAAGAGGAAGTGGAGGGAGTCATGAAGAATATGATGTTCAACATCATTCATGGGATTCCCATCAACTTCCATGATTTCTTCATCAGGACATTGGCTAGTGCTGCTTTAGCTCCATTTGAACAGAAGCCTTATGCACCTTGGATCATGAAATTCATCAGGGCAAAGTCCTCAGTTCCCTTCAAGGCTGATTTCCAGAATCACTTTGGCTTCCTGCCTCCAATCGAAGTCATCAAGAGCACAATTGACTAAGTGCAAGGAAAAGGCAAGCTGGTTCCTTCTCCACCAATGATGACACTGCAACTCAGGACTCAGAAGCAAAAGCCAGAGCTCAAAAACTCAAGAGTCTGCCCCTCATGTGATGACTGATCACAAGCTTCTAATAAGTCTTCAACAGAAGGTCGATCGCAATCACAAGTGGGTGAAGCATCAACTTGGTTACATTATGCAAAACATGATTGTGACGCAGAACACGGAGAGGTATCTCGGGGCCCACTCGGTAATGCAACATCACAATAAGCCTTGCAAGCAATGTGACTAATTGTTAGTTGCGGGATCTTGTATTACGGAACGAGTAAAGAGACTTGCCGGTAACGAGGTTGAACTAGGTATGGAGATACCGACGATCGAATCTCGGGCAAGTAACATACCGAAGAACAAAGGGAACGATATACGGGATTAACTGAATCCTTGACATAGAGGTTCGACCGATAAAGATCTTCGTAGAATATGTAGGAACCAATGTGGACATCCAGGTCCCGCCATTGGTTATTGACCGTAGAGGTGTCTCGGTCATGTCTACATAGTTCTCGAACCCGCAGGGTCTGCACACTTAAGGTTCGGTGACGTTTTGGTAGTGTAGAGTTATGTATGGTGGTGACCGAAGGTTGTTCAGAGTCCCGGATGAGATCCCGGACGTCACGAGGAGCTCCGGAATGGTCCGGAGGTAAAGATTCATATATCGGTAGTCCTGGTTTGGTTTCCGGAAAAGTTTCGGGCTCATCGGTAGTGTACCGGGAGTATCGGTATTGTACCGGGAGTGCCGGTAGTGTACCGGAGGACCTCCGGGAGGTGTATTTCGACCCCAAGAGGTCCATGGGCTGTGGGATAATAATAACCAGCCCTTAGTGGGCTGGGAAAACAGCCACAAAGGCCCATGGTGCAGGAGAGAAAGTCCTAAAGCAAAAAGTGGAAAATCAGCCAATAGGAGGCAATCCTACTCCAACTAGGATTGGAGGTGAAGTAGGATTGCTCCCACCTCCTATTTCGGCCGACCCAAAGGCCTTGGCTGCCTCTCCTCTCCTCTCCTCCTATATATACTAGTGGATTGGGTGGTTTTTGGACAGAATTTCCGGCCACGTGCTACCCGTTCCACCGGTGCATAGTTTCTCCTCTAGATTGGTTTTCTGCAGCGCTTAGGCGAAGCCCTGCCGGAATTGCTCCACCACCATCACCGGAGCACCGTCACGCTGCCGGTGAACTCTCTCTCCTCTCCACCTCCTCTTGCTGGATCAAGACGGTGGAGATCGTCATCAAGCTGCACGTGTGCTGAACGCGGAGGTGTCATCCGTTCGGCGCTAGATCGGAAGGACCGTGATCGAGATCACGAGACGGGTCATGATGAGATCGCGGAACGGATCGTGATGAGTTCGCGGGACAGATCGTGATCAAGATCGTGAGACGGATTGTGATGAGATCACGGGACGGATCGTGATGAGTTCACGGGACGGATCGTGATTGGATCGCGGGACGGATCGTGATGAGATCGCGGGACGCTCGGCGATTTGGATCGCGAAGATGTTCGACTACACCAACCGCGTTTCTTAACGCTTCCCGCTTAGCGATCTACAAGGGTACGTAGATCCACTCTCCCTCTCATAGATGCTCATCACCATGGATAGGTTTGCGTGTGCGTAGGAAATTTTTTGTTTCCCATGCGACGTTCCCCAACAGTGGCATCATGAGCTAGGTTGATGGTTCGATGAGATCTCGAGTAGAACACAAAAGGTTTGTGGGCGTTGATGCTTAGATTGCTTCCTCCCTTGGTCGTATTTTGGTTCAGCGGGATTGTGAGATGAAGCGGACCGGACCAACATTACTCGTACGCTTACGAGAGACCGGTTCCCTCGACGCAACTTGTTGCCTAGATGGCTTGCGGGTGACAGTTTCTCTCACTTTAGTTGGATCGGATTCGACAAAGGCGGTCCTTAAGAAGGTTGAAAAGAAAACTAGTGTATCACCGTTGTGGTTTATGCGTAGGTGAGAATCGTTCTTGCTAGATACCCATAGCAGCCACGTAAAATATGCAACAACAATTAGAGGACGTCTAACTTGTTTTTGCAGGGTATGTTGTGATGTGATATGGCCAATTACATGATGAGATATATGTGATGTATGAGATGATCATGTGATGTATAGATTATCACGACTTGCATGTCGATGAGTACGGCAACCGGCAGGAGCCATAGGGTTGTCTTTAATTATTGTATGACCTGCGTGTCAATCATTAAGCGCTATGTAATGCTTTACTTTATCGCTACGGTAGCAATAGTAGTAGAAGCATGCAGGGCGTGACAACCCCAATGGCAACACATTGATGGAGATCAAGATGATGGAGATCATGGTGTTGTGTCGGTGACGATGGAGATCATGCCGGTGTTTCGAAGATGGAGATCTTAAACACAAGTTCATGGCCATATCATGTCACTTATGAATTGCATGAGATGTTAATCCTTTTATGCACCTTGTTTTGCTTAGTACGGCGGTAGCATTATAAGGTGATCCCTCACTTGAATTTCAAGATGAACTGTGTTCTCCCCGAGTGTGCACCGTTGCGAAAGTTCGTCGTGTTGAGACACCACGTGATGATCGGGTGTGATAGACTCTACGTTCACATACAACGGGTGCAAGCCAGATTTGCACGCGCAGAACACTCGTGTTAAACTTGACGAGCCTAGCATGTACAGACATGGCCTCGGAACACGAGAGACCGAAAGGTCGAACATGAGTCATATAGTAGATATGATCAACATAATGATGTTCACCATTGCAGCCACCTCAACTCACGTGATGATCGGACTTGAGTTGGTGAATTTGGATCATGTATCACTCGAATGATCGGAGGGATGTCAATTTGAGTGGGAGTTCTTAAGTAATGTGATTAATTGAACTCATTATCATGAACATAGTCAAAGTGTCTTTGCAAATTATGTTGTAGATTACTAGCTCGCGCTGTAGCTCCATTGTATTTTTATATGTTCCTAGAGAAATAGAATTGAAAGATGTTGGTAGCAAAATTGCGGAATGGGTCCGTGATCTGAGGATTGTCCTCATTGCTGCATAGAAGGCTTATGTCCTTAATGCACCGCTCGGTGCGCCACCCCCTCTAGCGTCGTCTATAGATGTTGTGAACATCTAACAGGCACGTTTCGATGACTACTTGATAGTTTAGTGCGTCATGCATTACGGCTTAGAATTGAGGATCCAAAACGTTTTGAACGTCACGGAACATATGAGATGTTCTAGGAGCAGAGATTGTGATCTCAGGCTCGTGCCTTTGTTGCAAGATATGAGATCTCCAACAAGATTCTTTGCTTGTAAGATGAAGGAGAATAGCTCAGTTGAGCATGTACTCAGATTGTCTGGGTACTACAATCTCTTGAATCAAGTGGGAGTTGATCTTCCAGATAAGATAGTGATTGATATAGTTCTCCAAGTCACTGTCACTAAAGCTACTAGAACTTAGTGATGAACTATAATACACCAGGGATAGAAGTATTGATCCCTGAGCTGTTCACGATGTTTGACACCGCGAAGGTAGAAATCAAGAAGGAGCGTCAAGTGTTGATGGTTAATCAAACCACTAGTTTCGAAAAGGGCAAGAGCAAGGAGGGAAACTTCATGGATAGCAAGTCAGTTCCTGCTCCAGTGAAGCAACCCAAAGTTGAACTCAAACCCGAGACTAAGTGCTTCTATTATGAGGTGAGAGGTCGCTGAAGCGGAACAACCCTAGATACTTGGTAGATAAGAAGGCTGGAAACATCGACAGAAGTATATTTGATATACGAGTTATTGATGTGTACCTTGCTAGTACTCCTAGTAGCACCTGGGTATTGGATACCGGTTCGATTGCTAAATGTTAGTAACTCGAAATAAAAGCTACGGAATAAACGGAGAACTAGCTAAGGGTGAGGTGACGATGTGTGTTGGAAATGTTTCCAAGGTTGATGTGATCAACATCGCACGCTCTCTCTACCTTCAGGATTAGTGACGAACCTAAATAAATGTTATTTGGTGTTTTGCGTTGAGCATGAACATGATTAGATCATGTTTGTTGCAATCCGGTTATTCATTTAAGTCAGAGAATAATAGTTATTCTGGTTACATGAATAATACCTTCAATGGTCATGCACCCAGTGAGAATGGTTTGTTGAAATCTTGATCGTAGTAGTACACATGTTCATAACATTGATGTCAAAAGATACAAAGTTAATAATGATAGTACCACATACTTGTGGCACTGCCGCTAAATGTCATATTGGTATAAAGCGCATGTAGAAACTCCATGCTGATGGATATTTGGACTCATCGATTTCGAATCGGTTGAGACATGCGAACCATGCCTCTCGGGCAAGATGACTAAAGGACCCCGTTGGATGGAGCGGGCAAGTGATTCATTGGAAATGATACATGTTGATGTATGGAATCTAGTGAGTCTTGTAGCGTGCAGTGGATATCGTTATTTTCTTACCTTCACTGATGATTTGAGTAGATATAGTGTATATTTACTTAATGAAACACAAGTCTGAATCGTTTGAAAGGTTCAAGCAAATTCAGAGTGAAGTTTAAAGATCATCGTGACAAGAAGTTAAAAATGACCGCGATATGATCGTGGAGGTGAATATCTGAGTTACGAGTTTGGCATACAACTTAAGACAACGTGAAATTTGTTTCACAACTAACGCCCCCTGGAACACCATGGTGTGATGGTGTGTTCGAACATCATAGTCATGCTCTATTGATATAGTGCATACTGTGATGTCTCTTATCGTTTTACTACTATAATTTTTGGGGTTATGCATTAGAGACAACTACATTCACTTTAAATAGGGCATCATCTAAATCCATTGAGATGACACCGTGTGAATTATGGTTTGATAGAAACCTAAGCTGTCATTTCTTAATGTTTTGGGGCTGCGATGCTTGTGTGGAAAATGTTTTCACATAATAAGCTAGAACCCAAAGCGGACAAATGTATCTTCATAGAATACCCTAAGAACAGATGGGTATGCCTTCTATCTCAGATCCGAGTGCAAAGTGTTTGTTGCTAGAACTGGGTCCTTTCTCGAGAAAAAGTTTCTCTCGAAAGAATTGAGTGGGAGGAAGATAGAACTTGATGAGGTTGTTAAACCTTTGTTCAACCAGAAAGTAGCGCAGCGCAGAAAGATGTTTTTGTGAAGCCTACGTTAGTTGAAGAGGAAGTTAATGATGATGATCATGAAGCTTCAGGATCAAGTTACTATCGAACTTCGTAGGTCGACAAGGATGTGTACTGCTCCTGAGTGGTACGACAACTCTGTCTTGGAGGTCATGTTGTTGGACAACGATGAACCTACGAGCTATGGAGAAGCGATGATGGGCCCGGATTCCGACAAATGGTTGGAGGCCATGAAATCCGAGATAGGATCCATGTATTAAAACCAAATGTAGACTTTGGTAGACTTGCTCGTTGGACGGCAGGTCGTTGAGTACAAATGGATCTTTAAAATGAAGACAGACACTGATGGTGAATGTCACTATTTGTAAAGCTCGACTTGTTGCAAAGATGTTTGTGACAAGTTCAAGGAGTTGACTACGAAGAGACTTTCTCACTCGTAGCGATGCTAAAAGTCTGTTGGAATTATGTTAGCAGTTGCTGTGTTTTCAATTATGAAATCTGGCAGATGGATGTCAAAACATCGTTTCCTTAATGGTTTACTTGAGGAAAGGTTGTATGTGATACAACCAGAAGGTTTTGTCAGGCCTAAGGATGCTAAAAGGTGTGCAAGCTTCGGTGATCCTTCCATGGACTGAAGCAAGCATCTCGGAGTTGGAATATACGCTTTGATGAGGTGATCAAAGTTTTGATGTTTATACAAAGTTTATGAGAAACTTGTATTTGCAATAAAGTGAGTGGGAGCACTATTGAATTTCTGATAATTATATGTGGATGACATATTGTTGTTCAGAAATAATGTAGAGTTTCTGGAAAGCATAAAACGGTTATTTGGAAAGTGATTTTCAAAGGAAGACCTGGATAAAGCTACCTAATTGTTGAGCATCAAAATCTATAGAGATAGATCAAGATGCTTGATGAGACTTTCAATGAGTGCATACCTTCACAAGATTTTGAAAGAGTTCAAAATGGATCAGCCAGAGAAACAGTTCTCGTCTGATTTGTAAGGTGTGAAGTTGAGTGAGACTCAAAGCTCGACAACGGCAGAAGAAAGAGAAAGGACGAACGTCGTCCCCTATGCCTTAGCCATAGGCTCTATATTATGCCATGCTGTGTACCGCACCTATGTGTGCCTTGCCATGAGTCTGTCAAGGGGTACAAGGGTGGTCCAGGAGTGGATCACTGGACAGCGGTCGGAATTATCCTTAGTAACCAGAGGACTAAGGAAATGTTTCTTGATTATGGAGGTGATAAAGAGTTCGTCGTAAAGAGTTACGTCGATGCAAGATTTAACACCTATCCGGATGACTAGTAGTAGCAATCTGGATACGTATAGTGGATCAGCCGTTTTGAAATAGTACCAAGTGGAGTGTGGTAGTAGTGTTTACGGTTTGACATAGAGATTTGCAAAGTACACACGGATCTGAATATCGCAGACCCGTTGACTATAAGACCTGTCTCACATGCAAAGCATGATCGAGCCCCAGAACTCATTGGGTGTTAGATTCATAACAATGCGAATCACATGGTGATGTGAACTAGATTATTGACTCTAGTGCAAGTGGGAGACTATTGGAAATATGCCCTAGAGGCAATAATAAATTAGTTATTATCATATTTCCTTGTTCATGATAATCGTTTATTATCCATGCTATAATTGTATTGATCGGATACTTAAATGCATGTGTGGATACATAGACAAAACCATGTCCCTAGTATGCCTCTAATGGACTAGCTCGTTGATCAAAGGATGGTTAAGGTTTCCTAGCCATGGACATGAGATGTCATTTGATAACGGGATCACATCATTAGGAGAATGATGTGATGGATAAGACCCAAACTACAAACATAGCATATGATCGTGTCAGTTTATTGCTACTGTTTTCTGCATGTCAAGTATATGTTCCTATGACCATGAGATCATGCAACTCACTGACACCGGAAGAGTACCTTGTGTGTATCAAACGTCGCAACGTAACTGGGTGACTATAAAGGTGCTCTACAGGTATCTCCGATGGTGTCTGTTGAGTTGGCATGGATCGAGACTGGGATTTGTTACTCCGTGTAACGGAGAGGTATCTCGGGGCCCACTCGGTAATGCAACATCACAATAAGCCTTGCAAGCAATGTGACTAATTGTTAGTTGCGGGATCTTGTATTACGGAACGAGTAAAGAGACTTGCCGGTAACGAGGTTGAACTAGGTATGGAGATACCGACGATCGAATCTCGGGCAAGTAACATATCGAATAACAAAGGGAACGATATACGGGATTAACTGAATCCTTGACATAGAGGTTCGACCGATAAAGATCTTCGTAGAATATGTAGGAACCAATGTGGACATCCAGGTCCCACCATTGGTTATTGACCGTAGAGGTGTCTCGGTCATGTCTACATAGTTCTCGAACCCGCAGGGTCTGCACACTTAAGGTTCGGTGACGTTTTGGTAGTGTAGAGTTATGTATGGTGGTGACCGAAGGTTGTTCGCAGTCCCGGATGAGATCCCGGATGTCACGAGGAGCTCCGGAATGGTCCGGAGGTAAAGATTCATATATAGGAAGTCCCAGTTTGGTTTCCGGAAAAGTTTCGTGCTCATCGGTAGTGTACCGGGAGTATCGGTATTGTACCGGAAGTGCCGGTAGTGTACCGGAGGACCTCCGGGAGGGGTATTTCGACCCCAATAGGTCCATGGGCTGTGGGATAATAATAACCAGCCCTTAGTGGGCTGGGAAAACAGCCACAAAGGCCCATGGCGCAGGAGAGAAAGTCCTAAAGCAAAAAGTGGAAAATCAGCCAATAGGAGGCAATCCTACTCCAACTAGGATTGGAGGTGAAGTAGGATTGCTCCCACCTCCTATTTCGGCCGACCCAAAGGCCTTGGCTGCCTCTCCTCTCCTCTCCTCCTATATATACTAGTGGATTGGGTGGTTTTTGGACAGAATTTCCGGCCACGTGCTACCCGTTCCACCGGTGCATAGTTTCTCCTCTAGATCGGTTTTCTGCAGCGCTTAGGCGAAGCCCTGCCGGAATTGCTCCACCACCATCACCGGAGCGCCGTCATGCTGCCGGTGAACTCTCTCTCCTCTCCACCTCCTCTTGCTGGATCAAGACGGTGGAGATCGTCATCAAGCTGCACGTGTGCTGAACGCGGAGGTGCCGTCCGTTCGGCGCTAGATCGGAAGGACCGTGATCGAGATCACGAGACGGGTCGTGATGAGATCGCGGAACGGATCGTGATGAGTTCGCGGGACAGATCGTGATCAAGATCGTGAGACGGATTGTGATGAGATCACGGGACGGATCGTGATGAGTTCACGGGACGGATCGTGATTGGATCGCGGGACGGATCGTGATGAGATCGCGGGACGCTCGGCGATTTGGATCGCGAAGATGTTCGACTACACCAACCGCGTTTCTTAACGCTTCCCGCTTAGCGATCTACAAGGGTACGTAGATCCACTCTCCCTCTCGTAGATGCTCATCACCATGGATAGGTTTGCGTGTGCATAGGAAAATTTTTGTTTCCCATGCGACGTTCCCCAACAATATTGTCTAACCTCAAGACTCCTGAAGAACTGAAGGAGCTGGATCTTGAGGCAAATCCTGACTGGGCTCGTCAACCAAAAAAGAAATTCAAGAAATTCCAAGTTCCTCTAATGGTCACAAGTTCATATTCTTCATCATGTGAGAGAGATGAAGATGAAGACATTGACGACACTACGGCATGCCCTGCATCGACAAACGACCCCGACAACGTTGGCGCTCCTTCTTCACCAACACGATGAATTCTTCAAAGGGTCATTAGTCCTCACTTTTTCATCCCTTTTGGTCTTAAATGACATAGGGAGAGAAAATTTGAGTTAGTCTTCAAGAGGATCTCTCTATATATGGGTTTATTTTGTTTAAGTTACAACTCTTGCTCTTTTGAAGCTTTTGTTGGTTGAGTTGTAAACTTAAGTCCGATGGTGGTCTGACACTTTTGAACTATTTCCTCACATGTTTATTTCCTCAAGTACCTTAATGCATACATGTTGAATTTCGTCAGACGCCATTTTCATCATGCATTTCAAATTCTTCATATCATATGATCAAATGCGTGTTTGAATTACAAGATATAGGGGGAGTTCTCCATGTTTTTAACCTGCTATGTGCATTTGTAGTCCAAAGCAAATTCCTCAAATATGCACATCTTCAGGGGGAGTTCTTCTATATCTTGCTATCAAATTCCTCAAACCCAGTATTTACATTTCATAGTATTATTCCCGTTGAAAACTTAACCTGTTTGTCATCAATTAGCAAAAAGGGGGAGATTGTTAGTGCATCTAGTGCCCCTTAGTGATTTTGGTGTATTGAAGACTTATAGGTTAAGGTACTAATGTGTTTGTGAGTGTACACAGGCTCTATAAGTCGATGAGGAGTTTGATATATCCAAAGATTATTGACCCCTAAAAATGTATGTCTTCAACTGAAGACTTTGGTGAAGACTTTGCTGAAGACTTTGGTTTTCCCTGAAGACTTTGAACATGAAGAAGTTGGTGTGACCTTGAAGATATTAATGAGGACTATGAAGCATGAAGACTTTGTTTTCATTGTTTCATTTCCTTTCTTTGAGTCATAGGAAACACCGTACTATTAAAGGGGGCCGAGGTAATACTAAGGAAAATTTCCAACTGATGCTCAACTCCAAAATCCTCAACCTATACAATCCTTTGAGTGAAGCCTTTGGAAATCTCTTATGGTTCAGTCAAGTTCTTCAGTAACAGAGACGAAGTTCTTCTGGTATCTGAGGAAATTGATCTGACTGAGTTAGGATTTCGCTAGTGCGAATTGCCTACAAGTGAGGAACATGATAAGTCTAAGGACTTTCATAGTTCAAAATTCCGACCGTTGTTGTGCTTAGCGCCAGGTGTCCCCAATCATAACATCCACATAATGGTCATATCATTGGGGGTATTTATGTCTTATCATGTCAGGTTGCACCCTAGCTATAGATAGCCACCCCCCGCAACCACTAGTTGGTTGGCTGCTCCAAGAGAGAACTCACACTTGTCATTTGAGAGCAACGCATCCTCCGAGGACTTTGAGAGAAAATCATCAGTGGGGAAAAACCCACAACCAAACCACCAAACCCAAAGTGATTGAGCATCACTAAATAAATTCCTATCTGGAACCGATGCTTGTTACCTTTGAGTATTGTGCATCCTCCAGATGGTTAGGCATCATGGTCTAGTGCATCCTGCAGTCAATTGGGGATCACGAAGTGAGCATGGTCTAGAGCATCTAGCAGTAAATTATGGATCGTCGGGTGACTAGTTTGTGAGGGTTTTGGAAGTGTACCCTGAAGACTTTACCACGAGTGTTGGGCGAGGACTGTGTGAACTTAGCTCAAGGATAAAACGGTAAGGACTGTGTGTCCTGGGACTATGTGTCCTCTGGTTTAAATACCAGGCCACTCCAAACCAGATGTACGACTGTCACCGCAGTTGGAACTAGGTCATCAAACCACTGTCTTCATCGAGCTACCTGGTTCTATTACCTCAACCCCTCTATTCCTCATAAACTTGTTGATGAAATTGATTGTTACTGTTTGAAGAATTTGACTGAAGACTTTCACAATTTCCTCACCTCAAATTCTTCAAGTTACCTTGTTCATCACTGCTTATCTTTTGTCACTCTACTTACTATTTGTGCATGTTTCATTTCATCATGATGACTATGATGTTACTATGTTCCTAATGCACTTGAGTACTTATTCCGCTGCTAGTTATTCATCACATTTCAAATTCCTCAAAGTTGAAATTCCTCAAGTGATGAATTTGTAAAATCGCCTATTCACCCCCCCCCCTCTAGTCGATATAACGCACTTTCACAAAGAATATGTATAGTCGACCAAAAAACATTACTTCAACAATATAAGCTTGAGACACACAAACATTTAGTTATTGTGACTGAAAGAAAGACAGGTTCAACTAGAATGCATGTAAAGCAAGAATGCATGCTATGCAATTGATTTTGATGTGCGGAATGTATAAAAAAACGGCAAGCACGGATAGTTGTATGACAACATAGGATCCAAGGCACAGAAAACAAACATAGTTGTATGAGAAAGTAGGGGCATGTATTTTCTCTCATAGGATAACCTGATACTTCAATGCAGCCAGGACATGAGATATGTTTCGAGTGTGTCTTCAAACAATCTCAAATGTGGGACATTTTATTTCCAATGTACATTCCAAACTTCACACTTGATGTGGGGGAGCACAGACACACTTAAAGAGAATTATCTTTTTTATTTCCCCCCAAACCCAATAGGTGAACTAAAGTGACACACACATGTGTAGGTAGGAAGAAATAAACTTCTTTGGTGCAAATAAAGCTAAAAATCTATCGGGTCGTAATAAAGAATTATGACATTCCATATCGGTAGTGGCACAACATTGTGGAAAATATAACATTTACAAACTAATCCATGTGTCCAATCTAAGAATTGTTACTAGTGTGTTCCATGGCGCTTGTTAGCTATTTTATTAAATAAATGTTAAATAATGAACATTCTAGAAAAACTGAAGTCATCATGTTTAATAGGATACTTATAATGACGATGGTGGATTTGAGAAAATTAAGCAATAAAAAGGGATACCCATAATAACATACACAAGATGAGTACCGTCGGAAAATTATATTTTGAAGGGATGGATCAAGGAGGAGGTAGGCGAAAACTAGGTAAGAATGGGATGAGGGATGGATCAAGTTAGTGGACAGAGGCACTTACCGATCTTTCTGGGGTCAGTGGCTCGGGAGGCGGCACGACGTGTGAGATCACGCGCCCTAGGTAGGGAAGAGAGAGTGCACGTGTTTTTGGATAGGGAGCTAAGATAGAGAGACAGATGCAGAGAGAGAGAGAGGAAGAGGGAATGTCGTGGCATAGGAATCACCAGCAATCTTTGGCGGCACTCCAACAAGGTGGAAAGGTGGCAATGCTAAACAACTGTGTGGCTTGGAGGATCTCAAGCGGTGATGTAGCTCAGGTCGGCTAGCATAAGACAGGCTTTGAGGGCCGATATTGGGATGCGCCGAGCCCTATCATAGATATTGGGTTGGGAAAGCAGTCGATGTGATCTAAGGTGTTTGATTAGTTCCCGATGGCTGGATCTAAGTGGTTGCGGTGGTGCGGCTAGAGGAACGGTGGCAGGCTAGCGGTGGCACACATATCCCAATGTGTAGTAGAGGAGACACGTTACGATGAGGTGGGAGGAAAAGAAGGGGTTTGTCCCCCTCCCAATTAGGGTTTTCTCCAAATGGAAGGGGGATTTTTATATAGCAAAGGGGTTTGGGGTTTTGATTGGGCTGGTTTAGGAGGATTTTCGGTGGGAAAGATTGCCTAGGGGGATGAGACATGATTGAGGCCTCGTTAGCAATTTCTCAGTTTCTTTCTATCAATGTGTACCTTGTGTTTCGCATAACGAAGCTTTAATTCTATTGTTTTTCTATTTTTTAGAAATTTTATTCAAATATATATTTAAAAAAATAATCACTGAAGATGGCAGATGTGTATCTGAAAAATTGTTCATGCATCTTAAAGACATGTTCACACCTTTTTAATAAAAAATTTATACATTTATAAAAATGTTGTGAAATTTAACAAATTATTTGAACACTTTATCAAAATGTGTGTGACATTTGAAAATATTTGCACCATTCAACAGAAATGTTGACACCTTTAAAAAAATCGTGATATTTTTTCAAATGTTCGTGTCATGGGAAACTTTGTTCACGCAAATTTTGGAAATGTTTATTGCATATATAAAACTATTTGTAACGATTTCAAATATGTACGAAACACTTACATAATATTCACATACTTAAAAAAGTAAAAAAAAATCATGGAATCTAAAATTTTTCACGCGTTTTAAAATATGTTCATGATATTTTTACAAATGTTCATGACAATATTACTTTATGGCTTTCAAAGATCACAACTAAAGCCTGCCCCTAAACACAGAAAACAAGACAAAGTTGATGGACAATTGGTGGGATCACATCAATATATATCTCGAAAGGATAATAATGGTACTTAATTACCTTGTGATAAAGGCCCACACGTACACCTTGATATCATCAAGGTCGAGCATACCATCTCACAGAGTTGTATTGATCAATGGAGATATTATGGTAGTAACCGACTTCATATTGTCATTTGAAATGGGGTGTTAGTTCATTGGAAATAATATCTGTTATTTTATAATCTTGTACATCATGCCCTACAATCTAATAGTTGTTATAGACAATATTTCAGTTTTTCACTAGGCATCACATAAAGGCAATATATAATCACATTAACCTAATCAACCTTTCGACCGTCAAAAGGCACCACTTTTTAACTCTTATATATTTCTTATCTTCTTGGTACAACTTTAGTTACATCCAATTTAAGTAATAATTAATCTGAG
The DNA here is from genome assembly GCA_022496015.1 of Hordeum marinum. Classification (NCBI taxonomy): domain Eukaryota; kingdom Viridiplantae; phylum Streptophyta; class Magnoliopsida; order Poales; family Poaceae; genus Hordeum; species Hordeum marinum. The sequence continues at coordinate 540,789,776 of CM039673.1, read as the reverse complement.
AGTTTAGAAGATCTATTAGATAAACAAATCATCTTACAAATTCAAATGAATTATATATATTCACACCTAGTAGACTACAAATAATAAAACCTTTTCTACTTCTTTCTTCTAGTTTTTACTACAGAGAAGATGATATGGTGCTTGTGTACAAATAGAGATGATGAACATGTAAATGTAATGAAGAAATCTAGGCCCTAGCTTGATTTACTTGTGCAACATAACCATTAATTCTATCTACTATTCCACTAATTGCTAAGTTCAACTCTAGTAGCTCAAAAAGTTAATTTTGAAACAATATACATGGAACACATAATCAAATTACCAACACAAGTATAGTAGAAAAACAGATCAATTTCCTCACAAAAAAGGAATTAATTGCTACATGCCTTCAACACCAAGAAAAGGAAAGCAACTAATGGTTCAACCATACGTATGTGACTTGTTCCAAGCACCCCTTGTAGATGGAACACAAGTGTGCTAGCTCCATGCATCTTGACTAGGTGACATCCGAGAAGAATGACCACAACTAACAGATATGTCCCATCACTCGCCATGTCTTCTTTCATCAACATTTATGTGCATATAACTTGGTTACCGTTGCCTTTTCCAAAATTAACTTACACTAGTCATCATTATCATTCACCTCTTCAGCCTTCTAGGAGAATGTGACCTATCAGATGAAACTTTAGGATGCCGTTCCTTGATATCTTTTTTTAACCTACGAGTATGTTCCTTCTCATACTCAGTACTGCCTTGGTGCATGAAGGCATCCAATTTTAGTTTCGAAGATTCACTAAGTTTATTTTGGGTATTGTTAGTGAGATTAGGACATGGGATCAAATCTCCATCTTTGCGACAATCACTTGTATTCTTAGGAGGAGAGTCATCTTCATTGATATCAACAATATCAGGAGAAATTTAATTTGTATCCCACTTGGACCTCCCTTTCCTAGCAACACCAGCCATTTTAATATGATTAGGCTTATTCTTAGTGAGTGTTGAACAATCCCATAGAGGGATCTTCCTTCTAGTTTATCCAACAGTGTTCTGATTCTCTTTGAAATAATGAAAGAATACATATACATTCAATCAAAAAAATTACTTCAACAATATACACTTGAGACAGGGAAAGAGGTAGTTACTTTGACTAAAAGAAAGACAAGTTGAATTACAATGCACGTAAAGAATAAATATGTAATATGTGCAAATTATTTTATATGGAGGATCAGTCAAAAAGAAAAACATCACAAGCACATAAAGTTGTATGCCAAAGTAGGATCCCAGGCACAGAAAAAAGCATGTTCTAGAGGGGCAAGTATTATCGCTCATAGGGGATGAGCTCCAGCTATGCAGCCGGGACGTGAGATATGTTTTGAGAGTGTCTTAAAACAATCTTAGATGTGGGATATGTCATGTCACATGTACATTTCAAATTTCTCACTTGATACAAGGGATCTTTACAAACACCGTGAAAGAGAATTGTCCTTTTTATTTGCCCCAAAACTCTATAGGTTAAGTATAATGACATACAAGTGTAGATAGAAAAAAAATCCATGCTTTGGTGCAAATGAAACTAAAAAAATCTATCAAGTGGAAATAAAAACCTATAACGTTCAACATGAGAAGTCGGATGCTAGTGTGGAAAAGTATAACATTACAAACTAATCCATGTGTCCAATCCAATAATTTTTACTACTGTGTTCCATGGCACTTGTTGTCTATTCTATTAAATAGATGTTAATACTAGTGACTCTACAAAAACGAAAGCATTTAGATTACAATAGGCATACTTATAATAACGGTGGTGTATTTGACCAAATTATGCAATCTAAATAGGATAACCATAATAACATGCACCAGAAGAGTACCTTCAAAAATCATACTTTGAAGGACGGATAATGGAGGAGGGAGGAAGGATAGAAGTCCATCCGGTAGTGAACATGCAACATTATAGGGCGGTGATGCTTCTAGACCTCGTGTGGGTCTACGGATCGGGAGGCGGCGTAATATGTGAACTCATGTGTCGAGCTAGAGCAGAGCGAGCCCTCGAGTTTCTGGATAAATATATCTCAAATAGAGAAACACGCAAAAGGAAGGGGTGTTTGAAATATGCCCTAGAGGCAATAATAAATTGGTTATTACCATATTTCTTGTTTCATGATAATCGTTTATTATCCATGCTATAATTATATTGATCAGAAACTCAGATACATGTGTGGATACATAGACAACACTATGTCCCTAGTGAGCCTCTACTAGACTAGCTCATTGATGAGACATGGTCGAGGTTTCCTGGCCATAGACATGAGTTGTCACCTGATAACAGGATCAAATCATTAGGAGAATGATGTTATGGACAAGACCCAACCATAAGCATAGCATTTGATTGTGTTAGTTTATTGCTACTACTTTGTCCATGTCAAGTATCTATTCCTACAAACATGAGATCATGCAACTCCCTGACACCGGAGGAATGCCTTGTGTGTATCAAACGTCACACCATAACTGGGTGACTATAAAGGTGCTATACAGGTATCTCCAAGGGTGTCTGTTGTGTTGGCATGGATCGAGGCTGGGATTTGTCACTCCGTATGACGGAGAGGTATCTCTGGGCCCACTCGGTAAAACAACATCACAATAAGCTTGCAAGCAATGTTACTAAGGAATTAGTCATGAGATCTTGTATTACGAAACGAGTAAAGGGACTTGCCAGTAAAGAGATTGAACTAAGTCTGGAGATACCGACGATCGAATCTCGGACAGGTAACATACCGATGGACAAAGGGAACTACATACGAGATTGATTGAATCCTTGGCATCGTGGTTCGACCAATTAACATCTTCGTGGAATATCTAGGAACCAATATGGGCATCCAATTCCCGCTATTGGTTATTGACTGAAGAGGTGTCTCGGTCATGTCTACATGATTCTCGAACCCGTAGGGTCTGCACATTTAATGTTCAATGACGATATAGTATTGTTGAGTTATATATGTTAGTGACCAAAGGTTTTTTGGAGTCCTAGATGACATCTCGGACATCACAAGGAGCTGCAGAATGGTTCGAAGGTAAATTTATATATGAGAAGTCATATTTTGGCTATCGGAAAAGTTTTGGGTTTTCTGGTATTGTACCAGGAAGCTTCCAGAAGGTTCTGGAAGGATCTAGAAGGTTTTGGAGGAGTTTGGCAGGGTCCCTCCAGCTCCAAGGATGTGGATGAGTTGTAATTTTGCGACCAAGCCTTGTTAGGCCAGCTCCCAAGGGCCTATGCGGCTAGGGTTAGGAAACCCTAAAGGGGAAGGCACCTAGGAGGTGCCTTGTGGAGGGAGGACTCCTCCCTCCCGGCCGCAGCCCCTTCCTTGGAGGAAGGGCTAGGGCTGTGCCCCCATCTACCCCTCCTCCTATATATAGAGAGGGAGAGGACAAGCATCCACACCTCAAGGCATAGGTGCAGCCCTCCCTCTCTCCCTAAATTTGTTTCTCCTCCAAAATGCGTCCGGGGTAGTGATTTGCGTAGCCCTGCTATGATTGCTCCACAACCACCACCACCACCACATCGTCGTGCTTCCGAAGAACTCATCTACCTCTTCGCCCTTGCTTGCTGGATCAAGAGGGCGGAGACGTCATCGAGCTGTACGTGTGCTGAACGCGGACGTGTCGTCCGTTCGGTGCTAGATCGGGACAGATCGTGATTGGATCGCGGGACGGATTGTAATTTGGATCACGAAGACGTTCGACTACATCAACCGTGTTTCTTACCACTCCCTGCTTAGCGATCGACAAGGGTATATGGATCCACTCTCCCTCTCGTAGATATTGATCTCCATAGATAGATCCTGGGTGTTCATAGGAATTTTTTTGTTTCCCATGCAATGTTTCCCAACAAGGGGAGGGAGAGGAATATGAAATGCGGTTGCATGGGAGTCATTGGCAATATTTGTCGGCATGACGTTGTGGAAAGGCGGCGACATGATACTACCATGGGGCGAGGAGGTTCTCAGGAAGTGACGTAGCTCGGGTCGACGGGCGCAACACTGGCTTGAAGGGTCGAGATCGTCTTCCCTAGGCCCTAGCGCAGCTAGGGGTTGGGCCAGCACGTGCTATGATCTATGTAGTTGTGACTCATGTGACGGGAGGAAGGACGAAGGGTTAGTAGCGACGCGCGGATCCAAATGTGTTGTGAAGGAGACAAGTGGTAGCGAGATGGGAGGAAAATAAGGGTTCTCCCCTCCTAATTAGGATTTTGCCCCATCTTAATTAGTGTTTGCTCCAAATGAAAGCTAGAGGCTTCATTATATAGCAAAGGGCTTTTGGGTTTTGTTTGGGCTGGTTTTGGAGGGTTTTGGCAGGCTTGATTTCCTAGGGAGATGAGAGAGAAAAGAGGTTGTGTAAGTTATTTCTCTATTTGCTGTGTTTTCACATGTGCCTTGTGCTTCACACAACAAAGCTTGATTTCCATATATATTTTCACATTTTTATTTGCTATTCATATGTTTTTAGGAATTTTATTATAATAATGTTTTCCAGAAAAAGTTATTGGGCATCCGATGTGTATTTAAAAAGTGTTCATGCAGCTTAAAGGATGTTCACACATTTTCAATAAAAAAACTTACCCATTTATAAAAATGTTCATTAGATTTAACAAATTATTTGAACCATTCACCAAAAATGTTCGTGACCTTAACAAAATATTTGCAATATTTTACAAAAATGTTCAGACGTTTAAACAAAGGGATAATTAATTTTATGCCCCTAGTTGGGCCACACTCGACAAGTTTACCCCTAGTTTCATAAAACACTCGTTCGCGCCTAAACCACTTTGCTTGTCTATGCTCTTGCCCTCTGACAGTTTGACCATCACTTTGAAAACTTCATAAAAAATCATACTAACTCAGAAAAATGCGAATAAGCTATCAAAATGTTAAACAAATCATCACCTGTATGTGCATGTAATTTTCATTCATGATAAAAAATGTTAGAAATTTGACATCTGAATTTAAGCTCTTACGGTCTCAACATGATTAGTAAATATAAAAACAATCAAAAAAAACTATTTTTTGGTGGAAAACTTGTACCAACGTTTTAGGTGCTTGCCAAGTTTCAGCAGAGAATGAAATTTGTGGAAGTCGGGGCAACAAGAAAACAAATTCGCTCCACTAAAACAAAATCAATTTGGCGGTCTAATTTGGTTTTTTTGCCACGGCTTCCACGAATATCATTTCCTGATAGAACTTCCCAAGCACCTAAAATAATTTTCCAAGCTTGCCACCAAAAAATTATAAATTTTAATATTTTTGTATTTATTATATATTTTAGTGTGGAGATCATACAAGCTGAAAATCGGACGGGGACTTTCCAACAATTTTTCATGAATGCAAATGACATGCTGAGAGGTGATCTTTTTATGAATTTTTTGATATCTTTTTTTTGAGTTACTATAAATTTATATGAAGTTTTCAAAGTGGTGATCAAAAGGTTAAAGGGCAAAAGCATAAAAGGAGCGAAGCGGCTTGGGCAGAACCGAGGGTTGTTGAAAATTAGGGGTTAAACTACCGAGAGGGACACAACTAAGGGCATGAAATAAGTTATCCCTTTTAAAAATCCTGATAATTTCTAAAATATTATTGGCATGCAAAAAATTGTTTACGCAATTTAAAAAAAATATGGCATATATAAAATTATGTTTAACCTTTCAAAAACTGTTCAAATAACTTACAAAATATTCACATGTTTATAAAATCATGAAATTCAAAAAGAGTTCAACCATTTGAAAATATTCCTTAACTATAATTTTCATAAAAATGACACTTCATTGCTTTCGAAGACCAGAACCAAAGTCTGCCCCAAAGTTCATTTCCATTATCATTAGTGCCGTCTTTACTAGGGAGAAAATCTCCAACTTTGCGGCGATCACTTGTATTGTTAGAAGGAGAGTCATCTTCACAGATCTCAACAATATCAAGAGAAATTTCTTTTGTATACCACTTGGACCTCCCTTTCTTAGGAACATTAGCCATTTTAACATTATTAGGCTGATGAATAGTGGATTATAAATAGGCCTAGATAAGGATCTCCCTACCACATTATCCAACAATATTCTAATTCTCTCTAGGATAGTCGAATAATATGTATACAGTCAACTGGAAAACATTAGTTCAACAATATCAGCTTGAGACATAGAAATAGCTAGTTGTTGAGGCTCAAAGAAAGAGAAGTTAAACTACAATGCAGATAAGGAAAAAAATACAAACTGTATGCAAAATATCTTTACATGCAAAATGAGTTAAAAAGGAAAATGACAAGAACATAGAGTTGTATGACAAAGAAGGATTCGAGGCATAGGGAAAACATGTTCTAAAGGGGGTGTATTTTTGCTGATAGCGGAAAGATCTCCTTCTATGCAACCGGGAAACGAAATATGTTTTGAGAGTGTCTGAAAACAATCTCACATGTGGGACATGTCATGTCACATGTACATTCCAGAGTTCACACTTGATACAGGGGATCTTTACAGGCACACTAAAATAGGATTGTAATCTTTTATTTGTCCCAAAACCCTATAGGTGAACTGAAGTGACACACATGTGTAGATTGCAAAAAAATCCATGATTTGTGGTAAATGAAGCTTAAAACATAATCACGTGGAAATAGCGATGACGTTCAATATCAACAGTGGAATACTTGTGTGGAAAAGTATAACATTTACAAAATAATCCATGTGTGTTATCCAAGAATTTTTGCTAGTGTGTACCACGAGGATTGTTGTATATTCTATTAAATAGATTCTAAATATAGACCATTCTACAGAAATATACTATTCATATTGCAATAGCCAGACTTATAACAATGGTGGTGGAGTTGACCAAAATATGCAATCTAAAAAGGTAACCATAATAACATGCACCAGAAGAGTAACTTCGGAAAGTTAAATTTTGGAAGGACAAATAAACTATGTGGGAAGAAAAAGTAGGGAAGATCAAGGAGAATGGTGAAGGATCAAGGAGCATTAGGCAGTGATTATGCGACTTTAGAGGGCGTCGACACTTTTGGATCTCGGGTGGGTTCGTGGATCGGGAGGCGGCGCGACGCGTGAACTCATGCGCCAAGCTAAGGCAGAGCAAACGTCTGGGGTTTTGGACAACGAGATCCGAGATAGAGAGAGATGCAAAAGGATGTAGAGATACAGGAAGAGGAAATGAGGTGGAACGTGAATCACTGGCAATCTTCGGTGGCGCTCCGACGAGGTAAAAAGGAGGCGAAGCTACAAACCGTGGGGTGAGTAGGATCTCAGGCGATGCGCTACTCGGCTCAGTAAGCGCAAGACTCGCTTCGAGGGCCAAGATCGGGATGGGTTGGGCCCTGGTGCAACTAGTGATTTGGTTCAGCACAAACTATGATATAAGTTGTTGGACCATCTCCTAGTGGCCAGATCTAAGCGGTTCTGGCTGGAGCAGTTCGAGGAAGGGCGAGGGGCTGGCTACGGGTTGCGGTTTCCAATTGTAGTGGAGGATACAGGTGGTGGTAGCATGGGAGCTAAACAAGGGTTTTATCCTCCTCCTATTAGGGTTTGCTCCAAATGGAGGGAAGAACCATCCTTATATAGCAAAGGGGTATGGAGTTTTGTATGGGCTAGTTTTGATAGGTTTTTGGCGAACTAGATTGCCTATGGGGGTGAGACAAAAAGGGGCCTCATTATTTTTTTCGTTTTCTCTCTTTCCACTGGTGCCTTGTGTTTCAAATAATAGAGCTTTATTTCCATATTCTTCTCACATTTTCTTTGTTTTTTTATGTTTTTAGAATTTTTATTACAATATTTTTCATAATAAAAATCACTACAACATTTTATGTGTATTTATGAAAAGGTTCACACAACTTAAAGATATGTTCACACCTTTTCAATAAAAAATTTACACATTTATAAAAATGTTCATGACATATAGCATAATATCTGAACAACTCAACAAAAATGTTCATGACATTTAACGAAATATTTGCACTATTCAAAACAAATGTTCACACCTTTTGAAAAAAATCATTATAATTTGTAAAAATGTGCGTGTCATGCAAAACTTTTCACATGTTTATAAAAGGTTAAAAAGGCATACATTTTCAAAATGTTCACCCGTTTTACAAAAAAATCTTGAATATTTAAAAAATGTTCATGAAAACCTCACTTTATGGCTTTAAAATACCACAACTAAATCCCACCCCCTAAACACAAGAACGCAATAAAGTCGATGCACCACCGGTGGGGCCGTGTTAGTATATAACTCAAAAGTATAATAATGCTACTAAATTAGCATGTCAAAAGGATGGGGAGGTAGACGAAGAGGAAATAAGGTGGCACAGGAATCACCATCAATCTTCGGCGGCACTCAAGTGAGCTGAAAAGGAGGCGATGCAAAACAACTGCAGAGCAAGGAGGAGCTTTAGTGGTGATGCAACTCGGGTCGACGGGCGTAAAACTGTGTTAGATGGCCGAGCCTGGTGCAGCTAGTGGGTTTGATGAGGAGGCGTTGTGATTTAAGGCAGTGGATCAGCTCCCAATGGCCAGATGTAAGTGGTTGTATTTGTGCATCTCGAGGAAGGGCGGCGGACTGACTGGGGCGTGGATCCCGATGTGTAGTGGAGGAGACGAGTGGTGGTAGGTGGGAGGAAAACATGGGGTTTACCTCCCTCGTCATTAGGATTTTTCTCCAAATGGAAGGCAGAACCTTCCTTATATAATAAATGGGTTTGGGGTTCTATTTTGGCTATTTTTGGAGGGTTTTAGGCGGGCTAGATTGCCTAGGGGGTGAGACAAAAAGAGGCCTCATTAGTTATATTTCTTTTTCTTTCTTTTCAATTGTGCCTTGTGTTTCAAATAACAACGCTTTATTTCCATATTTTTCTCACATTTTTCTTTGATTTTTGTATGTTTTGTAGAACTTTTATTATAATATATTTTTCAAAGGAAATCACTGAAACATCTTATGTGTATTTACAAAAGTGTTGAGGGTACTTAAGCAAATGTTCACACCTTTCCAATAAAATTTTTACACATTCATAAAAATGTTCATGTCATTTAACAAATTATTTGAACCACTCAAAAAAATGTTCATGACCTTTACCAAAATATCAGCACTAATAAACATAAATGCTTACATGTTTAAAGAAATCATGAATTGTTTTTTGAAATGTCAGTGCCATGCAAAACTTTGTTTGTGCAAATGTTAAAAATGTTTATGGCATATATAAAATTGTTTGTAACCATCAAAAAATGTTCACATGTTTATAAAGTTTAGAAAATCATGAAATTTAGAGAATGTTCACCCGTTTAAAATCAATTATGGCATTTTAAAAATGTTCATGAAAATCTCACTTTATGGCTTTCAAATACCACAATTAAGTCCGCCCCTAAATACATGAACACGACCAAGACGATACACCACAGGTGGGGCCGCTTCAATGTATAAATCGAAAGCATTAGAATTGTACTTAATTACCTTGTAAAAAAGGCCTTCACGGAGATCTTGATATCAACAAGTCGAATCATACCATGATATAGAGTTGTATAGATCAATTAAGATATTCATCAAATACCTGACTTCCACACTGCCGCCGCAAGCCTCTGTTCTAACGCGATCTCATCCAGAGCCCTTTTCGATCCATCGCCTTGACATAGGGGGTAATCATCACCGGGGGGCATCTTCATCATCCCAATGGTCCCCATGTCGAGGAGGGAGTAGTTCACCCTCGGGGCTGAGGGTATGTACAAGTAGCTATGTGTTTGATCTCCTCCCGCCCCTCTCTCTCATGTTCTTGAGATGGCATGATGTTGATGTACCATGACCTTTGTTAATATAGTTGGATCATATGGTGTTCTTCCCTCTCTATATGATGATGAATTGAGTCTTTTCCTTTGAGGTTTTGTTATGTTGGATTGAATGCTTTGGGTGTAAAAACACTCGAGGTATGTCTTTCATGCAGATAACCGTGGTGACAATGGAGTATTCTATTGATTCACTTGATATATGTTATGGTCATCAACTTGCGGATTACCGTGCTGACATTGGGGTGATCTATGCACATAGGCTGATGCATATTTTCGTCCTATTTTCTTTGATAGAAATCTTGGAGTACACATTGAAGTTCCTTATGTTGGATTGAATATGATGAATCTGAAATTGTTTCATGCATGTTGAATAATTAACTCATGGATACTTGTGGTGACATTGGAGTATCTAGGTGACATTACAATTGATTGATGTGTATCATAGGCGTTATTCTAGTACGAACTCTAGGGTTGTTTGTGACAGTTATAGGGATGGCTCAATAGATTGATCGGAAAGGATAACTTTGAGTTCGTTTCACTACCTGCAACAATTTCATCTTATGTTCTCCGCTAGATAGGAACTTTGGAGTGGTTCTTTGTCGCACATTAAAGGATGGTTATATCATCCAATTATGTTAGAACCGTTAAAAGATTGCACTAGTGGAAGTATGAACCCTAGGCCTTGTCAAGCATTGCAACACCTTTTGTGCTTACTTTTTCCACTTGTTACCTTGTTATTTTTATATTTTCAGATTACATAAACCTATTTCTACCATCCATACTACACTTGTATCACCAACTCTTTGTCGAACTAGTTCACCTATACATTTTGCCATCGTATTGGGTGTGTTGGGGATACAAAAGATTTCTAGTATTTGATTGCAGGGTTGTTTGAGAGAGACCATCTTTATCCTACACCTCCCATGGATTGATACACCTTAGGTCATCCACTTGAGGGAAATTTGCAACTATCCTACAAAACTCAGCACTTGGGGGTCCAAAAATGTTTATAAGAATAAACTTGCGTATTAGACATCAAACACCCACTACACAAGGTATCAAATGATGAGGCATATAATGTATTTGTTGATCAAGTTGCACCTAAGGTACATGAGTTGGATGATGAAAGAAAGAAGTTATTTGGTAAGTTACCTTCTAAATAAGAAGACAATTTTTAGCCTACTATCCAGATGGAGATTGGATTGAATAAATTTAGTGCTTTACATGATCTAGGTGCTAGTGTTTCCACTATCCCTAAACATGTTTATTATAGTTTCTATGTTGGTCAATATGTTACTACTGAGATTAGATTGAATATGGACAATTCTACTTTTATGTAAGTAGTAGGGATTAAACATGGTGTTATCATTCAAATAAATGATTGTCATATCATGATATAGTTGATACGCATGAAGATCCCATTGCTCCTATAATTCTTGGTAGGCCTTTTCTTAAGACCTTGAAGGTTTTTATTAATGTGTTTGATGGAAATGTAAGATTTGACATTCCTGCAAAGGATCCTTTTGTGAAACATTTTGCTAGGAAAAAGAAGATGAAGATGTACACCGGAGATGGCATTGTTGCCAATGCTTGTATTTTTTCCAAGTGATCATCACTACGGTTGAGTTATCCGGCAAAACACACACGCTTTCATGGGAGGCAACCCAGCCCAATAAAGTAGAAAAGTAAGTTTCTATATTAGTTTTAACAAGAGAGTGTTGAAGTTTACAATGTGGAGGATAAGTTGAAAAAGTTGTCCTAATGAGGCCTTTGTCATGTGCAAAATTTTCGTGTATCGTACTAATGTTTGGATGCCTACAAATATGACTATATGTTGTGTTGGAACTAACCCCGTATGAATTATGCGAAAAAACAAATTTTTAGAAGAAATAGAACTAAAGACGACCGAGCATACGACCATAATGGTCACATGGGCAGCTGTATGACATACTGGAGGCCCCAACAAAAACATTATTGACTGCTAGGCACATAGAACACAGATTCACTATAAAAACCTCAACGAGTCCAAGCCAAAATAAATTTTTCAAGAATAAGTATGCATACCCTAGATATGACAATGCTAGGCAGATAGAACATGGATTCACGATAAACTTCGCTCAGTCCCAAACGTATCTATTTTTCCAAACACTTTTGCTCTTATTTGGACTCTAATTTGCATCATTTGAATGAAACTAACCTGGAGTGACGTTGTTTTCACCAAAACTACCTTGTTGTTATTTTTGTGCAGAAATAAAAGTTCTAGGAATCAGATGAAACATTTTGTGGATTTTTTCTAGAATATATATCGAATTATGGGAGAAGACCTGCTAGAGGGGGGCTACCTATGGGCCACGAGCTAACAGGGCGCGCTAATCCCCCAAGCATGCCATGTTAGCTTGTGGGGCCCACGTGGCTCCCCCGACACCAATTCCAATCATATAAGTTCACATTTACGAACAAAAAATCAGAGAAAAGTTTTCATTGCGTTTTACGAGACAGAGCCGCTGCCACCTCTTGTTCTTCCTTGGGAGGGCTGATTTGGAGTCCGCTTGGGGCTCCAGAGAGGGGGATTCGTCGCCGTCATCATCACCAACCCTTCTTCATCAACATCAACATGATGCTCACCACTAGGAGTGAGTAATACCTTTGTAGGCTTGTTGGACGGTGATGGGATTGGATGATATTGATCATGTAATCGAGTTATTTTGATAGTGCTTGATCCCTAGTATGCACTATGTTCTCAGATTAATGTTGATATGTCTTTGGTATGCTTAATGCTTGTCACTAGGGCCCGGGTGCTATGATTTCGGATCTGAACCTATTATGTTTTCATGAATATGAGAGTGTTTTATATCCTATCTTGCAAATTGTATGCACCTATTACGTGTCATCATCCGCATACCCCAATGTGACAATAATTGGGCTTCTTTCCGGTGATTGTCGTAGTTTGAGGAGTTCATGTATTCACCATGTGTTAATACTTTGTTTCAGTTCTCTATTAAAAGCAGGCCTTAATATCCCTTAGTTTCCATTATGACCCCGCTGCCACGGGAGGGTAGGACAAAAGATGTCATACAAGTTCTTATCGGAAGCACGTATGACTATATATGGAATACATGCCTACATTGTATTGATGAATTGGAGCTAGTTCTGTGTCGCTCTAGTGTGTAACTGTTACATGATTGATGTCATCTAAATTAGTATACATCACCGGTCCACATACCTACACTTTTCATATACTAAATCTTGTTAAGTTACTATTGTTGTTGCTAACTGTCACAACTACTACAAAATTGTTGTTGTCGCTATTACTATTACTACTACTATTTTGTCGTGCTACTAAAGATCTTTGCTACAAAGAGATATCACAGGTGTGGCTTAATTGACAACTCAACTACTAAGACCAATAAATATTCTTTGGATGACCTTGTGTCGAATCAATAATACAGGGTGTAATACTACCCGCGAAGACTATTGTGATTCCCTATACTTGTGGGTTTTCATTTGTTACTTGTTACATACTCCTATGCCTAACCATTTCTCCATAGAAGATGTAATTTTGCATTATGTGGCACTGGAAGGAGACGCAGCTTTGGACCAAGAGGACCTAAAGCAGAACAAGTTGATGAAGAAGATCTTGCCATCGGCAAAGAAGATGAGTAGCACCATGATGAGTAGACACAACAAGAAGCCTACACTTCCTACACAGACCTTTAAAGTCTTTAGGGATCCGTCAATGACATGAACAACCTCGTCGAGTCCCTTCGAAGCATGTCCGCCTACATGAACACCAGCTTCTTCAACTGGAGTCAAGGACGGGTGATGTCTACTATGCAACTTCACTCATATATACCCCATTAGGCCTCCAAGCGTAGATTTGTGTTGGACACTAGCAAATTTCTCTTAACCGAAGGACCTAAGGTTTATCAATCTGCTGGAGGTGTAGGATGAAGATGGTCTCTCTCACACAATCCTGCAATCAAATACATGTTATCACTTGTGTCCCCAACACACACATTACAAATGGTAAATTGTACAAGTGCACTAGTTCAGCAAAGAGATGGTGATACAAGTGTAGTGTGGATAGTAGATATACACTACAAGAATCAGGTAATTTGTCGTCCGCCATGGCTGACGGCAAAGGGCAGGACACCGGATGGCAAAGGCCTTTGCCGTCCGTCAGCAGATGGCAAAAATTCCGGCAAAGAAAAACCCGGTAAAGCGGTCCTTTGCCGTCAGCCTCAGGACCACAGACGGCAAAGAATCTTTGCCGTGGGGGAGCGGACAGCAAAGATTTTGGACGGCAGACCCAGGGGCTACGGCCATCAAGTGTTAACGGCAGTTCTTTGTCATCCGCTCCCTTTGTCGTCGGCCTTATGCCCCCCTTTGCCGTCGATGGGCAGACGGCAAAGGGTAAGGCCCTTTGCCCCTGGGGTCCCCCTTTGTCATTGGCCTTGGTGCCCCACCTTTGTCGTCGGCCTTGGCCCCCCTTTGTCGTCGGCCTTGCGCCCCCTTTGTCGTCGGTGGGCCGACAACAAAGAGTAAGGCCATTTGCCCCTGTGATCCCCCCTTCGCTGTCTGCCCAGGGCCCCCCTTTGCTGCCAGCCCACCGACGGCAAAGGGTAAGGCCATTTTCCTTTTTTTATTTTTATTGAAACAATTTTCACAGCAATATGACATATATATATATATATTTCACATAAATAAATATGTTTCCATACTGATAACCATATTCAAATAAGTTTCATCCATACATATTATGAAAGTTTCATCTGTACCAAACCATATTACAATAGTTTCATCCATACATACATAGTTTCATATACATATGTAGCAAGTGTCACATTGTACATCGATACAAAATAAAAAATACAAGTAACCCAAGCACTCCATCAATGCAAACTTCCGTGAAGTGAATGTAATCTGCAAAATGGGAAGCTCCAAAATTAGAAGAAGACTAGATGAAAAACTGAAGGTAAAAATGATGGGGAACATCGCATGGGAAACAAAAAAAATCTACGCACACGCAAGATCTATCCGTGGTGATGAGCATCTACGAGAGGGAGAGTGGATCTACGTACCTTTGTAGATCGCTAAGCGGGAAGCGTTAAGAAACGCGGTTGGTGTAGTCGCACATCTTTGCGATCCAAATCGCCGAGCATCCCGCGATCTCATCACGATCCGTCACGTGATCCACTCACGATCCGTCCCGCGAACTCATCACGATCCGTCTCGCGAACTCATCACGATCTGTCCCGCGATCTCATCACGATCCGTCTCGTGAACTCATCACGATCCGTCCCACAAACTCATCATGATCCATCTCACGATCTTGATGTTCTCCTACTATTGCTTCTACTACTATTGCTACCGTTTAGCGATAAAGTAAAGCATTACATTGCGCTTAATGATTGACACGCAGGTCATACAATAATTAAAGACAACCCTATGGCTCCTGCCGGTTGCCATACTCATCGACATGCAAGTCATGATATTCTATACAACACATGATCATCTCATACATCACATATATCACATCATGTAATTGGCCATATCACATCGCAACATACCCTGCAAAAACAAGTTAGACGTCCTCTAATTGTTGTTGCATGTTTTACGTGGCTGCTACGGGTATCTAGCAAGAACAATTCTCATCTACGCAAAAACCACAACGGTGATAGACTAGTTGCTTTTCAACCTTCTCAAGGACCGCCTTTGTCGAATCTGATCGAACTAAAGTGAGAGAAACTAGCACCCGCAAGCCATCTATGCAACAAGTTGCGGTCGAGGGAACCTGTCTCTCATAAGCGTACGAGTAATGTTGGTCCGGGCCGCTTCATCTCACAATACCGCTGAACCAAAATCCGACCAAGGGAGGAAGCAATCTAAGCATCAATGCCCACAAACCTTTTGTGTTCTACTCGAGATCTCATCTACACATAGACCTAGCTCATGATGCCACTGATGGGGAACGTCACATGGGAGACAAAAAAATTCCTACACACACGCAAGATGTATCCATGGTGACGAGCATCTACGAGAGGGAGAGTGGATCTATGTACCCTTGTAGATCACTAAGCGAGAAGCGTTAAGAGACTTGGTTGGTGTAGTCAAACATCTTCGCGATCCAAATCACCGAGCGTCCCGCGATCTCATCACGATCCGTCCCACGATCCAACCACGATCCGTCCCGCGAACTCATCACGATCCGTCTCGCGAACTCATCACGATCCATCCCGCGATCTCATCACGATCCATCTCGTGAACTCATCACGATCCGTCCCGCGAACTCATCACGATCTGTCCCACGAACTCATCACGATCCGTCTCGCGATCTTGATCACGGTCCTTCCGATCTAGCGCCGAACGGACGGCACCTCCGCGTTCAGCACACATACAGCTTAATGACGATCTCTGCCGTCTTGATCCAGCAAGAGGGAGTGGAGGGGAAGAAGAGTTCTCCGGGCAGCATGACGGCGCTCCGATGATGGTGGTGGAGCTATTCCGGTAGGGCTTCGCCTAAGCACTGCACAAAACCGATATAGAGGAGAAACTGTGCACTAGAGGAACGGGTAGCACGTGGCTGAAAATTCTGTGCAAAAACCCTAAAATCCTCTAGTATATATAGGAGGAGAGGAGGAGGAGGCTTGGCTTCCAAAGAGGCAGCCCTTGGGTCGTCCAAACCTAGTGGGATTGGAGGATTCCTCCTCCAATCCTAGTAGTACTAGGACTCCTCCTTATTTTTGCCTTTTTTTTGCCTTTTTTTGCCTTTTTCTCTTTGGCCTTTTCTTCCCAGCCGCATGGGCCTTATGTGGGACTTCCACCAGCCCACAAAGGGCTGGTATTCACTATACCACAGCCCATGTAGCCTCTTGGGTCGAAATACCCCTCCCGATGGTCTCCCGATACACTACCGGCACTCCCGGTACACTACCGATGAGCCCGAAACTTTTCCGGCGACCAAAATAGGACTTCCTATATATCAATCTTTACCTCCAGACCATTCCGGAGCTCCTCGTGACGTCCGGGACCTCATCCGGGACTCCGAACAACCTTCGGTCACCGCCATACATAACTTTATACTACCGAAACGTCACCAAACCTAAAAGGGTGCAGACCCTGTGGGTTCGAGAACTATGTAGACATGACCGAGACACCTCTATGGTCAATAACCAATAGCGGGACCTAGATGCCCATATTGGGTCCTACATATTCTATGAAGATGTTTATCGGTTGAACCTCTATGTCAAGGATTCAGTTAATCCCATATGATGTTCCCTTTGTTCTTCGGTATGTTACTTGCCCGAGATTCGATCGTTGGTATCTGTATACCTAGTTCAACCTCGTTACTGGCAAGTCTCTTTACTCATTCTGTAATACAAGATCCCGTGACAAACACTTAGTCACATTGCTTGCAAGGCTTATTGTGATGTTGTATTACCGAGTGGGCCCTGAGATACCTCTCCGTCACACAGAGTAACAAATCCCAGTCTTGATCCATGCCAACCCAACAGACACCCTCGGAGATACCTGTAGAGCACCTTTACAGTCACCCAGTTACGTTGCGACGTTTGATAAACACAAGGCACTCCTCCGGTGTCAGTGAGTTGCATGATCTCACGGTCATAGGAATATATACTTGACATGCAGAAAATAGTAGCAATAAACTGACACGATCATATGCTACGTTTGTAGTTTGGGTCTTGTCCATCACACCATTCTCCTAATGATGTGATCCCATTATCAAATGACATCTCATGTCCATGTCTAGGAAACCTTAACCATCTTTGATCAACGAGCTAGTCCATTAGAGGCATAGTAAGGACATGGTTTTGTCTATGTATCCACACATGCATCTAAGTCTCCGATCAATACAACTATAGCATGGATAATAAACGATTATCATGAACAAGGAAATATGATAATAACTAATTTATTATTGCCTCTAGGGCATATTTCCAACAAAAAATAGGTCATTTAGGAGCTAACTATGGTTATTATGCCATTTTGAAGCTAAGTAAGCTAGTTATAGGTCATTTTATAGCTAACTGTGGTAAAATAGGTAATTTTGGAGCTAGCTAAGCTTATTATGTCATTTTGGAGCTAACTAAGCGAAATATAGGTATTTTTGATAAAATAGGCCATTTTAGAGCTAATTTAGCTTACTACGTCATTTAGGAGGAAACTAAGGTAACTATATGTCATTTTAGAGCTAACTTAGGTAAAAATAGGTCACTTAGGAACTAATTATGCTTATTATGCCATTTTGGAGCTAAGTACGCTAAGTATAGGTCATTTAATAGCTAAGCTAGGTAAAATAGTCTATTTTGGAGCTAGGTAATCTTATTATGTCATTTTGGAGCTAGCTAGGCGAAGTATAGGTCATTTTTGATAAAATAGGCCATTTTGGAGCTAATTTAGCTTACTACGTCATTTAGGAGGAAACTAAGCTAACTATATGTCATTTTAGAGCTAACTTAGGTAAAAATAGGTCACTTAGGAGCTAATTATGCTTATTATGCCATTTTGAATCTAAGTAAGCTAAGTATAGGTCATTTAATAGCTAATCTAGGTAAAATAGGCCATTTTGGATCTAGGTAAGCTTATTATGTCATTTAGGAGAGAACTAAGCTAAATATAGGACATTTTTTATAAAATAGACCATTATGGAGATAATTTATCTTAGTACGTCATTTAGGAGGAAACTAAGCTAAATATATGTCATTTTAGAGCTAACTTAGGTAAAAATAGGTCATTTAGGAGCTAACTATGGTTATTATGCCATTTTGAAGCTAAGTAAGCTAATTATAGGTCATTTAATAGCTAACTTTGGTAAAATAGGTAATTTTGGAGCTAGCTAAGCTTATTATGTCATTTTGGAGAGAACTAAGCTAAATACAGGACAGTTTTTATAAAATAGGCCATTTTGGAGATAATTTAGCTTACTGCGTCATTTAGGAGGAAACTAAGCTAAATATATGTCATTTTAGAGCTAACTTAGGTAAAAATAGGTCATTTAGGAGCTAACTATGGTTATTATGCCATTTTGAAGCTAAGTAAGCTAATTATAGGTCATTTAATAGCTAACTTTGGTAAAATAGGTAATTTTGGAGCTAGCTAAGCTTATTATGTCATTTTGGAGCTAACTAAGTGAAGTATAGGTCATTTTTGATAAAATGGGCCATTTTGGAGCTAATTTGGCTTACTACGTCATTTAGGAGGAAACTAAGCTAACTATATGTCATTTTAGAGCTAACTTACGTAAAAATAGGTCATTTAGGAGCTAACTATGCTTATTATACCATTTTGAAGCTAAGTAAGCTAAGTATAGGTCATTTAATAGCCAAGCTAGGTAAAATAGGCCATTTTGGAGCAAGGTAAGCTTATTATGCATTTAGGAGAGAACTAAGCGATGTATAGGACATTTTTGATAAAATAGGCCATTTAGGAGCTAATTCAGCTTACTATGTCATTTAGGAGGAAACTACGCTAAATAAATGTAATTTTAGAGCTAACTTATTTAAAAAGAGGTCACTTAGTAGCTAACTCTGCTTACTATGGCATTTTGGAGCTAAGTATGCTAAGTATAGGTCATTTAATAGCTAAGCTAGGTAAAATAGGCCATTTTGGAGCTAGGTAAGCTTATTATGTCATTTAGGAGAGAACTATGCTAATTATAGGACATATTTGATAAAATAGGCCATTTAGGAGCTAATTCAGCTTACTGTGCCATTTAAGAGGAAACTAAGCTAAATATATGTCATTTTACAGCTAACTTAGGTGAAAAAAGTTCATGTAAGAGCTATCTATGCTTATTATGCCATTTTGAAGCTAATTAAGCTAATTATAGATCATTTTATAGATAACTTGGCTAACATAGGTCATTTTGGAGCTAACTAAGCTTATTATGCAAGTTTGGAGCTACCTATGCTTATTATGTCATTTCGGAGGAAACTAAGCCGTCATTCTAGAGCTAACTTGGGTAAAATATGTCATTTTGGAGCTAAGGTAAGGTAAGCAACCATCATTATGCGGTTGTTAAGCAAAACACTAGAAAAAGATACCATTCTCGTCAGCACGGAGGTGAAGCACGGTGGTTCTGGCTTGTTTCACTTGGAGAAGGCTCCCCTGTAGAAGGGTTGTGCGATGCGTTTCGGGAGATATTCTGCACAAACATCATTTGCAATGTGTCATTAGCATGATGACACTCAAAAGATCACTGCATTGAAATGAAACTCACCGTCCCCGCCAAGTTAATGACTGGCATCGCCGGAGGGACATAGCAGTCTTCTCGCACATAGACTGTACATTTGGTTTCGACAAGTCAAACTTTTTATTTATTAATGAAACGAACATTAAAATGCAAGATTTGACAAATATGAAAAAGAAACTTACCACGAAGAGCTCGTACATGGACCTGTTAGATGCATCATTCCGTGCCCTCTCCGCCTCCATCAATGCAGTCGTCCTCTCCTCCAACTCCTTCGTCTCCTTATCCTTTGCCGCCAAAAGCGTCTGTGTTGCATCTCTCTCTTTCAGAATAGCAGCCTACAAGACAACTCATTGTTAGCATTGTAATCATATTGGTTTGCACACACAACGTAATGCGGAAAGATAGTTGATTCCATTAAACTCACCTCGATGGCGAGCTCGAGTGGCCGTGGACGAGGTGTTATCTCAGGACAGGAGCTCTTTTAGCGTGCCTTTATCCGCCGAAGAGTGCTAGGACAATGTATAAGGCCGTCTCCAATGGCGATCGAGCCATGGGGCCTCCCGTTGCCAGCTATCATCACCAGATCTAGATCAATAGGCCCCTGGCTCGGGTTAAAGTCCTCCCCTTTCCTCTCCTTCCAGTGATCTCTGTACTTCACGATCTTGTGGTGGGAGGAGATGTTGGTGAAGTTTTTGGGATGATCGAGGTTAGACTCAGAGAATGCCTTGACCTTCTTGTGTGATTCAGTATGGGCCATCGCATAGAGGTCGTACATCTCTGGCACCTCCGTCTTATTGTGACGCACCTAAAAGAGAGAGAGAGAGATAGGAAAAGAGTATTAGTAAAGGGCTAAAGCTAGCATTAAGAATGAATTGCATGAGTCATGAAAAGCAAACCACATACCCAGTTCTCACCAAACTCATTTGAGTTGACGCTCCCTTGATGGTGTGGCACACCAACCATTTTTTCATGCCTATCCTTGGCAGTGTTGTGGCTGGCCTCCCACTTTTTGGAGCACCACTGATCCACCAAGTCCTCCGAACAATCCATCTTATCCACACACCATCTCGGGGGGCACCTAAGTTAATAAAGAGAAATTTGAGCGCTACGCGTAAGAATCAAATCAAGGAAAGTAACTAGAAGGCCTTAATAATATGTAATTACCTTCATGTAATGATCCTTCTCCATCTTAGAATCGCGGAACTTCCCCTCTCCCTTCCTAATACGCCGCGAGGCGTAGTAGTCTCGAACGGCCTACACCTGAGCCGCGTGCCGCCCGTTTTGAAGTAGGCGGCGGCATTCGGTTTCGATAACCTTTGACGCGGCCTCCTCGTATCCCTCCTCACACCTGTAGAAGGTTTGCAAACGAGACAACATTGATTAGTACAATAACTATCTATTGTTGATTTTAATTATGTAAAGGATAAATTACTTAGAACTGTCTGATCACCATGTTAGCCCTCGTGTGGCACAAAACACTGTCGATCTCCACCTCTGGCGGGGCCGGGGCACCCAAGTAGTGCTCCCAGGTCATTCCTACCTATCGACCCCGACCGGGCAACGTAACAAACCCAGGAAGTTTTGCCGGCAAAGCACACCAAGGACGTTGTTGGGCTTGCGGACACCCTTGGCAACAATCCAACCCCTGCACTATGACAAATTAAAGCCAACACATTAGATATTTGAGAAAACGTGAAGGCAAAAGGTTAAATAAGAGTAAATGAACTTACTTGTCCCCACTTGGCTAATCGACCACCTCTGCTTGCGGGTTGCCGGCACGAGCGGGAGCCCTGTACTACCATGCTGGTAGATGGTGGCTCCCTCACCCAGTTCCTCGTCGCTATCAACATGGCCACTTGGCTCCGGCTGACCCAAATCAGGCCAGGTATCCCACTGTGTCTCTTGGGACGTACCCTCATCCCTGCTTTGCTCTGGAGTCTCCTAGAACGAAGCCTCTGGGACACGAGTCTCATCGACCTGAGGCTCGTCGACCTAAGGCTCTTGAACCGGAGTCTATGTAGCCTCCACCTCAGACGGTCCACCCTAGCAGTCCTGTGCTCAGGTGAATCAGCTGGGGGTGGTGGCGAGGAAGGCGTGGAAGGCACCCTACCTCTCCCGTGGCCATGTGTACCATTAGTAGCTCTCTTCTTCGTGGGGGGTAGACCTCCTCTCACGGGGGCCGCGGTCGACAAAGAAGCTGCCACTCCATGCAGAGTAGAGAGCAACGCTCTTCGGAGAGATGGGGCAGGAATGGGAGTAACCATCCCACCACCCGCCGACGAAGAAGGAGCCTCAGAGTTCTCTCGACCCTTTCCCACCATCTTTCAACACCTGTCATGACAAAGAGTAAATGAAATTAGTACAACATAAATACCAACATGAGTAATAAAATGTATATAATTGAAGTGTATCATCATCATAAATACCAACATGACTAATAATAATTTATGTGTGTATATAATAATAGTTGAATACCTGACATGAACTAATAATAATCTTGATCATCTATATATGCTTCGGGATCAATAAATGCATCATGATCATCACTATCATCAATAAATGTAGCATCATCATCACTATCAGGAAGAACATGTGGAAGGCCTCCATTATGTAATCGGTCAAGAAGTGACAGGTCATCCACAGCAGTAACCTCTTCTTCTTCTGGCTCTTCCTGTTCCGGCTCAGGGGTTAAGACAGACTCGCTATCGCTATCTACTTCAATGTTCTGGGGTGAAGTAGAGCGGTTCTTGAAACATTTTTTGGACATACGTGTTTCTTGGAAGAATTCTCCTTCATATGTGTCTGGGTTAATGTAAGATTCGTAATCCTCTTCATTGAGGGTAGGTGGTCTAAAATTTGGAGGCACTTCATAAACGACATCCTAACCTTTCAGATTTGGATCAGTTTGGCAAGCACACTATAGATAGAAAACTTGTGCCGCCTGTTGAGCCATAATATAGACATCAAGAACATCTAAATGGGTGCTTTGGTTGAATTTGACTAGCCCTATATGTTCATGAGTCCTTCTATAATACTCGGTACCTCCTTCGTCGATAGAAGAGACAACATCGGGCATAGATAGCTCTTTGCCAAATGTACGAAAGTGATACCTTTGATGTCATATTTGTCAAATGAACGGACCTTATAGTCAAAACCATTAGCGACTTGTCTCAACTCGGCGTCCATAGACTCTGCATCAGCCTACAAGTTTAATACGGAAGAACGGATGCATTAGCCGCAAATTAGACCAAGAAATCAAATGGTCCAGTAATGGTAATTAATTACCCTTTGTTTGAACCAAGAGACGAAACCGGGATAGTCGCCTCCATGCTTTGCCAGAACCTCATAATCTTTGATAGAATCTTTTTCGATGACCGCTCCATCCGAGAATTCGGCGATGTATCGACTATATCAAATATCCGGGAATAAGAGCAGTTCATAGGAATTATAAGTTCCGGAACAATAATTTATCGAGAACTTACTCGATGTACGGCCGCACTTCTGTTAGGTTGTTGAAGATATACAATGAAATGGTCCGTCATTCTTCAACATCCAACGATTTCCCTTTCGAAGCACCGGCTGGTGCGAGCTTCCCTTTGAATAGGCTGAGGTTGGATCGACCTTTTTTAGGCTCGCCATCATTGTACCGAGGCTTCAGGTTATGCAAATGATGATTTGTGGCTTCGTAGTGTGTTGTCACGAAGTTTGTCGCCTCCTCAGTAATGAATGCCTCGGCCATCGATGCTTCAACTCTACGTTTATTTTTACATTTAGCTCGAAGCGTCTTCTGCATCCTCTCAGTTGGGAAGCACCATCGATTTTGAACTGCCCCCCCCCCCCAATCTTGCCTCGGTCGGGAGATGCAAAATCAAATGCTGCATTGGATTAAAGAAGCCCGGTGGAAAGATCCTTTCTAATTTGTAGATCAACTCTGGGGCCAACTCTTCCATTTCATCTAGCACGCCAGGTGATAGTTCTTTCGCACAAAGAGAACGGAAGAAATAACTCGGCTCTGCTAGTACTAGCCATTCATCCTCAGGGATAAAGCCACGCAACATCACCGGCATTACCCGCTCAAGCCATATGTGCCAATCATGACTCTTGAGACCAAATATTTTCAATTTTTCAAGACTCGCTCCCCTATTTAGATTCGCAGCATACCCATCGGGGAACATCAAGTGCATATTCACCCACAATAGCATGTCCCTCATAGCTGGCCTTCCAAGATTGAACCATGCCTTTGGCTTCGCTACGCTTTGCTTCCCTTTCTGTTGTCGCAAGTTTTGTAACGGTCTATCATATAGAGCCCCCTAGTCGATTCTAGCCTTAGGATTATCCTTTGACTTCCCCTCTATGCCAAACAATGTACCAAAAATGGCCTCCGCCATATTCTTTTCAGGGTGCATTATGTCGATGTTGTGTGGGCAAATGAGGTCTTTGAAGTAAGGCAGATCCCATAAGCATGACTTGTGAGTCCAGGCGTGTTCCATATTATACCCTTTGAAATACCCTGGATGCAAAGGATCAGGCTCGAGAGCATTTAACTGATCAAGGGTCTGTTGGCCTGTCAACGTAGGTGGTGCAGTGTTTTTGATAATTCTACCTTTGATGAAATTCTTCTTGTCTTTTCTGAACTTATGGTCAGGATCCAGGAACTGTCTATGAATGTCGAAGCAAGAAAACTGGCGACCCGCCTGCAGCCAAAGGAACTGAAGAGCTGCCTTGCATGTGGGGCACGGGAACCTTCCATGCACACACCAACCAACGAATAGCGCATATGCCAGATAGTCATGCATCGAGTACATGTACCACACATGCATTTTGAAGTTCTTTTTGGTAGCGGCCGCATATGTCTTGATCCCATTATCCCAGGCTTCTTGCAATTCATCCTTAAGCAGATGAATGTACACATTCATATTCTTCGCGGGATATTTGGGCCCTGGAATTATCAACATCAGGAAAATGTTCTTTCTTTTCATAATCTCTCCAGGTGGAGATTTAGTGGAATGACAAATACAGGCCAACAACTGTATTGTGCTTCCGTCATACCATACACATTGAACCCATCCGTACTGATGGCAACTCGAGGATGCCTTGGATCTGCCAATTTATCCTTATGTAATGCATCGAAGTACTTCCATGCAAAAGCATCTGAAGTGTGTACCAACATCTTGTTCCCATCCGCATCTAGTTCGATTCTTTTGCCCAATTTGTGCCATGTCATCTGTTTTGTCGTCTCTTCGACCATGAAAAGACGTTGAAGTCTTGGTACAATTGGCAGATACCGAAGAACATTAATGGGGATTTTGGTCTGAATCTTCTCACCCATACCGTTATGTACCACAATATACCTGGAAGAATTGCAAATGGGGCAATAGTTCAAGGCCGCATACTCAAGCCTAAATAAGGCACACCCATTCTCATAGGCATGTATCTTCTCATAGGGCATCTTAAGTACACGAAGGATTTTGTCTGACTGGTATAGGTTTGCAGGCAGTACATGGCATTTGGGTAGAAAGCGTCCAAATATCGTCATCATCGCGGCGTAGCATTCTCTGCATAGGTTGAATTGAGCCTTCAGAGCCATTACTTGTGCTATGGCATCTAGCTGACAAAGCTTAGTGTGCTCGTGGAGAGGACGTTTTGAAGACTCCAACATTTCATAGAAGGCCTTTGCAGATTCCTCCATCTCTGAGTCCAAATCCCGAGCATCATAAAATTCTTGCACCATGTCTTCGATCCCGGTACCATGCTCGTCGGTGCGACGACGAACAACCTCAGCTCTGGCACGTTGGTCAGACTCACCATGAAAAGTCCACATCGTATAATTAGGCATAAAACCCCACTTCTGCAGGTGTTTACCCATTTCAAACTCTGTCTGCCTTTTAATGTTGTCGCATTTGGGATAGGGGCACCATGTTTTTTGCTGGCCATTTGCAAATGCGGCTCTCAAAATAACCCTGGTTATTATTAACCATTCATTGGTCATGTCTTTCTGACTATGGTGACCAGTGTACATCCAAGCACGATCACCCATATTGCCTACCTACTAAACAGACAAGAAATATATATATATAATTCATCATCTATATTCATCTGGTAATCAAGTTTGTCAGTTTTATTACGTCCATGCAACCTACACACTATAGAGATAGGTCCTAATCCCACCCGAGTATGTGTAGATTGGGTTCGTTTTCCCATGCTCTGCTCCGGATAAAAACAACAACAACAACAAAGCCTTTAGTCCCAAACAAGTTGGGGTAGGCTAGAGGTGAAACCCATAAGATCTCGCGACCAACTCATGGTTCTGGCACATGGATAGCAAGCTTCCACGCACCCCTGTCCATGGCTAGTTCTTTGGTGATGCTCCAGTCCTTCAGATCTCTCTTTACAGACTCTTCCCATGTCAAGTTCGGTCTACCCCGGCCTCTTTTGACATTATCAGCATGCTTAAGCCGTCCGTTGTGTACTGGGGCTTCTGGAGGCCTGCGCTGAATATGCCCAAACCATCTCAGACGATGTTGGACAAGCTTCTCTTCAATTGGCGCTACCCCAACTTTATCTCGTATATCATCATTCCGGATGCGGTCCTTCCTTGTGTGACCACACATCCATCTCAACATGCGCATCTCCGTCACACCTAACTGTTGCACATGTCGCCTTTTAGTCGGCCAACACTCAGCGCCATACAACATTGCGGGTCGAACTGCCGTCCTATAGAACTTGCCTTTTAGCTTTTGTGGCACCCTCTTGTCACAAAGAATGCCAGAAGCTTGGCGCCACTTCATCCATCCGGCTTTAATTCGATGGTTCACATCTTCATCGATATCCCCATCCTTCTGCAACATTGACCCCAAATATCGAAAGGTGTCCTTCTGAGGCACCACTTGCCCATCAAGGCTAACATCCTCCCCCTCCTCGTTCCTAGTAGTACTGAAAGCGCACCTCATGTACTCGGTTTTAGTCCTACTAAGTCTAAAACCTTTCGATTCCAAGGTTTGCCTCCACAACTCCAACTTCCTGTTAACCCCCGTCCGACTCTCATCGACTAGCACCACATCGTCCGCAAAGAGCATACACCATGGGATATCTCCTTGTATATCCCTTGTGACCTCATCCATCACCAAGGCAAAAAGGTAAGGGCTCAAAGCTGACCCTTGATGCAGTCCTATCTTAATTGGGAAGTCGTTAGTGTCGCCCTCACTTGTTCGAACACTTGTCACAACATTATCATACATGTCCTTGATGAGGGTAATGTACTTTGTTGGGACTTTGTGTTTCTCCAAGGCCCACCACATAACATTCCGCGGAATCTTATCATAGGCCTTCTCCAAGTCAATGAACACCATATGCAAGTCCTTCTTTTGCTCCCTATATCTCTCCATAAGTTGTCGTACCAAGAAAATGGCTTCCATGGTTGATCTCCCAGGCATGAAACCAAACTGATTTTTGGTCACGCTTGTCAATCTTCTTACACGGTGCTCAATGACTCTCTCCCATAGCTTCATTGTATGGCTCATCAGCTTAATTCCACGGTAATTAGTACAACTCTGAACATTCCCCTTGTTCTTGAAGATTGGTACTAATATACTCCGTCTCCATTCTTCTGGCATCTTGTTTGCCCGAAAAATGAGGTTGAAAAGTTTGGTTAGCCATACTACCGCTATGTCCCCGAGGCCTCTCCACACCTCAATGGGGATACAATCGGGGCCCATCGCCTTGCCTCCTTTCATCCTCTTTAAAGCCTCCTTGACCTCCGACTCCTGGATTCGCCTCACAAAACGCCTGCTAGTATCATCAAAGGAGTCATCCAGATCAATGGTAGAGCTCTCACTCTCCCCATTGAACAACTTGTCAAAGTACTCCCGCCATCTATGCTTAATCTCCTCGTTCTTCACCAGGAGTTGATCTGCTTCGTCCTTGATGCACTTGATTTGGTCAACATCCCTCGTCTTCCTCTCTCGGCTCTTGGCCATCTTATAGATGTCCCTTTCGCCTTCCTTCGTGTCTAACCTTTGGTAGAGGTCCTCATACGCCCGACCCCTTGCTTCACTCACAGCTCGCTTTGCGGCCTTCTTTGCCATCTGGTACTTCTCTATGTTGTCTGCACTCCTATCCAGATATAGGCGTCTGAAACAATCTTTCTTCTCCTTGATTGCCTTCTGGACAACATCATTCCACCACCAGGTATCTTTAGCTTCTCTTCTACTTCCCCTGGACACTCCAAACTCCTCTGAGGCCACCTTACGAATGCAAGTCGCCATCTTCATCCACATGTTGTCTGCATCACCTCCTTCCTCCCAAGGGCCCTCCTTAATGACCCTCTCCTTGAACACCTGAGCTACCTCCCCCTTGAGCTTCCACCACTTCGTTCTAGCGACTTTGGCACGCTTGTCCCGCTGGACACGAATCCGAAAACGGAGGTCAGCAACCACAAGCTTATGCTGTGGGACAACACTCTCTCCAGGTATCACCTTACAGTCTAGGCATGCACGCCTGTCTTCTCTTCTCAAGAGGATGAAATCAATCTGGCTAGAGTGCTGCCCACTACTGTAAGTCACTAGATGTGATTCTCTCTTCTTAAAGAAGGTGTTAGCTACGATCATGTCATAGGCTAACGCAAAGCTTAAGACATCTTCTCCTTCTTGATTCCTGATGCCATAGCCAAATCCTCCATGCACCCCTTCAAAACATGTGTTAGATGTGCCCACGTGGCCATTGAGGTCTCCTCCTATGAAGAGCCTCTCACCGATCGGTACACTCCTAACCAAGTCCTCCAGGCCTTCCCAGAACTCCCTCTTGGTGTTCTCATTGTGGCCTACTTGTGGGGTATAAGCGCTGATAACGTTGAGGACTAAGTCCCCAACTACCAGCTTGACCAGGATAATCCGGTCCCCACGTCTCTTGACGTCTACCACTCCATCCTTGAGGCTCTTGCTGATCAAGATGCCTACTCCATTTCTGTTTGCAACCGTCCCCGTGTACCACAGCTTGAAGCCGGTACCCTCCACCTCCTTCGCCTTCTGTCCCCTCCATTTGGTCTCTTGGACGCAAAGGATACCAATGCCTCTCCTCACCGCTGAATCAACTACCTCCCGAAGCTTACCTGTCAGAGACCCTACGTTCCAGCTACCTAATCGAATCCTCCTAGGCTCGGCTAGCTTCCTTACCCTTCGCACTCGTCGAGTCAAATGCGAAGACCCTCGCTCATTTTCCACTACACCCGGGCGCCGATGTAGCGCGCCACTAAGGATGCGACGACCCGATCCTCGCTCACTTGCGACCGTATCCAGATCACGATACGGTGCGCCACCTGGGGGGTGACGGCCCGGCCCTTGCCCATTTTCCACCACACCCGGGTTCCGATGTGGCGCGTCGCTGAGAGGGTTACGCCCCAACAAAAATCTTTTGGGTTTCATCTCCATAAGAGTGGCTGGGTTTTCACGTTGGCTCGCCAAGCCTATCACAACCCTCCTCCTTTACCCGGGCTTGGGACCGGCTATGTTGAGACAACATAGGCGGAGTTCCATGCTCTGCTCCGGATCCGACGTAAAATTTTGGAAGCACCTCCCTGCTGTTCTCCTGATACACATCTTGGCAATAAGCAGAGAGGTTGTGTACCCGGAGAACAACAGGGAGGCACTGACAAAATTCTACATACGGGAAAACGAACTCAATCTACACATACTCGGGCTGTCCATGGATAACGTTGGACAATTCGAAAGGATGGCAGTTATAAATATGCAAGGACATGCATATTTATAGATGTTGCCCTTTCGAATGGGAGACACATATTGGTTACGCATACTAATGATTGAAGACACATATAGCTAGCAAGTTTCATCGGCACGAAGACCGGAACAGAGCAAATTAAGGGGGGAGGAGATGTCATTTGTGCTCACCCATGAACGCAAAGGAGCTCGTCAAACACACGGGGCGGTCATCGTACAGTAGACCCTAGCAGCAACAAAACAAGTTTGCACATTGAAATCCCCCCGATCAACATAAATATTATGTTTTTCATAAAAAATCTGAAAATATACGACCAAACTCATAATTTACAAAAATAGGACCCCGGCGGCAGCTGGAAGGCCGGAGGGGCGTCGCCTGGGGTGTCATGTTGGGGTGTCGTGCCGGGGGTGTCATGTAGGGGGCTTACCGGAGGGGCGTCCCCGGGGTGTCGTGTCGGGGTGTCGGGCCGGGGTGCCAGGGTATCGGGGTGTCGGGGTGTCGGGGAG
Source organism: Hordeum marinum (assembly GCA_022496015.1). Taxonomy (NCBI): domain Eukaryota; kingdom Viridiplantae; phylum Streptophyta; class Magnoliopsida; order Poales; family Poaceae; genus Hordeum; species Hordeum marinum. Next base: position 540,759,511 of record CM039673.1, on the reverse strand, counting down.
GGACTTCTTCTTATTCTTCTTCTTCTTCTTTTCTCCTAGTTATTTTCTTTTCTTCTTTTCTTCTAAGTTTTTACTTTTATATCTATGTTTTTTCTAATTAAACTAGTAAACTAACTAAAAATACTAACTATCTAATTTAATAGAAACTAAACTAAATATCTAATTTATTCTAAGCTTTTTCTAACCTAGTAAACTAACTAACTAACTAACTAAAAAACAGGAAAAAAACAACAAAAAGTGAGGGGCCGGCCGGGCACTCACCGGAGTTGGGTGGGGACGGCTGGGGCAGCGGGGGGAGGGGAGCCGCGGAGATGGGGGAGCTGCGGGGAGGGGGCGGCACCGGGAGCTGGTTGGGGGATGGCGGCAGCGGTCGCAGGGGGAGGGAGAGGGTGGAGTGGGGGAGGGAGAGTGAGAGAGAGAGGATTGGGATGAGGGACGTCCGTTATAGGCACGTCCCCTTTGCCGTCTGCCCCAAGACGGCAAAGACATCCACGGCCAGCGGCAAAGGACTGGCGACCGGCAAAGAGCCCTTCCGTTGGACCTGGCCAGGCCCAAGGTCCAGTGGGACCCACCTTGCCTCTTTATGGTCTTCTCTTGGTCTCTTTACGTCTGGGCATAGATGGCAAAGGACTAGCACATGGCATACAGGGCCTTTGCCATGCGCCAATTCTTTGTCGTCTGCTTTGTAGGAGCTGACGGCAAAGAGCATCTTTGCCATGTGCCAGCAGACGGCAAAGGCATGGCACATGGCAAATGACTGGATTCTAGTAGTGATATGTTTTTATAATATGAAATAAAACAAAAATGTATCAAGTGATAAAAGTGAGCACAAATGGCACTACAATGCTTGAAAACAAGGCCTATGGTTCATAATTTCACTAGTGCAATCTCCCAACATCACTAACATAAATGAATCATAAAACAATCTATCAACGTGCGATAAAGAATCACTCCAAAGTTCCTATCTATATCAGAGAACATAAGATGAAATTGTTGTAGGTAGAAAAACACCTCAAAGTTATCTTTCCAATCAATCTATTGATCCACCCCTAAGTGTGATGAATAGCCCTACATATCGTACTATCATAACACCATATGATACACATCAATCAACTACAATGTCACCTAGATACTCCAATTTCACCATGAGTATCCGTACATTAATTATTCGGCATGCATCAAACATTCTCATACCCAAAATATTAAATCCAACAAAAAGAACTTTGAAGCGCAGGACTCAATTCATCACAACAAAGATAGAGAGGGAAGAGCATCATATGATTCATCTATATTAACGAAGCTCATGGTACGTCAGGATTATGACCTATCATCATCATGAGGGAGAGAGATCAGACACATAGCTACTGGCACATATCCTCAGCCCCGAGGGTGAACTACTCCCTCCTCATCATTGCGGCAATCGGGATGATGAAGACAGCCTCTGGTGATGGCTTCCCCCTTTGGCAAGGTGCCAGAACAGGGCTTGGGATGAGATCACTTTGGAACATAGGTTTACAGCAACACAGTAAAAGTTCTAGGTTAACTTTCATGTTTTTTCCACATATAAGAATTTTCAGCATTGGAATCACACCTCAGGGCACGCTTGGGTGCCCTGTGGCCACCTCGGGGGTCTTCTGGTCGTCCCACGAAGCTTTGGGAGTCTCTTATGTTCCAAAAAAATTGCCAAAAAGTTTTGTAGTGTTTGGATTTCGTTTGGTAAGGATTTCCTGGAAAACCAAAACAAGCACAAAACATCAACTGGCATTGGGCACTAGATTAATATGTTAGTCCGTAAAAATAATATATAAGTGCACGAAAACCATGTTGAACTCATCTAAATATAGCATGAATGATTCATAAATTATAGATATGTTGGAGACTTATCAATGTGTTCCTGACCAGCTGCCGCCACAATGATCTCACCGGTTTGGGCTTGCAAAAGCTTAATATTGGGGAAGGTCACTACCACGTCGATAACAAGATGTCAAATTTTTATTTTTAATTAGTTGTAATGAGATTGTACTTCAGCTCATCGAGCTTCACAACACTCGTGTTGGTTTGTTCCAACACTTTGCTTTTTATTTGCTTTCGGTTTTCATTTTCTTTTCACAGTTTGTCATTTTTAATTTGCGAGTTAGCTTTCAGACACCCAAAAATAAAATAAGTTCTGATTTCATCTCAACATGGCAATGGGTACCCGATACCCGCAAACCCGGCGGGTAAAAACCCCATTAGGGTAAGGGTATGGGAAATAAAAATACCCATGGGTTTCTAAATAGGAAAAAATTATACCCAATGGGTAAGACGGGTACGGGTACGGGAAGGCAATACCCATACCCGCAAACCCGCAAAACCGTATAATAAAACACCTTGTCAAGTAAGTCCCATATGTTATTGACATAGATTAAAGAAAACTAAGCTAACCAGGCACCCAGCCACGCCATCACCCTCTGAAAATCCCAATGCAAAATGCGTCACCCCCTACTTTTGTGTCATGTTGGTTTGGTGTCATGTGCTGAAATGTTGTGCATGTATGTTGAAACTTTTGATAAATGTGCTAAAAATGTCCTGAAATGTTTTATATACATGTTGAAATGTTAAAATCTATGTGTTGGTACGTTCTATATTTATGATGAAATGATGTATATATATATGCTGAAATGCTTATGTGTCAAAATGTTGAAATATACACGCCTGGCTGGGTATTTTTACCCGCGGGTATTACCCATACCCGGCTGGGTACGGGTATGGGAACAATTTGAAACCTGGGGTGCGGGTACGGGTACGGGTATGGGCAGAAAATTTTGAGACGGGTACGGGTTTGGGCACATAATACCCAAACCCAAACCCTGTGGGTGCCATGTTGAATTTCATCCTTTCTTTTGCCTTTATATTTCGTTTGCATTCTGGTTTATATTTTAGAGGAGTTGATCTACACCGAACAAAACGAGGAATGCAAGCTGAAGGAAGAGAAGTGTGTACATTCATGACCGTGAAGGTATGTGTTACGACTCTCGTCTTTTCCATTTGAATTACATAGAATAGATGTAGTGGTATTATGTGTAATGTGTGCAAAAGGTTTTGTTCTAGTAGCTAAAATAATTGTGTAGCCTTTGTTCTGTTTAATCTAGATAACCAAGACTTTTCGTTGGCCTATTTTAAAAAGAAAGTAATCTCAACAAAGAATAACCATGCTCAAAAGAAAATTTACAAAGACTTGGGTGTTGAGAAAATTTGTACAAAAGATGATGCTAGAGATACTCACCCCCATATTGTCAATTTTAAAATAACACATGTGAATTATATTATTTAGAGGAACTTAGTGAAGTTTCAATGAAATTATGCTGAAATTTTGTTTTCTAGTTCTTACATGAATTTGGATCATGTATCACTCGAATGACCGGAGGGATGTCAATTTGAGTGGGAGTTCATAAGTAATATGATTAATTGAACTCATTATCATGAACATAGTCAGTAGTGTCTTTGCAAATTATGTTGTAGATTACTAGCTCACATTGTAGCTCCCTTGAATTTTTATATGTTCCTAGAGAAATAGAGTTGAAAGATGATGGTGGCAATATTGCGGACTGGGTCCGTGATCTGGGGATTGTCCACATTGCTGCACAGAAGGCTTATGTCCTTAATGCACTGCTCGGTGTGCCACCCCCTCTAGCGTCGTCTGTAGATGTTGTGAACATCTGACAGGCACATTCCGATGACTACTTGATAGTCTAGTGCATCATGCTTTATGGCTTAGAATTGAGGCTCCAAAAATGTTTTGAACGTCGAGGAACATATGAGATGTTCTAAGAGATGAAATTGGGATCTCAGGCTAGTGCCCATGTTGTGAGATATGAGATCTCCAACAAGATTCTTTGCCTACAAGATGAAGGAAAATAGCTCAATCGTTGAGCATGTGCTCAGATTGTCTATGTGCTACAATGTTTTGAATCGAGTGGGAGTTGATCTTCCAGATAAGAAAGTGATTGATGTAGCTTTTCAAGTCACTGTCACTAAGCTACTAGAGCTTCGTGATGAACTATAAAATGTCAGGGATGGAAATAATGATCCCTGAGTTGTTCGCGATATTTGACGCCGCGAAGGTAGAAATCAAGAAGGAGTATCAAGTGTTGATGGTTAGTAAAACCACTAGTTTTGAGAAGGGCAAGGGCAATAAGGGAAACTTCATGGATGGCGAGTCAATTGCTGCTCCAGTGAAGCAACCCAAAGTTGAACCCAAACCCGAGACTAAGTGCTTCAATTATGAGGAGAGCAGTCGCTGAAGTGGAACAACCCTAGATACGTGGTATATAAGAAGGTTGGCAACGTCGACAGAAGTATATTTTTATATACGTGTTATTGATGTGTACCTTGCTAGTACTTCTAGTAGCACCTGGGTATAAGATACCGGTTCGGTTGCTAAATGTTAGTAACTCGAAATAAAAGTTATGGAATAAACGGAGACTAGCTAAGTGTGAGGTGACGATGTATGTTGGAAATGTTTCCAAGGTTGATGTGATCAACATCGCACGCTCTCTCTACCTTCGGGATTAGTGACAAACCTAAATAAATGTTATTTGGTGTTTGCGTTAACCATGAACATGATTGGATCGTGTTTATTGCAACACGGTTGTTCATTTAAGTTAGAGAGTAATGGTTATTCTGTTTACATGAAGAATACCTTCAATGGTCATGCACCCAATGAGAATGGTTTGTTGAATCTTGATCGTAGTAATACACATGTTCATAACATTGATGCCAAAAGATACAAGTTGATAATTATAGTACCACATACTTGTGGCACTGCCGCTAAATGTCATATTGGTGTAAATCGCATGAAGAAACTCCATGCTGATGGATCTTTGGACTCATTCGGTTTCGAATGGGTTGAGACATGCAGACCATGCCTCTTGGGCAAGATGGCTACACACCCCATTTTCAGTATGATGGAGCGGGCTAGTAACTTACTGGAAATAATACATGTTGATGTATGCAATCCAATGAGTATTGTAACATGCAGTGGGTATTGTTGTTTTCTTACCTTCACTGATGATTTGAGTATATATGGGTATATTTTCTTAATTCAACACAAGTCTGAAATGTTTGAAAAGTTCAAACAAATTCAGAGTGAAGTTTAAGATCATTGTGACAAGAAGATAAAAATATCTATGATATGATCGTGGAGGTGAGTATCTGAGTTACAAGTTTGGCATACAACTTTAGACAATGTGAAAGTTGTTTCACAACTCACGCCACCTGGAACACCATAGTGTGATGGTGTGTCCGAACGTCATAGTCATGCCATATTGGATATGGTGCATACTATGATGTCTCTTATCGTTTTGCCACTATTTTTTTGGGGTTATGCATTAGAGACAACTACATTCACTTTAAATAGGGCACCATCTAAATTCGTTGAGACGACACCATATTAATTATGGTTTGATAGAAACCTAAGCTGTCATTTCTTAATGTTTGGGGCTGCGACGCTTATGTGAAAAAGGTTTTCACCTAATGAGCTCGAACCCAAAGCGGACAAATGCATCTTCATGGAATACCCTAAGAACAATTGGGTATACCTTCTATCTCAGATCCGAGTGCAAAGTGTTTGTTGCTAAAAACGGGTCCTTTCTCGAGAAAGAATTTCTCTCGAAACAATTGAGTGGGAGGAAGATAGTGTTGGGGAACGTTGCATGGGAAACAAAAAATTTCCTGCGCACACGCAGATCTATCCATGGTGATGAGCATCTACGAGAGGGAGAGTGGATCTATGTACCCTTGTAGATCGCTAAGCGGGAAGCGATAAGAAACGCGGTTGGTGTAGTCGAACATCTTCGCGATCCAAATCGTCGAGCGTCCTGCGATCTCATCATGATCCGTCCCGCGATCCGATCATGATCCATCCTGTGAACTAATCACGATCCGTCCCGCGAACTCATCATGATCCGTCTCGCGATCTTGATCATGGTCCTTCCGATCTAGCGTCGAACGGATGGCACCTCCGCGTTCAGCACACATACAGCTCGATGATGATCTCCGTCTTCTTGATCCAGCAAGAGGGAGCGGAGAGGTAGAAGAGTTCTCCGACAGCGTGAGGGCGCTCCGGAGATGGTGGTGGAGCTATTTCGGCAGGGCTTCGCCTAAGCACTGCAGAAATCCGATCTAGAGGAGAAACTATGCACTAGAGGAACGGGTAGCATGTGGCTGAAAATTCTATGCCAAGACCCTAAAATACTCTAGTATATATAGGAGGAGAGGAGGAGGAGTCTTGGATGCCAAAAATCCAGCCCTTGGGTCTGCCAAAGTGGGGAGGAGAGGAGGACTCCTCCTCCAATCCTAGTAGGACTAGGATTCCACCTTTTTTTGGCCTTTTTCCACCTTTTTCCCTTTGGGCTTTTTCTCCCAGCCGCATGGGCCTTGTGTGGGACTTCCACCAGCCCACAAAAGGATGGTATTTACTCTCCCACAGCCCATGAAGCCTCTTGGGTCGAAATACCCCTCCCGGTGGTCTCCCAGTACACTACCGGCACTCCCGGTACATTACCGATTAGCCCGAAACTTTTCCGGCGACCAAAATAGGACTTCCTATATATCAATCTTTACCTCCGAACCATTCCAGAGCTCCTCGTGGCGTCCAGGATCTCATCCGGGACTCCGAACAACCTTCGGTCACCACCATACATAACTCTATACTACCGAAACGTCACCGAACCTTAAGTGTGCAGACCCTGCGGGTTCGAGAACTATGTAGACATGATCGAGACACCTCTACAGTCAATAACCAATAGCGGGACCTGGATGCCCATATTGGTTCCTACATATCTACGAAGATCTTTATCGGTCGAACCTCTATGTCAAGGATTCAGTTAATCCCGTATGATGTTCCCTTTGTTCTTCGGTATGTTTACTTGCCCGAGATTCGATCGTCGGTATCTCCATACCTAGTTCAACCTCGTTACCGGCAAGTCTCTTTACTCGTTCTGTAATACAAGATCCCGTGACTAACACTTAGTCACATTGCTTGCAAGGCTTGTTGTCATGTTGTATTACCGAGTGGGCCCTCAGATACCTCTCCGTCACACGGAGTAACAAATCCTAGTCTTGATCCATGCCTACCCAACAAACACCCTCGAATATACCTGTAGAGTACCTTTATAGTCACCCAGTTACATTGCGACGTTTGATACACACAAGGCACTCGTCCGGTGTCACTGAGTTGCATGATATCATGGTCATAGGAACAGATACTTGACATGCAGAAAACAGTAGCATTAAACTGACACGATCATATGCTACGTTTGTAGTTTGGGTCTTGTCCATCCCATCATTCTCCTAATGATGTGATCCCGTTATCAAATGACATCTCATGTCAATGGCTAGGAAACCTTAACCATCTTTGATCAACGAGCTAGTCTATTAGAGGCATACTAGGGACATGGTTTTGTCTATGTATCCACACATGCATCTAAGTCTCCGATCAATACAATTATAGCATGGATAATAAACGATTATCATGAACAAGGAAATATGATAATAACTAATTTATTATTGCCTCTAGGGCATATTTCCAAAAGTCTCCCACTTGCACTAGAGTCAATAATCTAGTTCACATCACCATGTGATTTGCATTGTTATGAATCTAACACCCAATGAGTTCTGGGGCTCGATCATGCTTTGCATGTGAGAGAGGTCTTATAGTCAACGGGTCTGCGACATTCAGATCCATGTGTACTTTGCAAATTTCTATGCCAAACAGTAAACACTGCTACCACACTCCACTTGGTACTATTCCAAATGGCTGCTCCACTATACGTATCCAGATTGCTACTACGAGTCATCCGGATTGGTGTTAAAGCTTTCATCGACGTGACTCTTTACGACCAACTCTTTATCACCTCCATAATCGAGAAACATCTCCTTAGTCTTTTAGTTACTAAGGATAATCTTGGCCGCTGTCCAGTGCTCCATTCCAGGATCACTTTGAAACCTTCCGGCCATACTTATGGCAAGGCTGACATCGGGTCTTGTTCACAGCATTGCATACCTGATAGAGCCTATGGCTGAAGCATAGGGGATGACACTCATCTTTTCTCTATCTTCTGCAGTCACTGGGCATTGAGTCTTACTCAACTTTATACCTTACAAATCAGGAGAGAACTCTTTCTCTGACTAATCCATTTTGAACTATTTCAAAATATTGTCAAGGTATGTACTCATTGAAAGTCTCATCAAGTATCTTGATCTATCTCTATAGACCTTGATGCTCAATAATTAGGTAGCTTTATCCAGGTCTTCCTTTGAAAAACTCTTTTCAAACAACCCTTTATGCTTTCCAAAAATTCTATATCATTTCTGATCAACAATATGTCAACCACATATGCTTATTAGAAACTCTACAGTGCTCCCACTCACTTTATTGTAAATACAAGTTTCTCGTAAACTTTGTATAGACTCAAAAACTTTAATCAACTCATCAAAGTGTATATTCCAACTCCGAGATGCTTGCTTCGGTTCATAGAGGGATCACTGAAGCTTGCACACCTTTTAGCATCCTTAGGACTGACAAAACCTTCTGGTTGTATCACATACAACCTTTCCTCAAGAAAGGAAACGATGTTTTGGCATCCATGTGCCAGCTTTCATAATTGAAAAATGCAGCAACTGCTAACATAATTCTAACAGACTTTAGCATCGCTACGAGAGAAAGTCTCATCGCAGTCAACTCCTTGAACTTGTCGTAAACTTCTTTGCAACAAGTCGAGCTTTACAAATGGTGACATTTACCATCAGCGTCTGTCTTCATTTTAAAGATCCATTTGTACTTAACGACCTGTCGTCCAACGAGCAAGTCCACCAAAGTCTATACTTGGTTTTCATACATGGATCCTTTCTCGGATTTCATGGCCTCTAACCATTTGTTGGTTTTCGGGCCCATCATCGCTTCTCCATAGTTCGTAGGTTCATCGTTGTACAACAACATGACCTTCAAGAAAGGGTTGTCATACTGCTCAGGAGCAGTACACGTCCTTGTCGACCTATGAAGTTCGATAGTAACTTGATCCAAAGCATTATGATCATCATCATTAACTTCCTCTTCAACTAACGTAGGCTTCACAGAGACAACTTCCTGCGCTGCGCTACTCTCTGGTTGAAACAGAGGTTCAATAACCTCATCAAGTTCTATCTTCCTCCCATTCAATTCTTTCAAGAGAAACTTTTCCTCAAGAAAGGACCCAGTTTTAGCAATAAACATTTTATGCTTGGATCTGAGATAGAAGGTTCACCCAACTGTTCTTAGGGTATTCTACGAAGATGCATTTGTCCGCTTTGAGTTCGAGCTCATTAGGTGAAAACATTTTCTACACAAGCGTCGCAGCCGCAAACATCAAGAAATGACAGCTTAGGTTTCTATCAAACCATAATTCACACGGTGTCATCTCAACGGATTTAGATGGTGCCCTATTTAAAGTGAATGTAGTTGTCTCTAATGCACAACCCCAAAATTATAGTAGCAAAACGATAAGAAACATCATAACATGCACCATATCCAATAGAGCACGACGATGACGTTCGGACATACCATCACACTATGGTGTTCCAGGTGGCGTGTGTTGTGAAACAACTTTCACATTGTCTAAAGTTGTATGCCAAACTCGTAACTCAGATATTCACCTCCACGATCATATCGCAGATATTTTTATCTTCTTGTCACGATGATCTTAAACTTCATCCTGAATTTGCTTGAACTTTTCAAACGATTCAGACTTGTGTTTCATTAAGTAAACATACACTATATCTACCCAAATCATCAGTGAAGGTATGAAAATAACGATATCCACCGAACGCTACAAGACTCATTGGATTGCATACATCAACATGTATCATTTCCAATAAATCACTTGCACGCTCCGTCAAACCAGGAAACGGGGTCCTTACTCATGTTTGACCAAGAGGCATGGTTCGCATGTCTCAACCGATTCGAAATCGAAAGAGTCCAAAGATCCATCAGCATGGAGTTTCTTCATGCATTTTATACCAATATGACATTTAGCGGCAGTGACACATGTATGTGGTACTATCATTATTAACTTTGCATCTTTTGGCATCAATGTTATGAACATGTGTATTACTACGATCAAGATTCAACAAACCATTCTCACTGGGTGCATGACCATTGAAGGTATTATTCATGTAAACAGAATAACCATTATTCTCTAACTTAAATGAATAACCGTGTTGCAATAAACACGATCTAATCACGTTCATGCTCAACGCAAAACACCAAATAACACTTATTTAGGTTTTTTACTAATCCCGAAGGTAGAGAGAGCATGCGATGTCGATCACATCAACCTTGGAAACACTTCCAACACACATCATCACCTCACCCTTAGCTAGTTCTTCGTTTATTCCGTAGCTTTTATTTCGAGTTACTAACATTTAGCAACCGAGCCGGTATCCAATACCCAGGTGCTACTAGGAGTACTAGCAAGGTACACATCAATAACACGTATATCAAATATACTTTTGTTGACGTTGCCAGCCTTCTTATCTACCAAATATCTAGGGTTGTTCCGCTTCAGCGACCGCTCTCCTCATAATCGAAGCACTTAGTCTCGGGTTTGAGTTCAACTTTGGGTTGCTTCACTGGAGCAGCAACTGACTTGCTATCCATGAAGTTTCCCTCCTTGCTCTTGCCCTTCTCGAAACTAGTGGTTTGACTAACCATCAACACTTGACGCTCCTTCTTGATTTCTACCTTCGTGGTGTCAAACATCACGAACAACTCAGGGATCATTATTTCTATCCCTGGCATTTTATAGTTCATCACCAAGTTGTAGTAGCTTAGTGACAGTGACTTGGAGAACTATATCAATCACTATCTTATCTGGAAGATCAACTCCAACTCGATTCAAGCGATCGTAGCACCCAGACAATCTGAGCACATGCTCAACGATTGAGCTATTCTCCTTCATCTTGCAGGCAAAGAATCTTGTTGGAGATCTCATATCTCGCAACATGGGCATGAGCCTGAGATCCTAATTTCAGCTCTTAGAACATCTCATATGTTCTGTGACATTCAAAACATTTCGGAACCTCAATTCAAAGATGTAATGCATGACGCACTAATCTATCAAGTAGTCATTAGAACGTGCCTGTCAGATGTTCACAACATCTACAAACCACGCTAGAGGGGTTGGCGCACCGAGCGGTGCATTAAGGACATAAGCCTTCTGTGCAACAATGAGGACAATCCTCAGATCACGGACCCAGTCCGCAATATTGCTACCAACATCTTTCAACTCTATTTCTCTAGGAACATATAAAAATTCAAGGGAGCTACAGCGCGAGCAAGTGATCTACAACATAATTTGCACAGACACTATTGACTATTTTCATGATAATGAGTTCAATTAATCATATTACTTAAGAAATCCCACTCGAATTGACATCCCTCCAGCCATTCGAGTGATACATGATCCAAATTCACCAACTCAAGTCCGATCATCACGTGAGTTGAGGTGGTTTTAATGGTGAACATCATCATGTTGATCATATCTACTATATGACTCATGTTCGACCTTTCGGTCTCTTGTGTTCCGAGGCCATGTCTGTACATGCTAGGATCGTCAAGTTTAACCCGAGTGTTCTGCATGTGCAACACTGGCTTGCACCCGTTGTATGTGAACGTAGAGTCTATCACACCCGATCATCACGTGGTGTCTCGACACGAAGAACTTTCGCAACGGTGCACACTCGGGGAGAACACAATTTATCTTGAAATTAAGTGAGGGATCACCTTATAATGCTACCATCGTCCTAAGCAAAACAAGGTGCATAAAACGATTAACATCACATGCAAATCGTAAGTGACATGATATGTCCATGAACTTGTGCTTTTGATCTCCATCATGAAAGCACCGGCATGATCTCCATCATCACCGGCATGACAGCATGATCTCCATCATCTTGATCTCCATCAACGTGTCGCCATCGGGGTTGTCACGCCCACCATGCTTCTACTACTATTGCTACCGTTTGGCGATAAAGTAAAGCATTACATTGCGCTTAATGATTGACACGCAGGTCATACAATAATTAAAGACAACCCTATGGCTCCTGCCGGTTGCCGTACTCATCAACATGCAAGTCGTGATATTCTATACAACACATGATCATCTCATACATCACATATATCACATCATGTAATTGGCCATATCACATCGCAACATACCCTGCAAAATCAAGTTAGACGTCCTCTAATTGTTGTTGCATGTTTTACGTGGCTGCTATGGGTATCTAGCAAGAACAATTCTCATCTACGCAAAAACCACAACAGTGATACACTAGTTGCTTTTCAACCTTCTCAAGGACCGCCTTTGTCGAATCTGATTCAACTAAAGTGTGAGAAACTAGAACCCGCAAGCCATCTATGCAACAAGTTGCGTTTGGGGGAACCGGTCTCTCATAAGCGTACGAGTAATGTTGGTCCGGGCCGCTTCATCTCACAATACCGCTGAACCAAAATAGGACCAAGGGAGGAAGCAATCTAAGCATCAACGCCCACAAACTCTTTGTGTTCTACTTGAGATCTAATCTACACATAGACCTAGCTCATGATGCCACTGTTGGGGAAAGTTGCATGGGAAACAAACAAATTCTTATGCACACACAAAACTATCCATGGTGATGAGTATCTACGAGAGGGAGAGTGGATCTGCGTACCCTTGTAGATCGCTAAGCGGGAAGCGATAAGAAACGCGGTTGGTGTAGTCGAACGTCTTCGCGATCCAAATCGCCAAGCGTCCTGCAATCTCATCATGATCCATCCCACGATCCATCCTGTGAACTCATCACGATCCTTCCCGCGAACTCATCACAATCCTTCCGATCGAGCGCCGAACGGACGGCACCTTCGCGTTCAGCACACATAAAGCTCGATGACGATCTCCGTCTTCTTGATCCAGCAAGAGGGAGCGGAGAGGTAGAAGAGTTCTCTGACAGCGTGAGGGCGCACCGGAGATGGTGGTGGAGCTATTTCGGCAGGGCTTCGCCTAAGCACTGCAGAAATCCGATATAGAGGAGAAACTATGCACTAGAGGAACGGGTAGCACATGGCTGAAAATTCTGTGCCAAAACCCTAAAATCCTCTAGTATATATAGGAGGAGAGGAGGAGGCTTGGCTTCCAAAAAGCCAGCCCTTGGGTCGGCCAAAGTGGGGAGGAGAGGAGGACTCCTCCTCCAATCCTAGTAGGACTAGGATTCCTCCTTTTTTTGGCCTTTTTCCACCTTTTTCCCTTTGGGCTTTTTCTCCCAGCCACATGGGCCTTGTGTGGGACTACCACAAGCCCAAAAAAGGCTGGTATTTACTCTCCCACAGCCCATGAAGCCTCTTGGGTCGAAATACCCCTCCCGGTGGTCTCCCGGTACACTACCGGCACTCCCGGTACATTACCGATTAGCCCGAAACTTTTCCGGTGACCAAAATGGGACTTCCTATATATCAATCTTTACCTCCGGACCACTCCGGAGCTCCTCGTGACATCCGGGATCTCATCCAGGACTCTGAACAACCTTCGATCACCACCATACATAACTCTATACTATCGAAACATCACCGAACCTTAAGTGTGCAGACCCTGCGGGTTCGAGAACTATGTAGACATGACCGAGACACCTCTACGGTCAACAACCAATAGCGGAACATGGATGCCCATATTGGTTCCTACATATCTACGAAGATCTTTATCGGTCGAACCTCTATGTCAAGGATTCAGTTAATCCTGTATGATGTTCCCTTTGTTCTTCGGTATGTTTACTTGCCCGAGATTCGATCGTAGGTATCCTCGGAGATACCTGTAGAGTACCTTTATAGTCACCCAGTTACGTTGCGACGTTTGATACACACAAGGCACTCCTCCGGTGTCAGTGAGTTGCACGATCTCATGGTCATAGGAACAGATACTTGACGTGCAGAAAACAGTAGCATTAAACTAACACGATCATATGCTACGTTTGTAGTTTGGGTCTTGTCCATCCCATCATTCTCCTAATGATGTGATCCCGTTATCAAATGACATCTCATGTCAATGGCTAGGAAACCTTAACCATCTTTGATGAACGAGCTAGTCTATTAGAGGCATACTAGGGACATGGTTTTGTCTATCTATCCACACATGAATGTAAGTCTCCGATCAATACAATTATAGCATGGATAATAAAAGATTGTCATGAACAAGGAAATATGATAATAACTAATTTATTATTGCCTCTAGGGCATATTTCCAACAGATAGAACTTGTGTAGCGACCCGACCTGAAACGGTCAAGTCTCTGGTGTTTCCGTACCATCCCAAGATCATGTTGTGGTACACACGCAGTACATCAATGTATATAATAGAGTTCAATCACACATGCTTTATTAATCGAAATCTCATATAGAGTCATTATTACAAAATAACTTGGCTAAAGGCCAACTCATGAGATAGCGCTATCAAAATCCCACGGAAGCCTAAAGGTAGCTGAGTCCATCTAACTCCAAAGGGCAACTCCGAGCATAGGACATAGACCTCACACTTCGTCGGAGCAAACCTCTGCAACATGAGACGTTGCAGCCGTATAGGTCAGCATATGGAATATGCTGGCAAATCACAAAAAGAAATGATAAAAAAACAATAATGCTATCACAACTATATGCATTTGGTTGACGGTGGCAAAGGTCTGAGTTTTGCATGAAAGCAATTTTTTCCCTACAACAAAGGGGCATTATGAAATTACTACAAAATGTCGGTTGTGTAATGAGACGGTTCCGCCAACCAAATCTCATAACCCAATTATTATATTGTACCCTCATCAATTATTATCAAGTGTGGTGTTGAGAGTTCCTGATAGTATCATTTCTAGAGGCTCAATTGTCCGTAACCAGGGACACGGCTAATCGATTAGATTTAACACTCTGCAGAGGTTTGCGCACTTTTCCCGCAAGATTTGGTCCCTCCATTTATGTCCTCGCACTTTAGGGTGTTTGAGAACCAGATGACCAAAACATGGTCTTTCAAAGATTTTCCCTAACCCCCGGTTAAGAGTTCAGGTTAGAGTTACCACTAAGATCAACCAAGCCAGAGCCCATAATGACTTGCGGTTGCACAGGTAAGCTTCCGGTCGTGACGTATCAATTCCGTCTCTTTGAGTCTAGGTGGAGTTGTTCGCTGGTATCTCTCCAACAGGGTTAGGTTCACTCCTCTGAGGTATTCCAGGGGCGCCTATCAATGGTTCACAAACACTGGGAATTCCAGCGGCCTATCAAGGTGCACACCCACTGGTTACTCTAGGGAGCCTATTTCCAAATCCACCCAGTAGGTGCATTAAAGTTTGTCTTGAATCATGAAGTCTTCATCTCGTCGAAGTAGCCTTGATCACGTCAAGTGGTATTCATCACCTTGAATTGGTCCTCATCCAAAATACTCACAACTCCATGTAACACTCAACCAAAACCTCGTCTACTTAGGCGTACCATCAAATAAAAATAGCGTCCCAGGCCAGGTTAACAACGGATTTGTGGGGTGTCCTACTTCATGATACTACTCAACAAGTTTAATACTCCTACTACATGCATGGTGGAAAATATCATCTAATGCAAATAAAACTTGGGTACAACATGATCAAATGACTTGCCTTGATGACGGTCTTGAAATTCTAAAGCTTCGTAATAACAGGCTTAGCACTCCGGATAATCTAACAAAACAAACCATTCACACAATAAGCAAACACATTCCCAAACAATAAATAAAATCGAGTAAAATTAATATAAGACAATCAAGGGAAACAATAATGAAATCAAAGGAAACAAAAAAAATCCAACGAAAACTTTAAAGAAAACTAGAGGGAAACCAATTTACACAAATTCTATCATAACAACAATAAATTATTCTAAACACTCAATAACAGAAAAGAAATGATTAAACAACTATTTAATAGCAATCAATTTAATAAACAATTAACTAGAAAAGGGAAATACTTTAATAGCTAAAATTACTATCTAGTTATCACCAAAACAACTATAATAACAATAAAAACACTAAGACCATAAAAAAATACTATAAAAACTAATATGTTTCTAATTAACAGAAACAACAATAAAAATAACTTGATGTGGCAAAAGAATTACTTTTGTGGAAAAAAACTATTCTATTTACTCTAGTTAAGTAACTACACAACAATAGAACAAAACAATAGCTAAACTAATAATAACTTATTATAAAAATTTATCTACTGTCTTATAACAGAACCATATAACCACATGTAAAAAATCTACAGAAAGAACTAACTAAAAATAATTGAAAACAATAATTAAATGACTAAAAGAACAATATAGACAAAACAGTACTGTTTTAGTTAAAATCCTAATTTAAATAAATCTAGAAATCAATAACTCAATGCTACTGGACAGGCCAATTAATAACAAAATAGTGGCAAAAAGAATCAATCAAAAATATATTATAAATCTCATGATATTGCCAAATTAGTGATTTGAACAAAATTAAGCAAATTCAAAATTAAATTACTCAAATTTGAAATCCAAGTGCACCATCAGAAACTACATAAAATTTTGAAACTACAGCAAAAAGAATCACTCAATTTGGAGTTGTATACTAGGAGATATGATTTATTTAAGATTGCTATTTTTGTGAAAAACAGAATTACGGGAATTTCCTAAAGCTCACCGGAGTTGGTCGCCGGAGTTGGAGAAGATGAGCTCGGATCTAATGTTCCAGTATCTCCCGGAGGAAGGAAAGCACGGAACAGGGAAGAGGAAGTCGCGGCAAGCTCGTGGAAGGTCGGGGAAAAGCCAACCGAGCCTCGGGCGACGGTGGAGAAGACGCCGGAGTTGACGAACTCCGGCGAGTTCGTGCGGTTGATGGAGTGGGGGAGAGGAGCTCCAAAGGAAGGGAATCGGTTGAGGGGAGAGGGGGCTTCGTAGGGGCGGTATTTATAGGCCTCGAAGATGCGTCTAGATGCAGCAGCTAGGGCGAGCAAATCCGGGATGCCCTGATTCTTCGCCGGCGTCGATCTCGGCCATTAAGGCCTCTTAATGATGGGGAGGAGCAGGAAAGGAAGGATCCAGAGGAGAGGAAGCTTCCAGGAAGATAGGGAGAAGGAAAAGGGGCGGGAGGGAACGCCAATCACGGCGGCCATGGCGACCTGGAGCTCCCGTTCTGGAGTTCTCGTGAGATTGGGGACGACCCCATCTTGGGCAGGGCTTTGACAAAAAAAAATTCTGATACTGAGAAAGCAAAAAAGAATTAATGAATAAATAAAAGTTTTATATGGACATATTATATATCAAAATGACCATAAAAATATTTACTAAAACATGAACATTTTTCCACGGCCAAAATAAATATATTTTTAAAAATGTTTTTTTCCAGAAAATGCTTAATTGGATTTATTTATTTTTTGCAAATATTTTTCAAATAACCCCATGGGTTTTATGGTTCAAATACTTCACAAAAAAATAACCCTGGTGTGGAGTGTCATGTTCCTCCTCTCATACTTGTTTGAGTTTGGGTGAGTGAATTTGAATTCACTCAAATGTAAAATGAAAACAACATATGAAGTGAAATTCGAAAGTAGAAAAATCTCGAGTGGGTTTCAATTCAAACTTCAGATCCTATATTTGAAGAAGTCATGTCATCTTCTCTCATCATATTACTTTGGATGAAATTTGAATTTAAAACAAATAGGGAAAGTGCTCTCATTCAAAAGTTTCAGAAAGTTTCAAATTGCACTCAGTTTCAATCACTCACACAATCAAACAATCATTCTAATGTTTATTATAACATTCCAAAATTTGGGATGTTACAACTTGATGAGGTTGTTGAATCGTTGTTTCAACCAGAGAGTAACGCAGCGTAGAAAGTTGTTCCTGTGGAGCCTACGTTAGTTGAAGAGGAAGTTAGTGATGATGATCATGAAGCTTTGGATCAAGTTACTATCGAACCTCATAGGTCGACAAGGATGCATACTGCTCCTGAGTGGTATGGCAACCCTATCTTACAGGTCATGTTGTTGGACAATGATGAGCCTACGAGCTATGGAAAAGAGATGATGGGCCTGGATTCTGACAAATGGTTAGAGGCTATGAAATTAGAGAAAGGATCCATGTATGCAAACCAAGTGTGGACTTTGGTAGACTTGCTTGTTGGATGACAGGTCGTCGAGTACAAATGGACCTTTGAGATGAAGACAGACGCTGATGGTAAATGTCACCATTTATACAGCTCGACTTGTCGCAAAGAAGTTTCCAACAAGTTCAAGGAGTTGACTGCGATGAGACTTTGTCACTCGTAGCAATGCTAAAGTCTGTTGGAATTATGTTAGCAGTTGCTGCATTTTTCAATTATGAAATCTGGCAGATGGATGTCAAAACATTGTTTCCTTCATTAAGGAAAGGTTGTATGAGATACAACCAGAAGGTTTTGTCAGTCCTAAGGATGCTAAAAGGTGTGCAAGATACAGTGATCCTTCTATGGACTGAAGCAAGCATCTCGGAGTTGGAATATACGCTTTGATGAGGTGATCAAAGTTTCTGAGTCTATACAAAGTTTATGAGAAACTTGTATTTACAATAAAGTGAGTGGGAGCACTATAGAATGTCTGATAAGCATATGTGGTTGACATATTGTTGATCGAAAATGATGTGGAATTTCTGGAAAGCATAAACGGTTGTTTGAAAAGAGTTTTTCCAAGGAAGACCTGGATTAAGCTACCTAATTGTTGAGCATCAAGATCTATAGAGATAGATCAAAATGCTTGATGAGACTTTAAATGAGTACATAGCTTGACAAGATTTTGAAAGAGTTCAAAATGGATCAGTCAGGGAAAGAGTTCTTGCCTGATTTGTAAGGTGTGAAGTTGAGTAAGACTCAAAGCTCGACCATGGCAGAAGAAAGAGAAAGGATGAAGGTCGTCTCCTATGCTTTAGCCATAGGCTCTATATAGTATGTCATGCTGTGTACCGCACCTGTGTGTGCCTTCCCATGAGTCCGTCAAGGGGTACAAGAGTGATCCAGGAGTGGATCACTGGACAGCGGTCAAGATTATCCTTAGTAACTAAAAGACTAAGGAAATGTTTCTCGCTTTTGGAGGTGATAAAGAGTTTGTCCTAAAGAGTTACATCGATGCAAGATTTAACACCAATTCGGATGACTCTTAGTAGCAATCCGGATACCAAGCTCTACAGGTATCTCCGAGGGTGTCTTTTGGGCTGGCATGGATCAAGACTGGGATTTGTTACTCCGTGTGACCGAGAGGTATCTTAGGGCCCACTCAGTGATACAACATCACAATAAGCCTTGCAAGAAATGTGACTAAGTGTTATCCATGGGATCTTGTATTATGGAACAAGTAAAGAGACTTGCCGGTAACGAGATTGAACTAGGTATGGAGATACCGGCGATCGAATCTCGGGCAAGTAACATACCGAAGGACAAAGGGAACAGCATACGGGATTAATTGAATCCTTGACATAGAGGTTCAACCGATAAAGATCTTCGTAGAATATGTAGGAACTATGGTCATCCAGGTCCCGCTTTTGGTTATTGACCGTAGAGGTGTCTCGGTCATGTCTACATAGTTCTCAAACCTGCAGGGTCTACACACTTAAGGTTCGGTGACGTTTCGGTAGTATAGAGTTATGTATGGTGGTGACCGAAGGTTGTTCGGAGTCCCCAATGAGATCCCGGACGTCACGAGGAGCTCCATAATGGTCCATAGGTAAAGATTGATATATAGGAAGTCATGTTTTGGTCACCGAAAAAGTTTTGCGCTCATCGGTAGTGTACTGGGAGTGCCGAAAGGGTGCCGGGGGACCATCGGGAGGGGTAATTCGACCCAAGAGGCTACACGGGCTGTGGAAAGAGCTATACTATCCCTTAGTGGGCTGGCCTAAGTCCCACAAGAGGCCCATGCAGCTGGAGTTGAAGGAGAAGGGGAAAAAAGGTAAAGGTGGAAAGGGTTTCCAAGTGGGAAGGAGGAGTCCTAGTCCTACTAGGATTGGAGGAGGAGGACTCCTCTCCTCCTTGCGCCAAAGACCAAAGGGCTGGCCCTTGTGCGCCAGCCTCTTACCTCTCTCCTCCTATATATACTAGAGGTTTTGAGGGTTTTGAGACACAGAAAAACAACCACGTGTTGCCCTCTTCTCTAGATCGTAGTTTCTCCTCTAGATCAGTTTTCATCGATGCTTAGGTGAAGCCCTACTGGAATAGCTCCACCACCATCGCTGCAATGCCGTCGCGCTGCCAGAGAACTCATCTACCTCTCTGTTCCCTCTTGCTGGATCAAGAAGGTGGAGATCGTCATCGAGCTGTACGTGTGCTCAACGCGGAGGTGTCGTGCATTCGGTGCTACATCGGAAGGACCGTCATCAAGATCGTGAGACGATTCGTGATGAGATTGCGGGACGGATCGTGATGGTATCGCGGGACGGATCATGATTAGATCGCGAAGACATTTGACTACATCAATCACGTTTCTTAACGCTTCCCGCTTAGCGATCTACAAGGGTATGTAGATCCACTCTCCCTCTCGTAGATGCTCATCACCATGGATAGATCTTGCGTGCGCGTAGGAAAATTTTTGTTTCCCATGCAACGTTCCCCAACACATGGCATACAGGATCTTTCACATGCACCAATTCTTTGTCGTCTGCTTTGCAGCAACTGACGGCAAAGAGCATCTCTGCCATGTGCCAGCAGACGGCAAAGGCATGGCACATGGAAAATGACTGGATTCCAGTAGGGATATGTTTTTATAGTCTGAAATAATAAAAACAGCAAGGTATCAAGTGATAAAAGTAAGCACAAACGACACTACAATGCTTGAAAACAAGGCCTAGGGTTCATACTTTCACTAGTGCAATCTCCCAACATCACTAAAATAAATGAATCATAAAACAATCTATCAATGTGCGATAAAGAATCACTCCAAAGTTCCTATCTATATCAGGGAACATCAGATGAAATTTTTGTAGGTAGAAAAAACACCTCAAAGTTATCTTTCCAATCAATCTATTGCACCCCTAAGTGTGATGAATAACCCTACAGATCGTACTATCATAACACCATATGATACACATCAATCAACTATAATGTCACCTAGATACTCCAATGTCACCATGAGTATCTGTGCATTAATTATTCAGCATGCATCAAACATTCTCATACCCAAAATATTAAATCCAAAATAAAGAACTTTGAGGTGCAGGACTCAATTCATCACAACAAATATAGAGTGGAAAGAGCATCATATGAGTCAACTATATTAACGAAGCTCATGGTACGTCAGGATTGTGACCTATGATCATTATGAGGGAGAGAGATCAGACACATAGCTACTGGCACATACCCTTAGCCCCGAGGATGAACTACTCCCTCCTCATCATTGCGGCAATCGGGATGATGAAGAGGGCCTCTGGTGATGGCTTCCCCCTTCGGCAAGGTGCCAGAACAGGGCTTGGGATGAGATCGCTATGGAACATAGGTTTGCAGCAACGGAGTAAAAGTTCTAGGTTAACTTTCATGTTTTTTCCATATATAAGAATTTTCAACATTGGAATCACACCTCAGGGCATGCTGGGGTGCCTTGTGGCCACCTCGGGGGTCTTCTGGTCGTCCCACGAAGCTTTGGGAGTCTCTTATGTTCCAAAAAAATCGTCAAAAAGTTTTGTCGTGTTTGGATTTCGTTTGGTATGGTATTCTTGGAAAACCAAAACAAGCACAAAACAACAATTGGCATTGGGCACTATATTAATATGTTAGTCCGTAAAAATAATATATAAGTGCACGAAAACCATGTTGAACTCATCTAAATATAGCATGAATGATTCATAAGTTATAGATATGTTGGAGACATATCAATGTGTTCCTGACCAGCCGCCGCCACAATGATCTCACCGGTTTGGGCTTGCAAAAGCTTAATATTAGGGAAGGTCACTACCATGTCGATAACAAGATGTCGAGGTTTTATGTTTAATAAGTTGTAATGAGATTGTACTTCAGCTCACGGAGCTTCACAACACTCATGTTGGTTTGTTCCAACACTTTGCTTTTTATTTTCTTTCGGTTTTCATTTTCTTTTCACAGTTTGTCATTTGTAATTTGCGAGTTAGCTTTCAAAAACCCAAAAATAAAATAAGTTTTGATTTCATCTCAACATGGCAATGGGTACCCGATACCCGCAAACCCGGCCGGTAAAACCCCCATTAGGGTAAGGGTATGGGAAATAAAAATACCCATGGGTTTCTAAATACGAATAAATTATACCCAATGGGTAAGACGGGTACGGGTACGGGAAGGCAATACCCATACTCGCAAACCCGCAAAACCGTATAATAAAACACCTTGTCAAGTAAGTCCCATATGTTATTGACATAGATTAAAGAAAACTAAGCTAACCAGCCACCCAGCCACGTCGTCACCCTCTGAATTCCCGATGCAAAATGCGTCACCCCCTACTTTTGTGTCATGTTGGTTTGGTGTCATGTGGTGAAATGTTGTGCATGTATGTTGAAACTTTTGATAAATGTGCTAAAAATGTTCTGAAATGTTGTATATACATGCTGAAATGTTAAAATCTATGTGTTGATACGTTCTATATTTATGATGAAATGATGTATATATATGCTGAAATGCTTATGTGGCAAAATGTTGAAATATACACGCCTGGCTGGGTATTTTTACCTGTGGGTATTACCCGTACCCAGCCGGGTACGGGTATGGGAATTGAAACCCAGGGTGCGGGTACGGGTACGGGTATGGGCAGAAAATTTTGAGATGGGTCCGGGTTTGGGCACATAATACCCATACCCAAACCCTGCGGGTGCCATGTTGAATTTCATCCTTTCTTTTGCCTTTATATTTCGTTTACATTCGGGTTTATATTTTAGAGGAGTTGATCTACACCGGACAAAACGAGGAATGCAAGCTGAAGGAAGAGAAGTGTGTACATTCATGACCGTGAAAGTATGTGTTATGACGCTCGTCTTTTCCATTTGAATTACTTAGAATAGATGTAGTGGTATTACGTGTGATGTGTGCAAAGGGTTTTGTTCTAGTAGCTAAAATAATTGTGTAGCCTTTGTTCTGTTTAATCTAGATAACCAAGACTTTTCGTTGGCCTATTTTTAAAACAAAGTGATCTCAACAAAGAATAACCATGCACAAAAGAAAATTTACAAAGACTTGGGTGTTGAGAAAATTTGTACAGAAGATGATGCTAGAGATACTCAACCCCATATTGTCAATTTTAAAATAACACGTGTGGATTATATTATTTAGAGGAACTTAGTGAAGTGTGAATGAAATTATGCTGAAATTTTGTTTTCTAGTTCTTACATGTTGCTTTAGTGTTGGTGCTATGGCCTTGCTACTCTATGCACGTGTACGTGTGTAAATGTGGCTTCGTCATCTTTCTTGATTTTGTGCTGAGAACTCCGCTGGTCAATGAACGATCAACCAGAGTTACGGACAGGATTTCGGCTATGAGTTTGTTACCGTATGCAGTGGCAATGCTCCAATCGAACATTATTCGGCTTTTCATGGATGTGTGTATGTGATAAATAATGAGGACTGATCACAAAAGCTCACGATAGGCAACACATTGGTCCATAATTTCCAAAAATTAAGCTACTGTGAAACCTTATGCATGATCACTTATTTAACATAATCCCATGACGTGAAAACAAAAGTTTCTGCAAACAATGATTAAAACAAAGTGTTTGAGAGCCTTGACGATGAGACACTCGTGGATGTATTAGCGAGTTACTCTTGAATCGTGTTTTCTTTCACTAGTAGAAAAAGGCCCATTTGTCCTGGTTCGTAAGGCCCATTTGTCCCGGTTCTGGAACCGGGACTAAAGCCCAAAACCTTTAGTCTCGGTTCACTTACCAACCAGGACAAACGGGGCTCCACGTGGCCGGTGCTGGGAGCCCAAGCAGGAGGACCTTTAGTCCCGGTTGGTAATACCAACCGGGACCAAAAGGCATCCACGCGTCAGCATCTAGCAGTTGCTGGGGGTTTTTTTGAAAGGGAGGGGGGTTTGGGGGGTTTTGGACGGTTAATTTAGGGGGTTTATATTGTTTTAGCTAGCTAATTAATAGAGAGAAGTGTCCTCTCTCTCTCCGTTCTTGGTCGACGCTAGCTACTATAGAGAGAACTCGACACGCTAGCTAGTAAGCAAATGAAGGAACCATTAAGTACAGAAGATCGTCATGAACATATAGAGATAGAAGTGATTGACCTCTCTTTCTCCGAGAGATTGGTCGTATAACAAGTTTTCGTATATATATCCGATGCTACTAGCTACACATATACAATATAAGATCTCTTACAATCCCTAACATCTAATGTCCAATTCCAGATGGTATTCTCCGGCTTTATTTATGACGTGGTCAAGAAAGAATCCCGTCAATTTTTCTTGAATTGCTCGTATGCGATCATGTGGTAGGAGTTGATCCCGCATCTTCCACATCTAATTTGAAGAAGGAGGTCAATACATATATATGGTAATAAAATCAAATTCTGAATATTATTGCTTACGCACTTGAAATTGTTTTTCAGAGTAGCCCCGCTTAGGGGTCGTCGCGTTGTAGATGAACTCGCAAACATAGTATCCACAAAAATCATTCCTGGTTTCCTACCACAAGCACTTTACGAGAAATAGAGTTCAATCAAACTGATAATCAAGCATGATAAATGGTATTGATGAAACTATAATCAATGGGAGATGCGCGGAACTAGCTAGTAGTACTTACTTTCGGGCGTGTAAATCGCAACTCCCCCGGCAGTGCCGGAACAATTGTTGTGAACTCTTTCCAAACCCTGGCAGACAAAGAAAATAATTACTTGATATCAGGAAATGAATAAAGTTGCCGATATGATGCGTAATGGTCGATTGAACTTACTTCTGGAGCATTCCAGTCATGTCCGCATAATCCTGGGGATCTTTTCATTTCGAGTCTAAGACGATTACTACTCCCCGCTCAAGCTTAATCTCTAGAAGAATAAAGTGGAAACTGCGCACGCATGCATAACTCATCAATTACATTACTATAAACCTCGAGTAATAAGGGAAACCGAATATGCACAAGACAGTAACACTCACTTGAAGTTGTAAGGAAAGAGTATTGTCCCTTTGTTTTGATTTTTAAGCAATGATTGTAGCAAGTTCTCATCGGTTTGTGTGGCATTCTTTTGAACATTATACTCATGTATGATATTTGGGTTAATGAACCCAATGTCATAGATTTGTGCTTTTCTGCATTCAACGATCTTCAATCTGCATAATATAGTGAGGATCATTATATATGCATGCAATGAAAGAGCTGAGCTATATACATAGAGAGACTTAATTATAGAAGTAGTACTTATAGACAGTAGCAAGTCACGATTGTTTTGTCGAGGGCCTTTTGATTGTATAACTGGAATATCTCCTCAAATTCAATATTCACAGTTCCATTCCACCGAGGTCATGCTCCCCTTTAACTGACAGTATCAAAGAATCCTTCCCAGACTCGCGGAAGGTTTTTGTTGAGGAACGTCACATGGGAAACAAACAATTTCCTACGCACACGAAGATCTATCCATGGTGATGAGCATCTACGAGAGGGAGAGTGGATCTACATACCCTTGTAGATTGCTAAGCGGGAAGCGTTAAGAAACGCGGTTGGTGTAGTCGAACGTCTTCGCAATCCAAATCGCCATGCGTCCCGCGATCCAATCACGATCCGTCCTGCGATCCAATCACGATCCGTCCCGCGATCCGATCACGATCCGTCCCACGAACTTGACCATGATCCGTCTCACGAACTTGATCACGATCCTTCCAATCTAGCACCAAACGGACAGCACCTCCGCGTTCAACACACGTATAGCTTGATGACGATCTCCACCGTCTTGATCCAGAAAGAAGGAGTGGAGAGGAAGAAGAGTTCTCCGGCAGCCTGACGGCACTCCGGCGATGGTGGTGGAGCAATTCCGGCAGGGCTTCGCCTAAGCACTACAGAAAACCGATCTAGAGGAGAAACTATGCACTGGAGGAACGGGTAGCACGTGGCTGAAAATCTTGTGCAAAAACCCTCAATACCACCAGTATATATAGGAGGAGAGGAGGAGAGGAGGCAGCTTGGCCACCAAGCCAAGCTTGGTTCGGCCGAAGTGGGAGGTGGAGGAGGACTCTCCTCCTCCAATCCTAGTAGGACTAGGATTGCTCCTTTTTGCCTTTTTTTCCACCTTTTCCTATTGGGTTTTTTCTTCCAGCCACATGGGCCTTGTGTGGGAGTTTCCACCAGCCCACTAAGGGCTGATATTCACTCTCCCACAGCCCATGAAGCCTCTTGGGTCGAAATACCCCTCCCGGAGGCCTCCGGTACACTACCGGCACTCCCGGTACACTACCGATGAGCCCGAAACTTTTCCGGCGACCAAAACGGGACTTCCTATATATGAATCTTTACCTCTAGACCATTCCGGAGCTCCTCATGATGTCCAAGATCTCATCCGGGACTCCGAATAAACTTTGGTCACCACCATACATAACTCTATACTACCAAAACGTCACCAAACCTTAAGTGTGCAGACCCTGCGGGTTCGAGAACTATGTAGACATGACCTAGACACCTCTACGGTCAATAAGCAATGGCGGGACATGGATGTCCACATTGATTCCTACATATTCTACGAAGATCTTTATCGGTCAAACCTCTATGTCAAGGATTCAATTAATCCCGTATGATGTTCCCTTGTTCTTCGGTATGTTACTTGCTCGAGATTCGATCGTCGGTATCTCCATACCTAGTTCAACCTCGTTACTGGCAAGTCTCTTTACTCGTTCCGTAATACAAGATCCCGTGACCAACACTTAGTCACATTCCTTGCAAGGCTTATTGTGATGTTGTATTACCGAGTGGGCCCTGAGATACCTCTCTGTTACACGGAGTAACAAATCCCAGTCTTGATCCATGCCAACTCAACAGACACCCTCGGAGACACCTGTAGAGCACCTTTATAGTCACCCAGTTACACTGCGACATTTGATACACACAAGGTACTCCTCCGATATCTGTGAGTTGCATGATCTCATGGTCATAGGAACATATACTTGACATGCAGAAAACAGTAGCAATAAACTGACACGATCATAAGCTACGTTTGTAGTTTGGGTCTTCTCCATCACATCATTCTCCTAATGATGTGATCCCATTATCAAATGACATCTCATGTCCATGGCTAGTAAACCTTAACCATCTTTCAATCAACGAGCTAGTTCACTAGAGGCATACTAGGGACATTGTGTTTGTCTATGTATCCACACATGTATCCATGTTTCCAATTAATACAATTATAGCATGGATAATAAATGATTATCATGAACAAGGAAATACAATAATAAACACTTTATTTATTGCCTCTAGGGCATATTTCCAATAGTTTTCATGTACCATTCATGGAATTTTTGCATCATCGTTGTTAGAGGAGGATGATCAGGTTTGACGAGAGGCCGCCCGTGCCAGTAACGGAATTCGTCCAGTTCCAACGGCTTAAACTGTACATCATCGCTCAGGTAATCACCAGGTTTGGTACCGGGCACCATCCCCGAATGATTAGCGACGATATCGCTAGACACCTTGAGCGGGGGGCACGATTGGTTCGCCTATTCGCCGAGCTGAGGAATTTTTTTCCAACTTCTTTGTTTTGCTAATCTTGCATCACTCGAAGTACTTTCCGACCGCCGCGCATATTGATATGTCTTTTTAATAAAGCGGTCAAAGTTGGAATCCGGCGGAGGCGGTGGTGGTCTCTTTAGGGCATCGATAGTGCGCATCGCTTTCACCGGATCTATCTTCTCCTTCGGAGGTGGAGTTTTCTTTGCACAATGGGCCCTCAATTCGGCCTGACATATCTCCTAGTTTCAGACTCGGTCCTCTCATATGGTAACTTTTCCAGAGGCTTGAGAGATGGACCGTATCTGTATCCCCTCCTGCCTATGCTTGTACTGCTAGCCGTCGGAGCGGCGGCGGCTCCCTTCCGTCGTTGCTTACTAGGCGCCGGAGGAGCCGGAGCGGCGGCGGCTGTCTTCCGCCATTGCCGACAAGGCTGAGGAGGAGGCGTACTACTCCGACGTGCCGGAGTAGGCGAAGGAGGAGGTGGAGTGCTCCCACACGTCGAAGGAGCCGAAGAAGGAGGCGGTGTGCCCTGATCACTTGCTGGAGGAGGAGGAGGAGGAAGCGGAGTGCCCTGATTCACCTAAGGAGAAGGAGGAGGCAGAGGCGTCCAGTTTGGAAGCTTGATGTACTCCTTCTGCCATAGACATGTACTCCTCAAGGCACAAACCAGCTTATTCTCTCCTTCACCTATAGAGTGGTCAAGATCGAGCTCCTCAAATTCCTTCATTACTTCATCCACCATCACAACAACATAGCCATGTGGAATCGGACAGCAATGAAAAGTTTTGTTGGGTTGAGGAGGTGCACAGAGCCGATAGCCGCCTTGAAAGTGAGGTTCCGGTATTTCGTCATAAGCTCGCAATGTTGAGCCTCCGCGATAGTATCCACGGGGTAGCTAGGAGACGTGAAATCAGGCTGAATGGGCTCCGTGGAAGCGACGTTGCTTCTCCGCTAAGATGGCGGGGTAGCTTCTGGGGTAGCTTCGTGCCGCTGAGATGGTTGGTCGGCAGCTCACTAGCTCTCAGCTTCCTCTAGCTTTTGTAGTCTTGCATTGAGCTTCTGAATTTCGCTCAGCTTCGCTTTCCTTGTTCTCTCTCGGCTTCTGTAACCGCCTGCGTCGGGAAACCCAACCTTCCATGGAACGGAGCCTGGTGTGCCTCGTGTTCGTCCAGGATGCTTAGCATTCCCTAGGGCCTCAGTCAGCTCGTCCTTCTCTCTGTCGGGAATGAACGTCCCTTCCTGTGCTGCGGTGATATACTTCTGAAGCTTGTTCATGGGTATTGCAAGTTGCTCATCCGTCCAACGGCACTTCCCTATTTCAGGGTCCAAAGTTCCCCCAACCCTGAAGAACCAAGTCCTTGAACGGTCTGGCCAGTTCAATGTATGTGGTACGACCCCTTTAGCAATCAGGTCATTCTCAGCTTTGTCCCACAACGGTCGGGCTTTGCGGTAGCCACCTGACCCTGTTTGATGGTGATACTGCTTCTTTGCAGCATTGACCTTGTTTGTATCTGACATTTTCTTACTCTTGTCCGATGTCTTGTAGTCCACAAATGCGGGCCAGTAATCTCTTATCTTCTCAAATCGGCCGATGAATTCTGGAGTCTTCCCTTTGTCGACAAACTTTGATTTCAACTCATTCTTCCACCTCCTAAATAGATCTACCATCTTCTTAAGAGCACACGCCTTGACCAGTGGCTCTATAACTGTCTTATTCGGATCCTCCTCTGGCGGTAGGGTGAAATTTGCCTTCAGCGCGGTCCAAAGATCATCTTTCTGTCTATCGGTGACATAATCACCTTCAGGGGCGCCGTCCTTAGGCTTATTCCATTGCTTGATGCTGATCGGGATGTTGTCCCTAACAATAGCTCCGCACAGAGCAGAAAATGCGTTCTTGGTCCGCTTGGGTTCAATCGGATGGCCATCGTTCACGAGTGCTGTGATCGTGAACTTTTCATCCTTGCGTAACCTCTTCCTCGGGCCTCGTCTCGTTACCGAAGTTTGGCTCGATCCGGAGGGCTATAAAAGAAGAAATAAGAGTTAATTAATATATGTACATAACAAAACAATTAATGCATCAATTAGCTAGTCAACGCAGGCTTAATTAATATATATACCTCGCCGAACTTTGCAACAGCTCCCTCCTCTGATCGGTCACCGGAGCCGTCATCATGGTCTCCTTCTTCCTCCGATATTCGGTCACCGGATCCATCATGATCATGTCCTTCCTCCTCCATTGTTCGATCACCGGAGTTGTCATAATCCTCTCCTTCTAGACCATCGGTGTCGTTGAGAAACGACAAGATATCACGTCCGCCATGGATTATGTCCCCCAACAAGTGTTCTTGTTCTTTGTCTCTTGGATCCATAATTTCTGCAAATATTACAACATGGCAATTAATATACAAACATGAATGTCCGACGTCCGGACCGCCTCTCTCATGAATGTCTAAAAAGGGATTTTGTTAACCTCTAAGGGATTTAATTAACAAAATGGTGCCATTCTGAATGTGCAAAAAATGGTCCATATTTTTTCTGATCTCATCTACTCTTCTATGTGTCACGTTGTCTAGTGTCAAAGGATTCAAGAAAACCAAGGCTTCATCATTAGCCGGAAGTAACATGTGCATAATGATATGAAGCTCTCCAAAATTGTTTTGTAATGGAGTCCCGGATAGGATAATTAATTAGCTTTTTGGTACGAAGTTCAGCAAGAGCCTTCCGAATATTGCTATTTGGAAGGCCTTTGCTGAAATTCATACCAAAAAGCGAATTATTCTATCCGGGACTCCGTTTCAAAACAACTTTGAAGAGCTTCATAGCATCATACGCATGTTACTTCCGGCTAATGATGAAGCCATGGATTTCTTCAATACTTTGACACACAAAACGTGACATATAGAAGAATATATATATGTTACAGAAAAAAATTGGATCAACTTGTGCACATCCATAATGGGGGCATTCTTGATAAATCTATGTTACCGGACTTTTCTTCATTTAACTTGGTAAATTTGGGTGGCCTCGACAACACTTCTAGGGTTTGGGGTGGCCTCAACAACACTTCTAGGGTTTGGCGTGGCCTCGACAATGCTTTTTCAGTCCCGATTTGGGTGGCCTCGAGAGTTTATCAGGTAGGAACGGGGTAGATCGACAACGACGCTCTTTCTTCTAGGGTTTGGGTGGCCTCGATAGTAGGTCGGGTGAGCGGACCGCCTCTCTCTCATGCATGTCCGACGTCCCCTCTCCGAACAAAAAAATTAATACACATATGAACGAAAAAATACATATATGAACAAAAAAATTAATACACATATGAATAAAAAAATACATATATGAACAAAAAAATGCTCTGAACAAAAAAATTAATACACATATGAACAAAAAAAATACATATATGAACAAAAAAATGCTCTAAACAAAAAAATTAATACATATGTGAACATCCATACATACATATAGCCACATACATATAGCGACGGTGGGGGCGGCGAGGGCGACGGCGACGGTGGGGGCGGGCGGGGCAGGGGCGTGGCTGGGGCGACGACAGGGACGGCATCGGCTAGCGAGGGCGACGGCGGAGGCGGCGTATGAGGGAGCCAGCGACGACAGCGACGGTGGGGGCGGCCGGGGTGCAGGGGCGCGCTCGGGGGGAGGCGGACGACAACGGCATGGGCGGCGGACGGCGTCGGGGTGGGCTCGAGGGCAGGGCAGGGGCACGGGTGACGGCGACGGCGTGGGCGGCGGACGGCGACGGCATGGGCGGCAGACGGCGACGGCGACGGCGACGACGTCGGGGCAGCCTGGCGGCGTTGAGAAGGTCAGCGTTGTCAGGGGGAACTGCGAGATGAAAATGAAATTTTTCGCAAGTGCTACATATATACACACACCATTGGTCCCGATTGGTGGCACCAACCGGGACCAATGCCTACCTTTAGTCCCGGCTCATGCCACCAACCGGGACCAAAGGTTTCTTTTCAGCAGCCCAAAGGGTGGGAAGCAGAGACCTTTGGTCCTGGTTGGTGGCACAAACCGGGACCAAAGGTAGGCATTGGTTCCGGTTGATGCCACCAACATGGACTAAAGGTGGGTATTGGTCCCGGTTGGTTCCACCAATCGGGACCAATGCCTTGCACAACGGCGTGATGGGAGTTTAGTCACACCTCGCTAATGGAGACTGTGCCACACCTGTTTATAAGGCGCGGTGCGCCTGAGCGTTCGAGCTCCTCTCTAAAGCACGCGCACGGGCCTAACCACTCTCTATCTGCCTGTGGGCCTAGTGGGCCTTCTGTGGGCCTAAACCCTGGCCCAATTGGCTGGTTGGGTTTCTTGTCATATTCAGGCCATGGTGGCTCAGTAGGCGGCATTTTTTTATTTTTTCCCATATTTTTGTTTTGTTTTCTGCTTTATTTTTTTATTTTTTTCCAATATTTTTCTTCTTTTATATTAGTTCATTCTTTTTAACAAATAAATACTTTGATAATTTTAGTTGCATAATTTCCATTATTTTGTTTTCTTTCTTGCTTTATTTATTTTTTGCTTTATTTATTTCCAGTGTGTTTTATCATTATATTCTATTTTCTATTAATGTTTTGAACAAAAAATACTTTGATAATTTTAGTTGCATAAGTTTTATATAATTATAGTTTCAAAAATACTAGAGGTTTATAAAAGCTTTTTAGCTGATTCTTTTTTGAAGTCCACTCCCACGATGTTTTGAAAGAAATTAAAAAACACTTCAAACGAACTTTGAAAAGGTTGAAAGTTGTCATGGTATAATCATTTCACCCACGTAGCATGTGCTAAAAAGTTGATTGGGTTACGGCAAAAACTGGATGCACTTCGTGTACAAAATGAACAATCTCTTTCGAAGTATCATGGTTTCGGACGAAAACTCATCTGTTACATATGGATTTCATTTTTTGAACTTATTTGAACTCCATACTTTTTGTGTGTTCAAAATGCACCAGTCAAAGCCACATCATCAATTTTCAACCCTTTCTGACTTCATTTGGTATTTTTCATGCACTTACTGATTTTTTGAGCTAAATGACCCTGAAATTGAAAAACACTTCAAATGAACTCTGAAAAGGTTGAAAGTTGGCATGGTATCATCATTTCACCCACATAGTATGTGCTAAAAAGTTGAGAGGGTTACGGGAAAAAACTGGATGCACTTCGTGTACAAAATGGACAATCTCTTTTGAAGTATCACGGTTTCGGACGAAAACTCATTTGTTACAAAGGGATTTCATTTTTTGAACTTATTTGAACTCCATACTTTTTATGTGTTCAAAATACACCATTCAAAGCCACATAATCAATTTTCAACCCTTTCTGACTTCATTTGGTATTTTTCATGCACTTACTGATTTTTTTGAGCTAAATGACCCTGAAATTGAAAAGCACTTCAAATGAACTCTGAAAAGGTTAAAATTTGGCATGGCATCATCATTTCACCCACATAGCATGTGCTGAAATGTTTAGAGGGTTACGGCAAAAATGGATGCACTTCGTGTACAAAATGGACACTCTCTTTCGAAGTATCAGGGTTTCGGATGAAAACTCATCTGTTACAAAGGGATTTCATACTACTTTGGATGCATGCCGTCTTTTTCATGCACACATTGTTGTTCCTCCCGTGCCTCCGATGTATCTTTTGTTTTCCCATACACTCCCAAGAAGCCTAGCAGGTTCACGCAAAGATTCTTCGTCACGTGCATCACATCGATTGCAGAGCGGACCTCTAGGTCTTTCCAATAGGGTAGGTCCCAAAATATAGATTTTTTCTTCCACATGGGTGCGCGTTTGTCAGCGTCATTCGAAACAGATAGTCCGCCGGGACCCTTTCCAAATATTACTTGTAAATCATTCACCATATCAAGTATGTGATCACCAGTACGGAGGGCGGGCTTCTTCCGGTGATCTGCCTCACCTTTGAAATGATTTCCTTTCTTTCGACATTGATGGTTGGTCGGAAGAAATCGACGATGCTCCAGGTACACATTCTTCCTGCATTTGTCCAAATATATACTGTCGGTGTCATCTAAACAGTGTGTGCATGCGTGGTATCCCTTGTTTGTCTGTCCTGAAAGGTTACTGAGAGCAGGCCAATCGTTGATGGTTACAAACAGCAATGCATGTAGGTCAAATTCCTCCTGTTCGTTCTCATCCCACACACGTACACCTCTTCCATTCCATAGCTGTAAAAGTTCATCAACTAATGGCCTTAGGTACACATCAATGTCATTGCCGGGTTGCTTAGGGCCTTGGATGAGCACTGGTATCATAATGAACTTCTGCTTCATGCACAACCAAGGAGGAAGGTTATACATACATAGAGTCATAGGCCATGTGCTATGCTGGCTGCTCTGCTCCCCAAAAGGATTAACGCCATCTGCACTTTAACCAAACCATACGTTCCTCGGGTCACCTGTAAAGTCGCTCCACTTTCTCTCGATCATTCTCCATTGTGACCCGTCAGCGGGTGCTCTCAACTTCCCATCTTTCTTACGGTCTTTTTTGTGCCATTGCATCAACTCGGCATGCTTTTTGTTCCTGAACGAACGTTTCAACTGTGGTATTATAGGAGCATACGACATCACCTTGGCAGGAACCCTCTTCTTGTTGTGCTGGCCCTCAACATCACCAGGGTCATCTCTTCTGATCTTATACCACAATGCACCGCATACCGGGCATGCGTTCCGTTCCTCGTACTCACTGCGGTAGAGGATGCGGTCATTAGGGCATGCATGTATCTTCTGCACCTCTAATCCTAGAGGGTATACAACCTTCTTTGTTGCGTACGTACTGCTTGGCAATTCGTTATCCTTTGGAAGCTTCTTCTTCATTATTTTTAGTAGTGAACTAAATCCCTTGTCAGATACACCATTGTCTGCCTTCCATTGCAACAATTTCAGTGTGGTATCGAGCCTTTTGTTATCATCTTCGCAATTTGGGTACAACCCTTTTTTGTGATCCTCTAACATGCGATCGAACTTCAACTTCTTCCTTTCACTTTCGCATTTTCTCTATGCATCAACAATGACCCGGCGAAGATTATCATCGGGCACATTGTTTGGTTCCTCTTGATCTTCAGCTTCCCCCATTGCAGCATCACCGTATTCAGGGGAGGGTAGTTGTCGTCATCCTCTTCTTCTTCATTGTCTTCCATCATAACCCCTCCTTCTCCGTGCTTGGTCCAAACATTATAGTGTGGCATAAATCCCTTCTGAAGCAGGTGGAAGTGAAGGGTTTTAGAGTTGGAAAAAGACTTCGTATTCTCACAGACAGTACATGGACAAGGCATAAAACCACCTGCTTGTTTGCCTCAGCCGCTTCGAGAAAATTATGCAGGCCCTTAATATACTCGGAGGTGCGTCGGTTATCGTACATCCATTACCGGTTCATCTGCGTGCGTTATATAATAAAGTGTATTAAAAACCATTACAACATATCATGAATAGAGAAGTGACAAAATTAATAGAAATTCATCATCACATTAAAGCCAAAGTAGAATAATGACCAAAATAAATACGTACAGTTCATACATAGTTGTCATTATTGAACAACATATAGCTCTCTAGAGCATCTAATTAAAACATACAGCGAAACTATGTAAAAAATTTAAATGCAACAACAAATGCAATCATAACCGCTGCTAAGGTACCAAGCCTCAGTATGAATGGCATATTTTCTAATCTTTCTAAGCTTCAAGCGCATTGCATCCATCTTGGTCTTGTGATCATCGACGATATCAGCAACATGCAACTCCAATCTCATCTTGTCATCTTTAGTTCTTTTCAATTTTTCTTTCAAATGATCGACTTCTTTTTCAGCTTTAGTTAGCTTGTCGAGCAGAATTGCATAGTCGGTATCCATTTCTGGTTCAACTACTTCCTATAGATAAAAACATCTACGTCAAGTTGGTGGCATAATTAATTGTCATAGACATTAGACGTGTGAAATAGTTATATAAAAGATAATATTCCACATCTGAATCATAGACTGGACGAGGGCCGACGTGGGCGGATACCATAACCATGGCACTATATAATAACAAACAATAATAAAAGTAAGAAAATCATACGCGTAAGTATATTTTATTTTAGCAAGAAGATAGGATCAAGAGGCTCACCACGCGCAGGCGATCGACGGCGGTTTCAGGACGGGGACGGGACAGGACGGACCTCCAAACCTAGACAAATCTTGACGAAAATGGAGTTTGGACAAGGAGCTTCGAGAGGAGAAAGCTTAAGTTTGGCTTAGGCTCAAACACCTCATGTGCATAGGAGGTGAGCTAGAGCACCACAAAGCTCTCCCCTCTCCGGCTAAAAAAACAGAGCAGTGTGGAGTGCTCTGCTCGCTGACGAGGGGGTATATATAGGCATCTCATTGGTCCCAGTTCGTGGCTGGAAACGGGACTAAAGGACCCCCTTTGGTCCCGGATCTAGCCACGAACCGGGACCAATGGTTGTGGGCCAGGAACGAGGCACATTGGTCCCGGTTCGTGTCTGGAACCGGGACCAAAGGTTCTAGACGAACCGGGGCCAAAGGTTTCAGACGAACCGGGACCAATGCCCCACGTGGCCCGCCCGGCCCCCTGGCCTCATGAACCGGGACCGTTGCCCCCATTGGTCCCGATTCGTGACTGAACCGGGACTAGTGAGCTGGTCCGGCCCGAATTAATGCCCTGTTTTCTACTAGTGTTTACATACTTTTTTCTCTCCAATGTATGTTTCCATTGCTCAAAGAAATAAAAACTCTTCTATGCTTTTCAGGCAAGCAAGTGTTGACTAGAGGAAATAGAATTAAGTGCTACCATAATATTATTTTATCTAGTTGAGCAAGAACTTTTTAGTAACTATCCTGCATCACTAACACTTGCATAATAATCATGCCATCGCTCTGCAACTACACTAAGGTTTCAGGTCAAGAAGCAAAGGGATCTAGGCGTATTGGTCGTAAGTGAACCAAAACCTTCTCGTTATTTCAGTTTAAACAACAAAGTTTTTTATTATTTGAATTTATCTGTATGTTACTCTAGAACGATCAAGCTTAAGCTAGGGGGAGTTGATGAAGCTATGTCGCGCCTTCCATCGACGTTGTCGTTGGTATACCTCTTCTCTTGTGGTCTTAGGGCCATGAAGGAGGGGTGGATACCGGCCCTTCCAACTAGAGGGCTTCATTGTTTGATATTTTTTAGTTTTTTTAGGGTTTGTGTCATGCTCAGATATGCGAGGCGGCGGCGGTCTTTGTAGATGGAATAAGATCCTCCTCGCCTAGCCCCCATTCCTATGTTGTTTCTAGCGTCGTCGGAGGGCGTATGCAGGTGTGTCTCCGATGAATCTCGTGGGATTCGATCGGCATTTGTCTTCGGTGGATCCAGGTGCGATGATTTCTCGACTGTCTACTATAACAAGATTTGTGTGGCTCCGATGTGGGAGGGGCGATGACAGCGACGTGTCAGTGCTTGTAGTCGTCGTTAGGTGGTTTACGGACCTGAATGTATTTTTCATTTCTGGTGCCCATTTGAAGGTTGAGGAACAGATTGAAAAAAGAGTACCCCTTTTAAGTGTAGCTTAGTGATTTATTTAGGAGATATCTAGGAGGTGTTACTTTTTTCATGAAGTTTCCGGCAAGGGCGAGAATTGTCAGTTTTCACGTCATCTCCTGATATACTTCACAGCGATCATACGTGTTCCAGTTTTCTCGCTATTCATCAAAGAATATAACTCATTTTGATTCGCCGACATGTAGGTGTAGTCCCCAGCGCGACCTCTCTGCTCGAGGATTCCTTTGTTATGTTCCGTAAGCGACAAGCTATTGTTTCTTTCCAATTTGTGATAAGCCCACATCAATGGCATCAGGACTAAAAGCTTCTTTAATGGCAAGAACCCGATTCCATGGCCTCCCTTCGTACTTAATTAGGTGGCAACATTCGCCAGCATCGATCTTCTACCTTTTCCCGAAAGAGAACTGGCCAGAAGCCTAGAAGGACGTAACTGTTTTTTTTTATCAAAAGAAGGATGTAGCCAGCTGCATTTTTCATCTCTAAGTTTTCAAAAGGCTCGACTCGATAAATCATCCGAAGCTTCTGCCTTCAACCAGACGACCAGGTGTCACACTGTCATCTGTCAACCACACAAAATTCTCTCTCTTCCACTGCGCCTCTCTCTCTCTCTCTGCAGTTGCATACATATCTCTCTCCCCCGCTCCCTCTCTTCTCCTGCGCCTCTCTCTCTCTGCGACAAACCAACTAGGTCACTGACTCACAACAAGAGCATGCCAGATCAGGTGATCTTTCTCTCTCTCTCTCTTGTTTGCAGTTACTCCGTTCTAGGGTTTATCTCTTTGTTAGAGATTCGTTCTATGGAGAAAAACAAAGTTTTTTTTTCTATGGAGAGAAACAAACATTTTTTCTATGGAGAAAAACAAAGTAGGAGCTACAAGTTTCTATCTATGTCCATATGCATGTTGCTTCCCATTTTCTGACTTAGTCATTCACTTGGTAACAAAAAACTCAGAGATTTTTGCATGATTTTTGCGTGTCGGAAATTTGTTTTTAGGGTCATTTGGATAAAAGAAGCGAGACCAACAATTTCTGTGGATTGTTTTCTTACGACACAATTTCTTCATAGGATTTCTAAGAAGAGGTTAAACCCCACCTAGTGAAAAATAGTGGTTAGATCGACCTCATGGGAATTTGTATTTGTGCCTCCCGGACATCTTCTGTCACTTCATATTCGCCTGCAGATATTACTAGCATCAAATGAGTCAAGTAAATTCCCATATTTTGGTTTCCCATGGACCAAAGAGGTTGACATAACCATCATTTTTGCCTATTCATAAGATTTTAGAAACCTGAGTTCCAAAGTTACCCTTATTATTAATCGAGTAGTGAAGGAATTGCAGTTTTTGTGTCCCAAAGAACTATTGTGAGCATTCATTCATAAGATAACCAAGCTCGGCGTCTCTGAAATTAGAAAGTATGGACTTATTTTGAGGCTTCATTAGTGGTACTAAGTACTAACTAGCTACTTCACTGATGCTTCTGTCAACACAGATCTCTACTATAATCTTAAGGGTCGACCTTGATTGCCACCAGTGCTACAAAAAGATGCGCAAGATTCTTTGCAACCTTCAAGGTGCGTAGAACATCTGAATGTACTGCACTACTACTATATGTTCGTTCATGGATCTCAGTCACAAAGAAACTCTTCACATGAGCTTGCTAGCTATAACAATCACGTACACAAATTTCCTACTTGCTATACCTGACAAGAAAATAACTTGCACAGATCAAGAGAGGATTAGGACGATCTCCTTCGACATAAACAACAACGCAGTCATCATCGACGGGCCGTTCGATCCACACAAGCTATCATGCAAGATCAGATGCAAAGGAGGCAAGGTGATCAAGGGCGTCCAGATCATGGGCGACGGCCAGCCGGAACAGATGGCCGGGCCACCGCCGAGCAACAGTCGCAAAAAGAAATCAAAATCAAAGGGGAAGGGGAAGGGGTCACCGCCGCCGCCCGCTGAGCAGCCACCAGCATACCATCCTCAGCCACCCACCGAGCAGCCACAGACATACTACCAGCCGCCCCCGCCCACTGAGCAGCCACCGGCATACCACCAGCAGCCGCCCACCGAGCAGCCACCGGAATATCACCCTCAGCAGCCCACCGAGCAGCAACCGGTATACCACCCTCAGCCGCCCGCTGAGCAGCCACCGGAGTACCACCCTCAGCCGCCCCCTCCGGACAGAGAGATGTCTGCGACGATGCCCGCGGTCAGGGAGGAGGAGAGGCCGAAAGAGAGACCGGCCGAGCATGACGCGCCAAAGGAGATGCAGGTCCACTTCGTGCCAGAATCAGGGCCGGAGTGCCACAAGAACCCGAGGGAGAGGAGGCACCCGATGGGAGAGATGGGGTCGTGGCCCGGGCCGCCGATGGTGGAGATCCCCTCGCTGCCGGCGCGACCTGTGGGCCCGTGCCGCTGCATGTGCTGCGCGTCATGCTACCAGGGGTACTACGCAAGTTGCAGGTGCTCGGACTGCGGCAGGACGTACGGCTACACCGCCGCCGTGGCGCTGCCGCCGCCAGCCGGTTGCTACGGTGGCGCACGCCCGCCGTACTGCGGCGGATACAGCGGCGGCTACCGGACTATCTGCGAGGAGGATCAACCGGCTGCTTGCGTCATAATGTGATCTGATCGCTGTTTCGTGTTGTGCTGCGTTGATCATAGGCGAGTTACATGTTTTTTGCATGTCTTGATTACAAATGATTCATGTATGCAGCTGCTATGCATGAATCATTTTTGCAGGGGGGGGCTTTGCATGAATCATCGCCAACTATTGGTGCTCTCCCATTCACATCAGACATTTCTGAAAAGACGAGAGAATCGATGCCTTCCCTTTTTTTATTCAATAAACTCGTTATTCGTGTTCAATAATGTCTACTTTTCAACATATGGTGCCGTCAAACAACCCGTCACTTTGGCAAATTCTTGTTCGATAGTGTCTCCTTTTCAGCATGTCGTGAAACAACTTTTATTAGCACTTTGGCATATAAATGGTGTGTTAGAAATTCGCGGTGCAGTAAGATTAAATGCACAGCAATACAACACTCAGATTTATTAGTGATGTTCAACGCGAATGCATACATCCTTGACACGTGACTACAACCGTTTCTCGTTTACGGGAGCCTGGAGTAAGCCGTTACCTGGGGTTACAGATCCGTTCATAGCTGAAGCAGCTTCTGTTTGAGAAGGAGTTGTTTTTGCAGCACCTCGGGGATTCGACAAAGTGGCCATTGAGACCGATTGCCTGGCGGTGGTGAACCTCTGGAACACTCGCCATAACTCCCATTCAGTAGTGGCACCCATTTTTTCACAAACAGGAGAGTTAGCCAATAATTAATTCCTTTGTTATTCAGCATGTACTGCGATCAGCCAATGGTCCAGCGCATTTATGTACCAAGTATGCTTGCATTGTGTCTGTGTCCGAAAGCTGGCTGCTCGAAACTCCTAGCTTCCTGATAGCAGCCTACTGGCTGATTGCTCAGTGAATGCTTTTGTTTGAATAAAGCTCTCACAGTTCCCTGCAAAAAGAAAAAACTGACACAATACACAATATATCCGATGACAAAGCCAAATGAGGCCCCCAACAAGAGAAATCAATAGACGAGAAAAAGAAAGATATCTAAAAATAAAAACTAAACTGAAAACTTCTAGAAGTTTTCTGAAACCAGTGTAAGCGAGTCTACAACATGGGCCGACCGACCTATCGAACAAAAAACAATAAATTTTGGCACACATTCGGTAAGTGGATTGTCTCATGTAGTAGCCTCCCTTACACCCGGTTTGGGAAGCTTCTAGAAGTATTTTGCGAGTCTTTATTTACTTATATGTGTTTCGTTTTCACAATTATTTTTATTTTTATTTAAATAAAATCATGAGCATTTTAATTTGCGAAGATTTGCAAATTCAAGAACATTTTCTTAATCTGCGAATATTTTCTGAATACATGAACTTTTTGAAAAGAAATGAACATTTTATTTATTTTAGAAAGTTTGCATTTTCTTAAAAAAATGCACATAGCGGTAGTTGCTTTTTTAGAATGAGAACACATTTATTATAAGACAATTTTCCTTTGGAAGTAAGAAGAGTGAGCGAATTTCCTGGTAAGCGAAGCAACACAAGATGGGCCAGTCCATACATGCGCTACAATGGCGAACCGATCCCTAAAGCGTGGACGAGACCTTTGAATCGGCTATACAAGAGAGCAACTAGTTAAGGGGACCACTTGCGAGAGCACCGCAAGGGTCATCTTTGGTAGGCTGAGAGCGTGCCAAGTGGTGTATTCGGCAGCCACCACGTGTCGCGTGTTGGACGCTCCTCGGAATTAAATTTTTATTCCCTCGGATTTTTTTTATTTTTTGGTACGCGCTTTCGGATATTAGATAGTTTTTGCGATTTTTTGATTTTTGCCTGGTTTTTCCTTGGTTTTCAAAAAAATAATTTGACAAAAAATGCATGCTTTTGTTTCTTCCACGAAAAAACGCGGACTTGCTTTTCTGAGAAGCGCAGTTGTGCCCCTTCACGAGAAGCGTAGATTTATTTCTCTTGGAGGAACAAATTTGCTTCTTGTGGTCTCACGCAAGAAATTCAATGATGAAAACGGTTCAAAATTTAAATGCACAATTCAAGAGATAAAACATTTTGAATAAACAAATCGTGAAAAAAGAAAAAATTCTTAGTTTACGACAAGTGAGGCAACACGCCACTTTTGAGCATCTCAGAAAGTGGGTATGACCTTTGCAAAGGGTATCATTTAACTAGTGATTTCGGCTATAAGGCACCAGAAGGGATCGGCTTTCGCAATTCCTATTAGGCGCCCTCTACGTTCGTTTCCTTCGCTATTGGTTTTTAACGCATTATATACGGGGACGCTCATACATACTCTATCTTTAGGAGCATCTTCGAGAGATTCAGTCGGTAAATCATTTTAAGATTGATGAAGTCGTCACATAGGACATCGTAGTCGACGGAAACGTCGGGAAATACTACTGTAGGACTAATATCAAGTCTAGGACTTGAACTCTGCTTAGTTAGGAATACTACTATACACAAAACTATCCAATCACATGTCGGTTCTTTCCTTCGTTATTGCTAGATAGGGTTCATGCACGTTTCTAATGGTTTGGTCCATATAAACATCCAATTTTGGGAAGCTTCCCAATACATTTTGTGTGTGTGTTTTCTATTTTTTTCATGAATTTTGTTTGGTGGGTTATTGTTTGGTAATTTTATATTTAATTTCATGTTTTTCATTTCTTATGTTTTCAAACTTGCAAAGATTTTTTTCAAAGATTTGAATATTTTCTAAATTCATGTTTTTTAAAATTCATGAACTTA
This sequence comes from Hordeum marinum, assembly GCA_022496015.1. Taxonomy (NCBI): domain Eukaryota; kingdom Viridiplantae; phylum Streptophyta; class Magnoliopsida; order Poales; family Poaceae; genus Hordeum; species Hordeum marinum. Next base: position 540,716,872 of record CM039673.1, on the reverse strand, counting down.
AAGTTCATGAATAATTTTTAAACGCGGAACTGTTTTTGAAACCGCGAACCTTTTTAGCTCAATGAACATTTTCGAATATGCGATTTTTTTAAATCCACAAACTTTTCTCAAACTTGCAATCTATTTTCAAATTCCCGAACCTATTTTCAAGCCCGTGAACTTTTCTTCAAATCCGCAAACTTTATTCAAAACCAGAACTTTTTTTCAAAATAGTGAATGTTTTGTCAAACTCATAAAAATGATTAATTTTGTGTAAGTTTTTAAAATTTATGAACTTTCTTTTCAGACTTTCCAGATTCGTCTTTTTATCAAAAAAGACAATGGACAAATGTCAATGGTTCAGTAGTCAAACATCATCAACAAACTAACCGAAGGAGGGATGACTGACCAAGCGACCTGCTCGTATTATTGGGAGTTTGGGACGGCCCAGGATCGGGTGTGTGGACGCTAGGTGTTGTAACTGGCGCTAAAGGCGTTCTATGCAGGTGATAGGACAAAAATACCCTTGAGAAATTTGTTGGTTAGTGACAAGTAAATCAGTGAGTTCAGGCAAATAAGAGATACATACAATCGAGAGAGAAATATTTTCCTTCTTCTGATACAAGAAGAGATACAGGCAATTAGTAGACATATTGTCCTTTTTTCTAGGGGCTAAAAAGGGAATCACGAGAATTTAGAAGAAAATCACCTTATGTTATGATATTTTATCAAAAAACCAATACCGCCTATATAGAGAAACGGAGGGAGTAGTTCCCATGGCTTTTGTCTCGCTTTATGTGAGGAAGTTTGCCTCGCCTCAGCGTTGCTACTAATGAACCGGCCCAAGTAGCTTCTTGCAAGTTACATCATTCTCTTCTCTGTTTTTTTATTTTCTTCTTATTTTAAAAAATATCCTGAGTACATATATTTAAAAAATAAATTTATTTAAGAATTTAAAAAACCATGATTTCGGAAAAGCTTTAGCCAATGTAAAGATATGGTGGCATAATAAACAATATTGATAGTATTAAAAAATGTACGTGGCATTTGAAAAAAATCTTTATACAATGTACAATAATATTTTTTTGTAATTCAAAAGAAATATAAATGAAATAAAAAATGATCAGGTGTTTCAATAATTTGGCCATCACATTTTCATAAAATGTTTAGGCAACCTATAAAAATGTCCATGCAGTTTAAAAATATGTTTCAAAGTGTATTGTAAAAATGTTTAACATGTATTTAAAAATGTTAAATATGTATCTAATAATGTTTCAAATGCATACGAAACATGCACAATGTGTGTGATAAATTAGACATCAAAACATATATTTGAGATAAATTATATCATATATTTTAAAAATGTTAAACATGTCTAAAATAATTTCCCTGATGTATACGAAAAATGTAGTGTGCATTAAAAAGAACTATACATCTGTGGAGAAAATGTAAATAAGGACAACGAAACACCAAAAAAAGGAAAGAACACATAAACCACCAAAAAAGGAATAAAACAAGTAAAGAGATACAGAAAACTAAACCTAAAGACTGACAGCAAAATGAAGAAAAGAAACAGAAAAAGTAAAAGGGGAAAAAGACAAAACAGAAGAAAAGTGCTATACTATTTATAGATGTACATCGGCAGAGTGCTAAACTATTTATAGATGTACATTTCTTAATCCAATTTATCGGCGATTTTGTGATCAAGTGAAGGTGGTGTAGAATATAGTAGGGATTTATGGATAGTGTGTTACCAAGAAGAGTGTGTTACCTAAAGTCAATAGTGTAGCAATGATTGCTATGAAAAGGAAAATAACGAACAAAGTGTGTATACAGATGATCATAGGCTTGCGAAATAACTTGTTCCACCGCTGAAAACAAAATCTAGAATTTTAAGTAGTTCTCATGGGAAATTATGTGCACATGAATTAAGTATAGTATTCGGAAGGCCTATACACATGCTCCCTTCCATCAATGGGATAGCTGCTTCCGACCATGTGGATGTTGCTTGCAGCATAGCACCCTCGCAAGCGTTATGTAAGGGATACCAAGTTAGAGAGTGATCGAGAGAGGAGGAAGTGGCCGCTAGGACGAAAGAAGGTTTCCTTTGATAGTAGGAGCGGGGAAAGAAGAGTTTTAGGGATGATGAATTATGTCAATTTATAGCTGACTACCTGTATGCGGATTGGGGGTGGTTGAGGATGATCAAGAGGAGCTTCCAAGTTGACAGTAGAGTGATATGCTGGTCCATCATGGCAACGGAGCAAGAGATGACTGCTGGATTTTGAAGAAACGAACCTCCAGGCAGATGACAGAGCCATGTACCGGATGGCGAGGGAGCAAGGATATGCTAAGTTCGACCCGGGAAACTATCATGTATTCCCTCCATCCGAAAATACTTGTCTTAAAAATAGATGTATCTAAACTTGTTTTAGTTATAGATACATATATTTTATTCATTTTAGGACAAGTATTTTTGGATGGAAGGAGTATCATTTTATTATTATGATTCCGAAGAAAAGGGACGCGAGACCGGGGGCTTATAAGCAAGACGATGCATAACCGAGAGACAGCTGTGGTTTTTGTTTCGTTGGAACTTTGACATGGATGTATCATTTTCATGAATGGTCAGATGGGGCCTTGATGTCTCTTTCTTTTATACGTAACGCATGTTATTTTATGCTGGAACTTGTACGTAGGTTTTGATGACTCGTTTTTTTAAACACAATACAAACGCAAGCGCTCGCATACACGCGCATACACTTCTATATAAACGCATACACGCATACTCTATTTCTATGAGCATCTATGAAAGACTGAGCCGACATATCATCTTGAAATTTACGAAGTCGTTGTAGACGTCTCGTCGTCAACGGGAACGTTTCTTCCCACTAAATACGCATCGGGAAAATCCTGAAAACTCTTGAACATGGGTGTTGAGAACTCCTTTTTTTCTTGATTAATGGTTGGACGTGGTTGTTGAGGTCTCCTATTTTTCTTTTACATGATGGGTATTATTTTTTTTGGAACATGGACGTGAGTGTTGAGGACATTGTTTTTCTTGAGCGTGGGTGCTTCGGGCTTTTTTTTTTAAACACAGTACATACGCCAACGTTCATATACACGCGTATATACTCACGGGTGCTTCGAACTCTATTTGTGTTCTTTTAGCACGGAGCCTTGTTTCTCCGAACGTAGGTGTAGAAGTTTAGGTACTGCTATTTCTTATGACATGTGAGTTTATATTTTACATGTACGTGATGATTTCTCTTTTTTTGACATCACGTGTTGGGAGCTCTTTTTCATGTCATCTTTTATTTTTGGTATACGTGTGCGTTTAATCCCTTGCAAACGTGATGTTTATTTTTTTATTTTTCTATGCGTGTAGGTCCAATCTGTTTACATACATGTGAATTTTTGTTATCCAAATGATGTGCGGTGCGCGCGCGCTATCACACGCGTTGGAGCGGCCGCATGAGAGCCATTGATCTCGCGCGACCCGCACGACACGTGGCCTGGAGGACCGACCAGGTGGGGTACACACATGACGGTGGGTTTTGTCGATTCCCATTCGGAAGTTTGCGAGGCGCGTCCGCTTCCTCCATCCTCCCGTTCCCCCGTTCCCCACCTCACACTCTGTCCGGCGGCGAGCCATATCCCCACAAAATCCCTAGCTTCGTCGCGAGCATGGGCGGCGGGAGAGCCGGCGACGAGTTAATTCACGGAGAAAAGAGACGGCCCGGCGAAGGATTTCTGCAGCAGTTCGACGTGGTGAGGGCGACGCGCGCGTGTCGTGGAAGGAGGAGAAGGTAGTGGCGACGGGGGAGGGCGTGGAGCTGGTGGTTCTGCGCAAGGCGGCGACGACCCCCGAGAGAGCGATATCCTGCTGCTTCGACGACCGAGGTCAGTTTATCCTATGTTTCCCCCTCGCTCACACATCTCGTGGCTGCTGGGGGTTAGTTGCCGACGTCCTCGTCGTCATCAACGACCGCACGGAATGAACTATTGCGCAGAGGGTAGATCAAACGGAGAGGCTCCCGGGGAGGAGGGAGGGAGGGAAGGGATTTTGTGCGAGGAGGCGAGGGCCGGCCGAGGGGTCCTGCTGGAGATGGAGCAGCGAGGCTCGCCGGAGTGCGTGCGCAGGAAGGCGCGACTTCGTGCGCAACTCAGGTGTGGCGCCCGAGGCGCGAGCGGGGAGAGTTAGGGGGAACAGACGAGATGAGGAAGGAGAGGCGCATCATCTGTGTGTTTCAGTAGGTAAGTCGTGTGTGTGTTTCGGTAGGCTATTCTGTAAGTCACGTGTGTGTTTCAGTAAGTCATGTGTTCATAATTATATAGGCTATTTTTCGGCATTGTGGTTAGTTGGAAACATAATTAGGGGTTGTGGCAGGCAGTATATATGTTCAACAGTCAAACACTGTAATATCTGTGTTCAGCATTGTGTTCATTGAGAAACATCCGTTCTACATGTTTTTTAGGGCAATAGTACTGATGAACTGGGGGCAACAGTACTGATGAACTTGGGCAAAAACACTGACGTACAAGGGTAACAGTGCTGAATCGTAGGCAACTAGTCTGAATTTGTAAGTCAAACAACAGGGGGTAGGTCCATCATGAGAACTTTGTCCTTTGACATATTATTTACTCCATCATTTTTAGGAAAAAGTTCCCTCGTAAGAAAACAATCAGAGAGGAAATAAGTAGGATGTAGGCGGGAGTGGCGATTTGACTCTCGAGTCCAGCTGAGCTCGTTATCTGGGCCGCACAGAACTGTTGGGATCTGTGCTACTTTTCATTTTCGTGAGACATACGAATCGGGATACGGGGGGAAATACATGTTTGGTGGGTCCTAGCTGTGCTCACGCGACGCTAGCTCATTCCCCATTCTTCCCGGTTCCAACGATTTCTGCCCCAAATCAGCTCTCTCCCATCCCACCCATCGCTCTCTCTCTCTTTCAAATTCGTGACGGCGACTGCTAGCAACAGCGAAGCTGGCAAAATCTTGGCCGTGCAGCTCGGGTTCGGCCTCCCTGCTAGCCATGCTTTGGTTTGATTGTAGTCTCCGGTGGCCGGAGAGCACGGATCTTCCTCTCCATCGACTGCTGACCAGATGGGGATCGAGCCGACGTTGCTTCGAGCCGGGCGCTGGGTGGCTCGACAGCGGTGATGCAGTGCCGTGACTGGAGAGGAGAGGAGGTGTTTGTTTTCCATGGACGCGGCTGCTGCGATGCCAGATCCGTAGTCTCCCTACTCGACTCCGGCAGATGAAGCACATGGATCCGGGTGCCCCTGTTCTATTCTCTGGTGGACAAAGGGCGCGGATCCGGCGTGTCGTTCCTGTCCGGCGCATAGAGGACATGGATCCGACGGTACTCTTGCCATACCCGATTTGGTTAACCCCTCCTGCATGCAGTTTCTCATTTGCTTGATAATACTCCTGTGTTTCTAATCTCCTTTTGATTCGCGTCGAAGCAGTACCTATTTGGGGCTGCATCCATGCTGTTTGTGGTACAGAGTTTTGATCGGCTAACATATTAGTAGCGAAACTAATCATGGTGCCTTGTGGAGCATTTCATCAAACAATGACAAATTTGTTCACATATGCGATATGAGCAAGTTAATGTCCAAATCATTTTTCTGTTCCTGTATGTCTTCTACAATTGAATTGATTGAAAATAGTGGGTGCAAGATCATCTACAAGTTTGATTGAGCAAAAATATTGTTGTAATGGTATAATTAATTTTTGTTAATATGCTGCTAACTAGGATCTAATTGGGATACAAAGCAAATCTGCATTTGCTGTTGATTAACTAAGTTGGCTGATGGAACAGAGAGAGTTTCTTCATTATGTGCCTTTGCCAGATATGTGAAGATGGTTATGTACTCCCTCCGTCCCAAAATAAGTGACTCAAAAATGACTCCTCTTTACACTAAAGTTAGTGCAAAGTGGAGTCATTTTTGAGTCACTTATTTTGGGACGGAGGGAGTATTTGTTAAGAGTATGTGCAGATTCTTATTAATCCGATTGAAATATGCTAGTACTTGGCAAGGCAATCAATGTAGAACAGAGATGTGTGAATATAAAATTGGTGAGTGAGGAAACCTGGACCCACATGCACTGTGCACACATAAAAATTGATGTCAGGATCTGACATCAAAGAAAACGGGACAAGCATATACATGATTTGTGATGCAAGAATACATACTAAAATACTCACGATTTCATCAATCTTGAAGCAGTTGAGTGGTCCAGATATAGAGAGCAGGTGCACCTGAGAGCCAAATCGGATTTCCCGATGTAGGCAATCAGAGAGGAAATAAGTGGGCAACAACACATAGGATGGATGTTTTTTTTTGGTAGGGGGTAGTAGCAGTGGAATGCAGCCATTTAGGCAATTTTCTCCAAATTATGTTAGGCATTTGCCCAGTTTCTTATACATGACCGAGGCAATTTTTGCATTCATGCAGGCATCCTCACTTGCAGGTTCAGACCTTTTTATTTGTAGGCATTTTTTTTGGATAACATGCATGCACCTTAATCGTAGTTTCGGCCATTTTTGTAGGAAATGCAGAGCATATTTCAACTGTAGGTTAAGACATTTTTGTGGGATAATATGGAGGCATGTTTCATTCCTAGTTCCAGACACCATGTGTAGGGATTTCTGGATCCTAGAACAACTAGCCATGTAGCAGTTAATATTTTTGTTCTAGTGGCCACTGTTATTGTGCAAGGCCCTTAAGGCGAATCTTGTTCATTGGGGCACATCATGGTACTACAAGACTGGCTAAATGAGTTTTTATTTTCTGTTTGACTATGCGTTTTACATGACCTGTTTTTGTAACTAGTATAGTAAGCTCACAGGTTCTAATTAAACTCTCATCATGCAAAATCAGATATGTGTGAAAATTAGAGATAGTTTTCCCATTGTTTCTTGTAGGCAATACAGAGCGAGATAAGTAGGTGTGGTGGATCCCTGCTCCCGCTTCTAGGTGACCGCTTCGGTGCTTCCCTAGTACCCACGGCACCCACGGCACCACTAGGGTTATCCTCCCGCCTGCGTCGGCACCGGTCTGCCTCGTCTTTTTGTGGCCATAGGGCCATAGAGGTGTGGTGGATCCTGGTCCTTGCCGGCAGGAGGGCTTCGTTTCTGGATGTAGCTGTGGCCAGTTTTTTTATGAATGGGATAAAACCGTGGATGAACTAGACTTTTTTCTTTGTCATCATCATTGCATTGCTGATTGCTTTTTCTGCATTGTATCATCCCAGATGCTTCATTTTATTTTGCTACCTCTCATCATCACCATCATATACATGAACACACAATCATTAGAATTTAGTGAATTCACAATGCTTTTTTGCATGTAGTTAGCATGTTATAGACAATACATATACATGAGAATTAGTCATGTTCATCTTTTTAGTGATCTATTTATCTGGCAAAATATTTAGAATAAAGGGAGGGGCAGTTATGTGTTTTTTTTATCTGCAGTCATAGGTGCAATCCCAAAACTGAAGCGAATCCTATACCATCCCAAAATAATTGATGGTTTGGTTTTGTATTACAACATGCAAGATGGTTTGTTTTAAACCACTTTTTTGTGAACAACAGCAGAAGTAGATTTTTTTGGGTGTGACACATCCTCACAGTAAATGAACAGCAGCAAACTTGAAGTCATCTAATGAACCTGCCCGCAGTTGCCTAGTTCCCATATACGTAATCGCCCAAAAAGCTAACTCATAGCGTCAACTAGAAAGTCAACACGAATGGGGGCTGCCGCACCTCTCGCCCACCCGTCGACCTAGGTCGCCTAACACGGACGACCAAGTCACCCAAAGCCCTGTCGATCACTGTCATACCAAGTCGCCACAACACGAATGGAGGGTGCGACACTTCTCGCCCACCCCAGTGACCTAGGTCGCCTAACACGGACGACCAAGTCGCCCAAAGCCCCGTCGGCCACCGTCATACCAAGCCGCCACAACATGAATGGGGGGTGCGGCACTTCTCGTCCTCTCCGATGACCTAGGTCACCTAACACGAACGACCAAGTCGCCCAAATCCCCGCCAACCACCGGCATACCAAGCTGCCTCAACAAGAATGGGGGGGGGGTCCGACACTTCTCGCCCACCTCGGTAACCTAGGTCGCCTAACACGGACGGCCAAGTCGCCCAAAGCCCCACCGACAACCATCATACCAAACCGCCACGACACGAATTGGGGGTGCGCCACTTCTCCCCCATCCCAATGACCTAGGACGCCTAACATGGACGACCAAGTTGCCCAAAGCCCCGCCGACCACCGTCATACCAAGCCGCCTCAACACGAATGGGGGGTGCGGCACTTCTCGCCCACCCTAGTGACCTAGGTCGCCTAACACGGACGATCAAGTCGCCCAAAGCCCCGCCGACCATCGTCATACCAAGCCGCCACATCATTAATGAGGGGTACGACACTTCTCGCCCACCCCGGTGACCTAGGTCACCTAAAACGGACGACCAAGTCGCCCAAAGCCTCGCCGACCACCGTCATACCAAGCAGCCACAACACGAGTTGGGGGTGCGGCACTTCTCGCCCACCCCGGTGACCTAGGTCGCCTAACATGGACGATCAAATCGCCCAAAGCTTCGTCGGCACCGTCAAACCAAGTCGCCACAACACGAATGAGGGGTGCAACACTTCTCGCCCACCCTGGTGACCTAGGTCGCCTAACACGGACGACCTAGTCGCCCAAATTCCTGCCGACCACCGTCATACCAAGCAACTACAACACGAGTTGGGGGTGCGACACTTCTCGCCCACCCCGGTGACCTAGGTCGCCTAACACGGATGACCAAGTTGCCCAAAGCCCCGCCGACCGCCGTCATACCAAGCCACCACAACACGAATGGGGTGTGCGACACTTCTCACCCACTATGGTGACCAAGGTCGCCTAACACGGATGACCAAGTCGCCCATAGCCCCGCCGACCACCGTCATACCAAGCCGCCACAACACGAATGGGGTGTGCGGCACTTCTCGCAAACCCCGGTGACCTAGGTCGCCTAACTCGAACGACCAAGTCACCCAAAGCCCCCTCGACCATCCCCATACCAAGTCGCCACAACACGAATGGGGGTGCAGCACTTATCGCCCACCCTCGTGATCTAGGTGACCTAACACGGACCACCAAGTCGCCCAAAGCCCCGCCTACCACCGCCATACCAAGCCGCCACAACACGAATGGGGGGTGCGGCACTTATCGCCCACCCCGGCGACCTAGGTCGCCTAATACGGACGACCAAGTCGCCCAAAGCCCCGTCGACCATCCCCATACCAAGCTGCCACAACACGAATGGGTGGTGCGACACCTCTCGCCCACCCCGTGACCTAGGTTGCCTAACACGGACGACCAAGTCACCCAAATCTTTGCCGACTACTGTCATACCAAATCGCCACAACACGAATGGGGGTTGCGGCACTTACCGCCCACCCCGATGACCTAGGTCGCCTAACATGGTCTACCAAGTCTCGCCCAAAGCCTCGCCGACCATCGTCATACCAAGTCGCCTCAATACGAATGGGGGGTGCGACACTTCTTGCCCATCCCGGTGACCTAGGTTGCCTAACCCTACTTGCATATTGCATATTGTAGTTGCAAAACGGTTGCCTAACCCTTTTTTCAAACTTTTTTTGCCTGGCTACTTTGTGTTGCTTGTAAGCAACTAGACTTTTACTACATGTTTTTTTTTGTAAGCAAATACAACAGATTATTGACCAGTTTTTAATATACAAAAGAGATTACTAATACAAATAACTCTGCTTCTTTTTCCTTTTTTTGGCAGAAGCAAGGTGTAAGAAAATAGACAAGTTACTGTAGTTCTACAAGTTACAGGGGGCAAATTTTGCAACTACAATATGCCAGAACAGTGGCAAGATTCAAGTCCTCTCATACAATCACTTTGCTACAGGGGCAGCTATTGCAACTAGAAGATCAGGGGGGAAGTTCATAACCAAAAAATTCTGGATCAGATCTTTGCAAATACTTTTGTGGAAAGTTCTGTCATACAAACACTTTCCTACAGGGGGCAACTATTGCAACTAGAAGATTAGGGGGGACGTTCATGATAAAAATCACTTTCATATTTTTTCGCTCTATTTTACTCTGATTTTTCTGTGGGAGGAGAGCTCCCCAATGCCAGGCCATGGCCTCCGACGACCGCTGGAGGGAGAAGAAGTTGCACGGGGATCTCGGCTCGTGGGGCGTAGGATTTTTCTAGTGCTGTGGGGATGAAGAGGGAGGATCACGTGATGGAAAAGGATGGCTGTTTTCACATGGCCTGCTTCGGGACGTGGCAACAACGAGAGGAGGGTGGGCATGCCTTTTTAAGCACATGGGTGAGGACAGACAAGGGGGACACTTCCTTAACTGCTGGCCGCGATACCCGCCCGGTCCTTTTTAGTTTGCATATAAGTTTTGGTCAAAGTCAAAGTATCTTTACTTAAGTATCTTTACTTTGACTAAACTTATAAAAAAATTATTAATATTCATAATGTCAAATCAATGTTGTTAGATTCTTCATGAAATGTAGTTTCATAGTATATATATTTGACATTAGAGATATTGATATATTTAATATAAATTTGGTCAAACTTTGCAAAGTTTGACTTGACCAAAATCCAATACGCGAAGTAAAAAGGACCGCAAAGTAAAAAGGATCGAAGGGAGTATCGTTCTTTTTGTTATCCTATTAATTAGAACTTGGCCATCAAATTTAAAATCTAATGGCTATAATAATCTTGCATATGTGGATCAACATGGATAATTGAAAGGTGCCTCCAATTAGTAAACAAGAGACAAGAGATAGTTCATATATTCTGAAAACATAATTATCGATCTTGAAAAAGTTTGTTGATTTTCAAAGAGAAGTTCATCGAATTAAAAAATCTTCGATTTTGAAAAAAAATCATCGAAATTGGAAACAAAACATCGAATTGAAAGAAAACATCTAAAATGAAAAGGTTCATTGATTTGAAAAAAGGTTCATCTCGTCAAATTTGAAAAAGGTTGTGCATTTTCGAAAAACAAAAAATAAATTAAGAAATAGAGAAAAACAGTAAAGAAAAGAAACAAAAACAAAAGGAGAGAGAAACAAAACAAAACCCAGTCTAGGAAAAAACAAAAGAAATAGAAACGGATCAGACATTATGGAAACAACTAGTTAGCGAGCACTCCTTCGAGAGCCTCTCAACGATCATTCTTACGCATCGTCACTTGACGCGTTCTCAGCCGTCGCTACGTGTTGCGCTTTGAACGTTTTCTTCGGATTTCGTTTTTTCGTACGCGTTTTTGGCTTTTTAGATTGGCTTTTTTTGAGGTTTTTTGGTCTTTCAGTTTTTCATCGGTCTTTCTTAGCTTTTTGGACGAAAAAAATTCTAATTTTTTTTGCATAAAAAACGTGTTTTTTTTTTCTTGAGAGGCATGAAACGTGCCTCTCAGAAAAGGAAAGTCATGGCCGTGCCTCTCGAAAAAGGGAAGGCACGGCTGTGCCTCTCAGAAAGTAAAAAACATGTTTTTTTCGTGAGAGACACAGTTTTGCCCTGGCTAGAGGCATTGCAGTGCCTCTCGGAAAGGAAACAAATACGCATTTTCTTTTTTTCTATTGTGAGAGGCACGGTTTTTTTCGTCCGATATTTTTGTTGATTTTTTATATCAAAACTCGCGAACATGGTATCTGGTTTTGAAGATCTCGACGCAGTGCATCCCGGGCTTGCAAAAGTATCTGGTTTTGAAGATCTCGACGCAGTGCATCCCGGGCTTGCAAAAGCTTCCATCTGGTTTTGGGACGATTTCAGAAGCCATTACAAATGAACTGTTTTTTTAGGGTAATTACAAATGAACTGTTGGGAGGGTATGTGTGACTTGTACTAGCAAGTCACTATTTGGCGAAGTGCAATGAAGTTGAGGCCACGGTTGAAGTGAGGTGCAAATGGGTCGGCCCACTCTGATGAGCTCACTTGAGTGGCCCTTCTTTGTCTTTTCTCTTTGGTTTTCTAATTATTATTTTAAAGTTAGTTGTTAATTCTTTTTTTCATGAAGCTAAATAATAAAAACATATTTAAAAATGAAATAATATTTCAAAAATGATCATGTATTTTACAAAATACATTATATACTAAAATAAGTTCACCCTACATTACGAAAAAGCTTACACCATATAAATAATATTCCATGTATCTTACATTCTTAAGAGGTTGGTCAATTCTCTCAACATGCAAAGTGTCCACCTCAATGTTTCACTAAGAAATGCATTTACATCTTCTCTCTCATTAAGCCATGCAAAATCTGTCATGTAAGCGCTCTTAACATGCAAAGTGTTCACCTCAATGTTCCATTAAGCGATGCATTTAAGTCTTCTCTTTCACTAAGCCATGCAAAATCGGTCACATAAGGAAGTCGTGCATTTAACTTCTAAATTAAAATTATTTTTGCATTAGTCTATGCATGTAACACTGCCACATCATAAATTCATGTTAGTCATCATTCACATTTTTGTTCAAAATGACAATTTTAACTATAGTTCACAAGTTTCCCTCTATTTTTAGACACTTTATTTAATTGATTTTTAAGTTATACTTTATTTTTCATTAGATTTAGCAACACACGGGGACAGAGTCATCCTCACTACTCATGTCCATTTTTTCCTCAATGAAGAAGATACCCACCTGAATAACTCCAAGGAATTTTAAACTCACATTATGCTACTTATATTCCTAAACTATTTTGCAACAATAAACTAATCAATTAGTGTATAATAAATCTCATATATTTGTATTTGCATGCTCATATTGTCAATTATAATATTCATGTTCCACATAAGCAAATATCATCTAAACATATTGTCAACAATTCCCACGACAATGCGCGAGGAATTGTCTAGTATGAAAAGATGTTCATTCTATATTTTAAAAACGTTCAAGCTATATTTGGAAAATTCATAAAAAACTAACAAAGGAAAAGGTGGGGGAAAGGAAGAAAAACAGGAGCAATTTGTACAGTCGGTGCAATGTTATTGCCTTTTGAATTGCACAAAATTATGCACCGACTAGTCTGAATTAAACCTGGGCATAACCCGGGGCCGGGCTTGAAAAAGCACGAACAGGAAAACTAAGGCCCGAGCCCGGCCCGGCCCGGCCGCCGGGCCTAACAAATCGGGCCCGAACCCAGCCCGAACCTAGAAAGCCCGATAAAGCCTGGCCGGCTCGGCCCAATCTAGGCTAAAAATTTGTGTTTTGCAAGCCCGAGCTGGCCCGGTCTGCTTGTTGGGCTCGCTTTCTAGGCCCGAGCCCGACACGATGGCACGATTAGGCCCGGCCCGGCCCGGGATTTTCGGGTCGGGCCGGGCTGCCCATGCCGAGGCGTAGTCTAAATTATGGTAAGTTTTGATATTCGAATAGAAATTGGTGTCGTTTTCATGTAAGGGAAGTCAAACCGTATCGCGCTTGACGTCAAGGGTACAATTTTACGCATTCGTGTGTGAACACACTTTTTGATGACTTGACTGGGGGCAAAGTTTCAAATAATCCATCATGATCATTCTTGCTACAAAGAGATCGTCATCAAGAAATTGGAATCTACAAAGGTAATATGAATACCCAATTCACTTACATAGATGGAAATAATTCATATGTTGGTGTTGCCAGATTCTTTAGTGATCATAATGTATTGTCTAGCCCTAATTTTTTTCAATCCTACATCTTATTACGTGCACTTGTGGATGCAAAATAATCTTCATGCTTCAACTTATAACTTTAGCGGCAAGCAACATGTGTACTCGAAGTCTCATGCATCGACAACCCCACAAATTCACATGTAGATGAACAACGTGATGGCTTTGTTTAATCATTATGAAACACCTTCATATTAGAACTCGTAATAGCATGGAAAAAAGTGTTCAAACTTTTATTCATCAGCGACTGATTAGCAATATGTGAGTCCAAACATGCCGATGGATGGGAGATTTGGCCTTGCTATTACTAGCTATTCGACCAATTACTCGTCTCATGCTAGTAATTTTTGGGTATCACATGCAACTGTTGATATTCATAATCCGGCTACGCATCTTCTTGGTCATAGCATAATAGGTGACAATTATGCAGGAGAGCATATGCCAACTATGTTTATGAAGCCAAAAAGGACTGAATGGGCAAACACTATTCCCAAGTGTTCATTTTCGAAGTTATGTGCATAAGGTTTGAGTGCATGTGTTAAGGATATATGCTCTCTGAACTACATCTTTATCATTGACAAGATAACTTGCTATCGATAGTTTTTCCCTAGGATCATGTTTAAGATGACTAAAATCATAAACCAGCGGTGACGGTGAGAAATCTTAAAGTCAAAACATTGGTTCCGAGTTTTCTCTACCATCACATTCGACATAGATGCCACATTGGACATTGACACAATTGGTTCTTGAGTTTGGGAGCGAGCATTGGTGGCAGGATGGATTTAGACGATGAGCATCGTCGGCGGGAAGGTATGGATGGTGACCAACATATACTACCATCTGAACACCGTTGAACACAACTTCGTTAATGGCGGTAAGCCATGAACCCACACAGGGGCGGTCCTAAGATATTGGGGGCCCGGGGCGAGACTAATACTTGGGGCCCTTAATATAGGCACATAAAATAACAACGAATATACATATGCATAAAATGTTGTTAATAACACTTAAATGCATCCAAAACAAGTATGCATATCAAATAATTTTACATGTTACTTTAAAATTTTCTTCTAACATTACTCGGTGCAAAGCCACTTATGATGGGATCAATATCAATCTCATTCAATAGTTTCATTTCAATGCATAATGTTGTGAAACCATTTAATCTCTCTTGTTGACCTCGGATAGTTCTTCAATAATTTTAATCTTTGAAAACTTTTTCCAGCCAATGCGATAATCGCATGCACAATAAATAATTAAGATGTGACAGTCAGAGCCACTTACATTGTTAATGCTGATATTGATGCGATATTTTCTTCTTGCTGATCGGATTCCAAATTCCAATTAGTTGGTTGCTCTTCCACTAGGCAACAATCGCCAACTCATAATTTGGGTTTACTGAAGCGCTGAAAGCACCCGTATCGAAAAAATTGGTCAATATCTCCGTGCCGTGAATTTACCAGGTTATCCATATTTTATTTTCTTTTCCTTTTATCAGTACCTGATGGATGGACGACAAGAACCAGGGAATAAACCAAAAAAAAAACTCATCAATTATTGAACGACGCAAGCTATGCATACAAGGAACCAAAATATGATATATACCTCTGTGATGCATCTCAAATGCCCAATGCGTGTGCCCACCTATACAACGCCTAGAGTACGTAGACGTAGTCATGGTGAGCAAGCAAAGCGGCGTGAGAATGGGGGCCCCTGATTGCCTAGAATCGCCGGCAGCTGCGGCTACGGTGAACTGGATTAGGAAGGAAATTAGGAGAGGAGGCGGCCGAGAGCACGTCGACGGCGGCCTAGGGCTGGGAATCCTTGCGTGATGGATTAGGAAGGGGTCGTCTAATTGGTTGCTCCTTTTGTTTTATTTTATGAAGGAAATCAAGGAATCGTTCGCTAGGATCGGCAATCATGGGAAGTGACTGCTGCGGCGTGCCCTTGCACAACGTGAAGAGCATTTGACGTTTTTTTTTCTGACCACAATGGCAGGCTCCTATGTTGGTGTCAAAACCGGTGGATCTCGGGTAGGGTGTCCCGAGTTGTGAGACTAGAATCGATGATAACAGGAGATGATGTTTACCCAGGTTCGGACCCTTCTATAGAGGTAATACCCTACATCCTTCTTGATTATATTGATGGTATTTAGATTACAGAGTCGATCTACCTCAAGATCAAATAGCTAAACCCTAGATGAGTTGTCCTCTCCCTACAACCTAAAACCCTCCGGCTTATATAGATGTCTAGGGTACCTAGGGTTTACACATAGTCGGTTACACGTCGAAGGGATAAACATGCCTATTCACTACTCCAAACGTGGAAGACACGCCACGATTCCCGAAGCTTCCTTGCTGAAGACAGGGCCTTCGATCGATCCAATGCTCGGCAAGCAGCCCATACAGTCCGGCCCATAAGAAACAGGTAGGCCTCCCGAGGATCCCTTAAACCAGGACTCCCTCAGTACCCCCGAACTTGCCTCCAATGCCAAGGATCTTAGCTCCAGCTGCTTCGTATAATCAGAGTCTTCGGCTTGCGAGGCGAGTTCCTCCCTCCGAGTTTAGTTCGGCCTCCGATGACATGTAGTTTTCCGATTTACGAACATCGTGAATAACTTAGCCCCGAAGGCCAAGCGTCGAGGAGCAAACAGAATTCCTTGACAACCTTTCTGACAAAAGGTCGCGGCCCACCACGACCGTTGGACCAGTTGCAAAAACTCGAACCACGGTTCGAGGCCGTTTTCATCAGGACAATCCATCAATGCACAGATTGTGCCCTGTTTCACACAGGATATGTTTAATCATGCGCGCATAACGACATGCACATCTTGGGAAGCGGAGCGATACACGGCGCAGTAAAGGGAGGTCGAACGGCGATAAGCCTCATAAAAGGGAAAGAAAACCCCAAGTCCTAAACTCGCTTCCATAATCCCATTCGCCCCTTCTGCTTCCCCAATCTCCTGAGCTTTCAGAGCACAGATCTAGGTTTTTCACAACTCCCCCTCCGAGCTCATCCATGGCTGGTTCTGGCTCCAATGGCAAGTGGGAGGCTTCAACGGTCACCGACCGGGACATCCGAGACCTCAAGGACGCCGGCTACCTCCCCGCCAACATCGGCCACCGTGCGCCGGAGAAGGGCGAGGTGATACCCACCCCCAAGCCAGGCGAGAGGGTGGTCTTCATCCCTCACTTCATTCGGGGACTGAGCTTCTCGCTCCATCCCTTTGTCAGGGGGCTAATATTCTTCTATGGCCTCGACTTCCACGACCTCCTGCCGAACTCCTTCATGCACATATCTGCCTTCATCATCGTCTGCGAGGCCTTCTTGTGAGTCGAGCCACACTTTGGACGTTGGCTCAAGGTATTTAATATCAAGACGAAGTTTGTCCCAGGCAAACACGCAGATTGCGGCGAGGGTTGTCATCGGCAAACTCTCTCGCGTCGGATGGCCATCCGACACCTTCATCGACACCATCAAAATATGGCAGAAAGAGTGGTTCCACATCACCGAGCCAAGGAAGGAAGGCCAAGCTGCTCCGGCCGAATTTAGATCCGGTCCCCCCATCAGATTGACCTCATGTCTTCGAAAGGGCCTCGACTGGGGGTCGGATAAGGAGGTGGACACTGTAGGAGATATGCCCTAGAGGCAATAATAAATGTTATTGATTATCTCCCTGTTCATAATTAGGTTTATGTTCCATGCTATAACTACTATGGTTCTCGAGTCTACAATAACCACGAGGCTTGAAGGAAGACTCATATGCACGTGTGGAATAATAAACAGTAAATTGAATTCCTAGTCTGGCCTCTAAGACTGGCTCAAGTATTGCATGATGATCTTGTTTTCCTGATCATGGGCATGGCTATGCCGGCAATTTTGAGGTCACAATGTTAGAAGAACATTTGTGTTGAATCGACCTGAATTGATGTTATGCTATGAGATACATTCGTCATAAGTTAATGGTTAATAACATAGAGAAGTTAATATTTGCATAATTCCTTAGACCATGAGAGTATCGAGTTTCTTCATGCTTGCTTCATGAACTTTGGGGTTTGTTAAACGTCATCCGTAAATGGGTGGCTATTACGGCGGCTTACGGGTTCATGGAAAAGTATGTCAAGTAACTTGATAGCTCAAGATTGGGATTTGCTCCTCCGACGATGGAGAGATATCTCTGGGCCCTCTCGGTGTTACGGCATCCATCATCGTCTGGCCAGACCCTTTGTGTTTTGATCACGGGGATGCCAGAACACGGGAACGAGAAAAGAGAACAATACCGGTAACGAGGTAATTGGCATAGTGGACAAGTTGTTGATCCACGGGGATGCCAACATGTCTCACCTCGGGTATTTGTAACATATTGCGAAGCAACTGGAATAGCACACGGCAACTGGAGGTTCATCGAATATTTATTCGTGTGGGTATAGGGATCGATATGGGTGTCCACGGCTCCGATGTTGATCATTGATCGGAAGGGGTTCCGGGTCATGTCTATGCTTCACCGAACCTATAGGGTTACACGCTTAAGGGTCATCTATCTGCTGAATACTAGACAAGGAGTCCGAGAGAAAGTCACTGAAATAGTTTCGGTGACGACGGAAGAGTTCCGGAGAGAGAACACCGAAAGAGTTTCGGTAAAACCGAAAAGTTGTTTCGGAATAAATTATTAGGTCAAAATGGTTTTGGCACTCGCTTGGAAATTCTTAGAGGGTCTCAGAATTGGTCTGGGAACTTCTGGGATTTTTCTGGAGAAAAAACCCGAAAATGTTCTGGAGCCGCCGAAACTGCTGTTGTTGCTTTTCGCTGGTAAAAACCACCATACCGGAAATGGTTTGGCATGAGCCCAGAATAATTTTAGAGGGTACCAGAAATGTTCTGGGACCGTCCTGGATTTTTTCAGAAGAAACAATCACGGGAAAACATCTTGTCCCAGCGCGAGGGGACAAGATCCCACGAATCGGGGGTTGCATGTTTGGTGGCTTTTTGTCTAGGGAGCATGCATGTTTCATGGAGACATGTTGGAGGCTTGTTGGGGGGCCCTCCATGGGGCCGGCCCAAGTGGTTTCCCCTTGGTGGCCCACTTGTGTTACCTTTTCACCTTACATGTGGGACATGTTGCATGGGTGTTTTGGTATTTTCCTCCACCACCCCACCCCTTGCCTTGGCCTATAAAAGGAGGAGATATGGCTGCCATTCTGCTCACCCCCTTGCTCTCATACACATGCCATGCATTATATGGATTCCTCTCTCCCTCCCATGAAAAGAGTTCAGTAGAGCCGAAAGGCTGTCTGGGTTCCGATGGGAACTAGTTCTGGACGGCGAAGCCCTGCCGGATAGATGACACCATATGTGTGCAACTCTTTAGAGAGATTGTAGTTTCAGTCTTAGTTCGAGAGTGCCTCCCGTAGGGCTGTCCGTGTGACCGTTCGAGTTTGGGAGGTCCTCCCGAAGGGCTGTCTGAGTGACAATCCAAGTTTCAGAGGTCCTCCCGAAGGGCTGTCCGTGACACCATCCGAGGGACTGTCCGACCGCCTCCCGGAGGGCTGTTCGCGGGGCAGATGAGGGTATACATCCTCGCGGTTGGGAGGTTGTAAAATCCTAGCTGTGGGGATCTGCACCGCCGATCGTTATCGACTCTACTTCCGCTGCGCTACGAGTCGGTAACGAAATGATCAAACCTTGTATGCAGTCTCCATAGTGGTCCTGGGCTGGTGCGTAGGTTGAATTTTTTTTGTTTTCTGCTGCGTTACCCATCAGTGGCATCAAGAGCCGTGCTATGCGTAGATGCAGGTTACGATCTAGAATACATGGAGATGTATCGGTATTGCATAATATAATTTTGGACTAGATGAGATCTATTGCTGAAAATTATTTATGCGGGCAGCAGATGAAATCTGTTACCCGATGTTCCTGTTGCTTCCCCTGAATTTGTGTAGTCCTGATCTTGACGGCATGGTGGAACCTCACAAAGTTCTGGCAATCCGCGATCCTTTCATGCTGCTCCTGAGTATGCTGATTGACAGATCAACGAAGTGCTAACAGTTTTTTGGGTTCCACCATAGTTAAAGAAAGAAGGATGTTTCACAGACGAAAGGGCAATGCAGATATGGTCTGCACGGGGGTCATGCGTATGACGAAGTTTAGTATGGGGCTCGAGATTTTATTATCTCGTGTTTCATACACCCCGCAATGTTAATCTAGCGACTTGGATTATCATGCTTGATGATGGACGTTGGTAGCTTCGGTTTGTTTCGAAACCTTAGAAGCCACGTAAAACAAGTTTTTGCATGAATCAATTAGAGGCGTCTAACTTGGTTTTGCAGGATGGTTTGCATGTGCATATGATGTGGTATTGCAACGCTCATATTAATTTGATTATGTATGGGATGACTATATGATGTAATTAACATGACCTGCGTGTCATGATTCGGCATGATGGCTGGAGCCATATGATTGCACTTTAATGACCTGCGTGTCAACCTTATGTAATGCACTTATTTTGTTAGCTATAGAGATAACAATATTACCTAGTGCATCGACAAGGTGGTGGCAATCTTCGCAAAGGTGAACACCAACGCGAATGCCGAAGACGAAGAAATGAAAGACTTCTCCGTCAGAAAGGGCTATACCATATCATGCTATTATGAATTGCCTGAGATGTTTATCCCTTATGATGCACCCTTCTTGATTGTGTGGTAGTCGCATTTTTTATTAGGGTGATCTCTCACAAAATATCAAGTAGTTAGTGTTCTCCCAAGTGTAG
Organism: Hordeum marinum; assembly: GCA_022496015.1. Classification (NCBI taxonomy): domain Eukaryota; kingdom Viridiplantae; phylum Streptophyta; class Magnoliopsida; order Poales; family Poaceae; genus Hordeum; species Hordeum marinum. The sequence goes on along the minus strand of CM039673.1, from coordinate 540,696,418 downwards.
CACCGTCACGACACCTATCTTTTCGGGGTGCACCGTGTCACACGGGTACGAACGATTAGAGAAGTGTGAGGCGGGTGAGTTGAGACCTCGCAGTGAGATCACTTGGTTGTCTTGACGTTCAGGCATGACCATCATGAGCTCGGAACACACGCATCGAAAGATGAACAAGAGTCACATAGAGATGTTATTGGCAAGTTGGCCTACCGGTTGAGATTTTCATCATCAGTGGTGTTACACCAATTGTGAACAATTTAAATGCGGGTCTTGTATCACTCACAATCAATTATGAGAGATATTGATTTGAGTGGGAGCGCACTATAGAATTAATTCTTTTAATTCTTAGTGCAATTAATTGTGAACTTTGTCTAAGTGTAGATTGCATAATAGTTGTAGGATAATGGCTCGCATTTCCACCTTCCCTATTAAAATTGAATAGCTGTTAAATATCTGGTTAAAACTTTACGGTTGGTAACGTAATGTGAGGATTTTCCTCAAGAGTGCCGAGAAGGACTTTGTCCTATCGCATGCTTTCGGTATTCTCCCGCTAATTCTATGGATCATATGACTCTCTTCCTTCGATCCAAAAGCTAGAATTCCTTTTCAGTCAAAGTGCAATATGTTTGCTTCCATGAGACCGAAACTTCAAAAGTTTGGATAGTTATGTGATATACATGGAATCTGAAAATCATTTTTAGAAACAGACAACAGCTAAAAGATATGAGATATCCAAAGCAATGTTTGTTTTCCAACTATTAGTAAAGGAGTTTACTATGCATTAGACTGATAAGAGAGGGATCCAGGAGAACGCCTGTCATATGATGAAAGGTGAATAAAACAACAACTTAAAGAGAAAGGAAGTGTCCGGAGGGTGTTAGTAAGACTTTCACGCCTAGGAAGTCCGGGGCTAACGCCACTCTTAAGTTAGGTGCTTCTTCTGAGAGTAGGAGAAATACTGAAAAGTTAAACTGTTAGAAGTATAATGGCAAAAAGAAAGAAGACTGGAATATCCAACTCATGTATGAATGTCATACAAGTTTTTGATGTATAGAAGGCTGGTCAAAAATATAGTTCTTGGGAATTATGGTTAAACATGTTAATCACTAATTCTTGGGTATTGTGAGTTGGTCACAAAGATACTCGCTCGATTGCATTCTGTTGCAACTCGATGTAAGAATTACTATGGCCTGAAAGACTAGCCAGGGATGAGGTTTAGATACATGCAGGGAACATAGTAAATGTTACTATGCCTGCCATCGGTGTATTCCCTATGTATTAAGTTTCATAATTCATTTTATAGTTTCACACTCTAGCCCTTTGCATAAGGTATCTTGCAAGAAGGTTGTTCATAAGAGAGCTTTTTCATGTTTGGTGTTATAAATAACATAAGGGCCATACTTTCATTATGAATGAGACGTATGTTATGAATATTGATAATAAGACATTACCTCTGGGTTTACTTTTATAATTCATTTTAGAGTTTCATACACTCTAGCCCATTGCACAATGTTTTTTTGCAAAAGAGTTGTTCATAAAAACAACAATTGTTGTTCAGTATTATGAATAACATGAAGGGCCATGCTTCCATCCTAGATGGGATGTATGTTATGAATATTGATGGAAATATGATACATCCATAACACTGACGCTAAATGTCGCAAGACTAAAAGAATACCACATATGTGTGGCACTGCATTTGGTCACATTGGTGAAACCCGCATGGAAAATTCCATTATGATGGATTTTGAAGTCGTTTGATTTTGAATCATCTGATACTTGCAACTTTCCTCCAAAAGGTGAACTAACTAAAATACCGTTCACAGGCCATAAGGCACGAGCAAAGAAATTATTGGTGATCATACATTTTATGTATGTAGTCCGATAAATATTGTTGCAAACAGTGGATTTGTCTACCTTCAAAAATGACTCAAGTAGATATATGGATATTTACTTGATGAGACATAAGTCTGGATCTTTTGAAATCATTCGAAATGTTTTCAAAATGAAGTAGAAGTTATTGTACCAAGAAAATTAGTTTTCTGCAATTTGATTGCGGAAAGGAATATTTGAGTTACAAGTTTAGCGAATGTCTCATGAGTTGTGAAAAGAGTTTCATAACTTGCACCTCCCGGAAAACCACTGCAAGTGGAAAGTCCGTGAAGATGTAATCGAACCATTTATGACATGGTAAGATCAAAGATGACATAAATAGATTTGCCATTATCCCTTTTATAGAGTGATGCTTTAGAGACTACGGCTTTTACACTGAAAAGAGATCCATCAGGTCTGTTGAAATGACGCCATGGTATGGTATGCCCAACCATGTTATATCTTTTCTTAACATTTGGAATATGGGGCTTGTGTAAAAGGTTACAAGCCTATTCCAAATCAGACAAGTGCTACTTTGTATGGTTATCCCAAGTGATTGGGTATTCCCCCACCACTATACTGAGGCAAAGGGTTTTTCCACAAAACGGTATGCTTTTAAAGAGAATAGTTCTTACAAACGGTGAGTAGGAGGACAGTGCAACTTGACGAGATAACCAGTATCTTCATCATCAGTTCAAAGGAAAGAAACCCTGGAAGTGATTCCGTTGTTTCCTACTACGACTGATATGGAAGTCTCTACAATAAAATGTATGGACTTCGTTCAAACGTGCAGCTGAACCACGTAGACAAAGCTCGTGCAAACCTATCAGGTGCGCAAGTGAGATATTGTTGTTAGACAACAATATACCTACAATACACAAGGAAGCGTTGATGGGCTCTGACTCTGGGATTGGCTAAATGCCAATACAATCCGAGATAGTTTCCATATAAGTGATTCAAGATTAAAACCTTGATACACCTTTCAGAGGACTTAAAGTCTAACGAATATTTATGGAACTAAAAACTGATACGGATAAAAATGTTTTATCCATAAAGCTCGACTTGTCGAAATAACAAGTTCAAGGAGTTGACTACGATGAGGTTGTTTCACCGTAGCGATGCTTAAGGTCAGTTCGGGTTGAACTAGCAATTAATACATATATCAATCATGAGATATGAAACATGGATGACAAAAGGATTTCCATATGATGGAAATGAAACCTAGGACTTATATGTGATACAGTCCAAAGTAATTTGTCGATCCAGAGGATGCTAGTAAGTATGCAAACTTCAGAGTTCCAGCAATGGACAGAAGAGAGCAAAATGGAGTTGCAATCTTCATGGTTTGATTAAATGGTCAAAAGGGTTTTTGAATTCATCAATGGGTAACGAAGATGCTTGTGATTCAAGAAAGTAAGTGAGAGCATAATAATATTTGTAAAACGTTGTGTGCTTGACACATTGTTAATTGGAAATAAATTTCTTGACACGAATTAGGACTTCATTTGAAAATAGTTTTGCGATGAAGTGCTTAGGCTAAATAGCCTCAATATTAGGCATGATGATCTATGGAGATAGATTTACCTAATGGGGCTAAGAAATGAATACATATTGACAAGGTGCTAAAACCTTTTAGCATTTAAAAACGCCAAGGGGTGATTCTTGCCAAAGTCACATGGAAAGAGTTTTTGCAAGACTCAGTGTCCCAAAACACTAACGAGTAAAATACATGATGGAGATTCCACACACTCTAGTGTTTGGATTAATCATGTATTCCATGGTATGTAAAAACAACTAGATATGTCCGATACTCCCAAAGTTGTTGCGAGTATAGATACAAAAGTGATCAAAGCACTGATCATGGGACAACAGTGAAAGATGTCATTAAGTACTAGAGTAGTGCTGATAACATGTTTTCTCGTGAGCAGAGATTATGAAGTGCTCGTTGTAAGTAATTACATCGATACAGTCTCAATCAATGCTCCATGCAATTTTCGATTTAAGTTAAGGGTTTTGTGTAATACACAATGCACGGTAGTTGGAAATTGTTCCAAACAAGATACTGTGGCAAATTCTATAACAAAGGCTAAGTATGTTGACGCTTTGGAAGCGACAAAGAAGTTATTGAATCATATAGTTCATTCATGAACTTAGTATGGTTCCAAGATGGCTTTGGTCTATGAGACACTATTGCAGATAGTTGCTCCATAGCTCAGTCTGAGGAATCAGGTTTCGACCAATGATTCACACATATGCAAATCCATGTTCACACAAAATACGAATTTTGTGATAGCGTGAAAACGCGAGGATATGAAAAGTTACACAGGGAGCTGAAGTTGTCAGATCCGTTGGACATCAGGCTATACCACAAGCGAAGCATATTTTACACCAGTATGCCATAGATGTAAAATGCATTAGCATTGACTATATTATTGACTCTAGTGCAAGTGGGAGTCTGTAGGAGATATGCCCTAGAGGCAATAATAAATGCTATTGATTATCTCCCTGTTCATAATTAGGTTTATGTTCCATGCTCTAACTGCTATGGTTCTCGAGTCTACAATAACCACGAGGCTTGAAGGAAGACTCATATGCACGTGTGGAATAATAAACGGTAAATTGTATTCCTATTCTGGCCTCTAAGACTGGCTCAAGTATTGCATGATGATCCTGTTTTCCTGATCATGGGCATGGCTATGCCGACAATTTTGAGGTCACAATGTTAAAAGAACATTTGTGTTGAATCGACCCGAATTGATGTTATGCTATGAGATACATTCGTCCTAAGTTAATAGTTAATAACACAGAGAAGTTAATATTTGCATAATTCCTTAGACCATGAGAGTATCGAGTTTCTTCATGCTTGCTTCATGAACTTTGGGGTTTGTTAAACGTCATCCGTAAATGGGTGGCTATTACGGCGGCTTACGGGTTCATGGAAAAGTATGTCAAGTAACTTGATAGCTCAAGATTTGGATTTTCTCCTCCGACGATGGAGAGATATCTCTAGGCCCTCTCGGTGTTACGGCATCCATCATCATCTGGCTAGACCCTTTGTGATTTGATCACGGAGATGCCGGAACACGGGAACGAGAAAAGAGAACAATACCGGTAACAAGGTAACTAGCATAGTGGACAAGTTGTTGATCCACGGGGATGCCAACATGTCTCACCTCGGGTATTTGTAACATATCGCGAAGCAATAGGAATAGCACACGGCAACTGGAGGTTCACTCGAATATTTATTCATGTGGGTATAGGGATCGAGATGGGTGTCCACGGCTCCGATGTTGATCATTGATCGGAAGGGGTTCTGGGTCATGTCTATCCTTCACCGAACCTATAGGGTCACATGCTTAAGGGTCATCTATCTGCTGAATACTAGACAAGGAGTTCGAGAGAAAGTCACTGAAATAGTTTCGGTGACGACGGAAGAGTTCCGAAGAGAGAACACCGAAAGAGTTTCGGTAATATCGAAAAGTTGTTTCGGAATATATTATTAGGTCAAAATGGTTTTGGCACTCGCCTGGAAATTCTTAGTGGGTCTCAGAATTGGTCTGGGGACTTCTGGGATTTTTCTGGAGAAAAAACCCGGAAATGTTCCGGAGCCGCCGGAACTGCTATTGTTGCTTTTCGCTGATAAAAACCACCATACCAAAAATGTTTCGACATGATCCCAGAATAATTTTAGAGGGTACCGGAAATTTTCTGGGACTGTCCAGGATTTTTTCAGAAGAAACGATCGCGGGAAAACATCTTGTCCCAGCGCGAGGGGACAAGATCCCATGAATCGGGGGTTGCATGTTTGGTGGCTTTTTGTCTAGGGAGCATGCATGTTTCATGGAGACATGTTGGAGGCTTGTTGGGGGCCCCCCATGGGGGGGCAAGGTTGTGGCCAACCCAAGTGGTGTCCCCTTGGTGGCCCACTTGTGTTACCTTTTCACCTTACATGTGGGACATGTTGCATGGGTGTTTTGGTATTTTCCTCCACCACCCCACCCCTTGCCTTGGCCTATAAAAGGAGGAGATATGGCTGACATTCTGCTCACCCCCTTGCTCTCATACACATGCCATGCATTATTTGGCTTCTTCTCTCCCTCCCACAAAAAGAGTTTCGTAGAGCCAAAGGCTGTCTGGGTTCCGGTGGGAACTAGTTCTGGACGACAAAGCCCTGCCGGATAGATGACACCGTATGTGTGCAGCTCTGTAGAGAGATCGTAGTTTCGGTCTTAGTTCGAGAGTGTCTCCCGTAGGGATGTCCGTGTGACCGTCCGAGTTTGGAGGTCCTCCCGAAGGGCTGTCTGAGTGACAGTCCAAGTTTCGGAGGTCCTCCCGAAGGGCTGTCCGCGACACCATTCGGGGGACTGTCGGACCGCCTCCCGGAGGGCTGTCCGTGGGGCATATGAGGGTATACATCCTTGTGGTTGGGAGGTTGTAAAATCCTAGCTGCGGGGATCTGCACCGCCGATCGTCATCGACTCTACTTCTGCTGCACTACGAGTCGGTAACGAAATGATCAAACCTTGTATGCAGTCTCCATAGTGGTCCTAGGCTGGTGCGTAGGTCGATTTTTTTGTTTTCTGCTGCGTTACCCAACAGTTTGTTATTATATAGTGCCATGGTTATGGTATCCGCCCACGTCGGCCCTCGTCTAGTCTATGATTCAGATGTGGTATATTATCTTTTATATAACTATTTTAGATATCTAATGTCTATGACAATTAATTATGCCACCAACTTGACGTAGATGTTTTTATCTATAGGAAGTAGTTGAACCAGAAATTCCAACCGACTATGCAATTCTGCTCGAGAAGTTAACAGAAGCTGAAAAAGAAATCGATCATTTGAAAGAAAAATTGAAAAGAACTGAAGATGACAAGATGGGATTGAAGTTGCATGTTGCCGATATCATCGATGATCACAAGACCAAGATGGATGCAATGCGCTTGAAGCTTAGAAAGATTAGAAAATATGCCATTGATACTGAGGCTTGGTATCATTATGCCGTTGGATCAATTGGTACCTTAGTAGCGGTTATGATTGCATTTGTTGTTGCATTTAATTTTTTACGTAGTTTCGCTGTATGTTTTAATTAGATGCTCTAGAGAACCATATGTTGTTCAATAATGACAACTATGGATGAATTGTACGTATTTATTTTGGTAATTATTGTACTTTGGCATTAATGTGATGATGAATTTCTATTAATTTGGTCACTTCTCTATTCAGAAATGGCTGAGCAAGGCCACGGGCATCGAATGCCTGGTGCCTCATCCCGAAGACATCAGGTCTAGGCTGTTTTCGAAGATGCTCGTCGAGTCGCCTTACAAGGCGCCAACAAAGAAGGAGGAGAAGAAGAAGCCAGCCCGAGAAGACCTGCATATAAGGGGCCAGCCGGATGCTGTGTCCAGGGAAACCCATGCCTCCTCCAATCAGGAGGAAGAGTATGATGAAAAGGGGGAAGGTGATTCCCTCCTCGCAAGAAAGAGGGCGGCGTCATCGGACACGGAGGAGGTATCCCCTCCTGCCCCGAAGAAAGCGCGTCGAACACAGGTAATTTTGTCCGATGATAGTTCGAACTTGGATACCGAGTCTGATGACTTCGAGAGGGTTCCACGAAGGAACCTAAGGGTCAAGCCCCCAGCTCGAAGGTAAGGATCCGAAGACTTCCTGAGCTGTTAATGCTAAGTTTTTGGATGTTAAAATCGTGTGAGCGCCCATTGATTTGCACCCCACCATGCGTCCTCCCCCCGACGAACTTTCGGACGGGGAGACCCCGCCCATCGAGCTAGCGGAGAGCGGGACCGTGTCTCACCCCACTCCTCCGTGCATCGTGGAGGTATCATCGCAGCAGGCTCCTATGGAGCTGAACACCTGCGGTGGGGGAGACGACATCATGGTCGAGGCTAACGCCTCAGCCACCGAAGACCGGGGGAAAAGCCCCTCCCGGACACTGAGGAGGTCGGACAAGGGGACGTTCAGTCTCCTCCGAGGACATCTCTGGAGCACACCACGCCTCCGGAGGCACCAGTTCAATCCCTGATTGGCAATCGGGTTATCCGATCACCACCGGCACCATCGTCCAATGGGTGGCCGGTTATGGCGGAGGCTCTATCGAGCGCCTCCATCTCCGAGGAGCACCGCACCCTTATGGGTGCGGTATTGCAGAGCATGCATTCCGTCGACAATGGACTGGAGGAGGCCCTCAATGGTCTCCTAACGTGCTTTCAGGTGAGCTACTTAATGCTCTATTTGTGAAATATTAATTTCTTTGTGTTATTATTATGTACATGGCATCCCCCAAGCCCTAAGTGAGTTTGGAAAAATTCTCGTAGGGATCAATCATAGATCATCATCCAAACTATGTACCGGACTATATATGTTCGGAATGTTCTAATAGCCCTTAAGAGGACTGAACATTGGATCATATTGATGACAGTTTAGACATTTTGAACCCATGTAACCTCATAGGGATTTGTTTTTTACAGGCTTCGTCGTCAGCGGCGGCTATGAATGCCGCCGAGCTAGACGTGCTGAATCGGAAGCTCAAAAGCTCTGAAGACGAGCTTAATGCTCTTAACAAGAGATTCAACGAGGCGCAAGGTAAGCCTGACTCATTATCCGAAAATGTTTGTCATCGTACTTTCGATGCAGTATTCATATTCATGATGCTTACACAGCCTCGGCGAAGGAAATTGAGAAGCTCAAGGCCGAGCTCTAGACTGCGAAGCAGGAGGCTGCGGTCGAGAGGGCGGCGGCCAAACAAGCAGCTACCGCGCTTTCCGAGAGGGCGGCACCAGCGTTCAGCACGAGGCTCGGGTGCAGGAGATCCAACAAGAGCTCAAGGACGCCGGCCAAAAGTGCGAGGTCCTTGAGCAAAAAGGCAAGGAGCGGGCTGCCAAACTATCCACCCTAAAGACCGATCTCCAAAAGAAGCGGGTGGATAGGAGGTTCTTTGAGGAGGAAATCCACCAGGAGAAGGTTATAATAGATGGTAAGCTGTATTTATTGCAGTGTGTCTTTGGGGATAGCAAGTTCAAGTTGCTTACCCAGTCGTGGCGTTCCTCAAGTGCCTGCTCGGACTCCAGAAGAGCGCAGCGGACGCGAATCAGTTCCCTGCTTCACGAGGAGAGGGATATGAAGCTCGACTGTTTTGGGCGTAAATCGAAGCCTCCGAGCACTCTCCTCATCTCGTCGAGTAGCTGAAGCGGCTTATGGAGCTACATCACATGGTGGAGCCGGCCATGAAGGATCTTTGTATCCGGATATGGCCCAAGGAGCCACTGCCGGGCAGCTACTTCGGCCTGGTGCAGAAGCTGAGCGATGCCTCGCCACAGATCGACACACTAAGGCGTTCCTCCTGCATTGAGGGAGCTTGGATGGCTTTTGCAAAGGCCAAGGTGCACTAGCCAGGGCTTGATCCGATGAAGATAGCCACTGCCTCGCCGCCTCCTAGGAAGGAGTATAGGCGCCCCGAGCTATACTTCTCTGGATTAATGGAGGGTGCTCGGGCAATAGAGTCCCAATGTTCAAAAGAGGACATGTACGATTGAATACGTTGTAATATGTTCGAAGACCTTTAAATGCTTGTATATTGGTTATGCATGGTTTATCATGTTTTTAATGTTTTGCATTCCTTTATAACTCTTGTGTGTCCATTTAAACTGAAAGCTGCGAGTCGTCGGCTTCAGCCCCCATGTAGATACTACATGGGGTGTCTCTAGTTACGCACTATAACCCTTAGCCGAGCTATCAGTACCCTAAGGCGGTAGTGTGTGGTAGACAAGACAATCAGACCATAATTCTTTATTGCACTTAACCGTAGGGGCGCGAAAACGACTGCGGAAGGCTGATGACTAGCCCCCGGTGACTTGTGATGTTCGGATGAACTGCGGCTAAGGCTGATATCACATGGTTTGTATGAATACCAAACCCATCCTATGACATGGAATGACCTCTGATGAGGTCTTTAGTATAACACATAAACTCGGATTCGCAGGCCGGTTCTCGCATACCATGACAGTTAGTTTTTGGCTTTCTCCTCTAAGGTGTTTGACCAGGCGAGCCGTAAACACAACCGCAGAGGTTCTCTCTTTTCCCTTTTAGTCGAAAGAGCAGAACGTAAAGGGGCAAGCACAGGAGCCGGGCAACCCAACTATTGACCCAAGACATAGTTCAGAACCAATGCATACAAAGCGAATTCCAAGACGCTAAACGCGTAATTAATTGTGCATAAGGCTTTTTTTACCCGAGTCCCAGTCTATTAGCCAGTTGTGTCACAATATATCGAACATTTTCACGAGAAGACGGAGAAAATAACATATGTGCCAAAAAAGGACAACGAGACAACCATGTATAATGATTTTTTATTTTTCTCAACGACTCTTATTGCTCGAATTGCCAAAGCAACTGTTTACAGGTATTTGAAAAAAGGAAATTTTATAGGAGCGGTTGTACCAAGGGTCTTCGATTGGTGACCTTACGTCCTCGATGTGCCCTGTTCCTTGTCTACATGTGCACCTCCTAGGGAGTGGTCCACCTCAATGGGTGGTACTGTTCGGCGAACGGATCTTGCAAACAAGGTCTTGAGAAGTCGCCGAACTGTGGGTGAGCTTTACGCCTTTAGCAGGCCCTTGATGGTACCTGCAGTGTGTCCGAAGACATTTGATGGTAGTAGTTCGGTCCAGCCAGACACTTACCCTTTTTTCCCCACTGCCGCCCACGGAATTTTGAGCACGAAGTTGTGCCTCCTTGGTACGTACTTCGCTGGTCCTAGGGCTATGCGATGGGGGGAGTCCCTATTTAGTGGGAGAAGAAGGTTCTGAGAGTTCGGGCTGAAGCCGACCTCGCTTCCCAACCTTCTATGCCTTGATGGCAGGTGTCGGCGTTTGCTGATCATCATTGTAATGGAATTCGGCTGCAAGGGCCAACGCATGTTCCTCAGTTTGTAGGGAGTGCTCTGTGTTGCCGTTGATAGTGATGACCGCCTTGGGGCCGGGCCTCTTGAGCTTGAGGTATGCGTAGTGTGGGACAACGTTAAACCAAGCGAACACTGTACTACCGAGCAGGGCGTGATAGTCGCTGCGGAAAGGCACAATGTCGAAGATCAAGTCTTCGCTTCGAAAGTTATCGGGCGAGCCGAACACTACTTCCAGGCTCACACAGCCCGTGCATCGGGCCTCGATGCCTGGATCTATACCCATCTTTTTCACCGTATCTGAGTAAATCAAATTTAGGCTAATTCCTCCATCCATGAGGTACTTGGTAGGCTTGATGTGTATCCTCCCCGGCTACGACGCCAGAAATAATTGTTGCTACCACTTGAGCTTGTGTTGGTTTTCCCTTGACGAGGAAAGGGTGATGCAGTGAAGTAGATAAGTATTTCCCTCAATTGATGAGAACCAAGGTATCAATCTAGTAGGAGGAACAAGCAAGTCACCAATGGATGCACCTACACAAACAATCAAACTCTTGCACCCAACACTATAAAGGGGTTGTCAATCCCTTCACGGTTATTTGCAAGGATTAGATCTGAATAAGATAGATGTAAACGAGAATGGAAAGTAAAAGGTAAATAAATTGCAGCAAGTTATTTTTTGGTATTTTTGGTTTATAGATCTGAAAGTATATGATGGAAAGTAGACCCGGGGGCCATAGGTTTCATGAGAAGCTTCTCTGTTGAAAGCAAATATCATGGTGGGTAAACAAATTACTGTCAAGCAATTGATAGAAAAGCGAATAATCAGGTAGTTATCCAAGGAAATGATCATGCATATAGGCATCACGTCCGTGTCAAGTAGACCGAAACGATTCTGCATCTACTACTATTACTCCACACATAGACCGACTCCTGCCTGCATCTAGAGTATTAAGTTCATGAAGAATAGAGTAACGCATTAAGAAAGATGACATGATGTAGAGGGATAAACTCAAGAAATATGATGAAAACCCCATCTTGTTACCCTTGATGGCAACAATAAAATATGTGCCTCGCTACCCTTACTATGTCAGTGGGTGAGGTCACCGCAAGCTCGAATCCAAAACCAAGCACTTCTCCCATTTCAAGAATTACCAATCTAGTTGGCCAAACCAAACCAATAACTCGAAGAGACTTGTAAGGATATGAAATCATGCAAAAAAATAATTTAGAGGAGATTCAAATAAGATTCATGGATAATCTGAACATAAACTCACAATTCATCGGATCTTGACAAACGCACCACAAAAGAGGATTACATCGGATAGATCTCCATGAAGATCATGAAGAACATGGTATTGAAGATCAAAGAGAGAGAGAAGAAGCGATCTAGCTACTAGCTATGGACCTGTAGGTCTATGGTGGACTACACACGCATCATCGGAGGGGCAATGGAGTTGATGTTGATGCCCTTCATGATCGATTCCTCCTTCGGCAGATTACCGGAGAAGGCCCCAAGATTGGATCTCTCGGGAACAGAGGCTTCCGGCGGCGGAAAAGTATTTGCGTGGCTCTTTCTGATGTTGGGGGAATATTTGGGTATTTATAGGCCAAAAATTAGGGTTAGGAGACCTGCTGGGAGGCGACAAGCCTGCTAGGCGCAGCCAGGGGGCGCCTAGCAGGCTTGTGGCTCCCAGGCACCTCCCCTACCGTGCACTCCAAGCTTGATCGATTTGTTTCCTTCCAAAGGTTTTATTCCGTTCAGACTCCGTTTAATATCCCATATCTGCAAAACTCAAAAACAAGGAAAAAATAAAAACTGGCACTTGGCTCTAGATTAATAGGTTAGTCCCAAAAATAATATAAAATATCATATTAATAATGCATATAAAACATCCAAAACAGATAATGCAATAGCATGCCATCATCAAAAATTATAGATACGTTGGAGACGTATCAGCTTCCCCAAGCTTAATTCATGCTCGTCCTCGTGTAGGTAAATGATAAAAACAGATTTTTTTATGTGGAGTACTACCTAACATATTTATCCATGTAATATTCTTTATTGTGGCATGAATATTCAGATCCGTAAGACTCAAAAAAGCTTAATATTGATATAAAAACAATAACATTTCAAGCATACTAGCAGAGCAATTGTATCTCTTCAAAATATAATGGCAAAAGAAAGTTATCCCTACAATATCATATGGTCTCACTATGCTCCATCTTCCCCACACAAAGTATTTATATCATGCACCACCCCGATAAAAGTCAAGCAATTGTTTTCACACATTTATTTTCTCATACTTTTTCAACTCTCACGGAATACATGAGTGTGAGCCATGGATATAGCACTATATGTGGAATAGAATATGGTGAAGGTTGTCAAGGAAAGGGAGGAGATAGTCTCACATCAACTAGGCATATCAATGGGCTATGGAGATGTCCATTAATAGATATCAATGTGAGTGAGTTGGGATTGCCATGCAACGGATGCACTATAGCTATAAGTGTATGAAAGCTCAAAAAGGAACTAAGTGGATGTGTGATACGTCTCCAACGTATCTATAATTTTTGATTGTTCCATGCTATTATATTATCTGATTTGGATGTTTTATATGCATTAATGTGCTATTTTATATTATTTTTCGGACTAACCTATTAATCTAGAGCCTAGTGCAAGTCTATGTTTTTTCCTTGTCTTTGAGAATTGCAGATAAGGAATATTAAACGGAGTGCAAATGGAATAAAATCTCCGGAATGATTTTTCTTGGACCAGAAGCAAACCAGGAGACTTGGAGATGAAGTCATTGTTGGAAATATGCCCTAGAGGCAATAATAAATTAGTTATTTATCATATTTCCTTGTTCATGATAATCGTTTATTATCCATGCTATAATTGTATTGATTGGAGACTTAAATGCATGTGTGGATACATAGACAAAACCATGTCCCTAGTATGCATCTAATGGACTAGCTCGTTGATCAAAGGATGGTTAAGGTTTCCTAGCCATGGATATGAGATGTCATTTGATAACGGGATCACATCATTAGGAGAATGATGTGATGGATAAGACCCAAACTACAAACATAGCATATGATCGTGTCAGTTTATTGCTACTGTTTTCTGCATGTCAAGTATATGTTCCTATGACCATGAGATCATGCAACTCACGGATATCGGAGGAGTGCCTTGTGTGTATCAAACATCGCAACGTAACTGGGTGACTATAAAGGTGCTCTACAGGTATCTCCGATGGTGTCTGTTGAGTTGGCATGGATCGAGACTGGGATTTGTTACTCCGTGTGACGGAGAGGTATCTCAGGGCCCACTCGGTAATACAACATCACAACAAGCCTTGCAAGCAATGTGGCTAAGTGTTAGTCACGGGATCTTGTATTACGGAACAAGTAAAGAGACTTGCCAGTAACGAGGTTGAACTAGGTATGGAGATACCGACGATCGAATCTCGGGCAAGTAACATACCGAAGAACAAAGGGAATGTTATACGGGATTAACTGAATCCTTGACATAGAGGTTCGACCGATAAAGATCTTCATAGAATATGTAGGAACCAATGTGGACGTCCAGGTCCTGCCATTGGTTATTGACCGTAGAGGTGTCTCGGTCATGTCTACATAGTTCTCGAACCCGCAGGGTCTGCACACTTAAGGTTCGGTGACGTTTCGGTAGTGTAGAGTTATGTATGGTGGTGACCAAAGTTTGTTCGGGGTCCCGGATGAGATCCCGGACGTCACGAGGAGCTCCGGAATGGTCCGGAGGTAAAGATTCATATATAGGAAGTCCCAGTTTGGTTTCCGGAAAAGTTTCGGGCTCATCGGTAGTGTACCGGGAGTGCCGGTAGTGTACCGGGAGGCCTCCGGGAGGGGTATTTCGACCCCAAGAGGTCCATGGGCTGTGGGAGAATAATAACCAGCCCTTAGTGGGCTGGGAAAACAGCCACAAAGTCCCATGGCGCAGGAGAGAAAGTCCTAAAGCAAAAAGTGGAAAATCAGCCAATAGGAGGCAATCCTACTCCAACTAGGATTGGAGGTGAAGTAGGATTGCTTCCCACCTCCTATTTCGGCCGACCCAAAGGCCTTGGCTGCCTCTCCTCTCCTCTCCTCCTATATATACTAGTGGATTGGGTGGTTTTTGGACAGAATTTCCGGCCACGTGCTACCCGTTACACCGGTGCATAGTTTCTCCTCTAGATCGGTTTTCTGCTGCGCTTAGGCGAAGCCCTGCCGGAATTGCTCCACCACCATCACCGGAGCGCCGTCACGCTGCCGGTGAACTCTCTATCCTCTCCACCTCCTCTTGCTGGATCAAGACGGTGGAGATCGTCATCAAGCTGCACGTGTACTGAACGCGGAGGTGCCGTCCGTTCGGCGCTAGATCGGAAGGACCGTGATCGAGATCGCGAGACGGTTCGTGATGTGATCACGGAATGGATCGTGATGAGTTCGCGGGACAGATCATGATCAAGATCGTGAGACGGATCGTGATGAGTTCACGGATGGATCATGATGTGTTCGCGGGACGGTTTGTGATTGGATCGTGGAACGCTCGGCGATTTGGATCGCGAAGAAGTTCGACTACACCAACCGCGTTTCTTAACGCTTCCCACTTAGCGATCTACAAGGGTACGTAGATCCACTCTCCCTCTCGTAGATGCTCATCACCATGGATAGGTTTGCGTGTGCGTAGGAAATTATTGTTTCCCATGTGACGTTCCCCAACAGTGGCATCATGAGCTAGGTTGATGGTTCGATGAGATCTCGAGTAGAACACAAAAGGTTTGTGGGCGTTGATGCTTAGATTGCTTCCTCCCTTGGTCGTGTTTTGGTTCAGCGGTATTGTGGGATGAAGCGGCCCGGACCAACCTTACTCGTATGCTTACGAGAGACCGGTTCCCTCAACTGCACTTGTTGCAACAGATGGCTAGCGGGTGTCAGTTTCTCCTACTTTAGTTGGATCGGATTCGACAAAGGCGGTCCTTGAGAAGGTTGAAAAGCAAACTAGTGTATCACTGTTGTGGTTTATGCGTAGGTGAGAATTGTTCTTGCTAGATACCCGTAGCAGCCACGTAAACATGCAACAACAATTAGAGGACGTCTAACTTGTTTTTGCAGGGTATGTTGTGATATGATATGGCCAATTACATGATGTGATATATGTGATGTATGAGATGATCGTGTGATGTATATATTATCACGACTTGCATGTCGATGAATACGGCAACCGGCAGGAGCCATAGGGTTGTGTTTAATTATTGTATGACCTGCGTGTCAATCATTAAGCGCTATGTAATGCTTTACTTTATCGCTAAATGGTAGCAATAGTAGTATAAGCATGCAGGGTGTGACAACCCCGATGGCGACACGTTGATGGAGATCAAGATGATGGAGATCGTGGTGTCATGCCGGTGACGATGGAGATCATGCTGGTGCTTTCTAGATGGAGATCAAAAGCACAAGTTCATGGCCATATCATGTCACTTATGATTTGCATGTGATGTTAATCCTTTTTATGCACCTTGTTTTGCTTAGGACGACGGTAGCATTATAAGGTGATCCCTCACTTAATTTCAAGATAAATTGTGTTCTCCCCGAGTGTGCACCGTTGCGAAAGTTCATCGTGTTGAGACACCACGTGATGATCGGGTGTGATAGACTCTACGTTCACATACAACGGGTGCAAGCCAGTGTTGCACATGCAGAACACTCGGGTTAAACTTGACGAGCCTAGCATGTACAGACATGGCCTCGGAACACAAGAGACCGAAAGGTCGAACATGAGTCATATAGTAGATATGATCAACATGATGATGTTCACCATTGCAGCCACCTCGACTCACGTGATGATTGGACTTGAGTTGGTGAATTTGGATCATGTATCACTCGAATGATCGGAGGGATGTCAATTTGAGTGGGAGTTCTTAAGTAATATGATTAATTGAACTCATTATCATGAACCTAGTCAAAGTGTCTTTGCAAATTATGTTGTAGATTACTAGCTCGCGCTGTAGCTCCCTTGTATTTTTATATGTTCCTAGAGAAATAGAATTGAAAGATGTTGGTAGCAAAATTGCGGACTGGGTCCGTGATCTGAGGATTGTCCTCATTGCTGCACAGAAGGCTTATGTCCTTAATGCACCGCTCGGTGCGCCACGCCATCTAGCGTCGTCTGTAGATGTTGTGAACATCTGACAGGCACGTTTCGATGACTACTTGATAGTTTAGTGCGTCATGCATTATGGCTTAGAATTGAGGCTCCGAAACGTTTTGAACGTCACGGAACATATGAGATGTTCTAAGAGCTGAGATTGTGATCTCAGGCTCGTGCCCGAGTTGCGAGATATAGGATCTCCAACGAGATTCTTTGCCTGCAAAATGAAAGAGAATAGCTCAATTGTTGAGCATGTGCTTAGACTGTCTTGGTACTACAATCGTTTGAATCGAGTGGGAGTTGATCTTCCAGATAAGATAGTGATTGATGTAGTTCTCCAAGTCACTGTCACTGAGCTACTAGAACTTGGTGATGAACTATAAAATGCCAGGGAAAGAAATGTTGATCCCTGAGCTGTTCACGATGTTTGACACCGCGAAGGTAGAAATCAAGAAGGAGCGTCAAGTGTTGATGGTTAATCAAACCACTAGTTTCGAGAAGGGCAAGAGCAAGGAGGGAAACTTCATGGATAGCAAGTCAGTTGCTGCTCCAGTGAAGCAACCCAAAGTTGAACTCAAACCCGAGGCTAAGTGCTTCTGTTATGAGGTGAGCGGTCGCTGAAGTGGAACAACCCTAGATACTTGGTAGATAAGAAGGCTGGCAACATTGATAGAAGTATATTTGATATACGAGTTATTAATGTGTACCTTGCTAGTACTCTTAGTAGCACCTGGGTATTGGATACCGGTTCGGTTGCTAAATGTTAGTAACTCGAAATAAAAGCTACGGAATAAACGGAGAACTAGCTAAGGGTGAGGTGACGATATGTGTCAGAAGTGTTTCCAAGGTTGGTGTGATCAACATCGCACGCTCTCTCTACCTTCAGGATTAGTGACGAACCTAAATAAATGTTATTTGGTGTTTTGCGTTGAGCATGAACATGATTAGATCATGTTTATTGCAATACGGTTATTCATTTAAGTTAGAGAATAATGGTTATTCTGTTTACATGAATAATACCTTCAATAGTCATGCACCCAGTGAGAATGGTTTGTTGAAATCTTGATCGTAGTAGTACACATGTTCATAACATTGATGTCAAAAGATACAAAGTTAATAATGATAGTACCACATACTTGTGGCAGTGCCGCTAAATGTCATATTGGTATAAAGCGCATGTAGAAACTCCATGCTGATGGATATTTGGACTCATTCGATTTCGAATCGGTTGAGACATGCGAATCATGCCTCTTGGGCAAGATGACTAAAGGACCCCGTTGGATGGAGCGGGCAACTGATTCATTGGAAATGATACATGTTGATGTATGCAATCTAGTGAGTCTTGTAGCGTGCAGTGGATATCGTTATTTTCTTACCTTCACTGATGATTTGAGTAGATATAGTGTATATTTACTTAATGAAACACAAGTCTGAATCATTTGAAAGGTTCAAGCAAATTCAGAGTGAAGTTTAAAGATCGTCGTGACAAGAAGATAAAAATGACCGCGATATGATCGTGGAGGTGAATATCCGAGTTACGAGTTTGGCATACAACTTAAGACAATGTGAAATTTGTTTCACAACTAACGCCACCTGGAACACCATGGTGTGATGGTGTGTCCGAACATCATAGTCATGCTCTATTGATATAGTGCATACTGTGATGTCTCTTATCGTTTTACTACTATAATTTTTGGGGTTATGCATTAGAGACAACTACATTCACTTTAAATAGGGCATCATCTAAATCCGTTGAGATGACACCGTGTGAATTATGGTTTGATAGAAACCTAAGCTATCATTTCTTAATATTTGGGGCTGTGACACTTGTGTGGAAAATGTTTTCACCTAATGAGGTCGAACCCAAGGCGGACAAATGCATCTTCATAGAATACCCTAAGGTCAGTTGGGTGAACCTTCAATCTCAGATCCTAGTGCAAAGTGTTTGTTTCTTAAACGGATCCTTTCTCGAGGAAATGTTTCTCTCGAAAGAATTGAGTGGGAGGAAGATAGAACTTGATGAGGTTGTTAAACCTTTGTTCAACCAGAGAGTAGCGCAGCGCAGAAAGATGTTTCTGTGAAGCCTACGTTAGTTGAAGAGGAAGTTAATGATGATGATCATGAAGCTTCAGGATCAAGTTACTATCGAACTTCGTAGGTCGACAAGGATGTGTACTGCTCCTAAGTGGTACGACAATTCTGTCTTGGAGATCATGTTGTTGGACAACGATGAACCTACGAGCTATGGAGAAGCGATGATGGGCCCGGATTCCAACAAATGGTTAGAGGCCATGAAATCCGAGATAGGATCCATGTATGAAAACAAAGTATAGACTTTGGTAGACTTGCTCGTTAGATGGCAGGTCGTTGAGTACAAATAGACCTTCAGAATGAAGACAGACACTGATGGTGAATGTCACCATTTGTAAAGCTCGACTTGTTGCAAAGTTGTTTGTGACAAGTTCAAGGAGTTGACTGTGATGAGGCTTTCTCACTCGTAGCGATGCTAAAATTCTGTTGGAATTATGTTAGCAGTTGCTGCATTTTCAATTATGAAATCTGGCAGATGGATGTCAAAACATCGTTTCCTTAACGGTTTACTTAAGGAAAGGTTGTATGTGATACAACTAGAAGGTTTTGTCAGTCCTAAGGATGCTAAAAGATGAGCAAGCTTCAGTGATCCTTCTATGGACTGAAGCAAGCATCTCGGAGTTGGAATATACACTTTGATGAGGTGATCAAAGTTTTTGTAGTTTATACAAAGTTTACGAGAAACTTGTATTTACAATAAAGTGAGTGGGAGCACTATAGAGTTTCTGATAAGTATATGTGGTTGACATATTGTTGATCAGAAATAATGTAGAATTTCTGGAAGGCATAAAAGGTTGTTTGAAAATTGTTTTTCAAAGGAAGACCTGGATAAAGCTACCTAATTGTTGAGCATCAAAATCTATAGAGATAGATCAAGATGCTTGATGAGACTTTCAATGAGTGCATACCTTGACAAGATTTTGAAAGAGTTCAAAATGGATCAGCCAGAGAAATAGTTCTCGTTTGATTTGTAAGGTGTGAAGTTGAGTGAGACTCAAAGCTCGACAACGGCAGAAGAAAGAGAAAGGACGAACGTCGTCCCCTATGCCTTAGCCATAGGCTCTATATTATGCCATGCTGTGTACCGCACCTGTGTGTGCCTTGCCATGAGTCTGTCAAGGGGTACAAGAGTGGTCTAGGAGTGGATCACTGGACAGCGGTCGGAATTATCCTTAGTAACCTGAGGACTAAGGAAATGTTTCTTGATTATGGAGGTGATAAAGAGTTCGTCGTAAAGAGTTACGTCGATGCAAGCTTTAACACCTATCCGGATGACTAGTAGTAGCAATCTGGATACGTATAGTGGAGCAGCCATTTGGAAATAGTACCAAGTCGAGTGTGGTAGCAGTGTTTATGGTTTGACATAGAGATTTGCAAAGTACACACGGATCTGAATATCGCAGACCCGTTGACTATAAGACCTCTCTCACATGCAAATCATGATCGAGCCCCAGAACTCATTGGGTGTTAGATTCATAACAATGCGAATCACATGGTGATGTGAACTAGATTATTGACTCTAGTGCAAGTGGGAGACTGTTGGAAATATGCCCTAGAGGCAATAATAAATTAGTTATTTATCATATTTCCTTGTTCATGATAATCGTTTATTATCCATGCTATAATTGTATTGATTGGAGACTTAAATGCATGTGTGGATACATAGACAAAACCATGTCCCTAGTATGCCTCTAATGGACTAGCTCGTTGATCAAAGGATGGTTAAGGTTTCCTAGCCATGGATATGAGATGTCATTTGATAATGGGATCACATCATTAGGAGAATGATGTGATGGATAAGACCCAAACTACAAACATAGCATATGATCGTGTCAGTTTATTGCTACTGTTTTCTGCATGTCAAGTATATGTTTCTATGACCATGAGATCATGCAACTCATGGATATCGGAGGAGTGCCTTGTGTGTATCAAACATCGCAACGTAACTGGGTGACTATAAAGGTGCTCTACAGGTATCTCCGATGGTGTCTGTTGAGTTGGCATGGATCGAGACTGGGATTTGTTACTCCGTGTGACGGAGAGGTATCTAAGGGCCCACTCGGTAATACAACATCACAACAAGCCTTGCAAGCAATGTGGCTAAGTGTTAGTCATGGGATCTTGTATTACAGAACGAGTAAAGAGACTTGCCAATAACGAGGTTGAACTAGGTATGGAGATACCGACGATCGAATCTCGGGCAAGTAACATACTGAAGAACAAAGGGAACGTTATACGGGATTAACTGAATCCTTGACATAGAGGTTCGACCGATAAATATCTTCATAGAATATGTAGGAACCAATGTGGAGAGTCAAGGTCCCGCCATTGGTTATTGACCGTAGAGGTGTCTCGGTCATGTCTACATAGTTCTCGAACCAGCAGGGTGTGCACACTTAAGGTTCGGTGACGTTTCGGTAGTGTAGAGTTATGTATGGTGGTGACCGAAGTTTGTTCGGAGTCCCGGATGAGATCCCGGACATCACGAGGAGCTCCAGAATGGTCCAGAGGTAAAGATTCATATATAGGAAGTCCTAGTTTGGTTTTCGGAAAAGTTTCGGGCTCATCGGTAGTGTACCGGGAGTGCCGGTAGTGTACTGGTAGTGCCGGTAGTGTACCGGGAGGCCTCCGGGAGGGGTACTTCGACCCCAAGAGGTCCATGGGCTGTGGAATAATAATAACCAGCCCTTAGTGGGATGGGAAAACAGCCACAAAGGCCCATGGCGCAGGAGAGAAAGTCCTAAAGCAAAAAGTGGAAAATCAGCCAATAGGAGGCAATCCTACTCCAACTAGGATTGGAGGTGAAGTAGGATTGCTTCCCACCTCCTATTTTGGCCGACCCAAAGGCCTTGGCTGCCTCTCCTCTCCTCTCCTCCTATATATACTAGTGTATTGGGTGGTTTTTGGACAGAATTTCCGGCCACGTGCTACCCGTTACACCGGTGCATAGTTTCTCCTCTAGATCGGTTTTCTGCAGCGCTTAGGCGAAGCCCTGCCGGAATTGCTCCACCATCATCACCGGAGCGCCGTCACGCTGCCGGTGAACTCTCTATCCTCTCCACCTCCTCTTGCTGGATCAAGACAGTGGAGATTGTCATCAAGCTGCACGTGTGCTGAACGCGAAGGTGCCGTCCGTTCGTCGCTAGATCGGAAGGACCGTGATCGAGATCGCGAGATGGTTCGTGATGTGATCACGGAACGGATCGTGATGAGTTCGCGGGACAGATCGTGATCAAGATCGTGAGACGGATCGTGATGAGTTCGCGGGACGGATCATGATGTGTTCGCGGGACGGTTCGTGATTGGATCGCGGGACGCTCGGCGATTTGGATCGCGAAGAAGTTCGACTACACCAACCACGTTTCTTAACGCTTCCCACTTAGCAATCTACAAGGGTACGTAGATCCACTCTCCCTCTTGTAGATGCTCATCACCATGGATATGTTTGCGTGTGCGTAGGAAATTTTTTGTTTCCCATGTGACGTTCCCCAACAGTCATGACAGCCACCATGGGGCCACAAGCCCTAGGGGCGCGCCTAGGGGGGTAGGGCGCGCCCCATAGGCTTGTGTGCCCATGGCCGCTCTCCTAACCCTATTTCTTGGCCTATAAATTCCCAAATATTCCCAATATACTAGAACAAGTCATGAAAACACTTTGTCGCCTCTAGAAGCCTCCGTTCCTGAGAGATACAATCTTGGAGCCTTTTTCGGTAATCTGTTGGAGGGGGATTCAATCACGGAGGGCATCTACATCAACTACATTGCCCCTATGATGATGCGTGAGTAGTTCACCATAGACCTTCGGGTCCATAGCTAGTATCTAGATGGCCTCTTCTCTCTATTTGCTCTTCAATACCATGTTCTTCATGATCTTCATGGAGATCTATCCGATGTAATACTCTTTTGCGGTGTGTTTGTCGAGATCCGATGAATTGTGGGGTTTATGTTCAGATTATCCATGAATATTATTTGAGTCTTTTATAAATTCTTATATGCATGATTCCATATCTTTGCAAGTCTCTTCAAGTTATTGGTTTGGTTTGGCCAACTAGATTGGTAATTCTTGCAATGGGAGAAGTGCTTAGTTTTGGGTTCAATCTTGCAGTGTCTTCACCTAGTGAAAAAGTAGGGGTAGCGAGGCACGTATTGTATTGTTGCCATCAAGGATAACGAGATGGGTTTTTCATCATATTGCTTGAGTTTATCTCTCTACATCATGTCATCTTACCTAATGTGTTACTCTGTTCTTCATGAACTTAATACTCTAGATGCAGGCAGGAGTCGGTCGATGTGTGGAGTAATAGTAGTAGATGTAGAATCGTTTCGGACTACTTGACACGGACGTTATGCCTATATGAATAATCATTGCCTTGGATATCTTCATAATTATTCTCTTTTCTATCAATTGCTTGATAGTAATTTGTTCACCCACCGTAATACTTGCTATCATGAGACAAGCCTCTAGTGAAACCTATGGCCCCCGGGTCTATTTTCCGTCTTATACTTTCAGATACAAAACCAAAAATACCAAAAATACTTTGCTGCATTATTTTTACCTTTTGTTTTACTTTCCGTTCAAGCAATCTATCTCTATCGGATCTCATTCTTACAAGTAACCGTCAAGGGATTGACAACCCCTTTATAGCGTTGGGTGCAAGTGTTTGATTCTTTGTGTAGGTACACCTATTGGGTACTTTCTTGTATCTCCTACTGGATTGATACTTTGGTTCTCAACAACTGAGGCAAATACTTATCTACTTTTCTGCATCACCCGTTCCTCTTCACGGAAACCAACGCATGCTCGAGAAGTAGCACGAAGGATTTCTGGCACCGTTGCCGGGGAGATCTACATCAAGCCTACCAAGTACCCATCACAAACTCATCTCTTGCCTTTACATTTTTAGCCATTTTCCTCTCGTTTTCCTCTCCCCCACTTCTAAATCGATTTTCAGAAAATACCAAAAAGATTTTCCTTTTTATTTGCCCTTTTTGGTTCGTCTTTTAGTTTGCTTTTTGCTTGCTTGCATGTTAAATTGGATGGTCGTATTTAAGGCTCAACCCAACGGCTTTGATCCTTATCTAGAAAGTTGGAACATATTGAGGATAACGTTAAAAGTTTGATGTCGCTTCAATATGATCACAATAGCTTCTTCAAGAATGAACTTAAAGAACAAAATACTATGTGGGATTACATGAATAAGGAATTTGATGATATGTCTAAAGAATTCTATGGTTTGAAATCTCAATTTACTCACATTGAAAACTTAGTGGGTCAAATTTCCGATAAACAAGCTACTTTAGTCAATAAAATGGCCGCGAAGCTAGAATATCTGAATATTGATGAAGATCTTAAAGTGATTGATGTGACTCCTATTTAATCTTTGTTTTGAAATGTTAATCTTGATAAAGCTGGGATTGGAGATGAGTCAACTTTAGTTAAAAGGAGTCCCAATGATTCGGAGTTTATAGATCTTGCTAATAAAAGTGGGATTGAAGAGGTCAAAACTTTAAATAGCAATGAACCCACTCTTTTGGATTTCAAGAACTTTAATCATGATAGTTGCTCTTTGATTGATTGTATTTCCTTGTTGCAACCCATGTTGAATTCTCCTCATGCTTATAATCAAAACAAAGCTTTTACTAAACATATTGTTGATGCTATGATGAAAGATTTTGAAGAAAAACTCGAGTTGGAAGTTTCTATACCTAGAAAGCTATATGATGAGTGGGAACCTACTATTAAGATTAAGATTAAATATTATGAGTGTCATGCTTTATGTGATTTGAGTGCTAGCATTTCCACGATTCCAAAAACTTTATGTGATGTGCTAGGTTTCCATGAATTTGATGACTGTTCCTTAAATTTGCATCTTGCGGATTCCACTATAAAGAAACCTATGGGAACGATTAAGATGTTCTTATTGTTGCAAATAGGAATTATGTGCCTACAGATTTCATTGTTCTTGATATAGATTGCAATCCTACATGTCCTATTATTCTTGGTAGACCTTTCCTTAGAACGATTGGTGCAATTATTGATATGAAGGCAGGGAATGTTAGATTGCAATTTCCATTAAGGAAAGGCATGGAACAGTTTCCTAGAAAGAAAATAAAATTACCTTATGAATCTATCATGAGAGCTACTTATGGATTGCATACCAAAGATGACAATACCTAGATCTATTGCGTTTTGCCTAGCTAGGGGCGTTAAACAATAGCGCTTGTTGGGAGGCAACCCAATTTTATTTTGCTTTCTTCTTTTTACTTATGTTTTGGTGTGTTTTACACATTATAATTTCTGTAGTAATTGTGTTTTTGTGTTTTAATTAGAGTTTGATCCAAGTAAAACCTTTGGGGTGATCTATGGTAGTTGTTGATTTGATCTTGCTAAAAAACATAAACTTTTGCGCTAAGTCCAGGAATTTTCTATTTTTTCAGGGCATCTAATTGATCTGAAATTTCTACGCAAGATTGATATACAAATTTCCCTGATTTTCCTAATTATTCAGAATTTTTAGAGTTCCATAAGTATTCTAAGTTTACAGATTGCTACAGACTTTTCTGTTTTTGACAGATTATGTTTTCTATGTGTTGTTTGCTTATTTTGATGTATCTATGGGTCGTATCGGGGGGTATGAACCATGGAGAAGTTATAATACAGTATCTATTACAAAAATACAAATAAATAATGAGTTCACAACAGTACCTAAAGTGGTGATTTATTTTTCTTATACTAACGGATCTCATGAGTTTTCTGTTGAGTTTTGTGTTGTGAAGTTTTCAAGTTTTGGGTGAAGATCTGATGGACTATGGAATAAAGAGTGGCAAGAGCCTAAGATTGGGGATTCCCAAGGCACCACAAGTCATATTCAATGATATCAAAAAGCCTAAGGTTGGGGATGCCCTGGAAGGCATCCCCTCTTTCGTCTTCAATCCATCGGTAAATTCACTTGAGGCTATATTTTTATTCACCGCATGATATGTGTTTTGCTTGCCGCGTCTTGTATGATATGAGTCTTTGCTTTTTAGTTTGCCACAATCATTCTTGATGCACACATCTTTTGACAGAGACACGCTGAATCATGAATTTATTAGAATACTCTATGTGCTTCACTTATATCTTTTGAGCTAGGCAATGTTGCTCTAGTGCTTCACTTATATCTTTATAGAGCATGGTGGTGTTATACTTTATAGAAATTATTGAAATCTCGTTCCTCACTTATATTATTTTGATAGTTTCTTAAAACAGCATGGTAATTTTTTTCGGTTATGAATTTAGTCCTAATATAATGGGGCATCCAAGAGGGATATAATAAAAACTTTCATATTAAGTGCATTGAATACTATGAGAAGTTTGATTCCTTGCATGGAGTTTTGAGATAATAGAGATGGTAATATGAGATTCATGCTAGCGAGTAGTTATGAATTGGAAGAGATACTTGTGTTAAATTTTGTGATTCCCGTAGCATGCACGTATGGTGAACCATTACGTAACAAAGTCGGAGCATGATTTGTTTAATGATTGTCAACCTTTGTGTGAGGGTCGGGAGCGCGCGATAGTTCACTCCTACCAACCTCTCCCCTAGGAGCATGCGTCTATTGATTTGTTTGATAACTAATAGACTTTTGCAATAAGTATGTGAGTTCTTTATGACTAATGTTGAGTCCATGGATTATACGCACTCTCACCCTTCCATGTTTGCTAGCCTCTGTAGGACCGCGCAACTTTTGCCGGTACATCAAACCCTCCTTCCTCAAAACAACCGACATATATTCCTCAAAACAGACACCGTACCTACCTATTATGGCATTTCCATAGCCATTCCGAGATATATTGCCATGCAACTTCCACCATGTAGTTTTTCATGACTTGCAACATCACTTCATCTTGCATATAGAGTTATACTTTGTCATAGGTATCGAGTTGTAATTTTTTTTGAGTTATAAGTAAATAAAAGTGTGATGATTTTTCATTAATAGAGCATTTTCCCTTGAGAGAAAAGGATGATGCAAGCCATGAATCCCTCATGAGTTGGGATGAGTATCCGGACTTTACAAAAAATAAAAGAGGCCAGCGAAGCCCAAACATAAAAGAATAAAAGAGACCAAAGAAGCCCACCAAAATAAAAAAAGAGAGAAAGAGAGAAGGGACAATTGCTACCATCTTTTTGCACACTTGTGCTTCAAAGTAGCACCATGATCTTCATGATAGAGAGTCATGTATTTTGTCACTTTCATATAACTAGTGGATATTTTTGCACGACCACTTAGTTTTCTTTTTGAGCGTTCATACACTTATAGCTCTAAGTGCATTTGTTGCATGTCAATCCCTACTCACTCACATTGATATCTATTGATGGGCATCTCCATAGCCCGTTGATATGCCTAGTTGATGTGAGACTATCTTCTCCCTTTTTCCTTGCACCTCGTTCATATTCTAATCCACCTATAGTGCTATATCCATGGCTCACGCTCATGTATTGCGTGAGAGTTGAAAAGGTTTGAGAACACCAAAAGTGTGAAACAATTGCTTGACTTGTTCATCGGGGTTGTGCATGATTTAGATACTTTGTGTGGGGAAGATGGAGCATAGCCAGACCATATGATTTTGTAGGGATAATTATTTAAGGCCATGTTATTTCGAAAGGACACGACTACCTTGTTGGTGTGCTCGAAGTATTACTGTTTTATGTCAATATTAGACTATTGTTTTGAATCTTACGGATCTCAATATTCATGCCACAATAAAGAATATTACATGATAAATATGTTAGGTAGCATTCCACATCAAAAATTCTGTTTTTATCATTTACCTACTCGAGGACGAGTAGGAATTAAGCTTGGGGATGCTGATACGTCTCCAATGTATCTATAATTTTTTATTGCTCCATGCTATTATATTATCTGTTTTGGATGTTTTATATGCATTAATATGCTATTTTATATTATTTTTGGGACTAACCTATTAATCTAGAGCCTAGTGCCAGTTTCTGTTTTTTCCTTGTTTTTGAGAATTGCATATAAGGAATATTAAACGGAACGGAATAAAATCTCCAAATTGATTTTTCTTGGACTAGAAGCAAACCAGGAGACTAGGAGATGAAGTCGGGAGAGCCATCGTGGGGCCATAAGCCCTAGAGGCGCACGCAGGGGGGTAGGGCGTGCCCCATAGGCTTGTGGGCCCACGGGAGCTCTCCTAACCTTATTTCTCGGCCTATAAATTCCCAAATATTCCAGTATACCAGAACAAGCCACTAAAACTCTTTTCCGCCGCTAGAAGCCTTCGCTCCCGAGAGATCCAATCTTGGAGCCTTTTTCGGTAATCTGCCGGAGGGGGTTTCGATCACGGAGGGCATCTACATCAATTCCATTGCCCCTCTGATGATGCGTGAGTAGTTCATCATAGACCTTTGGGTCCATAGCTAGTAGCTAGATGGCTTCTTCTCTCTCTTTGCTCTTCAATACCATGTTCTTCATGATCTTCATGGAGATCTATCCGATGTAATACTCTTTTGCGGTGTGTTTGTCGAGATCCGATGAATTGTGGCTTTATGTTTAGATTATCCATGAATATTATCTGAGTCTTTTCTGAATTTTTATATGCATGATTTCGTATATTTGCAAGTCTCTTTGAGTTATTGGTTTGGTTTGGCCAACTAGATTGATAATTCTTGCAATGGGAGAAGTGCTTAGTTTTGGGTTTAATCTTGCGGTGTCCTCACCCAGTGACAAAGTAGGGGTAGCGAGGCACGTATTGTATTGTTGCCATCAAGGATAAAAAGATGGGGTTTTCATCATATTTCTTGAGTTTATCCCTCTACATCATGTCATCTTACCTAATGTGTTACTCTGTTCTTCATGAACTTAATACTCTGGATGGAGGCAAGAGTCGGTCGATGTGTGGAGTAATAGTAGTAGATAGAGAATCGTTTCGGTCTACTTGACATGAACGTGATGCCTATATGCATAATCATTGCCTTGGATATCTTCATAATTATTCGCTTTTCTATCAATTGCTCGGTAGTAATTTGTTCACCCATCGTAATACTTGCTATCATGGGAGAAGCCTCTAGTGAAACCTATGGCCCCGGGTCTATTTTCCATCTTATACTTTCAGATATAAAACCAAAAATACCAAAAATACTTTGTTGCATTATTTTTACCTTTTGTTTTACTTTCCGTTCAAGCAATCTATCTCTATCAGACCTCATCCTTTCAAGTAACCGTGATGGGATTGACAACCCATTGATAGCATTGGGTGCAAGAGTTTGCTTCTTTGTGTAGGTACACCTATTGGGGACTTGCTTATATCTCCTACTGGATTGATACCTTGGTTCTCAACAACTGAGGGAAATACTTATCTACTTTGCCGCATCACCCGTTCCTTTTCACGGAAACCAACGCATGCTCGAGAAGTAGCAACGTGCATCGTGAAGAAAAATTCCACTAGCTATATGAAAGTGAAAAATAGGAGACTCTCTATCATGAAGATCATGACTTTGAAGCACAAGTGTGTAAAAAAAGGTAGTAGCAATGTCCCTTCTCTCTTTTCTCTCATTTTTTCATTTTTTTTGTTGTGGGCATCTAAGGCCTCTTTTCTTTTTCTTTTTTATCAAGTCCAGAATCTCATCCCCACTTGTGACGGAATCATAGCTTCCATCATCCTTTCCTCACATGGGACATGCTCTATAAATGATAATCATCACACTTTTATTTACTTACAACTCAAAAGAAAATTACAACTTGATACCTATGACGAAATATGACTCTATATGTAATGTGGAAGTGATGGTGCATGTCATAAAAGGAAACGGTGGAAGTTGCATGGCAATATATCTCGGAATGACTATGGAAATGCCATAATAGGTAGGTATTGTGGCTATTTTGAGGAAAGATATATGGTGGTTGTTTTGAGGAAGGTATATGGTGGTTTTTTTGAGGAAGGTGTTTGATATACTGGCGAAAGTTGCGCGGTAATAGAGAGGCTAGCAAAGTTGGAAGGGTGAGAGTGCGTATAATCCATGGACTCAACATTAGTCATAAAGAACTCACATACTTATTGCAAAAGTCTATTAGTCATTGAATCAAAGTATTAAACGCATGCTCCTAGGGGGGAGGTTGGTAGGAGTTAACCATCGCGTGCCCCGACCCTCACACAAAGGTCGACAATCTATAAACAAGTCATGCTCCGACTTCCTTACATAACGGTTCACCATACGTGCATGCTACGGGAATCACAAACCTTTACAAAAGTATTTTTACCAAATCACAATTACTTCCTAACACGTCTCGTAACATTACCATCTTTATATCTCAAAACTTTATGCAAGGAGTCAAACTTCTCACAAACACTCAATGCACTTAATATGGAAGTTTTTATTATATCCCTTTTGGATGCCTATCATATTAGGACTAAATTCATAACCTAGACCAATTACCATGCTGTTTTAGAAACTCTCATAATAATATAAGTGATGTACGAGAGGTCAAGTATTTCTATAAAACGCAAACACCACTGTACTCTAAAAGATATAAGTGAAGCACATAGAGCAAAATTGCCCAACTCAAAAGATATAAGTGAAGCACATAGACTATTCTAATAAATACACAATTCAATGTGTCTCTCTCAAAAGATGTGTGCAGCAAGGATGATTGTGGCAAACTAACAAGAAAAGACTCATATCATACAAGACGCTCCAAGCAAAACACATATCATGTGGTTAATAAAAATATAGCCTCAAGTAAATTTACCGATGGATTGAGGACGAAAGAGGGGATGCCTTCCGGGGCATCCCCAAGTTTAGGCTCTTTGGCATCCTTCAATATGACTCGGGGTGCCTTGGGCATCGCCAATCTTACGCTCTTTCAGCTCCTTATTCCAAAGTCCATCAAATCTTTACCCAAAACTTGAAAACTTCACAACACAAAACTTAACAAAAAACTCGTGAGATCCGTTAGTATAAAAAAATAAATCACCACTTTAGGTAATATTTTGAACTAATTATTTATTTTTATTGGTGTTATACCTACTGTAATTTAACTTCTCCATGGCACATACCACATGATACAACCCAAAGATTCATCAAAATAGGCAAAAAAAACACAGAATCTCTCAAATACAGAACAGTCTGTAGCAATTTGGAAACTTCGTATACTTATGTATATCAAACAATTCTGAAAAATAGGAAAACCTGAGAATTTATATATAAATCTTGTGTTAACATTTCAGATCCATTCGACACTCTGAAAAAATTAGAAAATTCCTGGACTGAGTGCAAAATTTTCTGTTTTTCAGCAAGATCAAATCAACAACTACCATAGATCACCCCAAAGGTTTTACTTGGCTCAAACACTAATTAAAACACCAAAACACAATTACTAAAGAATTAATAATGTGGGAAACACTCAAAAACAGAAGCAAAAACAGAACACAAATATCAAATTGGGTTGCCTCCCAACAAGCCCTATTGTTTAGCGCCCCTAGCTAGGCAAAACACAATAGATTTAGGTATTGTCATCTTTGGTATGCAATCCAAACTTGATGAAACCATCAAAAGACTTTATAAATAGATCTATTCTATCCTTTATTTATTTCCTAGTAGAATAACT
Organism: Hordeum marinum; assembly: GCA_022496015.1. Lineage (NCBI taxonomy): Eukaryota > Viridiplantae > Streptophyta > Magnoliopsida > Poales > Poaceae > Hordeum > Hordeum marinum. The sequence continues at coordinate 540,664,763 of CM039673.1, read as the reverse complement.
TAAATCATGAAAAGAGCTTTGACTAGTAATTTTAACATTCATAAACCCGTAATCTGGATCATCACCATAGATACCATCGTATAAATCACGTATCTTATTTCTGACGGGTTCCTTAGCCATATTTTATAGCCAATCATCCTTATACCCCACGAATATGCCCCTTGTTATCCAATTAAATTCCTCATAAGTCTCAAGATACAAGGCTTGAGTGACTTCCGCGTAGGCAGCTCTCCTCCTAAGGTTTTCACTATAAGATTGATAATCTCTAGATTCTAGACTACGCAAAGTTTCTTTATCATGGAGAATTTCTTCAATTGGAGGGTGTTCAACATTTTTATCATAGAAAGCAAAAATCTCCCTATCTTCTTGTATGATGAAATCAAATTCTCGCATAAGGATGATAGTAGCAATCTTTATAGCCTTAGGATGATAAATATTGGGAAGTTCATAAAACACTTTCTGCAAAGCATTAGCAATCTTTATAGCCTTAGGATGATAAATATTGGGAAGTTCATAAAACACTTTCTGCAAAGCAGGATGAATGTGCACAAATTTTCTTTCCAATTTTTCAACGAGCATGACAATAGCATCCACATAACTATTTGTGCTAAGAAGAATAGGTCTCTTACTCATAGGCATCGCTCCCGTACAATCAAAGAACTCTTGAATAACACCCTTCCCAATAATATTTCCATCTCCTACTTGAAAAGTTTTAGTTTTATAATTAGGAGGAGATTAAGTTTCATGATCTAGAGAGCAAGATTAAAAAAATTCCTCAAGATTTGAAATAGGAATACCCCCCAAATTTTCAGTGATAACTTCCCCTGCTTCAGACATGGTGGCAACAAAGCAAGCAATCAAGCACACAAGCAAACGAAAGAAGGGCGAACAAAAAGGCGAATCTTTTTGGTATTTTCTGAAAATCGTTTTAGAAGTGGGAGAGAGGAAAACAAGACGCAAATGGCAAATAATGTAAATGCAAGAGATGAGTTTGTGATGGGTAGTTGGTAGGCTTGATGTGTATCCTCCCCGGAAATGGCGCCAGAAATCCTTCTTGCTACCTCTTGAGCTTGCGTTGGTTTTCCCTTGAAGAGGAAAGGGTGATGCAGAGAAGTAGATAAGTATTTCCCTCAGTTTTCGAGAACCAAGGTATCAATCCAGTAGGAGGAACAAGCAAGTCACCAATGGATGCACCTACACAAAGAATCAAACTCTTGCACCCAATGTTGTAAAGGGGTTGTCAATCCCTTCACGGTTATTTGCAAGGATTAGATCTAAAAGAGATAGATGTAAACGAGAATGGAAAGTAAAAGGTAAATAAATTGCAGCAAGGTATTTTTGGTATTTCTGGTTTATAGATCTGAAAGTATATGATGGAAATTAGACCCGAGGGCCATAGGTTTCACTAGCGGCTTCTCTCTTGAAGGCAAATATCATGGTGGGTAAACAAATTACTGTCAAGCAATTGATAGAAAAGAGAATAATCATGTAGTTATACAAGGAAATGATCATGCATATAGGCATCACATCCGTGTCAAGTAGACCAAAACAATTCTGCATCTACTACTATTACTCCACACATCGACCGACTGCTGCCTGCATCTAGAGTATTAAGTTCATGAAGAATCGAGTAACACATTAAGAAAGATGACATGATGTAGAGGGATAAACTCAAGCAATATGATGAAAACCCCATCTTGTTACCCTTGATGGCAATAATGCAATACGTGCCTCGCTACCCCTACTATGTCACTAGGTGAGGACACTGCAAGATTGAACACAAATCCAAGCATTTCTCCCATTGCAAGAATTACCAATCTAGTTGGCCAAACCAAACCAATAACTCAAAGAGACTTGCAAGGATATGAAATCATGCAAATAATAATTTAGAGGAGATTCCAATAAGATTCATGGATAATCTAAACATAAACTCACAATTCATCAGATCTTGACAAACACACCACAAAAGAGGATTACATCGGATAGATCTCCATGAAGATCATGAAGAACATGGTATTGAAGACCAAAGAGAGAGAAGAAGCCATCTAGCTACTAGCTATGGACCCATAGGTCTGTGGTGGACTACTCATGCATCATCGGAGGGGCAATGGAGTTGATTTAGATGCCCTCCGTTATCGATTCCCCCTCCGGCAGATTACCGGAGAAGGCCCCAAGATTGGATCTCTCGGGAACATAGGCTTCCCGCGGCGGAAAAGTATTTGCGTGGCTCTTTCTGATGTTGGGGGAATATTTGGGTATTTATAGGCCAAGAATTAGGGTTAGGAGACCTGCTGGGAGGCGACAAGGGGGCGCGCCTAGCAGGCTTGTGGCTCCCTGGCAACTTCCCTGCCGTGCACTCCAAGCTTGATCGACTTTTTTCCTTCCAAAAAAATTCCTTTCGAAGGTTTTATTCCGTTTGGACTCCGTTTAATACCCCATATCTGCAAAACTCAAAAACAAGGAAAAAACAAAAACTGGCACTTGGCTCTAGATTAATAGGTTAGTCCCAAAAAATAATATAAAATAGCATATTAATGCATATAAAACATCCAAAACAGATAATATAATAGCATGCCATCATAAAAAATTATAGGTACGTTGGAGACGTATCACTCTACGACATAGACCTCCCGAAGGGCGCGCTTCCTCTCCTTCTTGGGTATGTGGGTGGCGTATATCATATTTACTATTTTCACCTCTAGGGTGACTTATTGTTGGCAATATTCCCTAGAGGAAATAATAAATTGGTTATTATCATATTTCCTTGTTCATGATAATCGTTTATTATCCATGCTATAATTGTATTGATTGGAAACTAAATACATGTGTGGGTATATAAACAACACTGTGTCCCTAGTATGCCTCTACTAGACTAGCTCGTTGATCAAAGATGGTCAAGATTTCCTGGCCATGGACATGAGATGTCATTTGATAACAGGATCACATCATTAGGATAATGGTGTGATGGACAAGACCCAAACTATAAACGTAGCATATGATCGTGTCAGTTTATTGCTATAGTTTTCTGCATGTTAAGTATCCATTCCTATGACCATGAGATCATGCAACTCACTGACACCGGAAGAGTACCCTGTGTGTATCAAATGTCACAATGTAACTGGGTGACAATAAAGGTGCTCTACAGGTATCTCCAGGGGTGTCTGTTGGGTTGGCATGGATCAAGACTGGGATTTGTTACTCCGTGTGAAGGAGAGGTATCTCAGGGCCCACTCGGTAATACAACATCACAACAAGCCTTGCAAGCAATGTGACTGAAGTATTAGCGACATGATCTTGTATTACGGAATGAGTAAAGATACTTGTCGGTAACGAGATTGAACTAGGTATGGAGATACCGACAATCGAATCTCGAGCAAGTAACATACCGAAGAACAAACGGAACAACATACGGGATTAACTGAATCCTTGACATAGAGGTTCAACCGATAAAGATATTCGTAGAATATGTAGGATCCAATACGGGCATCTAGGTCCGCTATTGGTTATTGACCGTAGAGGTGTCTCGGTCAAGTCTACATAGTTCTCGAACACGCAGGATCTGCACACTTAAGGTTCGGTGACGTTTTGGTAGTATTGAGTTATGTATGTTGGTGACCGAAGGTTGTTCGGAGTCTCGGATGAGATCCCGGGCGTCACGAGGAGCTTAGGAATGGTTCAGAGGTAAAGATTGATATATAGGAAGTCCCGTTTTGGCCACCAAAAAAGTTTCAGGCTCATCGGTAGTGTACCGGGAGTGTCGGGGGACCATCGGGAGGGGTGTCTCGACCCAAAGGGCCTCATGGGCTGTGAGAGGAGGCATACAATCCCCTGGTGGGATGTCCGAAGCCTCCCCTAAGGGCCCATGTGGCTGGGGTGAAGGAAAAGGCAAAAAGGGCCAAATTAGGAAGGAGTCCTAATAGGATTCCACCTCCATTGTGGGGGCTGGATTCCTCCCTTGTTGCTTCGGCCGAAGCCCTACTTGGAGTAGTGTCCAAGGCTGCCTCCTCTCCCCTTCCTCCTATATATATTAAGGGATTTTGAGGGCAGCCCCTAACCCTAATTGCCATGTGCTGATCTCTTCTTCCTCTAGATTTGTTTCTCCTCTAGATTGATTTCGTAGTGCTTGGCAAAGCCCTGGTGACATCGCTCCACCACCACCGCCACCATGCCGTTGTACTGCCGGATAACTCATCTACCTCTCCACTCTATATGGCTAGATCAAGAAGGCAGAGATCGTCATCATGCCGTACGTGTGCTGAACACGAAGGTGCTGTCTGTTCGGCGCTAGATCGGAAAGACCGCGACTGGATCGCGGGACAGATCGTGATGGGATCGCGGGGTGGTTCGTGATGGGATCACGGGACGGCTTGCGATTTGGATCGCGAAGACGTTCGACTACATCAACCAAATTTCTTAACGCTTCCCGCTTAGCGATCTACAGGGTATGTAGATCCACTCTCCCTCTCGTAGATGCTCATCACCATGGGTAGATCTTGCGTGTGCGTAGGAAATTTTTTGTTTCCCATGCAACATTCCCCAATAGTGGCATCATGAGCTAGGTCTATGTGTAGATGAGATCACGAGTAGAACACAAAGGAGTTTGTGGGCGTTGATGCTTACATTGCTTCCTCCCTTGGTCGTGTTTTCATTCAATGGTATTGTGGGATGAAGCGACCCAGACCAACCTTACTCGTACGCTTACGAGAGACCGGTTCCATCGACTGGTGTGTAACTTTGTTGCACAAAGATTTTTGGTGGGTGTCTGTCTCTCCTACTCTAGTTGGATCATATTCTACAAAGGCGGTCCTTGAGAAGGTTGAATAGCAATTTGTGTATCACCATTGTGGTTTTGCGTAGGTAAGAATCGTTCTTGCTAGATACTCGTAGCAGCCACGTAAAACATACAACAACAATTAGAGGACGTCTAACTTGTTTTTGCAGGGTATGTTGTGATGTGATATGGCCATTTACATGATGATATATATGTGATGTATGAGATGATCATGTTTTGTATAGAATATCACGACTTGCATGTCGAGGAGTACGACAACCGGTAGGAGCCACAGGTTTGTCTTTAATTATTGTATGACCTGCGTGTCAATCATTAAGCGCCTTGTAATGCTTTACTTTATTGCTAAATGGTAGCAATAGTAGTATAAGCATGGTGGGCGCGACAACCCCGATGGGGACACGTTGATGGAGATGAAGATGACGGAGATCATGCTGTCATGCCGTTGACGACGGAGATCATGCCAGTGCTTTATAGATGGAGATCAAAAACACAAGTTCATGGACATATCATGTCACTTATGATTTGCATGCGATGTTAATCCTTTTATGCACCTTGTTTTGGTTAGGGCGACGGTAGCATTATAAGGTGATCGCTCAATAAAATTTCAAGATAAAACTGTGTTCTCCCCGAGTGTGCACCGTTGCGAAAGTTCGATGTTTTGAGACACCACGTGATGATCGGGTGTGATAGACTCTAAGTTCACATACAATGGGTGCAAGCCAGTGTTGCACGTGCAGAACACTCGGGTTAAACTTGATGAGCCTAGCATGTATAGACATGGCCTCGGAACACAAGATACCGAAAGATCAAACATGAGTCATATAGTAGATATGATCAACATGATGATGTTCACCATTGAAACCACCTCAATTCACATGATGATCGGACTTGGGTTGGTGAATTTGGATCATGTATCAGTCGAATGACCGTAGGTATGTCAATTTGAGTGGGAGTTCTTAGGTAATATGATTAATTGAACTCATTATCATGAACATAGTTAGAAGTGTCTTTGCAAATTATGTTGTATATAGCTCGCGTTGTAGCTCCCCTGTTTTATAGATATGTTCCTAGAGAAAATAGAGTTGAAAGATAAAGTTAGAAATTATGCGTACTAGGTCCGTGATCAGAGAATTGTCCTCAGTTTTTGCACAAAAGGCTTATGTCCTTGATGCACTGCTCAGTGCACCACCCCCTCAAGCGTCGTCTATAGATGTTGTGAACATCTGACACGCATGTTCTGATGACTACTTGATAGTTCAGTGTGTCATGCATTAAGACTTAGAATTGAGGCTACAAAATGTTTTGAACGTCACGGAACATGTGAGATGTTCGAAGAGCTGAAATTGGGATCTCAGGCTCGTTCCCGTGTTGAGAGGTATGAGACCTCCAACAAGATTCTTTGCCTGCAAGATGAAGGAGAATAGCTCAATCGGTGAGCATGTGCTCAGATTGTCTAGGTACTACAGTCGCTTGAATCGAGTGGGGTTGATCTTCTAGATAAGATAGTGATTGATATAGTTCTCCAAGTTACTATCACTAAGCTACTAGAGCTTCGTGATGAACTATAAAATGCCAGGGATGGGAATAATGATCCCTGAGCTATTCGTGATGTTTGATACCGCAAAGGTAGAAATCAAGAAGGAACATCAAGTCTTGATGGTTAGTGAAACCACTAGTTTCGAGAAGGGTAAGGGCTAGGAGGGAAACTTCATGGATGGCAAGTCAGTTGCTGCTCCAGTGAAGAAACCCAAGGTTGAACCCAAACCCAAGACTAAGTGCTTCTATTATGAGGAGAACGGTCGCTGAAGCGAAAAAACCCTAGATACTTGGTAGATAAGAAGTCTGGCAACGTCGACAGAAGTATATTTGATATACGTGTTATTGATGTGTACCTTGCTAGTACTCCTAGTAGCACCTAGGTATTTGATACCGGTTCGGTTGCTAAATGTTAGTAACTCAAAATAAAAGCTATGGAATACATGGAGGCTAGCTAAGGGTGAGGTGACGATGTGTGTTGGAAGTGTTTCCAAGGTTGATGTGATCACCATCGCATGCTCTCTCTACCTTCGGGATTGGTGATAAACCTAAATAAATGTTATTTGGTGTTTGCATTGATCATGAACATGATTATATCGTGTTTATTGCAATACGGTTATTCATTTAAGTTAGAGAATAATGGTTATTTTGTTTACATGAATAATACCTTCAATGGTCATGCACCCAATGAGAATGGTTTATTGAAATCTCGATCGTAGTAATACTTATGTTCATAACATTGATGCCAAAACATGCAAAGTTAATAATGATAGTACCACATACTTTTGGCACTACCTCTAAAGGTCATAATGGTGTAAAGCACATGAAGAAACTCCATGCTGATGGATCTTTGGACTCACTCGATTTCGAATCACTTGAGACATGTGTACCATGCCTCTTAGGAAAGATGATTGAGACCCCGTTTTCCGGTATGATGGAGCGGGTAAGTGACTTATTGGAAATGATACATGTTGATGTATGCGGTCCAATGAGTGTTGTAGCGTGCGGTGGATATCATTATTTTCTTACCTTCACTAATGATTTGAGTGGATATATGTGGGTATATTTACTTAATGAAATACAAGTCTGAATCGAAAAGTTCAAGCAAATTCATAGTGAAGTTTGAGATCGTCGTGTCAAGAAGATAAAATGTCTATGATATGATCGTGGAGGTGAATATCTGAGTTACGAGTTTGGTAGACAACTTGAGACAATGTGGAAGTTGTTTCACAACTCACGCCACCTAGAACACCATAGTGTGATGGTGTGTCCTAACGTCATAGTCGTGCTCTATTGGATATGATGCATACTATGATGTCTCTTATTGTTTTGCCATTATCGTTTTGAGGTTATACATTAGATACAACTACATTCGCTTGAAATAGGGCACCATCTAAATCCACTGAGATGACACCATATGAATTATGGTTTGGCAGAAACCTAAGCTATCATTTCTTAGAGTTTGGGGATGTGAAGCTTATGTCTGATGAGCTCGAACCCAAAGCGGAAAGGTGCATCTTCATAGGATACCCTAAGGTAACAGTTAGATATACCTTCTATCTCAAATCCGAGGGCAAAGTGTTTGTTGCTAAAAATGAGTCATTTCTTGAGAAAGAGTTTCTCTCGAAATAATTGAGTGGGAGAAAGATAGAACTTGATGAGGTTGTTGAACCTTTGTTTCAACCAGAGAAGAGCGTAGCGCAGGAAGATGTTTTTGTGGAGCCTACGTCAGTTGAATAGGAAGTTAATGATGATGATCATGAAGCTTCGGATCAAGTTACTATCAAACTTAGTAGGTCAACAAGGACGCGTACTGCTCCTGAGTGGTACGACAATCCTGTCTTGGAGGTCATGTTGTTGAACAACGATGAACCTACAAACTATGGAGAAGCGATGGTGGGCCCGGATTCCAACAAATGGCTAGGAGCCATGAAATCAGAGAAAGGATCCATGTATCAAAACCAAGTATGGAATTTGGTAGACTTGCCCGTTGAACGGCAGGTCGTTAAGTACAAATGGACCTTTAAGATGAAGACAGACGCTGATGGTGAATGTCACCATTTATAAAGCTCGACTTGTCGCAAAGAAGTTTCCACCAGCTTCAAGGAGTTGACTGCAACGAAACTTTCTCACCCATAGCGATGCTAAAAGTCTGTTCAAATTATGTTAGCAGTTGCTGCATTTTTCGGTAATGAAATTTTGCAGATGGATGTCAAAACATAGTTTCCTTGACGGTTTCCGTGAGGAAAGGTTGTACGTCAAACAACCGGAAAGTTTTATCACTCCTAGAGATGCTAAAAGGTGTGCAAGATCTAGCAGTCCTTCTATGGGCTAGAGCAAGCATCTCGGAGTTGGAATATACGCTTTGATGAGGTGAACAAAGTTTTTGAGTTTGTACAAAGTTTATGAGAAACTTGTATTTACAAGAAAGTGAGTGGGAGCACTATAGAATTTTTGATAAGTATATGTGGATGACATATTGTTGATCAGAAATGATATAGAATTTCTGGAAAGCTTAAAGGGTTGTTTGAAAGGTGTTTTCCAAAGGAAGACCTGGATAAAGCTACTTAATTGTTGGGCATTGAGATCTATAGAGATAGATCAAGACGTCTGATAAGACTTTCAATGAGTACATACCTTGACAAGATTTTGAAAGAGTTCAAAATGGATCAGTCAAAGAACTTGCCTGATTTGTAAGGTGTGAAGTTGAGTGAGACTCAAAGCTTGACCACAGCAAAAGAAAGAGAAAGGGCGAGGGTCGTCCCCTATGCCTTGGCCTAGGCTCTGTTTGGTATGTCATGATGTGTACTGCACTTGATGTGTGCCTTGCCCCATGTCTGACAAGGGGGTACAAGAGTGATCCAGGAGTGGATTACTGGACAACGGTCAAAATTATCCGTAGTAACTAGAGGACTAAGGAGATGTTTCTCGATTATGGAGGTGATAAAGAGTTCGTCATAAAGAGTTACATCGATGCAAGCTTTAAACACCAATGTGGATGACTCTGAGTAGCAATACGAATACGTATAGTGGAGTAACCATTTGAAATAGCTCCAAGTGGAGCGTGGTAGCAATGTCTATAGTATGACATAGAGATTTGCAAAGTACACATGGATCTGAATGTCGCAGACCCATTGACTAAAGACCTCTCTCACATGCAAAGCATGATCGAACCCCAGAACTCATTGGGTGTTAGATTCATAACAATGTAAATCACATGGTGGTGTGAACTAGATTATTGACTCTAGCGCAACTGGGAGACTATTGGAAATAGCCCTAGAGGCAATAATAAATTGGTTATTATCATATTTCCTTGTTCATGATAATCGTTTATTATCCATGCTATAATTGTATTGATTGGAAACTAAATACATGTGTGGGCATATAGACAACACGGTGTCCCTAGTATGCCTCTAGTAGACTAGCTCGTTGATCAAAGATGGTCAAGGTTTCCTAGCCATGGACACGAGATGTCATATGATAACATGATCACATCATTAGGAGAATGGTGTGATGGACAAGACCCAAACTACAAATGTAGCATATGACCATGTTAGTTTGTTGCTACAGTTTTCTGCATGTCACTGACACCGGAGATCATGAGATCATGCAACTCACTGACATCGGAGGAGTACCTTGTGTGTATCAAACTTTGCAACATAACTGGTGACTATAAAGGTGCTCTACAGGTATCTCCAAGGGTGTCTGTTGGGTTGGCATGGATCAAGACTGGGATTTGTTACTCCGTGTGATGGAGAGGTATCTCAGGGCCCACTCGGTAATACAAATTCACAACAAGCCTTGCAAGCAATGTGACTATTGTGATGGCCACGGGATCTTGTATTACGGAATGAGTAAAGAGACTTGCCGGTAACGAGATTGAACTAGGTATGGAGATATCGACGATCGAATCTCGGGAAAGAAACATACCTAAGAACGAAGGGAACAACATACGGGATTAACTAAATCCTTGACATAGAGGTTCAGCCGATAAAGATCTTCGTAGAATATGTAGGAGCCAATATGGGAATCTAGTCCCGCTATTGGTTATTGACCGTAGAGGTGTCTCGGTCATGTCTACATAGTTCTCGAACCCGTAGGGTCTACACATTTAAGGTTCGGTGACGTTTCAGTAGTATTGAGTTATGTATGTTGGTGTACGAAGGTTGTTCAGAGTCTCGGATGAGATCCTAGACGTCACAAGATCTCCAGAATGGTCCGGAGGTAAAGATTGATATATAGGAAGTCCCGTTTTGGCCACCGGAAAAGTTTCGGGCTCATCGGTAGTGTACCGGGAGTGCTAAGGGACCATCGGGAGGGGTGTCTCGACCCAAAGGGCCTCATGGGCTGTGAGAGGAGTCATACCAGCCCCTGGTGGGCTGGCCGAAGCCTCCCCTACGAGCGCATGCGGCTGGGGTGCAGGAAAAGGCAAAAAGGGCCAAATTAGGAAGGAGTCCTAATAGGATTCCACCTCCCTTGTGGGAGGTGGATTCCTCCCTTCTTGCTTTGGCCGAAGCCCTGCTTGGAGTAGGGGTCAAGGCTGCCTCCTTGATACGTCTCCAACTTATCTATAATTTTTGATTGTTCCATGCTATTATATTATCTGTTTTGGATGTTTTATATACATTAATATGCTATTTTGTATTATTTTTGGGACTAACCTATTAACCTAGACCCTAGTGCCAGTTTCTATTTTTCCTTGTTTTCGAGAATTGCAGATAAGGAATATTAAATGGAGTCCAAACAGAATAAAATCTCCGGATTGATTTTTCTTGGACCAGAAGCAAACCAGGAGACTTGGAGATGAAGTCGGGAGAGCCATCATGGGGCCATAAGCCCTAGGGGCGCGCCTAGGGGGGGTAGGGTGCGCCCCACAGGCTTGTGGGCCCACGACAGCTCTCCTAACCCTATTTCTTGGCCTATAAATTACCAAATATTCCCAGTATACCAGAACAAGCCACGAAAACATTTTTTCGCCGCCAGAAGCCTTCGATCCCGAGAGATCCAATCTTGGAGCCTTTTCCGGTAATCTCCCGGAGGGGGATTCGATCACGGAGGGCATCTACATCAACTCCATTGCCCCTCCTATGATGCATCAATAGTTCACCATAGACCTTCGGGTTCATAGCTAGTAGCTAGATGGCTTATTCTATCTCTTTGCTCTTCAATACCATGTTCTTCATGATCTTCATGGAGATCTATCCGATGTAATACTCTTTTGCGGTATGTTTGTCGAGATCTGATGAATTGTGGGTTTATGTTCAGATTATCCATGAATATTATTTGAGTCTTTTCTGAATTCTTATATCCATGATTTCTTATCTTTGCAAGTCTCTTCAAGTTATTGGTTTGGTTTGGCCAACTAGATTGGTAATTCTTGCAATGGGAGAAGTGCTTAGTTTTGGGTTCAATCTTGCGGTGTCCTCACCCAGTGACAAAGTGGGGTAGCGAGGCACGTATTGTATTGTTGCCATAAAGTATAAAAAGATGGGGTTTTCATCATAATTCTTGAGTTTATCCCTGTACATCATGTCATCTTACCTAATGTGTTACTCCGTTCTTCATGAACTTAATAATCTAGATGCAGGCAGGAGTCGGTCGATGTGTGGAGTAATAGTAGTAGATGCAGAATCATTTCGGTCTACTTGAAACGAGCGTGATGCCTATATGCATAATCATTGCCTTGTATATCTTCATAATTATTCGCTTTTCTATCAATTGCTCGACAGTAATTTGTCCACCCACCGTAATACTTGCCATCATGAGAGAAGCCTCTAGTGAAACCTATGGCCCCCGGGTCTATTTTCCATCTTATACTTTTAGATCTAAAACCAAAAATACCACAAATACTTTGCTGCATTATTTTTACCTTTTGTTTTACTTTCCGTTCGAGCAATCTATCTCTATCAGATCTCATGCTTACATGTAACCGTGAAGGGATTGACAACCCCTTTATAGCGTTGCGTGCAAGAGTTTGGTTCTTTGTGTAGGTACACCTATTGGGGACTGTTGGGGAACGTTGCATGGGAAACAAAAAATTTCCTACGCACACACAAGATCTATCCATGGTGATGAGCATCTATGAGAGGGAGAGTGGGTCTACATACCCTTGTAGATAGCTAAGCGGGAAGCGTTAAGAAACACGGTTGGTGTAGTCGAACGTCTTCACGATCCAAATCGCCAAGCATCCTGCGATATCATCACGATCCATCCCGCGATCCAATCACGATATGTCCCGCGAACTCATCATGATCCGTCCAGCAATCTCATCACAATCCGTCTCGCGATCTTGATCACGGTCCTTCCGATCTAGCGCCGAACGGACGACACCTCCGCGTTCAGCACACGTACAGCTCGATGACGATCTCCGCCTTCTTGATCCAGCAAGAGGGAGCAGAGAGGTAGACGAGTTCTCCGGCAGCGCGACGGCGTTGCGGCTATGGTGGTGGAGCTATTCCGGTAGGGCTTCACCTAAGCACTACAGAAAACCGATCTAGAGGAGAAATTGCGTTCTAGAGGAGAGGTAGCACGTGGCTATTAGGGTTAGCCTTTTCCTCTAAATCCTCTAGTATATATAGGAGGGAGGGAGGGGAGGAGGCAGCCTCAAATCCTCAAGGTTTGGTCGAAATTGGAGGTGGAGGAGTCCTACACCAATCCTATTAGGAGTAAGATTCCTCCTTTCCACTTGGAAACTCTTTCCACCTCTCCACCTTTGGATTTTTTCCTTCTCAAACCACTCCAGCTGCATGGGCCCTTAGAGGAGGCTTCAGACAGACCACCAGGGGATGGTTTACCTCCTCCCACAGCCCATGTAGCCTCTTGGGTCGAAATACCTGTCCCGATGGTCCCTCGGTACACTACCGGCACTCCCGGTACACTACCGATGAGCCCGAAACTTTTCCGGCGACCAAAACAGGACTTCCTATATATCAATATTTACCTCCGGACCATTCCGGAGATCCTCGTGACCTCCGGGATCTTATATGGGACTCACAACCTTCGGTCACCACCATACATAACTCTATACTACCGAAACGTCACCGAACCTTAAGTGTGCAGACCCTGCTGGTTCAAGAACTATGTAGACATGACCGAGACACCTCTATGGTGAATAACCAATAGCGGGACCTGGATGCCCATACTAGTTCCTACATATTCTACGAAGATCTTTATCGGTCGAACCTCTGTGTCAAGGATTTAGTTAATCCCGTATGATGTTCCCTTTGTTCTTCGGTATGTTACTTGCCCAAGATTCAATCGTTGGTATCTCCATACCTAGTTCAACCTTGTTACTGGCAAGTCTCTTTACTCGTTCCGTAATACAAGATACCGTGACTAACACTTAGTCACATTGCTTGCAAGGCTTATTTTGATGTTGTATTACCGAGTGGGCCCTGAGATACCTCTCCGTCACACGGAGTAACAAATCTCAGTCTTGATCCATGCCAACCCAACACACACCCTCGGATAAACATGTAGAGCACCTTTATAGTCACCCAGTTACGTTGCGACATTTGAAACACACAAGGTACTCTTCTGGTGTCAGTGAGTTGCATGATCTCATGGTCATAGGAACAAATACTTGACATGCAAAAAACAGTAGCAATAAACTGACACGATCATATGCTACGTTTGTAGTTTGGGTCTTGTCCATGACATCATTCTCCTAATGACGTGATCCCGTTATGAAATGACATCTCATGTCCATGACTAGGAAACCATAGCCATCTTTGATCAACGAGCTAGTCTATTAGAGGCATACTAGGGACATGGTGTTGTCTATGTGTCCACACATGTATCTGAGTTTCCGATCAACACAATTATAGCATGGATAATAAACAATTATGATGAACAAGGAAATATGATAATAACCAATTTATTATTGCCTCTAGGGCATATTTCCAACAGTCTCCCACTTGCACTAGAGTCAATAATCTAGTTCACATCACCATGTGATTCGCATTTTTACGAATCTAACACCTAGTGAGTTCTAGGGTTCGATCATGATGTGCATGTGAGAGAGATCTTTTAGTCAACGGGTCTGCGACATTCAGATCCATGTGTACTTTGCAAATCTCTATGTCAAACTGTAAATACTGCTACCACACTACACTTTGAGCTATTCCAAATGGCTGCTCCACTATACGTATCTGGATTGCTACTAAGAGTCATCCGTGTTGGTGTTAAAGCTTTCATTGACGTAACTCTTTACGACGAACTCTTTATCACCTCCATAATCAAGAAACATTTCCTTAGCCTTTTAGTTACTAAGGATGATCTTGACCGCTGTCTAGTGATCCACTCCTGGATCACTCTTGTACCCTTTGACGGACTCATGGCAAGGCACACACAGGCGCGGTACACAACATGGCATACTATACAAAGCCTATGGCTAAGGCATAGGGGACGACATTCGTCCTTTCTCTTTCTTCTGTCGTGGTCGAGCTTTGAGTCACACTCAACTTCACACCTTACAAAGCAGGCGAGAACACTTCTCTCTAACTGATCCATTTTGAACTCTTTCAAAATCTTGTCAAGGTATGTACTCATTCAAAGTCTCATCAAGCATCTTGATCTATCTCTATAGATCTTGACGCTCAACAATTAGGTAGCTTTATCCAGGTCTTCCTTTGAAAAACTCCTTTCAAACAACCATTTATGCTTTCCAGAAAGTCTACATTATTTCCGATCAACAATATGTCAACCATGTATGCTTATCAGAAACTCTATAGTGCTCCCACTCACTTTATTGTAAATACAAGTTTCTCATAAACTTTGTATAGACTCAAAAACTTTGATCACCTCATCAAAGTGTATATTCCAACTCTGAGATGCTTGCTTCAGTCCATAGAAGGATCACTGAAGCTTGCTTACCTTTTAGCATCCTTAGGACTAACAAAACCTTATGGTTGTATCTCATACAACCTTTCCTTAAGGAAGGAAACGATGTTTTGACATCCATCTGCCAGGTTTCATAATTGAAAAATGCAGCAACTGCTAACTAATTCCTACAGACTTTAGCATCGCTACGAGTGAGAAAGTCTCATCGCAGTCAACTCCTTGAACTTGTCGTATATTTCTTTGCAACAAGTCGAGCTTTACAAATGGTGACATTTACCATCAACGTCTGTCTTCATTTTAAAGATCCATTTGTACTCAACGACCTGCCGTCCAATGAGAAAGTCTACCAAAGTCTATATTGGTTTTCATACATGGATCCTATCTCGGATTTCATGGCCTCTAACCATTTGTCGGAATCCGGGCCCATCACTGCTTCTCCACAACTCGTAGGTTCATCGTTGTCCAACAACATGACCTCCGAGACAGGGTTGTCATACTGCTCAGGAGCAGTACACATCCTTGTCGACCTACGAGGTTCGATAGTAACTTGATCCGAAGCTTCATGATCATCATCATTAACTTCCTCTTCAACTAACATACGCTTCACAGAAACATCTTCATGCGCTACGCTACTCTCTGGTTTAACAAAGGTTCAACAACCTCATCAAGTTCTATCTTCCTCCCACTCAATTCTTTCGAGAGAAAATCTTTCTCGAGAAAGGACCCGTTTTAGCAACAAACACTTTATGCTCGGATCTAAGATAGAAGGTTTACCCAACTGTTCTTAGGGTATTCTATGAAGATGCATTTGTCCGCTTTGGTTTCGAGCTCATTAGGTGAAAACCTTTTTCACATAAGCATCGCAGCCCCAAACACTAAGAAATGACAGCTTAGGTTTCTATCAAGCCATAACTCATACCGTGTCATCTCAACGGATTTAGATGGTGCCCTATTTAAAGTGAATATAGATGTCTCTAATGCATAACCCCAAAACGATAGTGGCAAAACGATAAGAGACATCATAGTATGCACCATATCCAATAGAGCACCGACTATGACATTCGAACACACCATCACACCATGGTGTTCCAGGTGGCGTGAGTTGTGAAACAACTTTCACATTGTCTAAATTTTTATGCCAAACTTGTAACTCAAATATTCACCTCCACGATCATATCGCGGACATTTTATCTTCTTTTCACGATGATCTTAAACTTCACTCTGAATTTGCTTGAACTTTTTCAAACAATTCAAACTTGCGTTTCATTAAGTAAATATACACTATTATCTACTCAAATCATCAGTGAAGGTAAGAAAATAACGATATCCACCGCATGCTACAAGACTCATTGGATTGCATACATCAACATGTATCATTTCCAATAAATCACTTGCCCGCTCCATCAAACCGGAAAACGGGGTCCTTAGTCATCTTGCCCAAGAGGCATGGTTCGCATGTCTCAACCGATTCGAAATCGAATGAGTCCAAAGGTCCATCAACATGGAGTTTCTTCATGCGATTTATAGTAATATGACATTTAGCGGCAGTGCCACAAGTATGTGGTACTATCATTATTAACTTTGTATCCTTTGGCATCAATATTATGAACTTGTGTATTACTACGATCAAGATTCAACAAACCATTCTCACTGGGTGCATGACCATTGAAGGTATTATTCATGTAAACAGAATAACCATTATTCTCTAACTTAAATGAATAACCGTGTTGCAATAAACACGATCTAATCATGTTCATGCTTAACGCAAACACCAACAACATTTATGTTTGTTACTAATCCCGAAGGTAGAGAGAGCGTGCGATGTTGATCACATCAACCTTGGAAACATTTCTAACACACATCGTAACCTCACACTTAGCTAGTCTCCGTTTGTTCCGCAGCTTTTACTTCGAGTTACTAACATTTAGCAAACGAACCGGTATCCAATACCCAGGTGCTACTAGGAGTACTAGCAAGGTACACATCAATAACACGTATATCAAATATACTTCTATCGACGTTGCCAACCTTCTTATCTACCAAGTATCTAGGGTTGTTCCGCTTCAGTGACCGCTCTCCTCATAATGGGAGCACTTAGTCTCGGGTTTGGGCCCAACTTTGGGTTGCTTCACTGGAGCAGCAACTGACTTGCCGTCCATGAAGTTTTCCTCCTTGCCCTTGCCCTTCTCGAAACTAGTGGTTTTACTAACCATCAACACTTGATGCTCCTTCTTGATTTCTGCCTTTGCGGTGTCAAACATCACGAACAGCTCAGGTATCATTATTTCTATCCCTGGCATTTTATAATTCATCACCAAGTTCTAGTATCTTAGTGACAATGACTTGGAGAACTATATCAATCACTATCTTATCTGGAAGATCAACTCCCTCTCGATTCAAGCGATTGTAGCACCCCAGACAATCTGAGCACATGCTCAATGATTGAGCTATTCTCTTTCATTTTGCAGGCAAAGAATCTTATTGGAGATCTCATATCTCGCAACATGGGCACGAGCCTGAGATCCTAATTTCAGCTCTTGGAACATATCATATGTTCCGTGACGTTCAAAACGTTTCGGAGCCTCAATTCTAAGCCATAATGCATGACGCACTAAACTATCAAGTAGTCATCAGAACATGTCTGTCATATGTTCACAAGATCTACAAACGACGCTAGAGGGGTTGGCGCACCGAGCGGTGCACTAAGGACATAAGCCTTCTGTGCAGCAAATAGGACAATCCTCAGATCACAAACCAAGTCCGCAGCATTGCTACCATCATCTTTCAACTCTATTTCTCTAGGAACATATAAAAATTCAAGGGTGCTACAGCGTGAGCTAGTAATCTACAACACAGTTTGCAAAGACACTACTGACTATGTTCATGATAATGAGTTCAATTAATCATATTACTTAAGAACTCCCACTCAAATTGACATCCCTCCGGTCATTCGAGTGATACATGATCCAAATTCACCAACTCAAGTCCAATCATCACGTGAGTTGAGGTGGTTTAAATGGTGAACATCATCATGTTGATCATATCTACTATATGACTCATGTTCGACCTTTCAGTCTCTTGTGTTCTGAGGCCATGTCTGTACATGCTAGGCTCGTCAAGTTTAACCCGAGTGTTTTGCATGTGCAACACTAGCTTGCACCTGTTGTATGTGAATGTAGAGTCTATCACACCCGATCATCACGTGGTGTCTCGACACGTCGAACTTTTGCAAAGAAGCACTCTCGGGGAGAACACAATTTATCTTGAAATTAAGCGAGGGATCACCTTATAATGCTACCGTCGTCCTAAGAAAAACAAGGTGCATAGAAGGATTAACATCACATGCAAATCATAAGTGACATGATATGGCCATGAACTTGTGCTTTTGATCTCCATCTTGAAAGCATTGGCATGACCTCCATCGTCACCGGCATGACACCATGATCTCCATCATCTTGATCTCTATCAACGTGTCGTCATCAGGGTTGTCGCGCCCACCATGCTTCTACTATTATTGCTACCGTTTAGCGATAAAGTAAAGCATTACATAGCGCTTAATGATTGACATGCAGGTCATACAATAATTAAAGACAACCCTATGGCTCCTGCCGGTTGCCGTACTCATCGACATGCAAGTCGTGATATTCTAGACAACACATGATCATCTCATACATCACATATATCTCATCATGTAATTGGCCATATCATATCACAACATACCCTGCAAAAACAAGTTAGACGTCCTCTAATTGTTGTTGCATGTTTTATGTTGCTACTACGGGTATCTAGCAAGAACAATTCTCACCTACGCATAAACCACAACGGTGATACATAAGTTGCTTTTCAACCTTCTCAAAGACCGCCTTAGTCGAATCTGATACAACTAAAGTAGGAGAAACAGACACCCGCCAGCCATCTTTGTGCAACGAGGTTACATGTCAGTCGAAGGAACCGGTCTCTCGTAAGCGTACGAGTAAGGTTGGTCCGGGCCGCTTCATCCCACAATACCGCTGAACCAAAACACGACCAAGGGAGGAAGCAATCTAAGCATCAACGCCCACAAACTCTTTGTGTTCTACACGAGATCTCATCTACACATAGACCTAGCTCATGATGCCACTGTTGGGGAATGTTGCATGGAAAACAAAAAATTTCCTACGCACTCACAAGATCTATCCATGGTGATGAGCATCTATGAGAGGGAGAGTGGATCTACATACCCTTGTAGATCGCTTAGCGGGAAGCGTTAAGAAACGCGGTTGGTGTAGTCGAACGTCTTCGCGATCCAAATCGCCGAGCATCTCGTGATCTCATCATGACCCGTCCCGCAATCCAATCATGATACGTCCCGCGAACTCATCAAGATCTGTCCCGCGATCTCATCACAATCCATCTCGCGATCTTGATCACGGTCCTTCCGATCTAGCGCCGAACGAACGACACCTCCGCGTTTAGCACACATACAGCTCGATGACGATCTCCGCCTTCTTGATCTAGCAAGAGGGAGCGGAGAGGTAGAAGAGTTCTCCGGCAGTGCGACGGCATTCCGGCTATGGTGGTGGAGCTATTCCGGCAGGGCTTCACCTAAGCACTACAGAAAACCGATCTAGAGGAGAAACTGCGATCTAGAGGAGAGGTAGCACGTGGCTATTAGGGTTAGCTTTTTCCTCTAAATCCTCTAGTATATATAGGAGGGAGGGTGGGTACGAGGCATCCTCAAACCCTCAAGGTTTAGTCGAAATTGGAGGTGGAGGAGTCCTACTCCAATCCTATTAGGAGTAAGATTCCTCCTTTCCACTTGGAAACTCTTTCCACCTCTCCACCTTTGGATTTTTTCCTTCTCAAACCACTCCAACCACATGGGCCCTTAGAGGAGGCTTCAGACATCACACCAGGGGCTGGTTTACCTCCTCCCACAGCCCATGTAGCCTCTTGGGTCGAAATACCTCTCCCGATGGTCCCCCGGTACACTACCGGCACTCCCGGTACACTACCGATGAGCCCGAAACTTTTCCGGCGACCAAAACAGGACTTCCTATATATCAATATTTACCTCCGGACCATTCCGGAGCTCCTCGTGACCTCCTGGATCTTATCCGGGACTCCGAATAACCTTTGGTCACCACCATACATAACTCTATACTACCGAAACGTCACCGAACCTTAAGTGTGTAGACCCTACGGGTTCGAGAACTATGTAGACATGACCGAGACACCACTATGGTCAATAACCAATAGCGGGACATGGATGCACATATTGGTTCCTATATATTCTATGAACATCTTTATCGGTCGAACCTCTATGTCAAGGATTCAGTTAATGCCCTATGATGTTCCCTTTGTTCTTCGGTATGTTACTTGCCCGAGATTCGATCATTGGTATCTCCATCCTAGTTCAACCTCGTTACCGGCAAGTCTCTTTACTCGTTCCGTAATACAAGATTCCATGACTAACACTTAGTCACATTGCTTGCAAGGCTTATTGTGATGTTGTATTACCGAGTGGGCCCTGAGATACCTCTCCGTCACACGGAGTAACAAATCCCAGTCTTGATCCATGCCAACCCAACAGACACCCTCGGATAAACCTGTAGAGCACCTTTATAGTCACCCAGTTACGTTGTGATATTTGATACACACAAGGTACTCCTCCGGTGTCAGTGAGATGCATGATCTCATGGTCATAGGAACAAATACTTGACATGCAGAAAACAGTAGCAATAAACATCATTCTCCTAATGACGTGATCCCATTATCAAATGACATCTCATGTCCATGACTAGGAAACTATAGCCATCTTTGATCAACGAGCTAGTCTATTAGAGGCATACTAGGGACATGGTGTTTTCTATGTATCCACACATGTATCTGAGTTTCCGATCAACACAAATATAGCATGGATAATAAACAATTATGATGAACAAGGAAATATGATAATTACCAATTTATTATTGCCTCTAGGGCATATTTCCAACAGTCTCCCACTTGCACTAGAGTCAATATTCTAGTTCACATCACCATGTGATTCGCATTGTTATGAATCTAACACCCAATGAGTTCTGGGGATCGATCATGCTTTGCATGTGAGAGAGGTCTTTTAGTCAACGGGTCTGCAACATTCAGATCCGTGTGTACTTTGCAAATCTCTATGTCAAACTGTAAATACTGCTACCACACTCCACTTGGAGCTATTCCAAATGGCTGATCCACTATACGTATACGGATTGCTACTAAGAGTCATCCGGATTGGTGTTAAAACTTGCATCGACGTAACTCTTTATGATGAACTCTTTATCACCTCCATAATCGAGAAACATTTCCTTAGTCTTTTAGTTACTAAGGATGATCTTGACCGTTGTCTAGTGATCCACTCCTAGATCACTCTTGTACCCCTTGACGGACTCATGGCAAGGCACACACAGGTGCGATACACATCATGGCATACTATACAGAGCCTATGGCTAAGGCATATGGGACAACATTCGTCCTTTCTCTTTCTTATGCCGTGGTTGAGATTTCAGTCATACTAAACTTCACACCTTACAAAGCAGGCGAGAACATTTCTCTCTAACTGATCCGTTTTGAACTCTTTCAAAATCTTGTCAAGGTATGTACTCATTCAAAGTCTCATCAAGCATCTTGATCTATCTCTATAGATCCTGATGCTCAACAATTAGGTAACTTTATCCAGGTCTTCCTTTGAAAAACTCCTTTCAATCAACCATTTATGCATTCCAGAAATTCTACATCATTTCCGATCAACAATATGTCAACCACATATGCTTATCAGAAACTCTATAGTGCTCCCACTCACTTTATTGTAAATACAAGTTTCTCATAAACTTTGTATAGACTCAAAAACTTAGATCACCTCATCAAAGTGCATATTCCAACTCCGAGATGCTTGCTTCAGTCCATAGAAGGATCACTGAAGCTTGCTTACCTTTTAGCATCCTTAGGACTGACAAAACCTTCTAGTTGTATCTCATATAACCTTTCCTTAAGGAAGGAAACAATGTTTTGACATCCATCTGCCAGATTTCATAATTGAAAATGCAGCAACTGCTAACTAATTCCAACAAACTTTAGCATCGCTACGAGTGAGAAAGTCTCATCGCAGTTAACTCCTTGAACTTGTCGTAAATTTCTTTGCAACAAGTCGAGCTTTACAAATGGTGACATTTACCATTAGCGTCTGTCTTCATTTTAAAGATCCATTTGTACTCAACGACCTGCCGTCCAACGAGCAAGTCTACCAAAGTCTATACTTCGTTTTCATACATGGATCCTATCTCGGATTTCATGGCCTCTAACCATTTGTCGGAATCTGGGCCCATCACCGCTTCTCCACAACTCGTAGGTTCATCATTATCCAACAACATGACCTCCAAGACAGGGTTGTCGTACCGCTCAGGAGCAGTACACATCCTTGTCGACCTACGAGGTTCGATAGTAAATTGATCTGAAGCTTCATGATCATCATTATTATCTTCTTCTTCAACTAACGTAGGCTTCACAGAAACATCTTCCTGCGTTGCGCTACTCTCTGGTTGAACAAAGGTTTAACAACCTCATCAAGTTCTATCTTCCTCCCACTCAATTCTTTCGAGAGAAACTCTTTCTCGAGAAAGGACCCATTTTAGCAACAAACACTTTATGCTCGGATCTGAGATAGAAGGTTTACCCAACTGTTCTTAGGGTATTCTATGAAGATGCATTTGTCCGCTTTGGGTTCGAGCTCATTAGGTGAAAAACTTTTTCACATAAGCATCGCAGCCCCAAACACTAAGAAATGACAGCTTAGGTTTCTATCAAACCATAATTCATACCGTCTCATCTCAACGAATTTAGATGGTGCCCTATTTAAAGTGAATGTAGTTGTCTCTAATGCATAACCCCAAAACGATAGTGGCAAAACGGTAAGAGACATCATAGTATGCACCATATCCAATAGAGCACCGACTATGACGTTCGAACACACCATCACACCATGGTTTTCCAGGTGGCGTGAGTTGTGAAACAACTTTCATATTGTCTAAATTTGTATGCCAAACTCGTAACTCAGATATTCACCTCCATGATCATATCGCGGACATTTTATCTTCTTTTCACGATGATCTTAAACTTCACTCTGAATTTGCTTGAACTTTTTCAAACGATTCAAACTTGCGTTTCATTAAGTAAATATACACTATTATCTACTCAAATCATCAGTGAAGGTAACAAAATAACGATATCCACCGCATGCTACAAGACTCATTGGATTGCATACATCAACATGTATCATTTCCAATAAATCACTTGCCCGCTCCATCAAACTGGAAAACGGGGTCCTTAGTCATCTTGCCCTAGAGGCATGGTTCGCATGTCTCAACCGATTCGAAATCGAATGAGTCCAACGGTCCATCAACATGGAGTTTCTTCATGCGATTTATACTAATATGACATTTAGCGGCAGTGCCACAAGTATGTGGTACTATCATTATTAACTTTGTATCCTTTGGCATCAATGTTATGAACATGTGTATTACTACGATCAAGATTCAACAAACCATTCTCACGGGGTGCATGACCATTGAAGGTATTATTCACGTAAACAGAATAACCCTTATTCTCTAACTTAAATGAATAACCGTGTTGCAATAAACACGATCTAATCATGTTCATGCTTAACGCAAACACCAACAACATTTAGGTTCGTCACTAATCCCGAAGGTAGAGAGAGCATGCGATGTTGATCACATCAACCTTGGAAACATTTCCAACACACATCGTCACCTCACACTTAGCTAGTCTCCATTTATTCCGTAGCTTTTACTTCGAGTTACCAACACTTAGCAACCGAACCGGTATCCAATACCCAGGTGCTACTAGGAGTACTAGCAAGGTACACATCAATAACACGTATATCAAATATACTTCTGTCAATGTTGCAAACCTTCTTATCTACCAAGTATCTAGGGTTGTTCCGCTTCTGCGACCGCTCTCCTCATAATATAAGCACTTAGTCTTGGGTTTGGGCCCAACTTTGGGTTGCTTCACTGGAGCAGCAACTGACTTGCCGTCCATGAAGGTTTCCTCCTTTCCCTTGCCCTTCTCGAAACTAGTGGTTTTACTAACCATCAACACTTGATGCTCCTTCTTGATTTCTACCTTTGCGGTATCAAACATCACGAACAGCTCAGGGATCATTATTTCTATCCCTAGCATTTTATAGTTCATCACCAAGTTCTAGTAGCTTAGTGACAGTGACTTGGAGAACTATATCAATCACTATCTTATCTGGAAGATCAACTCCCACTCGATTCAAGCGATTGTAGCACCCAGACAATCTGAGCACATGCTCACCGATTGAGCTATTCTTTTTCATTTTGTAGGCAAAGAATCTTGTTGGAGATCTCATATCTCGCAACACGGGTACGAGCCTGAGATCCTAATTTCAGCTCTTGGAACATCTCATATGTTTCGTGACGTTCAAATCGTTTCAGAGCCTCAATTCTAAGCCATAATGCATGACGCACTAAACTATCAAGTAGTCATCAAAACGTGTCTGTCATATGTTCACAAGATCTACAGATGACGCTAGAGGGGTTGGCGCACCGAGCGGTGCATTAAGGACATAAGCCTTCTGTGCAGCAATGAGGACAATCCTCATATCACGGACCAAGTCCGGAACATTGCTACCATCATCTTTCAACTCTATTTCTCTAGGAACATATAAAATTCAAGGGACCTACAGCGTGAGCTAGTAATCAACAACACAGTTTGCAAAGACACTACTGACTATGTTCATGATAATGAGTTCAATTAATTATATTACATAAGAACTCCCACTCAAATTGACATCCCTCTGGTCATTTGAGTGATACATGACCCAAATTCACCAACTCAAGTCCGATCATCACGTGAGTTGAGGTGGTTTCAATGGTGAACAACATCATGTTGATCATATCTACTATATGACTCATGTTTGACCTGTGGGTGTCTTGTGTTCCGACCTCCATGTCTGTACATGCTAGGCTCGTCAAGTTTAACCCGAGTGTTCTGCATGTGCAACACTGGCTTGCACCCGTTGTATGTGAACGTAGAGTCTATCACACCCGATCATCACGTGGTGTCTCGACACATTGAACTTTCGCAACGATGCACACTCAGGGAGAGCACAATTTATCTTGAAATTAAGTGAGGGATCACCTTATAATGCTACTGTCTTCCTAAGCAAAACAAGGTGCATAAAAGGATTACCATCACATGCAAATCATAAGTGACATGATATGGCCATGAACTTGTGCTTTTGATCTCCATCTTGAAAGCACTGGCATGATCTCCATCGTCACCGACATGACACCATGATCTCCAGCATCTTGATCTCTATCAACGTGTCATCATCGGGGTTGTCGCGCCCATCATGCTTCTACTATTATTGCTACCATTTAGCGATAAAGTAAAGCATTACATAGCGCTTAATGATTGACACGCAGGTCATACAATAATTAAAGACAACCCTATGGCTCATGTCAGTTGTCGTACTCATTTACATGCAAGTCGTGATATTCTATACAACACATGATCATCTCATACATCACATATATCTCATCATGTAATTGGCCATATCATATCACAACATACCCTGCAAAAACAAGTTAGACGTCCTCTAATTGTGGTTGCATGTTTTACGTGGCTGCTACGAGTATCTAGCAAGAACAATCCTCACCTACGCATAAACCACAACGGTGATACATAAGTTGCTTTTCAACCTTCTCAAGGACCACCTTATTCGAATCTGATCCAACTAAAGTAGGAGAAACAGACAGCCGCCAGCCATCTTTGTGCAACGAGGTTACACGTCTGTTGATGGAACTGTTCTCTCGTAAGCGTACGAGTAAGGTTGGTCCGGGCCGCTTCATCCCATAATACCACTGAACCAAAACACGACCAAGGGAGGAAGCAATCTAAGCATCAACGCCCACAAACTCTTTGTGTTCTACTCGAGATCTCATCTACACATAGACCTAGCTCATGATGCCACTGTTGGGGAACGTTGCATGGGAAACAAAAAAATTCCTATGCACATACAAGATCTATCCATGGTGATGAGCATCTATGAGAGGGAGAGTGGATCTACAATCCCTTGTAGATTGCTAAGCGGGAAGCGTTAAGAAACGCGGTTGGTGTAGTCGAACGTCTTCGCGATCCAAATCGCCGAGCATCCCGCGATCTCATCACGATCCGTCTCGCGATCGAATCACGATACTGTTGGAAATATGCCCTAGAGGCAATAATAAATTAGTTATTATCATATTTCCTTGTTCATGATAATCGTTTATTATCCATGCTATAATTGTATTGATCGGAGACTTAAATGCATGTGTGGATACATAGACAAAACCATGTCCCTAGTATGCCTCTAATGGACTAGCTCGTTGATCAAAGGATGGTTAAGGTTTCCTAGCCGTGGATATGAGATGTCATTTGATAACGGGATCACATCATTAGGAGAATGATGTGATGGATAAGACCCAAACTACAAACATAGCATATGATCGTCTCAGTTTATTGCTACTGTTTTCTGCATGTCAAGTATATGTTCCTATGACCATGAGATCATGCAACTCACGGACATCGAAGGAGTGCCTTGTGTGTATCAAACGTCGCAACGTAACTGGGTCACTATAAAGATGCTCTACAGGTTCTTTCCTTACCAACCAAAACAAGAGATAACAGCGCCGGGGGCAATAGAGGGAAAATTAGGCCGCGTCGGGGGTTTTAGAGGAAGGCAAGCGAAGAGGGGGGCATAATATCCAAGGCGCACGAGCTGAGGGGGGGTGTTAAAGTCAATTCTCCCCGTTTTGAAAAAGGACCATAATCCCAATAATGAAATTCCATCTGTTGTAATCCTGCTAAATCACATACATATGCTGAAACAACATATAGGTGCGTAGGTGGCCTTGATAATAAATGATGAGCAATTATGGTACCATGTGTGTGCAAAGTGTATGAACATATTTGAGCCCTACAAGTGATGGTTGATGGGCATTGGCGACCCCACGACCCCCCCCTCCAAAGTAAAACAAGTTTTTCGAGTGGGTTGCTGGAAGTTTGTTTATGTTTTCTATAGTGTTCTCTGGGAGAAGATAAGATGGGACGTTGAAGGCAAAAGAGAGGTGGTTATTGCTCAATCACATTGTGGTGTCGCCCCAAAACGAAAACCAAATCCATGTGTTGAAGGTCAACTAGATCGGGGGAGATTGGAGTCTCTAGGGCTGCTAGCTCTCAATCTCTGAATGTGGAACTCGGTTAGGGTGCCCCTTTGGTTATTGCTATTACTTGCTCTTAGACTTGTGTAGTGGTGTTATTGTAGTGGCAACACCAGGTGTGTAGGCGGTATCTCATATCTCATCGCTAGTACTTAGAACAACGTTAATGGGTGTGCGTCATAGGCTTATAGTGAAGGTTGTACACCGACTAGGTTCACAAGCCATTGTTTTTTGAAAGGTCTAGCTGCTTCTTTGGAGCACGACCTAGTTATATGTTAAGAGGGGTGTCGAGAGAAGTGCTTGGCTCATGGACTGTCAAGGACGCAACCACTTCCGAAACTCCCCAAATCTCGAGCTTCACAAGGTTCCCTGGATACCAATACCCAACCTCCAAAGAACTATGGTTCCTTTGAAGGGGGGGTGCCTCTCCTCTTGATTTTATTCAAGTGAGTGTGAATGAGAGGACATACCCATGGGAACTATTCATAGCCTAGGCTAGGTTCCTTTAGAAATGACCAAGGCTACACTATAGGGTGGTAGGTATGAGGTGTATTTAGGTAAGAGTTGGTCCATTAATCCATGGTGGACTAGGTGAGAGAGGGTCCATAGTCAATGGTGAGTCATCCTTCATCCTTCTCATCCCTACACCATTGCAGGCCTTTGGCTTCATGGACTATTCTAATCATGGGTTTCTTTACTTCTCGTTTCTTACTTTGACTTGTCTTTTATACTCCCCCTCCTTTGACTTGTTGACCCTGACTAATTGCTTTGACTATTGTTGACTTCACTTGATGTTGATTGTTTGCCAAGTGGATGCCATGTAAGACTAGGTGGGACCCCAGTAGTATTTAACTATTCCTACAACACGTGGTAGCCCTAGCTTTATCTTGGTAATATTGCATGCTAGAATTGCCTTTCCATATATGTTGTTCCACATGGTTGTAATTCAGAGAACCTGCATTTTCTCGTAATGCCCTCAAATCAACCAATTGATTACATTTTGTCCTACCTCAATTCCAAAATATAATGTAGTTTGATTGTTCAAATTCATGCTTTGATGGTATGAAGTTTATGTTACAAAAAAAGACATCACTAGATTAGTATTCAGATGCTCTTTACTATAATTATGATTTTGTGATCATTTAATAAATATTGTTTGAGAAATTTACGGTCAAAGCATGAATTTGAATAGTCAAACTATGCCTTGCATTTTGGTAAAACGGGAGTAACAGCATGTTCACCCTCCCTAGTCAGCATCCTTGATCCTTCGTATAGTTTAGTCGTAGTACCAATAGAAGGGCACCACTATGTAAAGTCTAAAGGTCGATAAGGCCAATAAACCCAACAAAGCAAAACCAATTGTTGATTTTTTTTGGTAAAAAAAGCAAGAAAAACTTTTGAGCAGTAGGTTTCACAATCAAAAGAACACACTATCTAACATCGACATATATTCCAAAATAACTTGATCATACTTCATTCGAGGCCAAGAAAGTTAAATATAGGATTCAAGATAAAGAACAGGGAATGTCATGGTTCTATGTAAGACTAACGTAACAAGAGCATATGTAAAGTAAAATGATAGATCTATGCAAAAATAGGATTGAGATTTTAAAGATGCTCCTATAGCATATCTCGTAGCAAAACATGGGGTGCAAGTAAGAACATACTATGATGTCAAATTTTCTCATATATAAGAAATTGGGAATCATATATCAAAATCAACAGTGGGATTTTATCTGTTAATGGACCATGCGAAGGGGAAGGGGAAGTCGGAAAGACATCGATAGACCCCTCGGTCCCGACCTCTCACGACGCCGAAGAGGCGACTGTGGCGGCCATTAATGGCGCACGGTCTCCTAGCCCCCGAGGCCGCTCCTCCCACACACCCCATTCAATCCCCCCACTCCTTCCGCTCCACCCACCTCACCACGAGCTGATGCGCCCCTCCGGAGACAACATCGCGAGACGAGATGCAGGAGAGATCACGTCGCAGATTCCGGGCGAGAAGAGCGCATCCGATGGCGCCGGTTGCGCCGCCGCTCGCCAGAGAGCAGCATGCGCCGATTCCGGTGAACCAGCTACCGATGATCGAAGCGAACATGCCGGAGGCAAGGGCGGAGATCCTCTGGGTGGTGCGCGGGTGCTTCCCCGATTGCTCAAGGTGTCCCGAGCTTTGCGGCAAATCATCCGCGAGACAACGTATACGGAGAGCGTGCGTTTCATCGGAGACGATGGAGGGATGGACTATGACATGCTGTTTTGGGCAATTCAGGAGGCGGAATCGCCAGATCTAATCCAAGCTGCAAGGTGGGCGTGGTACAAGACGGAGAATCTATCCAGGCTCCACATCCGGCCACAATCAGTGGCGGGGATTGCGAGCATGCCGCCAGCGTTCCTGCCGCCGGGGACCAACTTCTCGCCTTACCTGTGAGCGTTGCGGTCCCCGGCCTAAAAGGAGTAGTGGGTGGATCTGCTGCCATGGCCGGGAAATTGAAGGAGGGCGCCTCTCAACAAGGTAATTCGGTTCCCTGCCTCTGGTCACAATTTTCAGATGCAAAACTTTGTTGATCCTGGCTTTGAGCCTGTGTTTTCTGGCCTTGTGGCCGAGTTCTCTACTAGTGACAAGGATCCTGGGGTTCTATCCGATAGGAATGGTGTTGGGAGTAGTTCTTCTAGTGCAGTTGCTGGAGATGGATTTGTCTCCGCTCCGACGAAGACCACGGCCGACGATGGCCTCGTTTGTGCAAGGGCGGATAGTGTTGTTTTAAAACCAGGAGTGATAGTGTTGGAAATATGCCCTAGAGGCAATAAATAAAGTGTTTATTATTATATTTCCTTGTTCATGATAATCGTTTATTATCCATGCTATAATTTTATTGATTGGAAACACATTACATGTGTGGGTAAATAGACAACACATTGTCCCTAGTACGCCTCTAATGGACTAGCTCGTTGATCAAAGGATGGTTAAGGTTTCCTAGCCATGGACATGAGATGTCATTTGATAACGGGATCACATCATTAGGAGAATGATGTGATGGATAATACCCAAACTACAAACATAGCATATGATCGTGTCAGTTTATTGCTACTGTTTTCTGCATGTCAAGTATATGTTCCTATGACCATGAGATCATGCAACTCACGGATATCGGAGGAGTGCCTTGTGTGTATCAAACGTCGCAACGTAACTGGGTGACTATAAAGGTGCTCTACAGGTATCTCCGATGGTGTCTGTTGAGTTGGCATGGATCGAGACTGGGATTTGTTACTCCGTGTGACGGAGAGGTATCTCAGGGCCCACACGGTAATACAACATCACAACAAGCCTTGCAAGCAATTTGGCTAAGTGTTAGTCACGGGATCTTGTATTACGGAATGAGTAAAGAGACTGGCCAGTAACGAGGTTGAACTAGGTATGGAGATACCGACGATCGAATCTCGGGCAAGTAACATACCGAAGAACAAAGGGAACGTTATACGGGATTAACTGAATCCTTGACATAGAGGTTCGACCGATAAAGATCTTCGTAGAATATGTAGGAACCAATGTGGACGTCCAGGTCCCGCCATTGGTTATTGACCATAGAGGTGTCTCGTTCATGTCTACATAGTTCTTGAACCCGCAGGGTCTGCACACTTAAGGTTTGGTGACGTTTCGGTAGTGTAGAGTTATGTATGGTGGTGACCGAAGGTTGTTCAGAGTCCCAGATGAGATCCCGGACGTCACGAGGAGCTCCGGAATGGTCCGGAGGTAAAGATTCATATATAGGAAGTCCCAGTTTGGTCGCCAGAAAAGTTTCGGGCTCATCGGTAGTGTACCGGGAGTGCCGGTACTGTACCAGGGGACCTCCGGGAGGGGTATTTCGACCCCAAGAGGTCCATCAGCTGTGGGAGAATAATAACCAGCCCTTAGTGGGCTGGAAAAACAGCCACACCAAGGCCCATGGCGCAGAAGGCAAAAGTCCTACAGGAAAAGGTGGAAAAAAGGCTAAAAAGGAAGAGTCCTACTACTACTAGGAGTGGAGGAGGAGTAGCACTCCTCCCCCTCTAGTTTGGCCGACTCCTATTGGAGTTTTTCCTTGCGTCAGCCCTCCTCTCTCTACCTCCTTTATATACTGGTGGATTGGGTGCTGTTTGGACACAGTTTACGGCCACGTGCTACCCGTTTCATCGGTGCTCCTCTAGATCGGTTTTCTGCAGCGCTTAGGCGAAGCCCTGCCGGAATTGCTCCACCACCATCACCGGAGCGCTGTCACGCTGCCGGTGAACTCTCTCTCCTCTCCACCTCCTCTTGCTAGATCAAGATGGTGGATATCGTCATCAAGCTGCATGTGTGCTGAACGCGTAGGTGCCGTCCGTTCAGCGCTAGATCGGAAGGACCATGATCGAGATCGCGAGACGGTTCGTCATGTGATGACGGAACGAATCGTGATGAGTTCGCGGGACAGATCGTGATCAAGATCGTGAGACGGATCGTGATGAGATCGCGGGACGGATCATGATGTGTTCGCGGTACGGATCGTGATTGGATCACGGGATGGATCGTGATGAGATCGCGGGACGCTTGGCGATTTGGATCGCGAAGATGTTTGACTACACCAACCGCGTTTCTTAACGCTTCCCGCTTAGCGATCTATAAGGGTACGTAGATCAACTCTCCCTCTCGTAGATGCTCATCACCATGGATAGGTTTGCGTGTGCGTAGGAAATTTTTTGTTTCCCATGCGACGTTCCCCAATAGATACGTCCCGCGAACTCATCACGATCCGTCCAGCGATCTCATCACAATCCGTCTCGCGATGTTGATCACGGTCCTTCCGATCTAGCGTCGAACGGACGGCACCTCCGCGTTCAGCACACGTACAGCTCGATGATGATCTCTGCCTTCTTGATCCAGCAAGAGGGAGCGGAGAGGTAGACGATTTCTCCGGCAGCACGACGGCTTTGCGGCTATGGTGGTGGAGCTATTCCGGCAGGGCTTCGCCTAAGCACTACAGAAAACCAATCTAGAGGAGACACTGCAATCTAGAGGAGAGGTAGCACGTGGCTATTAGAGTTAGCTTTTTCCTCTAAATCCTATAGTATATATAGGAGGGAGGGAGGGGAGGAGGCAGCCTCAAACCCTCAAGGTTTGGTCGAAATTGGAGGTGGAGGAGTCCTACTCCAATCCTATTAGGAGTAAGATTCCTCCTTTCCACTTGGAAACTCTTTCCACCTCTCCACCTTTGGATTTTTTCCTTCTCAAACCACTCCAGTCGCATGAGCCCTTAGAGGAGGCTTCAGCCAGCCCACCAGGGGCTGGTTTACCTCCTCCCACAGCCCATGTAGCCTCTTGGCTCGAAATACCTCTCCTGATGGTCCCCCAGTACACTACCGGCTCTCCCGATACACTACCGATGAGCCCGAAACTTTTACGGCGACCAAAACAGGACTTCCTATATATCAATATTTATCTCCGGGCCATTACGGAGCTCCTCGTGACCTCCGGGATCTTATCCGGGACTCCGAACAACCTTCGTTCAAAACCATAACTAACTCTATACTACCGAAACGTCACTGAACCAAAAGTGTGCAAACCCTACGGGTTCGAGAACTATGTAGACGTGACCGAGACACCTCTATGGTCAATAACCAATAGCGGGACTTGGATGCCCATATTGGTTCCTACATATTCTACAAAGATCTTTATCGGTCGAACCTCTATGCCAAGGATTCAATTAATCCCGTATGATGTTCCCTTTGTTCTTCGGTATGATACTTGCCCGAGATTCGATCGTTGGTATCTCCATCCTAGTTCAACCTCGATACTGGCAAGTCTCTTTACTCATTCTGTAATACAAGATCCCGTGACTAACACTTAGTCACATTGCTTGCAAGGCTTAATGTGATGTTGTATTACCGAGTGGGCCCTGAGATACCTCTCCGTCACACGGAGTAACAAATCCCAGTCTTGATCCATGCCAACCCAACAGACACCCTCGGATAAACCTGTAGAGCACCTTTATAGTCACCCAGTTACATTGCGACATTTGATACACACAAGGTACTCCTCCGGTGTTAGTGACTTGCATGATCGCATCGTCATAGGAACAAATACTTGACATGCAGAAAACAGTAGCAATAAACTGACACGATCATATGCTACGTTTGTAGTTTGGGTCTTGTCCATCACATCATTCTCATAATGACGTGATCCCATTATCAAATGACATCTCATGTCCATGACTAGGAAACCATAGCCATCTTTGATCAACGATCTAGTCTATTAGAGGCATACTAGGGACATGGTGTTGTATATGTATCCACACATGTATCTGAGTTTCCGATCAACACAATTATAGCATGGATAATAAACGATTATTATGAACAAGGAAATATGATAATAACCAATTTATTATTTCCTCTAGGGCATATTTCCAATAGGGACTTGCTTGTATCTCTTACTGGATTGATACCTTGGTTCTCAACAACTCAGGGAAATACTTATCTACTTTGCTGCATCACCCGTTCCTCTTCACGGAAACCAATGCATGCTCGAGAAGTAGCAAGAAGGATTTCTGGCGCTGTTGCCGAGGAGATCTACATCATGCCTACAAGGTACCCATCACAAACTCATCTCTTGCATTTACATTATTTGACATTTGCCTCTTGTTTTCCTCTCCCCCCACTTCTGAAACGATTTTCAAAAAATACCAAAAAGATTTGCCTTTTTATTCGCCCTTTTTCGTTCATCTTTTGGTTTGCTTTTTGCTTGCTTGTGTGCTTGATTGATTGCTTTGTCACGATGACTCAAGAGAATACCATGTTGTGTGACTTTTTCAATACTAATAATAATGATTTTATTAGTACTCCGATTGCTCCTGCCACTAGTGCAGAATCTTATGAAATTAATCCTGCTTTGCTCAATCTTGTTATGAACGAACAATTTTCCGGCCTTGCTAATGAAGATGTCACATACCATCTAAATACTTTCGTTGAGTTGTGTGATATGCAAAGGAAGAAAGATCTGGATAATGATATTGTTAAATTGAAGCTATTCCCGTTCTCACTACAAGATCGTGCTAAAACTTGGTTTTCATCTTTGCCTAAAAATAGTATTGATTCATGAATAAGTGTAAAGATGCTTTTATTTCCCAGTACTTTCCGCCCGCTAAAGTCATCTCCCTTAGGAACGATATAATGAACTTTAAGCAACTTGATCATGAGCATGTTGCACAATCTTGGGAAAGGATGAAACTTATGATTAGGAATTTCCCCGCGCATGGTTTGAGTTTATGGATGATTATACAAATTTTCTATGCTGGATTAAATTTTGCTTCTAGAATCTCTTAGATGCTGGGGAACATTGCATGGGAAACAAAAAATTTCCTACGCACACGAAGATCTATCCATGGTGATGAGCATCTACGAGAGGGAGAGTGGATCTACATACCCTTGTAGATCGCTAAGCGGGAAGCGTTAAGAAACGCGGTTGGTGTAGTCGAACGTCTTGGCGATCCAATTCGCCGTGCGTCCCGCGAACCAATCGTGATCCATCCCGCAATCCAATCACGATCCGTCCCGCGATATGATCACGATCCATCCCACGAACTTGATCACGATCCTTCCGATCTAGCACCGAACGGACGGCACCTCCGCGTTCAGCACACGTACAGCTTGATGACGATCTCCACCATCTTGATCCAGCAAGAAGGAGTGGAGAGGAAGAATAGTTCTTCGGCAGCCTGACGGTGCTCCGGCGATGGTGGTGGAGCAATTCCGGCAGGGCTTCGCCTAAGCACTACAGAATATCGATCTAGAGGAGAAACTATGCACTGGAGGAACGGGTAGAACGTGGCTGAAAATCACGTGCAAAAACCCTCAATACCACCAGTATATATAGGAGGAGAGGAGGAGAGGAGGCAGCTTGGCCTCCAAGCCTCCTAGGCTTCGGCCGAACTAGGAGAGGAGGAGTCCACCTCCTCCACTCGTAGTAGGATTAGGATTCATCCTTTTTTTCCTTTTTTGCCTTTTTCCACCTTTTTCCTTTTGGGTTTTCTTCTCCAGCCACATGGGCCTTGTGTGGGAGTTTCCACCAGCCCACTAAGGGCTGATATTCACACTCCCACAGCCCATGAAGCCTCTTGGGTCGAAATACCCCTCCCGGAGGTCTCCCGGTACACTACCGACACTCCCGGTACACTACCGATAAGCCCGGAACTTTTCCGGCGACCAAAACAGGACTTCCTATATATGAATCTTTACCTCCGGACCATTCCGGAGCTCCTCGTGACGTCCGGGATCTCATCCGGGACTCCGAACAAACTTCGGTCACCACCATACATAACTCTATACTACCGAAACGTCACCAAACCTTAAGTGTGCAGACCCTGCGGGTTCGAGAACTATGTAGACATGACCGAGACACCTCTACGGTCAATAACCAATGGCGGGACCTGGATGTCCACATTGGTTCCTACATATTCTACGAAGATCTTTTATCGGTCGAACCTCTATGTCAAGGATTCAGTTAATCCCGTATGATGTTCCCTTTGTTCTTCGGTATGTTACTTGCCCGAGATTCGATCGTCGGTATCTCCATACCTAGTTCAACCTCGTTACCTCAAGTCTCTTTACTCGTTTTGTAATACAAGATCCTATGACCAACACTTAGTCACATTGCTTGCAAGGCTTATTGTGATGTTGTATTACCGAGTGGGCCCTGAGATACCTCTCCGTCACACGGAGTAACAAATCCTAGTCTTGATCCATGCCAACTCAACAAACACCCTCGGAGACACCTGTAGAGCACCTTTATAGTCACCCAATTACGTTGCGACATTTGATACACACAAGGTACTCCTCCGATATCTGTGAGTTGCATGATCTCATGGTCATAGGAACATATACTTGACATGCAGAAAACAATAGC
The DNA here is from genome assembly GCA_022496015.1 of Hordeum marinum. Taxonomy (NCBI): domain Eukaryota; kingdom Viridiplantae; phylum Streptophyta; class Magnoliopsida; order Poales; family Poaceae; genus Hordeum; species Hordeum marinum. The sequence goes on along the minus strand of CM039673.1, from coordinate 540,628,423 downwards.
AATAAACTGACACGATCATAAGCTACGTTTTGTTGGGAAACGTCGCATGGGAAACAAAATTTTTCCTACGCTCACGCAGATCTATCCATGGTGATGAGCATCTACGAGAGGGAGAGTGGATCTACATACCCTTGTAGATCGCTATGCGGGAAGCGTTAAGACACGCCGTTGGTGTAGTCGAACATCTTCGCGATCCAAATCGCCAAGCGTCCCGCGATCTCATCACGATCCGTCCCGTGATCCAATCACGATCCGTCCCGTGAACTCATCACGATCTGTCCCGCGATCTCATCACGATCCGTCTCACGATCTTGATCACGATCTGTCCCGCGAACTCATCACGATCCGTTCCGCGATCTCATCACGAACCGTCTCGCGATCTCGATCACGGTCCTTCCGATCTAGCACCAAACGGACGGCACCTCCGCGTTCAGCACACGTGCAGCTTGATGACGATCCTCACCGTCTTGGTTCAGCAAGAGGAAGTGGAGAGGAGGAAGAGTTCACTGGCAGCGTGACAGCGCTCCGGCGATGGTGGTGGAGCAATTCCGGCAGGGCTTTGCCTAAGCACTGCAGAAAACCGATCTAGAGGAGAAACTATGCATTAGAGGAATGGGTAGCACGTGGCTGAAAATTCTGTGCCAAAACCCTAAAATCCTCCAGTATATATAGGAGGAGAGGAGGAGGAGTCTTGTCTGCCAAAAAGCCAGCGCTTGGGTCGACCAAAGTGGGGAGGAGAGGAGGACTCCTCCTCCAATCCTAGTAGGACTAGAATTCCTGCCTTTTTTGGCCTTTTTCCACCTTTTTCCCTTTGGGCTTTTTCTCCCAGCCGCATGGGCCTTGTGTGGGACTTCCACCAGCCCACAAAAGGCTGGTATTTACTCTCCCACAGCCCATGAAGCCTCTTGGGTCGAAATACCCCTCCCGGAGGTCTCCCGGTACACTACCGGCACTCCCGATACACTACCGATGAGCCCGAAACTTTTCCGGCGACCAAACTGGGACTTCCTATATATGAATCTTGACCTCCGGACCATTACGTAGCTCCTCATGACGTCCGGGATCTCATCTGGGACTCCGAACAAACTTCGGGCACCACCACACATAACTCTATACTACCGAAACGTCACCAAACCTTAAGTGTGCAGACCCTGCGGGTTCGAGAACTATGTAGACATGACCGAGACACCTCTATGGTCAATAACCAATGGCGGGACCTGGATGTCCACATTGGTTCCTACATATTCTACGAAGATCTTTATCGGCCGAACCTCTATGTCAAGGATTCAGTTAATCCCGTATGATGTTCCCTTTCTTCTTCGGTATGTTACTTGCCCGAGATTCGATCGACGGTATCTCCATACCTAGTTCAACCTCATTACCGGCAAGTCTCTTTACTCGTTCCATAATCCAAGATCCCGTGACTAACACTTAGTCACATTGCTTGCAAGGCTTATTGTGATGTTGCATTATCGAGTGGGCCCTGAGATACCTCTCCGTCACACGGAGTAACAAATCCCAGTCTTGATCCATGCCAACTCAACAGACACCCTCAGAGACACCTGTAGAGCACCTTTATAGTCACCCAGTTATGTTGCGACATTTGATACACACAAGGTACTCCTCTGATATCTGTGAGTTGCATGATCTCATGGTCATAGGAACATATACTTGACATGCAGAAAATAGTAGCAATAAACTGACACGATCATATGCTACGTTTGTCGTTTGGGTCTTGTCCATCACATCATTCTCCTAATGATGTGATCCCGTTATCAAATGACATCTCATGTCCATGGCTAGGAAACCTTAACCATCTTTGATCAACGAGCTAGTCCATTAGAGGCATACTAGGGATATGGTTTTGTCTATGTATCCACACATGCATCTAAGTCTCTGATCAATACAATTTATAGCATGGATAATAAACGATTATCATGAACAAGGAAATATGATAATAACTAATTTATTATTGCCTCTAGGGCATATTTCCAACAGTCTCCCACTTGCACTAGAGTCAATAATCTAGTTCACATCACCATGTGATTCGCATTGTTATGAATCTAACACCCAATTAGTTCTGGGGCTCGATCATGCTTTGCATGTGAGAGAGCTCTTATAGTCAACGGGTCTGCAAAATTCAGATCCGTGTGTACTTTGCAAATTACTATGTCAAACCGTAAACACTGCTACCACACTCCACTTGGTACTATTCCAAATGGCTGCTCCACTATACGTATCCAGACTGCTACTTCGAGTCATCCGGATTGGTGTTTAAAGCTTGCATTGACGTAACTCTTTACGACGAACTCTTTATCACCTCCATAATCGAGAAACATCTCCTTAGTTTTTTTAGTTACTAAGGACAATCTTGATCGTTGTCCAGTGCTCCATTCCAGGATCACTTTGAAACCTTCTGTCCATACTTATGGCAAGGCTGACATCGGGTCTTGTGCACATCATTTGCATAGATGATAGAGCCTATGGCTGAAGCATAGGTGGTGACACTCATCTTTTCTCTATCTTCTACAGTCACTGGGCATTGAGTCTTACTCAACTTTACACCTTACAAATCAGGCAAGAACACTTTCTCTGACTGATCCATTTTGAACTCTTTCAAAATCTTGTCAAGGTATGTACTCATTGAAAGTCTCATCAAGCATATTGATCTATCTCTATAGAACTCGATGCTCAACAATTAGGTAGCTTTATCCAGGTCTTCCTTTGAAAATCACTTTCCAAACAACTGTTTATGCTTTCCAGAAATTCTACATTATTTCCGATCAATATGTCATCCACATATACTTATAAGAAACTCTTATAGTGCTCCCACTCACTTTATTGCAAATACAAGTTTCTCGTAAACTTTGTATAGACTCAAAAACTTTGATCACCTCATCAAAGTGTATATTCCAACTCCAAGATGCTTGCTTCAGTTCATAGAAGAATCACTGAAGCTCGCACATCTTTTAGCATCCTTAGGACTGACAAAACCTTCTGGTTGTATCTCATACAACCTTTCCTTAAGCAAGGAAACGATGTTTTTGGCATCCATCTGCCAGATTTCATAATTGAAAAATGCAGCAACTGCTAACATAATTCCATTAGACTTTAGCATCGCTACGAGTGAGAAAGTCTCATCGCAGTCAACTCTTTTGAACTTGTCGTAAACTACTTTGCAACAAGTCGAGCTTTACAAATGGTAACATTTACCATCAGCGTCTGTCTTCATTTTAAAGATCCATTTGTACTTTAACGACCAGCCGTCCAACGAGCAAGTCCACCAAAGTCTATACTTGGTTTTCATACATGGATCCTTTCTCGGATTTCATGGCCTCTAACCATTTGTTGGTTTTCGGACCCATCATCGCTTCTCCATAGTTCGTAGGTTCATCGTTGTCCAACAACATGACCTTCAAGACAGGGTTGTCGTACCGCTCAGTAGCAGTACACGTCCTTGTCGACCTACGAAGTTCGATAGTAACTTGATCCGAAGCTTCATGATCATCATCATTAACTTCCTCTTCAACTGACGTAGGCTTCACAGAAACATCTTTCTGTGCTGCGCCACTCTTTGGTGAAGTAAAGGTTCAATAACCTCATCAAGTTCTATTTTCCTTGTAGGTCGATAGTAACTTGATCCGAAGCTTCATGATCATCATCATTAACTTCCTCTTCAACTGACGTAGGCTTCACAGAAACATCTTTCTGCGCTGCGCTACTTTCTGGTTGAAGCAGAGGTTCAAATAACCTCATCAAGTTCTATCCTCCTCCCACTCAATTCTTTCAAGAGAAACCCTTTCTCGAGAAAGGACCCAGTTTTAGCAACAAACATTTCATGCTTGGATCTGAGATAGAAGGTTCACCCAACTATTCTTAGGGTATTCTATTAAGATGCATTTGTCCGCTTTGGGTTCGAGCTGATTAGGCGAAAACATTTTCCACACAAGCGTCGCAGCCCCAAACATTAAGAAATGACAGCTTAGGTTTCTATCAAACCATAGTTCACATGGTGTCATCTCAACGGATTTAGATGGTGCCCTATTTAAACTGAATGTTGTTGTCTCTAATGCATAACCCCAAAATTATAGTAACAAAACGATAATAGACATCATAGCACGCACCATATCCAATAGAGCACGACTATGACGTTCGGACACACCATCACACTATGGTGTTCCAGGTGGCGTGAGTTGTGAAACAACTTTCACATTGTCTAAAGTTGTATGCCAAACTCGTAACTTAGATATTCACCTCTATGATCATATCGCAAACATATTTATCTTCTTGTCACGATGATCTTAAACTTCACTCTGAATTTGCTTGAACCTTTCAAATGATTCAGACTTGTGTTTCATTAAGTAAATATACACTATATCTACTCAAATCATCAGTGAAGGTAAGAAAACAACGATATCCACCACAGGCTACAAGACTCATTGGATTGCATACATCAACATGTATCATTTCCAATAAATCACTTGCCTGCTTCATCAAAACAGAAAACGGGGTCCTTAGTCATCTTGACCAAGAGGCATGGTTCACATGTCTCAACCGATTCGAAATCGAATGAGTCCAAAGATCCATCAGCATGGAGTTTCTTCATGCGTTTTATACCAATATGACATTTAGCGGCAGTGCCACAAGTATGTGGTACTATTATTATTAACTTTGTATCTTTTTGGCATCAATGTTATGAACATGTGTATTACTACGATCAAGTTTGAACAAACCATTCTTACTGGGTGCATGACCATTGAAATTATTCATGTAAATAGAATAACCATTATTCTCTAACTTAAATGAATAACCGTGTTGCAATGAACATGATCTAATCACGTTCATGCTCAACGCAAAAAACACCAAATAACATTTATTTTAGGTTCGTCACTAATCTCGAAGGTAGAGAGAGCGTGCGATGTTGATCACATCAACCTTGGAAACATTTCCAACACACATCATCACCTCACACTTAGCTAGTTCTCCGTTTATTTCGTAGCTTTTATTTCGAGTTACTAACATTTAGCAACCGAACCGGTATCCAATACCCAGGTGCTACTAGGAGTACTAGCAAGGTACACATCAATAACACGTATATCAAATATACTTCTGTTGACGTTTGCCAGCCTTCTTATCTACCAAGTATCTAGGGTTGTTCCGCTCCAGCGACCGCTCTCCTCATAATCGAAGCACTTAGTCTCGGGTTTTGAGTTCAACTTTGGGTTGCTTCACTGGAGCAGCAACTGACTTGCTATCCATGAAGTTTCCCTCCTTGCTCTTGCCCTTCTCGAAACTAGTGGTTTTAACTAACCATCAACACTTTGACGCTCCTTCTCGATTTCTACCTTCGCGGTGTCAAACATCGCAAATAGCTCAGGGATCATTATTTCTATCCCTGGCGTTTTATAGTTCATCACCAAGTTCTAGTAGCTTTAGTGACAGTGACTTGGAGAACTATATCAATCACTATCTTATCTGGAAGATCAACTCCCACTCGATTCAAGCGATTGTAGCACCCAGACAATCTGAGCACATGCTCAACGATTGAGCTATTCTCTTTCATCTTGCAGGCAAAGAATCTTGTTGGAGATCTCATATCTCACAACACGGGCACGAGCCTGAGATCCTAATTTCAGCTCTTAGAACATCTCATATGTTCCATGACGTTCAAAATATTTCAGAGCCTCAATTCTAAGCTGTAATGCATGACGCACTAAACTATCAAGTAGTTATCAAAACGTGTGTGTTAGATGTTCACAACATCTACAAACAACGCTAGAGGGGTTGGCGCACCGAGCGGTGCATTAAGGACATAAGCCTTCTGTGCAGCAATGAGGACAATCCTCAGATCACGGAGCCAGTCCGCAATATTGCTACCATCATCTTTCAACTCTATTTCTCTAGGAACATATAAAATTCAAGGGAGCTACAGTGTGAGCTAGCAATCTACAACATAATTTTGCAAAGACACTATTGACTACGTTCATGATAATGAGATCAATTAATCATATTACTTAAGAACTCCCACTCAAATTGACATCCCTCCGGTCATCCGAGTGATACATGATCCAAATTCACCAACTCAAGTCCGATCATCACGTGAGTTGAGGTGGCTGCAATGGTGAACATCATTATGTTGATCATATCTACTATATGACTCATGTTCGACCTTTAGGTCTCTTGTGATCTGAGGCCATGTCTGTACATGCTAGGCTCGTCAAGTTTAACTCAAGTGTTCTGCGTGTGCAACACTGGCTTGCACCCGTTGTATGTGAACATAGAGTCTATCACACCCGATCATCACGTGGTGTCTCAACACGACGAACTTTCGCAACGGTGCACACTCGGGGAGAACACAATTAATCTTGAAATTTAAGTGAGGGATCACCTTATAATGCTACCGTCATACTAAGCAAAACAAGGTGCATAAAAGGATTAACATCACATGCAATTCATAAGTGACATGATATGGCCATGAACTTGTGCTTTAGATCTCCATCTTGAAAGCACCGGCATGATCTCCATCGTCACCGGCACGACACCATGATCTCCATCATCTTGATCTCCATCTACGTGTCGCCATCGGGGTTGTCACGCCCTACATGCTTCTACTACTGCTGCTACCGTTTAGCGATAAAGTAAAGCATTACATAGTGCTTAATGATTGACACGCAGGTCATACAATAATTAAAGACAACCCTATGGCTCCTGCCGGTTGCCGTACTCATCGACATGCAAGTCGTGAAATTCTATACATCACATGATCATCTCATACATCACATATATCACATCATGTAATTGGCCATATCACATCACAACATACCCTACAAAAACAAGTTAGACGTCCTCTAATTGTTGTTGCATGTTTTATGTGGCTATTATGGGTTTCTAGCAAGAACGATTCTCACCTACGCATAAACCACAACGGTGATACATAAATTCCTTTTCAACCTTCTCAAGGACCACCTTTGTCGAATCTGATCCAACTAAAGTGAGAGAAACTGCCACCCGCAAGCCATCTAGGCGACAAGTTGCATCGAGGGAACCGGTCTCTCGTAAGCGTACGAGTAATGTTGGTCCGGGCCGCTTCATCTCACAATACCGCTGAACAAAAATCCGACCAAGGGAGGAAGCAATCTAAGCATCAACGCCCACAAACCTTTTGTGTTCTACTCGAGATCTCATCTACACATAGACCTAGCTCATGATGCCACTGTTGGGGAACGTCGCATGGGAAACAAAAACTTTCCTACGCACACGCAGATCTATCCATGGTGATGAGCATCTACGAGAGGGAGAGTGGATCTACATACCCTTGTAGATCGCTAAGCGGGAAGCGTTAAGAAACGCGGTTGGTGTAGTCGAACATCTTCGCGATCCAAATCGCCGAGTGTCCCGTGATCTCATCACGATCCGTCCCGCGATCCAATCACGATCCGTCCCGTGAACTCATCACGATCCGTCCCGCGATCTCATCACGAACGTCCCGTGGCCTTGATCGCGATCCTTCCGATCTAGTACCGAACGGAAGGCACCTCCGCGTTCAGCACACGTGCATCTTGATGACGATCTCCACCGTCTTGATCCAGCAAGAGGAGGGGAGAGGAGAGAGAGTTTACCGGCAGCGTGACGGCGCTCCGGTGATGGTGGTGGAGCAATTCCGGCAGGGCTTCGCCTAAGCACTGCAGAACTACGATCTAGAGGAGAAACTATGCACCGGTGGAACGGGTAGCACGTGGCCGGAAATTCTGTCTAAAACAGCCCCAATCCACTAGTATATAAAGGAGGAGAGGAGGGGGGGCGGGTGCGCCAAGGGGGAGGAATCCTACTCCTCCTCCAATCCTAGTTGGAGTAGGATTGCTCCCTATTGGCCCTTTTTTTCACTATTTCCTTTAGCACTTTTATCTCCTGCGTCATGGGCCTTCTTGTGGCTGTTTATCCAGCCCACTAAGGGCTGGTTATTACTCTCCACAGCCCATGGACCCTCTGGGGTCGAAATACCCCTCCCGGAGGTCTCCCGGTACACTACCGGCACTCCCAGTACACTACCGATAAGCCCGAAACTTTTCCGGCGACCAAACTGGGACTACCTATATATGAATCTTTACCTCCGGACCATTCCGGAGCTCCTCGTGACGTCCGGGATCTCATCCGGGACTCCGAACAACCTTCGGTCACCACCATACATAACTCTACACTACCGAAACGTCACCGAACCTTAAGTGTGCAGACCCTGCGGGTTCGAGAACTATGTAGACATGACCGAGACACCTCTATGGTCAATAACCAATGGCGGGACCTGGACGTCCACATTGGTTCCTTCATATTCTACGAAGATCTTTATCGGTCGAACCTCTATGTCAAGGATTCAGTTAATCCCGTATAACGTTCCCTTTGTTCTTCGGTATGTTCCTTGCCCGAGATTCGATCGTCGGTATCTCCATACCTAGTTCAACCTCGTTACCGGCAAGTCTCTTTACTCGTTCTGTAATGCAAGATCCCGTGGCTAACATATTAGTCACATTGCTTGCAAGGCTTTTTGTGATGTTGCATTACCGAGTGGGCCCCGAGATACCTCTCCGTCACACGGAGTAACAAATCCCAGTCTCGATCCATGCCAACTCAACAAACACCATCGGAGATACCTGTAGAGCACCTTTATAGTCACCCAGTTACATTGCGACGTTTGATACACACAAGGCACTCCTCCGATATCCGTGAGTTGCAGGATCTCATGGTCATAGGAACATATACATTGACATGCAGAAAACAGTAGCAATAAATTGACACGATCATATGCTACGTTTGTAGTTTGGGTCTTGTCCATCACATCATTCTCCCAATGATGTGATCCCGTTATCAAATGACATCTCATGTCCATGGCTAGGAAACCTTAACCATCCTTTGATCAACGTGCTAGTTCACTAGAGGCATACTAGGGACATTGTGTTGTCTATTTACCCACACATGCAATGTGTTTCTAATCACTACAACTATAGCATGGATAATAAACGATCATCATGAACAAGGAAATATAATAATAAACACTTTATATAGTGCCTCTAGGGCATATTTCCAACAGCCAACTCAACAGACACCCTCGGAGACACCTGTAGAGCACCTTTATAGTCACCCAGTTACGTCGCGACGTTTGATACACACAAGGTACTCCTCCGATATCTGTGAGTTGCATGATCTCATGGTCATAGGAACATATACTTGACATGCAGAAAATAGTAGCAATAAACTGACACGATCATATGCTATGTTTGTAGTTTGGGTCTTATCCATCACATCATTCTCCTAATGATGTGATCCCGTTATCAAATGACATCTCATGTCCATGGCTAGGAAACCTTAACCATCATTTGATCAACGAGCTAGTCCATTAGAGGCATACTAGGGACATGGTTTTGTCTATGTATCCACAAATGCATTTAAGTCTCCAATCAATACAATTATAGCATGGATAATAAACGATTATCATGAACAAGGAAATATGATAATAACTAATTTATTATTGCCTCTAGGGCATATTTCCAACAGTCTCCCACTTGCACTAGAGTCAATAATATAGTTCACATCACCATTTGATTCCCATTGTTATGAATCTAACACCCAATGAGTTCTGGGGCTCGATCATGCTTTGCATGTGAGAGAGCTCTTATAGTCAACGGGTCTGCGATATTCAGATCCGTGTGTACTTTGCAAATCTCTATGTCAAACCGTAAACACTGCTACCACACTCCACTTGGTACTATTTCCAAATGGCTGCTCCACTATACGTATCCAGATTGCTACTACTAGTCATCCGGATAGGTGTTAAAGCTTGCATCGACGTAACTCTTTATCACCTCCATAATCAACAGGTCTGCAACATTCAGATCCATGTGCATTTTGCAAATATTTATGTCTTTCACCAAGATGTAATCGCGGATGGAGTTGAAGCGTCGCTTTATGTGTATGGTCCTCTTTGAAACCTTGGTTCCTTGGCCAGAGCAATGGCACCAGTGTTGTCACAGAACATATTCATTGGACTCAGTGCACTGGGCACTACTCCAAGATCTGTCATGAACTGCTTCATCCAGACACCTTCCTTCACCGCCTCCGAGGTTGCGATGTATTCCGCTTCGCACGTAGAATCAGCTACCATGCTTTGCTTGGAACTGCACCAGCTTACCGCTCCCCCGTTAAGAATAAATACGTATCTGGTTTGCGACTTAGAGTCGTCCGGATCAGTGTCAAAGCTTGCATCGACGTAACCCTTTACGACGAGCTCTTATCACCTCCATAAACGAGAAACATTTCCTTAGTCCTTTTCAGGTAATTAAGGATATTCTTGACCGCTTGCCAGTGCTCCATTCCAGGATACTTCGAAACCTTCCGGCCATACTTATGGCAAGACTGACATCGGGTCTTGTGCATAGCATTGCATACATGATAGAGCCTATGGCTGAAGCATAGGGGATGACACTCATATTTTCTCTATCTTCTGCAGTTACTGGGCATTGAGTCTTACTCAACTTCACACCTTGTAATACAGGCAAGAACCCCTTCTTGGACTGTTCCATTTTGAACTTCTTCAAAACTTTATCAAGGTATGTGCTATGTGAAAGTGCTATTAAGTGTCTCGATCTATCTCTATAGATCTTAATGCCTGATATGAAAGCAGCTTCTCCTAGGTCCTTCATTGAGAAACTCTTGTTCAAATATTCCTTCACACTTTCCAGCATTTCTATATTGCTTCCAATCAGCAATATGTCATCCACATATAATACTAGAAATGCTATAGAGCTCCCACTCACTTTCTTGTAAATACAAGATTCTCCGTAAACTTGTATAAACTCAAACGCTTTGATCACCTCATCAAAGCGCTTATTCCAACTCCGAGATGCTTGCGCCAGTCCATAAATGGATCGCTGGAGTTTGCAAACTTTGTCAGCATTTTCTGGATCGACAAAACCTTCGGGTTGCATCATATACAACTCTTCCTCAAGGAAACCGTTGAGGAACGCTATTTTTACATCCATCTGCCAAATTTCATAGTCGAAATAGGCAGCGATTGCTAACATGATTCTGACAGACTTAAGCATCGCTACGGGTGAGAAAGTCTCATCGTAGTCAACTCCTTGAACTTGTGAAAAACCCTTTGCCACAAGTCGAGCTTTATAGACGGTGACATTACCGTCCGTGTCTGTTTTCTTCTTAAAGATCCATTTGTTCTGAATGGTCTTTCGCCCTTCAGGTAATACTTCCAAAGTCCATACTTTGTTTTCATACATGGATCCCATCTCGGATTTCATGGCCTCTAACCATTTCTCGGAATCCGGGCCCATCACAGCTCCTCCATAGCTCGTAGGTTCATTGTTGTCCAACAACATGACCTACAAGACAGGGTTGCCGTACCACTCAGGGGTAGTACGCGGCCTTATCGACCTACGAGGTTCAATAGCTGCTTGATCCGAAGCTTCACGATCATCATCATTAACTTCCTCTTCTACCGTCGTAGGTTCCACAGAAACATCTTTCTGCGCTGCGCTACTTTCTGGTTGAAGTAAAGGTTCAATAACCTCATCAAGCTCTATTTTCCTCCCACTCAATTCTTTCGAGAGAAACTCTTTCTCAAGAAATGTTCCATTTTTAGCGATAAACACTTTGCCTTCGGATCTGAGATAGAAGGTATACCCGACTGTCTCTTTCGGGTATCATATGAAGATGCATTTCTCCGCTTTGGGTTCCAGCTTTTCAGGCTGAAGCTTTTTGACATAAGCATCACATCCCCAAACTTTAGGAAACGACAAATTTGGCTTCTTGCCAAACCACAGTTCATATGGCGTCATCTCAACGGATTTTGATGGTGCCCTATTTAAAGTGAATGCAGCTGTCTCTAATGGATAACTTCAAAATGATAGTGGCAAATCAGCAAGAGACATCATAGAATGCACCATATCTAATAAGGTTTGATTACGACGTTCGGACACACCATTACGCTGTGGTGTTCCGGGCGGTGTCAACTGTGAAACAATTCCACACTGTCTTAAGTGACTGCCAAACTCATAACTCGGATATTCACCTCCTCGATCAGATCGCAGGAACTTAATCTTCTTGTTACGATGATTCTCAACTTCACTTTGAAATTGCTTGAACTTTTCAAACATTTCAGACTTGTGTTTCATTAAGTAAATATACCCATATCTACTTAAGTCATCAGTGAAGGTGAGAAAATAACGATATCCACCACGCGCTGTAACATTCATTGGACTGCACACATCAGTGTGTATGATTTCCAATAAGTCACTTGCCCGTTCCATTGTTTCAGAGAACGGCGTTTTAGTCATCTTGCCCATGAGGCATGGTTCACATGTGTCAAGTGATTCAAAATCAAGTGACTCCAAAAGTCCATCAGCATGGAGCTTCCTCATGCGTTTTACACCAATATGACCTAAACGGCAGTGCCACAAGAAAGTGGTACTATCATTATCAATTCTACATCTTTTGGCATCAATGTAATGAACATGTGTGTCATCACTATCAAGATTCAATATGAATAAACCCCTAACATTGGGTGCATGACCATAAAAGATATTACTCATATAAATAGAACAACCTTTATTCTCTGATTTAAATGAGTAACCGTCTCGCAATAAACAAGATCCAGATATAATGTTCATGCTTAACGCGGGCACTAAATAACAATTATTCAGGTTCATCACTAATCCCGATGGTAATTGAAGAGAGAGCGTGCCGACGGCGATCACATCAACCTTGGAACTATTTCCCATGCGCATCGTCACTTCATCCTTTGCCAGCCTTCATTTATTCCGTAGTTCCTGCTTTGAGTTGCAAATGTGAGCAACTGAACCGGTATCAAATACCCAGGCACTACCATGAGAGCTAGTAAGGTACACATGAATAACATGTATATCATATATACCTTGTTTGTCGTTGGCCGCCTTCTTGTTAGCCAGGTACTTGGGGAAGTTCTGCTTCCAGTGACCAGTTCCTTTGCAATGAAAGCACTCAGTTTCTGGCTTGGGTCCATGCTTGGGCTTCTTTGCAGGAGTAGCAACTGCTTTGCCATCCTTCTTGGTTTTACCCTTCTTGCCCTTGCCCTTGACTTTGCCATTTTTCTTGAAACTAGTGGTTTTATTGACCATCAACACTTGATGTTCTTTCTGGATTTCAGACTCCGCGACTTTTAGCATCGCAAATAGCTCGGCGACTGACTTGTTCATCCCATGCATGTTATAGTTCATCACAAAGCTCTTGTAACTAGGTGGCAGTGATTGAAGAACTCTGTTAGTGACCGCCTCTGGCGGAAGGGCAATTCCCAACTCCGCTAGACGAGTTGAATACCCAGACATTCTGAGTATATGTTCACTGATAGACCCGTTCTCCTCCATCTTGCAAGCATAGAACTTACCGGAGGTTTCATACCTCTCGATCCAGGCGTTCTTCTAAAAGATAAACTTCAACTCCTGGAACATCTCATATGCTCCATGACGTTCAAAACGTCTTTGAAGTCTCGGTTCTAAGACATACAATATTGCACACTGAACTATTGAGTAATCTCCAGTACGTGCCTCCCAAGCGTTCTTAACGTCTTCGGAGGTCATGTCTTCTGGTTGGTCACCAAGCGGTGCATCAAGGACATATGATTTCTGGGAAGCCGTGAGGATAATCCTCAGATTACGGGCCCAGTCAACAAAGTTACTTCCATCATCTTTCAGTTTAGCTTTCTCTAGGAACGCATTAAATTCAGGGGTGCTACTGCGCGAGCCATTGATCTACAACATAAATATGCAGAGTTCACTTAGACTATTGTTCAAGATAGTGAGTTTAGTTAATCAAATTACTAAAGCTCCCACTCAAATTGACATCCCTCAGGTCATCTGAGTGTCACATGATCCAAATCCACCGACTCAAGTCCGATCATCACATGAGTTGAGGTGGCTTCAATGGTGAACATCATTATGTTGATCATATCTACTATATGACTCATGTTCGACCTTTCGGTCTCTTGTGTTCCAAGGCCATGTTTGTACATGCTAGGCTCGTCAAGTTTAACTCGAGTGTTCTGTGTGTGCAACACTGGCTTGCACCCGTTGTATGTGAACATAGAGTCTATCACACCCGATCAACACGTGGTGTCTCAACACGACGAACTTTCGCAACGGTGCACACTCGGGGAGAACACAATTTTATCTTGAAATTTAAGTGAGGGATCACCTTATAATGCTACCGTCGTACTAAGCATAACAAGGTGCATAAAAGGATTAACATCACATGCAATTCATAAGTGACATGATATGGCCATGAACTTGTGCTTTAGATCTCCATCTTGAAAGCACCGGCATGATCTTCATCGTCACCGGCACGACACCATTATCTCCATCAACGTTTCACCATCGAGGTTGTCACGCCTTGCATGCTTCTACTACTATTGCTACCATATAGCGATAAAGTAAAGCATCACATAGCGCTTAATGATTGACACGCAGGTCATACAATAATTAAAGACAACCCTATGGCTCCTGCCGGTTGCCGTACTAATCGACATGCAAGTCGATAAATTCTATACATCACATGATCATCTCATACATCACATATATCATATCATGTAATTTGCCATATCACATCACAACATACCCTGCAAAAACAAGTTAGACGTCCTCTAATTGTTGTTGCATGTTTTACGTGGCTGCTACGGGTTTCTAGCAAGAACGATTCTCACCTACGCATAAACCACAACGGTGATACATAATTTGCTTCTCAACCTTCTCAAGGACCGCCTTTGTCGAATCCGACGCAACTAAAGTGAGAGAAACTGCCACCCGCAAGCCATCTAGGCAACAAGTTGCGTCGAGGGAACCGGTCTCTTGTAAGCGTACGAGTAATGTTAGTCTGGGCCGCTTCATCTCACAATACCGCTGAACCAAAATCCGACCAAGGGAGGAAGCAATCTAAGCATCAACGCCCACAAACCTTTTGTGTTCTACTCGAGATCTCATCAACACATAGACCTAGCTCATGATGCCACTGCCGGGGAACGTTGCATGGGAAACAAAAAATTTCCTACGCACAGGAAGATCTATCCATGCCGATGAGCATCTACGAGCGGGAGAGTAGATCTACATACCCTTGTAGATCGCTAAGCGAGAAGCGTTAAGAAACGCGGTTGGTGTAGTCGAATGTCTTCGCGATCCAAATCGCCGTGCATCCCACGATCCAATCGCTATCCGTCCCGTGATCCAATCACGATCTGTCCCGCAATCTGATCACGATCCGTCCCATGAACTTGATCACGATCCGTCTCACGAACTTGATCACGATCCTTCCGATCTAGCACCGAACGGACGGCACCTTCGCGTTCAGCACACGTACAGCTTGATGACGATCTCCGCCTTGTTGATCCAGCAAGAGGGGGCGGAGAGGTAGAAGAGTTCTCCGGCAGCCTGATGGCGCTACGGCGATGGTGGTGGAGCTATTCCGGCAGGGCTTCGCCTAAGCACTGCAGAAAACCGATCTAGAGGAGAAACTATGCACTGGAGGAACGGGTAGCACGTGGCTGAAAATCTCGTGCAAAAACCCTCAATACCACTAGTATATATAGGAGGAGAGGAGGAGAGGAGGCAGCTTGGCCTCCAAGCCTCCTAGGCTTTGGCCGAACTAGGAGAGGAGGAGTCCACCTCCTCCGCTCCTAGTAGGATTAGGATTCATCCTTTTGTTTCCTTTTTTGCCCTTTTCCACCTTTTTCCTTTTGGGTTTTCTTCTCCAGCCACATGGGCCTTGTGTGGGAGTTTCCACCAGCCCACTAAGGGCTGATATTCACTCTCCCACACCCCATGAAGCCTCTTGGGTCGAAATACCCCTCCCGGAGGTCTCCCGGTACACTACCGGCACTCCCGGTACACTACCGATAAGCCCGGAACTTTTCCGGCGACCAAAACAGGACTTCCTATATATGAATCTTTACCTCCGGACCATTCCAGAGCTCCTCGTGCCGTCCAGGATCTCATCTGGGACTCCGAACAAACTTTGGTCACCACCATACATAACTCTATACTACCGAAACGTCACCAAACCTTAAGTGTGCAGACCCTGCGGGTTCAAGAACTATGTAGACATGACCGAGACACCTCTACGGTCAATAACCAATGGCGGGACCTGGATGTCCACATTGGTTACTACATATTCTACGAAGATCTTTTATTGGTCGAACCTCTATGTCAAGGATTCAGTTAATCCCGTATTATGTTCCCTTTGTTCTTCGGTATGTTACTTGCCCGAGATTCGATCGTCGGTATCTCCATACCTAGTTCAACCTCGTTACCGGCAAGTCTCTTTACTCGTTCCGTAATACAAGATCCCGTGACCAACACTAAGTCACATTGCTTGCAAGGCTTATTGTGATGTTGTATTACCAAGTGGGCCCTGAGATACCTCTCCGTCACATGGAGTAACAAATCCCAGTCTTGATCCATGCCAACTCAACAGACACCCTCGGAGACACCTGTAGAGCACCTTTATAGTCACCCAGTTACGTTGTGACGTTTGATACACACAAGGTACTCCTCTGATATCTGTGAGTTGCATGATCTCATGGTCATAGGAACATATACTTGACATGCAGAAAACAATAGCAATAAACTGACATGATCATAAGCTACGTTTGTAGTTTGGGTCTTGTCCATCACATCATTCTCCTAATGATGTGATCCCGTTATCAAATGACATCTCATGTCCATGGCTAGGAAACCTTAACCAACTTTCAATCAACGAGCTAGTTCACTAGAGGCATACTAGGGACATTGTGTTTGTCTATGTATCCACACACGTATCCATGTTTCCAATTAATACAATTATAGCATGGATCATAAACGATTATCATGAACAAGGAAATACAATAATGAACACTTTATTTATTGCCTCTAGGTTATATTTCCAACATTAGATTCCGCCGCGGGTGGTACTTTTATGGAAATCACATTAGGAGAAGCTACTAAACTCCTAGAAAATATTATGGCAAATTACTCTCAATGGCATACCGAAAGATCTCCTACTAGTAAAAAAGTGCATGCTATTGAAGAGATTAATACTTTGAGCGAGAAGATGGATGAATTGATGAAATTGTGTGCTATTAAGAGTGCTCCTATTGATCCTAATGATATGCCTTTTTATTCTTTGATTGGAAATAATAATGAATCTATGGATGTGAATTTTTTTGGTAGGAACAATTTTGGTAATTACAATGTTAGGCCGTTTCCTAGTAATTCCTCTAATAATTATGGTAACTCCTACAGCAATTCTTATGGAAATTATAATAAAATTCCCTCTTATCTTGATAATAATATTAAAGAATTCATTAGTAGGCAAAAAGGTTTCAATGCTATGATTGAAGAAAATTTGGTCAAGATTGATGATTTGGCTAGGAACGTTGATAGAATTTCTCTTGAGATTGATTCTTTAAAAATTAGATCTATTCCACCCAAGCATGATATTAATGAGTCTTTAAAAGCTATGAGAATCTCTATTGATGAGTGTAAGGAAAGAACTGCTAGAATACGTGCTAAGCGTGAATGGCTTGAAAAAGTGTGTTCTCATGATAGTATTGATGAAGATCTTAAAGTGATTGATGTGACTCCTATTGAATCTTTGTTTTCCAATGTTAATCTTGATAAGTATGGGACTGGAGATGAGTCAACTTTAGTTAAAAGGCATCCCAATGATTCGGAGTTTATAGATGTTGATGCTAAGATTGATAAAAGTGGGATTGAAGAGGTCAAAACTTTAAATAGCAATGAACCCACTCTTTTGGATTTCAAGGACTTTAATCATGATAGCTCTTTAATTTATTGTATTTCCTTGTTGCAATCCATGTTGAACTCTCCTCGTGCTTATAATCAAAACAAAGCCTTTACTAAACATATTGTTGATGCTATGATGAAAGCTTTTGAAGAAAAACTTGAGTTGGAAGTTTCTATACCTAGAAAGCTATATGATGAGTGGGAACCTACTATTAAGATTAAGATTAAATATTATGAGTGCCATGCTTTGTGTGATTTGGGTGCTAGCGTTTCCACGATTCCAAAAACTTTATGTCATGTTTTAGGTTTCCGTGAATTTGATGATTGTTCCTTAAATTTGCATCTTGCAGATTCCACTATAAAGAAACCTATGGGAAGGATTAATGATGTTCTTATTGTTGCAAATAGGAATTATGTGCCCTATATTTCATTGTTCTTGATATAGATTGCAATCCTACATGTCCTATTATTCTTGGTAGACCTTTCCTTAGAACGATTGGTGCAATTATTGATATGAAGGAAGGGAATATTAGATTTCAATTTCCATTAAGTAAAGGCATGGAACAATTTCCGAGAAATAAAATAAAATTACCTTATGAATCTATCATGAGAGCTACTTATGGATTGCATACCAAAGATGAAAATACCTAGATCTATTGCGTTTTGCCTAGCTAGGGGCGTTAAACAATATCGCTTGTTGGGAGGCAACCCAATTTTATTTTGCTTTCTGATTTTTACTTATGTTTTGGTGTGTTTTGCAAATTATTACTTCTGTAGTAATTGTGTTTTGGTGCGTTAATTAGTGTTTGAGCCAAGTAAAACGTTTGGGGCAATCTGTGGTAGTTGTTGATTTGATCTTGCTAAAAAACAGAAACTTTTGCGCTCAGTCCAGGAATTTTCTAATTTTTTATGAGCATTGAATTGATCTGAAAGTTTTACAACATATTGATATACAAATTTCCCTGATTTTACTATTTTTCAGAATTTTTAGAGTTCCAGAAGTATTCGAAGTTTACAGATCTCTACAGACTGCTCTGTTCTTGACAGATTCTATTTTCTATGTGTTGTTTGCTTATTTTGATGTATCTATGGGTCGTATCAGGGAGTATGAACCATGGAGAAGTTAGAATACAGTAGGTATTACACAAATACAAATGAAGAACGAGTTCACAACAGTACCAAAAGTGGTGATTTATTTTTCTTATACTAACGGATCTCATGAGTTTTCTATTGAGTTTTGTGTTGTGAAGTTTTCAAGTTTTGGGTGAAGATTTGATGGACTATGGAATAAAGAGTGGCAAGAGACTAAACTTGGATATGCCCAAGGCACCACAAGGCACATTCAAGGATACCAAAAAGCCTAAGCTTGGGGATGCCCCGTAAGGCATCCCCACTTTCGTCTTCAATCCATCGGTAAATTCACTTGAGGCTATATTTTTATTCACCACATGATATGTGTTTTGCTTGGAGCATCTTGTATGATATGAGTCTTTGCTTTTTAGTTTGCCACAATCATTCTTGCTGCACACATCTTTTGAGAGAGACACGCTGAATCGTGAATTTAGTAGAATACTCTATGTGCTTCACTTATATCTTTTGAGTTAGGCAATGTTGCTCTAGTGCTTCACTTATATCTTTATAGAGCATGGTGGTGTTATATTTTATAGAAATTATTGAACTTTCGTTCCTCACTTATATTATTTTGAGAGTTTCTTAAAACAGCATGGTAATTTTTTTAGGTTATGAATTTAGTCCTAATATAATGGGCATCCAAGAGGGATATAATAAAAACTTTCATATTAAGTGCATCGAATACTATGAAAAGTTTGATTCCTTGCATGTAGTTTTGAGATAATAGAGATGGTAATATGAGAGTCATGCTAGTGAGTAGTTGTGTATTGGAAGAGATACTTGTATTAAAGTTTGTGATTCCCGTATCATGCACGTCTGGTGAACCGTTATGTAATGAAGTCGGAGCATGATTTGTTTAATGATTGTCAACCTTTGTGTGAGGGTCGAGAGTGCGCGATGGTTAACTCCTACCAACCTCTCCCCTAGGAGCATGCGTCTAATGCTTTGTTTGATAAGTACTAGACTTTTGCAATAAGTATGTGAGTTCTTTATGACTAATGTTGAGTCAATGGATTATACGCACTCTCACCCTTCCATCTTTGCTAGCCTCTCTAGTACCGCGCAACTTTTGCCAGTACATCAAACCCTCCTTCCTCAAAATAGCCACCATATATTCCTCAAAACAGCCACCATACCTACCAATTATGGCATTTCCATAGCCATTCCAAGAAATATTGCCATGCGACTTCCACCATGTAGTTTTTCATGACTTGCATCATCACTTCATGTTGCATATAGAGTCATACTTTGTCATAGGTATCGAGTTGTAATTTTATTTTTTTGAGTTATAAGTAAATAAAAGTGTGATGATTTTTCATTAATAGAGCATTGTCCTGTGAGAGAAAAGGATGATGGAAGCCATGACTCCCTCACAAGTTGGGATGAGTATTCGGACTTTACAAAAAAAAAAGAGGCCGGCGAAGCCCAAACAAAAAAGAATAAAAGAGGCCAAAGAAGCCCGCCAAAAAATAAAAAAATGAGAGAAAGAGAGAAGGGACAATTGCTACTATCTTTTTCCACACTTGTGCTTCAAAGTAGCACCATGATCTTCATGATAGAGAGTCACGTATTTTGTCACTTTTATATAACTAGTGGGTATTTTTGCACGACCACTTAGTTTTCTTTTTGAGCTTTCATGCACTTATAGATCTAAGTTCATTTGTTGCATGGAAATCCCTACTCACTCACATTGATATCTATTGATGGGCATCTCCATAGCCCGTTGATAAACCTAGTTGATGTGAGACTATCTTCTCCCCTTTTCCTTGAACCTCGTTCATATTCTAATCCACCTATAGTGCTATATCCATGGCTCACGCTCATGTATTGCGTGAGAGTTGAAAAGTTTTGAGAACACCAAAAGTGTGAAACAATTGCCTGACTTGTTCATCGGGGTTGTGCATGATTTAGATACTTTGTGTGGGGAAGATGGAGCATAGCCAGACCATATGATTTTGTAGGGATAACTTTCTAAGGCCATGTTATTTCGAAAGGACACAGCTTCCTAGTTGGTGTGCTCGAAGTATTATTATTCTTATGTAAATATTAGACTATTGTTTTGAATCTTACGGATCTGAATATTCATGTCACAATAAAGAATATTACATGGATAAATATGTTAGGTAGCATTCCACATCAAAAATTCTATTTTTATCATTTACCTACTCGAGGACGAGCAGGAATTATATGCTATACGTCTCCAACGTATCTATAATTTTTGATTCTTACATGCTATTATATTATCTATTTTGGATGTTTTATATGCATTAATATGCTATTTTATATTATTTTTGGGACTAACATATTAATCTAGAGCCTAGTGCCAATTTATGTTTTTCCTTGTTTTTGAGAATTGGAGATAAGGAATATTAAATGGAGTCCAAATGGAATAAAATCTCCGGTACGTCTCCAACGTATCTATAATTTTTGATTCTTACATGCTATTATATTATCTATTTTGGATGTTTTATATGCATTAATATGCTATTTTATATTATTTTTGGGACTAACATATTAATCTAGAGCCTAGTGCCAATTTTTGTTTTTCCTTGTTTTTGAGAATTGGAGATAAGGAATATTAAATGGAGTCCAAACGGAATAAAATCTCCGGTTTGATTTTTCTTGGACCAGAAGCAAACCAGGAGACTTGTATATGAAGTCGGGAGAGCCACCGTGGGGCCACAAGCCCTAGGGGCGCGCCCAGGTGGGTAGGGCACGCCTCACAGGCTTGTGGGCCCATGGTAGCTCTCCTAATCCTATTTCTCGGCCTATAAATTCCTAAATATTCCCAATATACCAGAACAAGCCACGAAAATACTTTTCCGCCGCCAAAAGCCTCCGTTCCCGAGAAATCCAATCTTGGAGCCTTTTTCGGTAATTTGCCGGAAGGGGATTCGATCACGGAGGGCATCTACATCAACTCCATTTCCCATCTGATGATGCATGAGTTGTTCACCACACACCTTTGGGTCCATAGCTAGTAGCTAGATGGCTTCTTCTCTCTCTTTGCTCTTCAATACCATGTTCTTCATGATTTTCATGGAGATCTATCCGATGTAATACTCTTTTGCGGTGTGTTTGTCAAGATCCGATGAATTGTGAGTTTATGTCCAGATTGAATTCTTATATGCATGATTTCGTATCTTTGCAAGTCTCTTCGAGTTATTGGTTTGGTTTGGCCAACTAGATTGGTAATTCTTGCAATGGGACAAAGTAGGGGTAGCGAGGCACGTATTGTATTTGCCATCAAGGATAACAAGATGGGGTTTTCATCATATTGCTTGAGTTTATCCCTCTACAGCATGTCATCTTACCTAATGCATTACTCTGTTCTTCATGAACTTAATACTCTAGATGCAAGCAGGAGTCAGTCGATGTGTGGAGTAATAGTAGTAGACGCAGAATCGTTTCGATCGACTTGACACGAACGTGATGCCTATATGCATAATCATTGCCTTGGATATCTTCATAATTATTCGCTTTTCTATCAATTGCTTGACAGTAATTTGTTCACCCACCGTAATACTTGCTATCATGAGAGAAGCCTCTGGTGAAACCTATGGCCCCCGAGTCTATTTTCCATCTTATACTTTCAGATCTAAAACCAAAAATACCAAAAATACTTTGCTGCATTATTTTTACCTTTTGTTTTACTTTCCATTCAAGCAATCTATCTCTATCAGATCTCATTCTTGCAAGTAACCGTGAAGGGATTGACAACCCCTTTATAGTGTTGGGTGCAAGAGTTTGATTCTTTGTGTCGGTACACCTATTGGGGACTTGCTTGTATCTCCTACTGGATTGATACCTTGGTTCTCAACAACTGAGGGAAATACTTATCTACTTTGCTGCATCACCCGTCCCTCTTCACGGAAACCAACGCATGCTCGAGAAGTAGCACTCCTCTCCCCTTCCTCCTATATATATTGATGGATTTTGAGGGCAGACCCTAACGCTAATTGCCACGTGCTGCCCTCTTCTTCCTCTAGATCTGTTTCTCCTCTAGATTGATTCTATAGTGCTTGGCGAAGCCCTGCTGAGATCGCTCCACCACCACCGCAACCATGCCGTTGTGCTGCCGGAGAACTAATCTACCTCTTCATCTTCGCTTTCTGGATCAAGGAGGTGGAGATCGTCATTGAGCTGTACGTGTGCTGAACGCGGAGGTGTCGTCCGTTCAACGCTAAATCGAAAGGAACGTGATTGGATCGCGGGATGGATCATGATTGGATCGCGGGACGGATTGTGATGGGATCGCAGGACGGCTTGCGATTTGGATCGCGAAGACGTTCGACTACATCAACCGCATTTCTTAACGCTTCTCGCTTAGTGATCTACAAGGGTATGTAGATCTACTCTCCCTCTCGTAGATGCTCATCACCATGGATAGATCTTGCGTGTGCGTAGGAAATTTTTTGTTTCCCATGTGACATTCCCCAACACTTATCTTGTCCGCCGCCAATCGAACCCCGAGGCTCATCCTCGTCCTCGCTATGTGGGCTTTTGCCTTGGTCCTCGGATGTGAGTTTGCTGACCTGTTTGAATACCCAACAGTTACGGTTGGTGTGGTTGGCGGGCTTCTCGTGAGTGTCGTGGATTTCGCACGGCCTTTCCATGATCTTATCTAGCGGGGTGGGTCTATCACGATTGCCTTTAGGAGGCTTCTTCTGCTGCCCGGGTCGGGAATTGCGGAAGCCAGTGTTAACGGCCGTGTCATCGGCATCACTGTTGTTGTGTTGGTGCTTATTCTTATTGCACTTTGGTTTCCCGTTTCCATCCCAAACTTCAGAGGTTCTTGGGTCTTCGGGGTTGTGGCTTCGTCTTGCGAGCCAGTTACCCTTGCCCGCGCAAAAGCGAGTCATGATGGATGTAAGGGCAGACATTGTCCGAGGTTTATCCTGGCCGAGCTGGCGGGCCAACCATTCATCCCGAATATTGTGCCGGAAGGAGGCTATTGCCTGTGCGACCAAGCAGTCGATAACCTAGTTTTTCCTGATCAAGAACCGATTCCAGAGTTGCCGCACGGACTCTCCTGGCTTCTGGATGACGTTGCTCAAATCGGAAGAGTCCGGCGGCCGAACATAGGTGCCCTGGAAGTTAGATCGGAATACATCCTCTAGGTCTTCCAAGCATCCTATGGAGTATTCAGGGAGGCTGTTCAACTAGTGCCAAGCTTGCCCCTTAAGTTTTAGAGGTTGATATTTGATGGCGTGGAGGTCATCTCCTCGTGCCATGTGGAAGTGGAGGAGGAAATCCTCAATCCATACAGTTGGGTGAGTTGTCCCATCGTACTGCTCTATGTTTATGGGTTTAAACCCTTCCGGGAACTGATGCTACATCACCTCGTCCGTGAAGCATAGTGGGTGGGTGGCGCCTTTGACCCGAGCTATGTCGCGCCAATGATCGGCGTCTGTCCTAGCCTGGTTTCGTTCCCGGGCTCTATTGTTGCGGTCGAGCCAGGGCCTGTACCCATCCCGTTGATCGGGTGAGTACCCTCTGGATCCATAGATGGATCTTGTGCAACCCCCCCTATGGTCCAGATCTAGGGCCTCTCTGAGACTGATCTAGGAATGGAACGGGGTTGGGTCGTCGGTAATCTTCATCAACGAGATCCGATCTAGGGCCTCGTTGAGTATTGAGAGCTCGATCGGGTCAACCTACTCGGAGCTTTCGGAATTGACCTCCATTATGCCCGTGCTAGGAGAGTGTTTGGCAGGAATAGGTATCCGATCATCCGGCACTGGGGCCAGGTCCGGACAGAGAGTCAGGTCATTGCCGGTGGTAAATCCCGTGGACGTGGTCGAAGGAGGGATCTGAGGTTAAAGCCTTGGAGTCTTCGGGTGTGGTAGGCGAGACTACGAGCCCAGTTAGCGAAAGATCGCCCCAAGAATCCACGGAGAACTCAAAAAGTTCCCAAATATGACCTCTTGATCAGGGTCGAAGCTCCCGACCCGGCCTAGATGGCCGATCGGGTCAGCATGCAGCACAATGCTGCCGAAAGCGAAGATCTGTACGGGGACAAACGTGTCCATGTTGCGGACCTCTTCGTTGATGATGACGTGAGCCATCGATTCCTTCTGCGATCATAGCGGAACTCTCAATGAAAGCACAAATGTCAGTGTCAAAACCGGCGGATCTCGGGTAGGGGTGCAACCTCCTGAGCTCGCGTTGGTTTTCCCTTGAAGAGGAAAGGATGATGCAGCGAAGTAGATAAGTATTTCCCTTAGTTGATGAGAACAAAGGTATCAATCCAGTAGGAGGAACAAGCAAGTCACCAATGGATGCACCTACACAAACAATCAAACTCTTGCACCCAACGCTATAAAGGGGTTGTCAATCCCTTCACGGTTATTTGCAAGGATTAGATCTGATAGAGATATATGTAAACAAGTAAATATAAATAAATTGCAACAAGGTATTTTTGGTACTTTTGGTTTATAGATCTGAAAAAATATTATGGAAATTAGACCGGGGGCCATAGGTTTCACTAGAGGCTTCTCTCTTGAAGGAAAATATCACGGTGGGTAAACAAATTACTGTCAAGCAATTGATAGAAGCGAATAATCATGTAGATATCCAAGGCAATGATCATGCATATGGGCATCATGTCCGTGTCAAGTAGACCAAAACGATTATGCATCTACTACTATTACTCCACACATCGATCGACTCCTGCCTGCATCTAGACTATTAAGTTCATGAAGAACAGAGTAACGCATTAGGTAAGATGACATGATGTAGAGGGATAAACTCAAGAAATATGATGAAAACCCCATCCTTTTACCCTTGATGGCAACAATACAATACGTGTCTCACTACCCCTACTTTGTCACTGGGTGAGGACACCGCAAGATTGAACCTAAAACTAAGCACTTCTCCCATTGCAATAATTACCAATCTAGTTGGCCAAACCAAATTAGTAACTCGAATAGACTTTAAAAGATATGAAATCATGCATATAAGAATTCGGAGGAGATTCAAATAAGATTCATGGATAATCTGAACATAAACCCACAATTCATCGGATCTTGACAAACACACTGCCAAAGAGTATTACATCGGATAGATCTCCATGAAGATCATGAAGAACATGGTATTAAAGATCAAAGAGAGAGAAGAAGCCATCTAGCTACTAGCTATGGACCCGTAAAGCTGTGGTGTACTACTCACGCATCATCGGAGGGGCAATGGAGTTGATGTAGATGCCCTCCATGATTGAATCACCCTCCGGTAGATTACCAGAAAAGGCTCCAAGATTGGATCTCTCGGGAACAGAGGCTTCTGGCGTCGGAAGCGTGGTTGTTTCTGGTGTTGGGGGAATATTTGGGTATTTATAGGATGAAGAATAGGGTTAGGAGACCTGCGAGGAGATGGCAAGCCTACCAAGCGCGGCCAGGCGGGTGGTCGCGCCTCTAGGGCTTGTGATCCCCTAGTAGGTGCCCTGACGTGCACTCCAAGCCTGGTAGATTTGTTTCCTTCCAAAAAATCATTCCGAAGATTTTATTCCGTTTGGACTCCGTTTAATATTCCATATCTGCAAAACTCAAAAACAAGGAAAAAACAGAAAACTGGCACTAGGCTCTAGATTAATAGGTTAGTCCCGAAAATAATATAAAATAGCATATTAATGCATATAAAACATCCAAAACAGATAATATAATAGCATGACATCATCAAAAATTATAGATATGTTGGAGACATATCAAGGGGGTCCCGAGCTATGAGACTAGAATCGATGGTAACAGGAGACGATGTTTACCTAGGTTCGGGTCCTCTTATAGAGGTTATACCCTACGTCCTGCTTGATTATATTGATGGTATGTAGGTTATAGAGTCGATCTACCTCGAGATCAAATAACTAAACCCTAGATGAGTTGTCATCTCCCTACAACCTAAAACCCTCCGGCTTATATAGACTCCGAGGGTACCTAGGGTTTACAGTCGGTTATACGTCGAAGGGATAAACATGTCTATTCGCTACTCCAAACCTGGAAGACACGCCACGATTCCCGAAGCTTCCTTCCTGGAGACAAGGCCTTTGATCGATCCGATGCTCGACAAGCAGCCCATACATTCCGGCCCATAAGAAACAGGTCGACCTCCCGAGGACCCCTTAAACCAGGACTCCCTCACCCTAGGCCATAGCCTGCACATACACACACATACCTAGTGGGTCCCCCTGGATTTTGGGGCCCCAGGGCGGCCGCCCCCTACCCCTCCCCAAGGCCGGCCTTGAACCCACAGGATCTTTAGGAAGCGCATTTGGGATTTGGTTATCCGTTTAGGGTTCGATTTACGACTAGCTTTGGGTGTCAACTTAGAGTTCGATTTTGTTGTTGATTGATAGTTACATTTAGAATTCGATTTGAGGGAGATCTTGTGGTACTGTGTTGAGAAATGATATTCATTGGTGTCCAGTCCATGAATTAGAATGATCATTGATACGAGGGTTGGTTCTACACATTCTAGTTCCAATCCTTGTACTAGCTTGCCCCTTCTACATGACAACACGGAGCGAAGATCATCACCATTGACATGCATATTGCTATGATCCTACATGTTAACATTAACAAACACATTGCTATGATACTATACAACTCAGTGCCACATCAACCTTCACATTCACATTGCTATGATCCTACACAACGCAGTGCACGTCACCATGGGCACACACGTTGGCCTATGTCTAATATGCTAGAAATGTGGTAGTGTGTTGAGCCTATGTTTTTTGTGGCATATCTTTGCCAGCAAGCTGGTCCTTGGCAACACTGGTGATGGCAGTTGCTCTAAGAATGCATGTGAAAGTAACAACTCCAAGAGGTGCGGGAGAGGCCAATGAAGGTTTTTGATACGTCTCAAACGTATTTATAACTTTTTATTTTTAAATGCTATTATGTTATCATTTTTATACATTGTGGTTAATGTGTATGACCGTGTGCGCCACTATTATGTGTATGCTTGTCCGATGTCGTTTAATCTCTATTCTTTGCTGGTGTTGCCACTATATTCTGCTTCTGACTATGTGTGCTGATAACCTCACAACTCTAAGAAAACGTTACCACACCACTTGCAAGTAGCCAAACACCCACATGTTATATCTTGGAAGCACAAACTTGCGACTAAACTTACTGCTTGTGTTTCTGCTCTCATGTAGCCTTGACTTTGTGGGCAACTAAATGAAGGGCAAAATATGGTTCAAAGGTTGTATTAACTCAACCAGGCTCTATCAAACCACTTGTGCAAGGGGTAACAAAATTGATGTGAGCAAGCAAACACATCCTAACCCCACGTGTGTGAAGTCTCGTGTGAGTGCATCTAGAATGTCACCTGCCAACTACAACCCAAACAGGGATGCAAGTGAAGACGATATAGGACGTCGTCTCATCGGGATGCCTCCGCATCAGAAGGACGACCTACTCTAGCAAATATTTGCATGTTTCAAATCAGAACCATTAAGGCGGACTTGAGGGGCGGCCAGTCAGCTATGCCATGTGCCGCATGCTGGTTGGCCGCAGTAAGAAAGTTTTCATTTTTTGAAGATTATTTTTAGAAAATAGAAGTGATACTTTTTTCTTTTTAGAAAAGTTTTTCTAGGCATCTTTTTTGTGATGGATGTGACATCCACGTGATGTGAGAAAGTGTTTTTAGTTCTCAAATTGAAATGAGTTTTTTTTAAGATGGTGCGCACAATTTTCTGTTAAGCGGCCCGCAATGACGCCCCAAACCACTAGTGACTAATCAAGCAACAATTAGCACTAATAAGCTGCCACATTCACAATCAAATAATTCAACCAACCACTAGAGAAAACAATCACTTACCTCAACACGCAAGACCTGCAACATATCTACCCTACCATCCTACGACAATGTGCACATGAACACTGGTAAAAGAAAAATATTTTGTCAGGACTGTTGAAGGAATTTATCATGCTCACAACAACATAGCTTATCACTCCCATAAAAAAAACATAATTTACCACACCGAGCATAAGATTTGCCATTTTAAAAACATAACGTAAGATCTTAATGTTCCGTTGACATATAACCTTTGTTAGAAAAAACAAATGATAAGTGTCAATGTGTGGCACAAAGCACTCTGGTTCTGATTTTTATTTTTTATTTTTTAACACATGTTCTGATTATCTTTACCTACTATTAAAGTACGGAGTGTTTCAGTCCGTCTATCATACGTGTCATAAAAATGTCTCTGATTTTTTATAAATAACCCGCGGTCCAATATTAAATGTCTTTTTTGTTGGGTTTCGGCCCAATTGCTTTAGCCGCTATCTTACGCCTCCGGGCGCTGGTTCGTATTTCGGGCATATTCAGTTTGTTCTGTTTTCAGCCCGTTTAGATCCTTGGTACTCCCTCCGTTCCTAAATATTTATATTTTTAAAGATTTAACTACGAACTACATATGAAGCAAAATGAATGAATCTACCCTCTAAATTATGTCTATATACATCCGTATGTAGTTCATGGTGAAATCTCCAAAAAGAAAAATATTTAGGAAAGGAAGGAGTGTTTTATTATTTACAAAAAAATATTTTAAACATGACCACGCGATAACTTTTGAACCGTAACTCGGATTAAAACAATTTTTATATGTAATTTGATCAGAAAAATATGTAGTTTCCAACAGTGCTATCATTTGTTCTAGTTAACCCGTTTAAGATTTTATTTAGTACACAACCTTAACAAACCTAAATAATTGCAATGGTATATTTTTGAAAATACTATAAATATACACAATATAATTTTTTATATAATCTTTATAATACTATGTTAGAAGGGCGGAGGGAGTACGACCGATCGGTTTCAATGTGCATATGTTAGTAATAAAGAAAGAAGAGAATAAAGGGCGTGAGGATAAAAAGAAGAACATGAGATTAAAAAATTATGGAGGAGAGAATAACAAAAATAAATTGATATTAATATTAAGGGTATGTCATGCATGCAATGCAATAATGAAAATAATTAACCCTGAAGGACATGGAAGGGACACGCATATATGCATTGTTGCGTAACGTGCGACCGTTATGTGCAACTGAAATAACATAACGGGGAAGGTGAGAGACGCTTTGTGAGTACCGCCAACGAACTAGGGTCATTTCGCTCACACATAGACAACTTTTTTTTATTAATATTCAAGTGTATGACTATGAAGAGCTGGTCTAAAACACATTTAACATAATCCTCTTATGAGATTTTTCTCATAACTTGATGTAAATATCGAACATTACTTTAACTTACAAATAATGTCTTGGTATTGAAAAAATAAAAATTAGGCTCTTTAAGATCAGAATCGTCATACCAAAAATATTGTCTGTGTAGCATACTTTAATGTACTATCAATAGGAATTTACGCTAGACCTGAGTGTGCGTCTTTCTGCCGTAACCAGACACGGTTCTAATGTTGTTGGGCTGTGCTGACAGATATTTCATCGAATACTCAACTTTATCCCCTGTTGCAACGCACGGACACATGTGTTAGTTTATAACTAAAGTTGTCACTAAAAAAACTGAAACTTGCCATTAAAAAATGAAGTTGGCATGATTCACAACTAAAATTGACATCATTACGTCCCTAAATTTGCCATAATAAACGTTCGAAATTATAATGCGTCCGTCGCACACGTGGGATACTTATCAGAATCGAGACAAAAATGCGAGAATTATGTTCTTTTAGAATATGTGGGAATTACGTGTGATTTATTACGGATACCGGGCTATTTTCAGTTTTTCACTACCGGCCTGCGCCTGTTGTCGCCCTCGCAGATGGGCTGCTGGATATCCTCACGCCGCCGTTGATTGCTCCACCGCGGCCACTAATCACCGCTGCTTGATGCCCTCGGGCCGCTGCAGCTCTAGATGCCCTCACAAACAGGCTGCCAGGCATCCTCGTGCCGCCGCCGATTGCTCCCACCGTCCCACGTCGCCGCGGACGATTGCCCTGGCCCAGCCGCGGTTGGCCGCGCTCGCGCCACGCGCCCCCCTGCCCTCGCGCCGCCGGGGCTGTCGATTCCAACGCTCCCCGCTGCCGCCGGCTGCCTCCCGACATCTGCAGCACCCGCGTCAAACGTCGCCGTCAGCAAAGCCCGTGGCATTCCCAAAAGAAGAGAAGCGCCAAGGCCGGCATGACAGCGGCCTGCCGCAGCAGGCGTGCCGTTTGGTTGGTAAACAGCCTCTCCATTTGCCGTGCGTGCGTTCGATTGGCTCCGCTGCGCTCGATCGATCGGCCCAGCGATCTCGCCGAGGCTTGGCTTGATTGGTTTCCATCTCCTGCTGCCCTGATGCCCCGGTTGTTGCCTTGCGTAAATTGCGTTACAGCTTCTCCGCTCCGTTCCCGTCAGCTGTCGAGACTGTCACTGTCCGATGGATGCCCTTTCGTCCCATCCGTTTAGTTGCTACGTCGGGGTACAAATCCGGCCGTGACGAGGAGCAGCTGGTTTCAACTTTCAAGTACAGCATTCCGGCTCCTTAGCACGTACGTGTGTGTGTCCACCCCGGTGGTACGTATGCTCCTTCTCCGGGTTGTCCCTCCGTCCCCAATAAGTTGGGAAAGTGCTGTTCTGGTTCTTATTTCTGAAATTGGCGGTAACAGGGGCCTTTGCATGCGTTTCTCTTATGCAGAGCGCCTCCGTCCATGTCGACGGCGGTAGGACCAGCCGGCGACCTACCTGCCGAGGTCGCCTTGCCCGCCGGTGTTCCTCCTGCTGTTCCGGCGACGGCCGACGAGCATATATGTGTCGATGTTCCTCGGGTAAGTGACATTTACCCTGTTGCCCATCTTGTGATGTATTCCCTTCGTACCATAATAATTGTTGTTGGAAAAAAATAACCTAATTTTCTTCAACAACTAATATTTAAGAATAAAGGGAGTACATTGGTGGAACAAGTTGATGTGTTTACCTCTCTGAGCGTTTTGAGCATTTCCTGATCACGGTGCTGCTTGCTTTGTCTAGTTTTTTGAGTTTTTGGTGGCACTAGTTCTTGATTTTTTTTCTTTTTTGAGGAATTATATACTTTTCTTTGAGAAGAGATGAAAGTGGATGATTTCAAACACCACACCACTCACGCCCTGCATCTCTTAGGGAACGAAGTATCGGTGTTTGGACTTATTTACCGATTTGATGCGTCAATTTTGTAAGATAGGGTTTTCCCTACTATTTGTGTTAGTCTTCGGCGTCACAAACTTCTGCCTTACAGAAAACACAACAAAATGAACCAAACAAGACCTTCTTTGGTATTTTATGAAACCATAGCTATCAGCTAAAGCAGAGAAGGAACGAACAATGAAGAAACATGGGCAAAATGCAGAAGAATACTCCCTAATCATCGCAACAACACTATAACAGATGCAAACTGCTAACAAAAGCTTAAACCTTTGTTGCACAATCATTAGGTTTGATCCGACGTTTGAGTCAATAAAGTTTTCTTGATTATACGATATATGGAATATAAGCTAGTTAGTCTACAATACTCCCTACCGTTTTATTTAGTTTGCATATTAGCTTTGTCTACACACAGACACACATATATAGGACAAACGTTTCCTACCACCCGGTGGTAGTTACCATCACTTGAGTTTTGTATGTTGTATGTAGTATCTATTAAATCGGAGAGTATGTACGCGTAGTATGTAGTATATAAATATGTTTAGGTAGTATATATATTTTTTTTTGATAGTATGTATCGTATTTTGAGTATGTCTGTTTTTATGTTCATATATGTACGTATTTCACAAATATAATAATAACTATGGATCAACTTGCAATTTTTTCATATATAAATCGCTTTGAAGCATCTTATATATATTATATGAACATAGTTAAAATAGTAAAGTGGTATACATGCTATCACATGGTAGTATACGTCCTGTAATTTTTTTCTCATTTTATACGTAAAAAGAGACCGTAAGAAAATTTATAATCAGCGTAAAAAATATTTTACGTCAGGTAAAATTATAAACATACAAAAATAGTGGAAAATATATGATAAGTTCAATTTTTTTGGTCTTCTGACTTATATTTTTGTTTTCTTATATGAAATTTTACGTCGTGATTTAATATAAATGTAACTTTTTATATTCCGAACGTAATTTATTTATAAATTGATCATAAGATTATCTCCGGTGAAGAATAACTTTTCTGCATCCTGAGTGATGAATAGTGTGTGTGTCTATATATATATATATATATATATATATATATATATATATATATATATATATATATATATATATATATATATTCGATAAACTTGGTCAAACTGTAAAAAGGTTGACTTACCTCAAAGCTAATATGCGGAGTGCATAATAATGCAGGTAGTACTAAAGTTACAAAGACGACGTTGGACAACTTTGTACCGAAAAGAACTCTACTAATATTGCACAGGGAGAAACACAAGACAACAGAAGCATAGTTTTTCAGTCTTTGACCACATTGCCAAGGCTCAAAGTGATAAGACCATGGCCATGCTGACCCTCGAAAACCTCGCGTGTCACCTGAGCTAACCTACTGGACCTCAAATGTAGAAACTTTGTAGAGCACCTTTCTGCAAAGTTGCCTAGGAGTTCAAAAGGTACCAAACAAGAATTATCACATTAGTTGGATCCTCGTGACAAATATTTTCTCGAAACGGGCTTTTGTCCCACTTTATAGATAAAGCAACATAACAGAGTACATGGTCAAATGATACATTATGTTGAGGAGACCCTCTTACAAAGCAGATCAAAAGATACAACAATAACTAGAACAAGCTAACAGTTTGTCAAGACCCGACTGAGGAAAACTGAGCTCCACGACAACGCCCCCAAGAAGGTGACAGCACAAAGCGTCGCCATTGCCGAGTCCAAGCAAACAAACATAGGTTTTCACTCGGAGCCTTGGCATAACGAGACCCAGGATGACGGCTTCAAGAAGCACGCGACATCCGCGGGCCAAAGATAATGCTGTGTCATCCACAGAGTCCATAAAATAGTAGCAATAACACGCATAAGATAATTCTTGAACCGACAATAAACCATTTCACATATAACATATTTAGACCTTTTATATTCTTCTTCCGTATTAGAAAAATGATTATGCCAAGTATTTATAATAGTCTTTTGCTTCTTTGTAAAGCCAAATTTAAGAAACAATATGGGGTAGATCTGATCTCTCGGATCAACACAACATGATCTACTATGGGGATCAACACACTCAAAATGAAAATGATTTAATTTGAATTACTAGAGGAATATCACCCGCATCATGGTTAGAGACACCTGACTAGGGTCTTGGTAGGAGCTAAAGGAAAACGTAACTCCCAAGAACTAGTTACTAAGATTCTATCATGTTTTTGAAAAAGGTATTGACTTGGTTGTTAGACTAACAACAACTTCTCCCAGCCAAAGCCAATTTCTGTCATACCACAAATGTTTAGTGATTGAGTTTAATAGGTATGTCCATTAAGAACATTTCTTAACTTTATTTAGATCGCTGACTTTTAATTATGTTAAACGCATGGTCAACCATAATGGATAATATAATCACTACAACCCAAAACATGAATTAACCGAATCATAATTATCTTCAGAATTGGAAGCACCATAAATATTAACATTGGTTCCTATTAAAACTTGTAAATTTATCCATGATAAGCATTCTAGTATAGAATTAGCAATAAACTCCCTCACATCAAACTAGCGCTAGCTCTATTCAGCTGTAGATTTCGTAGGATTAAATTCTGGGAAACTATCAACAAAATCATCTATGTGTAGACTCACATGTTTAGTTATTTTCAATAGCTGCAGTCTAAGATTGTTGTGTAAGTTGTGTTCTAAAATGTTAGTAATGTCCATAGACTGAAATTGTATGCTGAATTGCTAACACTTGGTTGTTACAAACCATTTTACCTTGGATACGAGCACCGCACCAGGGAGATTTACGAATATCATGGAGCGCAAAATCTTATAGTAAAAGAACGTTGTAAAATTGAGTTTTTCCCACCCGTCATATGAAATCGATCTTTGTTCATCAAAACCTCCATCATGCTAAACGATTGGAAACATTTACACATGTACTTTTTAACATTTGAACACACGTCTACGTGAGACAACTTGAGAAAATAATAATAAAATAAAATAATGTAAAAATTGCCTTCAAACAATAATAGTTTAAGTTAGGATGATGCGTGTGAGAACGACACCGTACTCCAGATCCAACAGAACTACTACCATTTGGGATGTACCTAATGGGAAATCACTCGATTTCATGACCTTTGTATTCAGTTGGATTCTAAGACGATTTTCTTCCATATATGAGGTGAATTTGATCTTTCTCATGAAAACTTGCATCATCCTAGATGACACAAACATTTAGACGCATGATTTTAACACTTGAACACTCGTTTTATTGTGAAAACATCGTAATAGATAAAGTACATGCATAACTTTGATGAAACGAAGAAGAAAAATACCCTTCCAACAATAAGTGCGAAAACGACACCTTACTCGAGATCCAACGGAACTAGTTTTTTGCGGAAAAGCTCGCTAAATTTGTCACGTAGCACATCGACATCTTTTCTTTTCTTCACAGGAACACATCAGCACTTGAGACAAAAAGACTCACTAGAAAATTGCACTCCATAAATAATCATCCCATGAATCGTACACAACTCTCGTGTATTTTGCACAAAAAGATCATACATAGTATACACAATAGTACACATCGCCCACGGGAATCAGATCCAATCGACGTTGAATCTCTTGTCCACAAATCCGCAAAAAAAAAATAGGTCTCTTGTCCACAAATCCGCAAAAAAAAAAAGTCTCTTGTCCACAAGCGTTTCGTTTACTACACTACTATATTCGCGTCCCGGAGTATATTTCCCCGGAGCCCCCAACCAGCCAACCGTTTCCGAACTCAACTTCCCGAACGTGCAAGCGTGCCCAACCACTGTCACGTCCACGTGGGGCCCGGCCGTCCCTTGGCCCCACCCGGCAGCGTCCCAGGGTCTCTCCGTCCCCGGAAATTTGTGTCCTTGCCGAGCAGAGCGAGCACCACTCCCCTGTTTCTCGTGCGTCGCGTGTGTGCGTCGCGGCGGCAGTGGAGGCGGAGCGGAGCAGATCGGCGATGGCTCCGAGGGAGCAGACGGGCGCCGGGGCCGGGGGCGGCGCGGCGGATCCGGAGGCCGACATCGAGGCCCCTCTCATCTCCTACAGCTCCTCCTTCTTCTTCCAGGACGCGGCGGGGGCGGGGGCGGGGGCGGGCGAGGACGGCTCCGAAGACGAGGAGCAGCAGCGGAACCGGCGGCGCTTCCTCCTCGGCGGCCAGCTGCAGTCCAACGCCACCTCCCAGGTCGCGCTCGTCGGCACCGACTTCTGCCCCATCGAGAGCCTCGACTACGAGTAAGCGCGCGCCCCTCCCCCCAATCTCTCCGGCGATTCCGCCGGCCTGGTTCCAATCAGCGTCAACTGTTTGACTCCGTCGGTGCGGGTTGCAGGCTGATCGAGAACGACGTGTTCAAGCAGGACTGGCGGGCGCAGGGGCGGGGCCACATCCTGCGCTACTTCGCGCTCAAGTGGGCGCTCTGCTTCCTCGTCGGGGCCCTCACCGCCGCCGCCGCCTTCGTCGCCAACCTTGGCGTCGAGAACG
Organism: Hordeum marinum; assembly: GCA_022496015.1. Lineage (NCBI taxonomy): Eukaryota > Viridiplantae > Streptophyta > Magnoliopsida > Poales > Poaceae > Hordeum > Hordeum marinum. The sequence goes on along the minus strand of CM039673.1, from coordinate 540,591,846 downwards.
TCGCCGGCGCCAAGTTCGTCGTCACCTCCAACCGCATGTTCGCACGCAGGTAACCAGCAGCGTTCACTGTATCTCCGTTGGACTGAACTGAACTGACTGCGATTTACTAGGTGTGAACATCGACTTGACTTTCAGTGTTGACTCAAAATTAATTCCGTCAGGTTCGAATCGGCGTTTCTGGTCTTCCTATTTTCGAATCTCCTGCTCACCATGTTCGCCACGGTGCTGACGGTGTACGTGGCGCCCGCCGCCGCCGGCTCCGGCATCCCGGAGGTGAAGGCCTACCTGAACGGCGTCGATGCACCCAACATTTTCTGTTTCAAGACTCTGGTGGTGAAGGTAGAGTAGTAAATTCCTTTCGCTTTCACCCCTGTTGTTTCATGGCATGAATCGTTGGTATGATGATGTGCCCTTGCATTCATGATGTCTGGCACTTAGCACTCACTACTAGCTCACACTTGGCTTTACTTAAAGCAATGGACTGCTTGATTGGTTTCTTGGCCTGTCATTTGGGGTTAGTATTGTAGCAGAGATACTTCTAATCTACATGTCAGGCATTGTAGCGGGATCTGCAGTAGTTCTGTTTGTTCATGATTATTCTGCTTTTATTCAACACATCACGTGAGCGATGATTTACACAAGTGGGAGTTTTGGACGTGATCAGATCTGTATGGGGTAGGAAATTATGTCAACAGAAACATGTTATGGTATTTTGTTAGCCATAGAGCAGTTCGTATACATAAAAGATGCAGGGAAGAAATGTGCTGTTGTAATGCCATTATGATCACCATCACTATATCCCATTTCCAGCCATACGCTTTCACCTCATATTTTTGTGCAGACCAAATTGCCTCTGCTTGTTCCTCTTTTATTCTATGTCTGAATTCCGGATCTTTGGTTTCTCAACAGATTGTGGGATGCATTGCTGCAGTATCATCATCACTGCATGTGGGCAAAGCTGGTCCTCTGGTACACACGGGTGCATGCATTGCATCAATACTTGGGCAAGGTGGTTCGCGTAAATATCGCATGACATGTAAATGGCTAAGGCACTTCAAGAACGATAGGGATCGGAGGGACCTTGTTACTTGTGGTGCTGGTGCTGGTATTGCTGGTGCTTTCAGGGCTCCAGTCGCCGGAGTTCTTTTTGCTCTGGAAACAGTGTCTTCACGGTAAAAACTTCTTCATGATTACAAAATAAGGTTCTCCTTTTTCTCACATTTTCTCCTTAAGTTGGGATTATCTGATTTTCTTATTGTGATTATCTGAAATTTTGAATCATCACTATACCTATTTGACTATTCTTGCCAGAAATTGATGCGTTGAAGGATAGGGTGCAATATATATGTCCTTTATGCATATCCTTTTAAATGAGAATATTTATGTAAGGGCTTCTGCAACATGTTATCTGTAATTTTTTGCATCGAATAATATACTTGCGGACCATCCTTTTTGTTGTCTTTGCAGGTGGAGGAGTGCTCTACTCTGGCGAGCTTTCTTCACAACAGCAGTGGTTGCTGTTGTGCTTAGGGCATTAATAGACATCTGTAAAAGAGGCCGGTGTGGCTTGTTTGGGAAAGGCGGTCTTATAATGTTTGATGTGACTTCGGGCTATGTCAATTATCATGTGATTGATTTACCTCCAGTAATCACTCTAGCAGTTTTTGGAGGAGTACTGGGGAGCCTGTACAACTTTTTCCTCGACAAGGTTCTTCGTCTCTACAATGTTATCAACGAGTACGTACTGATATTCGCTTAATATTACTGGGCTTAACTTCCGTAATTTTCAACTGCAGGCATTCTATTTGGTAAAGTTTTAGTAGTCCGGAACACGTCACTTCCCTGAAATATTATCTCCTTGCAATGTTGAGAATCGGTTAATTAAAAGTTCCAAACTGTCCATAACGATGCCAATGCACACCTACTGCTAATTTTTGTAGATGCTTCATTGCAGTTGTCAGTTAGACTTGTTTTTCCATTCGATGTGAAAACATTTTCCCCTGATTAACTTCGTTTCCGATCTCTTCAATTTACTCAGGAAAGGTCGAACCTACAGATTGCTCCTGGCCGCAACAGTCTCCATCTGTACTTCATGTTGCCTCTTTGGCTTGCCATGGCTTGCAGCTTGCAAACCTTGCCCAGCTGACTCAAGAGAAGCTTGTCCATCAATAGGGAGATCTGGAAATTTCAAGAAGTTCCAGTGTCCAATGCATAACTACAATGACTTGGCTAGCCTGTTCTTTAACACCAACGATGACACCATCAGAAACCTCTACAGCAACGGCACTGACCATGAGTTCCATATCACCTCGATCCTTGTGTTCTTTGTTGCATCATATTTTCTGGGCATTTTCAGCTATGGCCTCGCCTTACCATCTGGCCTTTTTGTACCAGTTATTTTAACTGGTGCAGCTTATGGTCGTCTGGTCGGCATGTTGATTGGGTCGCAATCAACTTTGGATCATGGTCTTTTTGCTGTTCTTGGTTCTGCTGCCCTTCTAGGTGGATCGATGAGAATGACAGTCTCAGTTTGTGTTGTCATCCTAGAACTGACAAATAATCTGCTGATGCTTCCTCTGGTTATGCTGGTCCTTATCATATCAAAGACAGTGGCAGATGCTTTTAATGCAAACGTCTATGATCTGCTTGTTAAATTGAAGGGTTTCCCTTTTCTTGAAGGGTATGCTGAACCCTACATGCGACAACTCTCAGTTAGTGATGTTGTAACTGGTCCTCTACAGACATTCAGTGGCATAGAGAATGTTAGCCGTATTGTGGATATCTTGAAGGCAACCGGTCATAATGGTTTCCCTGTCGTTGATGAGCCACCATTTTCAGACACTCCTATGTTATATGGTCTGGTGCTTCGGTCACACCTGCTTGTTCTATTGAGGAAGAAAGAGTTCATCAGTAGTTCCACAGCTTCAGCATCAGATGCTTCAAAGCATTTCTCACCTGATGATTTTGCTAAACGTGGTTCAGGAAAGCATGACATAATTGAGAACATTGAATTAACTGCAGAAGAACTGGAAATGTTTGTAGACTTGCATCCATTCACAAACACATCCCCTTACACTGTGGTTGAGACCATGTCCTTGGCTAAAGCTCTTATACTCTTTCGTGAAGTTGGATTAAGACACCTTTTGGTTCTTCCAAAAACTTCCAAGGTGAGCGACTCTGTTTAGATCTGAATCATCTCAAATTTTAAGATTTTCAAGGATTACTTCTTAAATCTGCTTTGTACTTCATTCTTATTCCATTATCATGCTCGTATGTTGCAACCGTCATGTGTTTTGCTGGCAAGTTGTTTATAATCATGATTATTGATGAATACTGAGAGTAACCATGATGATTAGTCATACAGGTCGAGAAAGCGAGTACGAATCCCTTTGCTACTAGTATAATTATCTTTTATACTGCATGCATGAGAACTCGGTACTGGAAACTGTATATAGTTTGTTCAAATGGTTACCAGTGACTAATTTTGGACCGTTTACTGTCTGTGAATGCAGAGGGCGCCTGTTGTTGGCATATTAACACGGCATGACTTCATGCCTGAGCACGTATTGGGTCTCCATCCGTACCTGTTCAAGAGCAGATGGAAGAAGGTGCGATTTGGCAAGACAGCCTTTTCCAACTTCTTTTGACAGTTGCCATAATAACTAATGATTCGGAGAATTAACCAAGCGACCATCGGTGCATTGTATGGGAACCATCAGGCCGTAGTTTACCAACCATATACGGATAAGCTAGTTGTATGATGATAGCAGCAATAGCATTTTCTGGTATCACATGACAATGTGTGTTGCTCCTGAGAGATGTTTTGAAATATACACAGAAGGGTTTCCATTGCAGCCTAAAATGAGATCCGTTCGAAGAAGCCTGTTTCTGATGGTTCCTCGCGGATGTGATCCTCAACAACAACCCGCACATTGCGATCACTAGAATTGTCCCTTTTCTTTTATTTTGTGGGAGACAAGACCTGTACATGATTTGTATGGCAATTAACAGTATACATAGAAACTGTTAGTAATAGTGAATTAGTTTTTTCTTTACAGCAACACCATGCATCCCATTAAGGCAGAGTCGCCTGCGACCAAAACGCTTACAGATTCTGTGATGTCAATCAGCCACTTTGTGGTTGCACTCGGGGCTTAACCTGTTTTATGGGGATAAGGGCATATTTCTTTTTTCCCGCAAAATAATGGCGATAGAACGTGGGGTTGCTAGTCATAGCTTTAGACTATGTCAACTCTTCCAACGCTGACAAATAAACAAACATTAGTACTCCTCCGTAAAGAAACATAAGAGGTGATTATGTTAGAATACAATTTGTAATAGGATTCTAGAATCCTACTCTGTTTGTAATAGGGCTAGGTCGGTGTGGCTAGCTCCTCATATATACCTCTTGTAACCGACACAATATCGTTATCAATTATTGTTCAATACAACTTTACATGGTATCAATTTTTCAGTCCTAGGCCATGGCTCCGTCGCCCATCCCATCGCCGCCGTCGTCGTCTGCCAAGGTCGTCGTGGCCACGGCCTCCGCCGCCTCTACCTCTACAGTAGTTCTTCCTCCACCAATACCCCCTTCCATTTCTTTCACCGACACCATCTCCGACATTAGCCCTTACATCCCCGTAACCCTAGACCTCGCTGCTCACAACTACTATCATTGGCGTCATCTTTTCGACGTCCATCTTGGGCGATGCAACCTCCGATCTCACGTCGCCGACGCCTCTCTTCCTCAACCTCATGATCCGCAGTGGGTCAAGGATGATCTTGCCATTATTCAATGGATCTACATGCGAGTCTTCACAGAGATCTTCAATCTCGTCCACCGTGACAGTGTCTTCGCCGCCGATCTCTGGACGGCCCTTCGCCAGCTCTCCCAAGACAACGTCGACGCTCACGCCAATAGTCTCCACACCGAGCTTCGGAACACAGTGCAAGGTGATGCAACCGTCGGCGCCTACTGCCAGCGCCTCAAGACGATCACGGATGAACTCCGCGAACTCGGTGATTCGATCGACGATCGCCATCTCATCAACGCCTTCCTCGTCGGCCTCAGCAAGCGGTTCGAAAAGCAGGCCTCCTTCATCCCTATGATGCGTCTGCGTCCCTCCTTCGCCGAGGTCCGCGTCCGTCCTTCGTCGAGGTCGCTCGATGCTCCAGTGGGCTGACCGTGCCCTCGCTACAAAGGAGTCCCGTCCTCAGGTCTTCACTACGTCTCCTCGCCCGCCCGCGCCGACGCCGGCACCGCCTCTTCCAACAACACCTCCTCAACCATACGGCTGGCGTCCAAGTCCCAACTACCAGGGTAAAAACCCTCGGCCGCCGCCGTTCCGCACGGCGCCCGCCCCCGGCTCCACCAACTGCACCACCACCGCCCCCGTCTTCACCAACTGCACCGCCGCCGCCGCCTGGATGGCGCCCATCTCCTGATCCGTGGTCCGCTCCTACGCCATATGGTGCTCCGCCTGCCTATACCGGTGGTTGGCAGCCCGGTGCCCGCCCTCACACCGGCGCGCCCGTCCTCGCGCCCCGACAGCCGACGGCCGCATACCATGTTGCTCCCTCCTTCGCGTCACCGATCTACAACGTCAGCCCTTATGCATCCTATGGCGCTCCATCGCCCCCCTACATGCAGCAGTACAATGATGGTGGCTCTCTCTTTACGCCAATGTCGGCCCTACTGCTGACGCCACCACACCCGCAAGCTCCCATGACTACACCGGCCTCTACTTCGACTCCGAGCTGGGACCAAGCTGTTTTTCTACAAGCCATGAACAACTTTGCTGCACAAGGGACCTCAGGTACGGATTGGATTTTCGACTCTGGTGCTTCTAGTCATATGTCTGCATCAAGTAACTTACTTTCCTCTTGCACACCATCGTCTTTTTCCGCCATTACTCTTGGTCATGGTTCTTTTATTCCTATTTACTGTGCCGGTCAGGCTCAAATCCCATCCCCCTTTAAACCCTTGCTTCTTCGTGATGTTCTTGTAGCTCCTGCTCTTATTAAAAATCTGATTTCTGTTCGCCAATTCACCACTAATAATTATGTTTCTGTCGAGTTTGACCCGTTTGGTTTGTCTATGAAGGACTACCTGACCAAGGCCAAGATCGCTCGCTTCAATAGCTCTGGTGATTTATACTCTCTCCACGGTGTTTCGGCCGCTGCCCCTCCAACATCCATGATGGCCTCTGTTGATCTATGACACCAACGTCTCGGCCTTCCCAATAAAAATGTGTTATCCACCCTTCTTAGTGAATTTTCAATACCTTGTAATAGAGATTCTCACAATTCTTCTATGTGTCAGTCATGTCAATTGGGCAAACATGTTCGTCTTCCCTTTAGCTCCTCTCAATCCTCTAGTACTTTTCCTTTTGAATTACTTCATTGTGATCTCTGGACATCACCAATAGAAAGTGTATCTGCTTTTAAGTATTATCTCGTGATTCTTGATGATTTCACTCAGTATGTTTGGACTTTTCCTTTACGCAACAAATCCGACGTTTACAATATCTTCCTAAACTTTTAGCGCTATGTCTCCGTTCACTTTTTCCTCCCTATAAGATTCGTACAATGTGATAATGGTCGTGGATTTGACAACTTTCAAAATAGAAATTTCTTTCTTCAATTCAGAATTCTTTTGCGTTTCTCCTGTCCGTACACCTCCCCTCAAAACGGCAAAGCCGAGCGTGCTCTTCGTACTCTTAATGACATCACTCCCACTCTCCTTGTTCAATCTTCCATGCCTTCAAAGTTCTGGGCTGAAGCCCTCCACACAGCCACATACTCTCTCACCCCAATTACTCCGATGTTCGCGTCTTCGGTTGTCTTTGTTTCCCAAACTCCTACTCCACTTCTCCTAACAAACTTTCCCTGCGCTCTACACCGTGTGTCCATCTAGGTTTCTCTGACAAGCACAAGGGTTATCGTTGTCTCGATCTTGTTACCGGTCGCGTTCATGTGTCTCGTCATGTAACTTTCGCCGAAACTAATTTTCCCTTTTCCGAGCGTCCCCATCCAGATTCCAACTCACCCATGCCGTCTCCTAGTCCCTCTCGTCGCAATCATCTTCCCTTCGTTCACCCGACGACCCCTGCCAAGCAACCGGCCCAACTCTCTACCGCGGCAACGGATCATGCAGCGCCCACCTCCGTCGTGACAGACCTACCGCCACCATCGTCCCTGCCGCTGCCATCTTCGCCGCCGCCAACTCCCGCGTCCGCTTCCTCCATTGCGTCGGACGCGTCCCCCACATCCACCCTGTCACCCACCCCCCTACTAATGCTATTCCTGTTCCAGCTCCTACTAACGATCATACCATGCGCACATGTGCCAAGTCCGGGTTTCGTTTACCTGCAAAAGATCGTCTCAATCTTCATGCGTCTCTATCTTCTTCCTCTCTACCCAAATCTTACAAATCAGCTCTCTTAGATCCCAATTGGGCCGCAGCTATGAAAGATGAATATGATGCCCTTCTTCAGAATGACACATGGCAGTTGGTTCCTCGTCCTTCCAATACAAATATTGTCTCGAGCAAATGGATTTTTCGCCATAAATTTAATTCTGATGGGAGTCTTGCACGTTATAAGGCTCGATGGGTATGCCATGGTTACTCTCAGCAACACGGCCTCGATTATGATGAGACTTTCTCTCCAGTTGTCAAGCCCAGCACTATTCGCACTGTTCTTTGCATCGTTGTCTCTTCCTCCTGGCCAGTTCATCAACTAGATGTCAAGAATGCTTTTCTTCATGGCTATCTTCAAGAAACAGTCTATTGCCAACAACCTCTTGGCTTCGAAAATTCCTCCTATCCTAATCATGTTTGTCTTCTTCAAAAATCTCTTTATGGTCTCAAACAAGCAGCACGTGCCTAGTTCCAACGTTTTTATACTTATGCTCAAACCATAGGTTTTACTCCTTCCCGTTCTGATACTTCCCTCTTCACTTATCATCACAACAACGACACTGCTTACCTTTTTCTATATGTTGATGATATTATTCTCACAGCTTCCTCACAACACACTTTGGATCATATTATCTCTCTTCTTCGCAATGAATTCTCTATTACAGATTAGGTCTTCTCCACCACTTCTTAGGTATTGTTGTTCTCCGCGACTCCTCTGGTCTTTTCTTGTCTCAATGTCAGTACACTCTCGATCTTCTTTATCGTGCTGGTATGCTTGATTGTCAAACTTCCCGTACCCCTGTTGATACAGGTTCCAAAATCTCTGTCGACGGTGATCCTTTTTCTGATCCTTCTCTTTATCGTAGTCTCACCGGTGCACTTCAATATCTCACTCTCACTCGTCCTAAAATTTCTTTTGCTATTCAACAAGCTTATTTATACATGCATGATCCTCGTATTCCACACTATAATTATGTTTAACGTATTCTTCGGTATCTCAAAGGCACACTAGACTTAGGCATCCATATCAACAGATCCTCTCCCACCTCCTTGAAAGCTTACTCTGATGCAGACTGGGCTGGTTGTCCAGATACTCGTAGGTCCATATCCGGATTTTGTGTTTTTCTTGGTAACAATTTGGTTTCTTGGTCTTCAAAAAGGCAGCTTACGGTCTCCCACTCGTCTGCTGAAGCTGAGTACCGCGCTGTGGCTCATGCGGTTGCTGAAACGGTTTGGTTGCGCTAGTTGCTATCAGAGCTGCACCGTCCTATTGAGCAAGCCATCATTGTTTACTGTGATAATATTTCAGCTGTCTACATGTCAGGAAATCCAGTTCAACACCGACGCACCAAGCATATTGAGATCGACATTCATTTTGTTCGTGAGAAGGTGGCTCTCGGTCAAGTTCGCGTTCTTCACATGCCTTCTTCTGCTCTGTTTGCTGATATCTTTACTAAAGGCCTGGCTACTACTCCGTTTCAAGACATTCATTTCAGTCTCAACGTTGTCGAGCCTACTGTTGACACTGGGAGGGGGGGAGGATGTTAGAATACAACTTGTAATAGGATTCTAGAGTCCTACTCGGTTTGTAATAGGGCTAGGTCGGTGCGGCTAGCTCCTCATATATACCTCTTGTAACCGGGACAATATCGTTATCAATTATTATTCAATACAACTTTATAGATCCAAACGCTCTTATATTTCATTAAAGAGGGAGTACTTCAGACTCCATTTCATTGCATAAGTGAAATTCAGGTATGGCGAAATAGAACTAGTATTTATATTGAAATTGAAAATAAATACTCTTTATTTATAGCTAATGCTTCCGCTTCGTACTGCCTTAAGAGTCACCTTTTGAAGAGGCACTTGCCAAAAAAATTATAAGAAAAAATACGAAAGATGCTCATAAACTTATCGATATTTCAACGAATTTGAAAAGCGTTTATCGATATTTGAAAAAACAATTTTGAAAAGAAATCCAATGAATTTAAAAAAATGTTTACCGATATTTCCAAAAAAAATCATGTTTATTTTAAATCCATTTTTAAAACCAAATCGCAAAATTGAAAAAGTTCACACGTTTACATAAACAAAAAAATAGAAAAGAGAAAATAATAAACTGGACAAACCATTCCAAAGAAAGAGAAAGAAAAATAAAAACCAGTTTAGGAACTGAAGAAATAATAAAAGGGGTAATACTGGGGGTTTTGCGAACGGGGGGAAATAATAAGAGTGGTAAAATGAAGTTAGTAGTCATATGTAGGTGTTATGCGATGTCCTAGGGCGTCTTTGGCAGCCACTCCAGTCGGTCCTGGCTAGCTTAAGCCTAGCTCTGAGGGTGATTGAGCAAATGCAGCCTCTAAACCAATACCTGCAACATGTGTGGTTGTCCGCATCTAGTTCTCATGCATTAGGGGATAGCTTAGCTCATTGTGTTTGGTTGCCTCTGTTGTCTAAACTCGCACATAAGCACGTTGTTTGATTGCACACATGGTGCGAGGTGTGCTAACCTTGTACCCTATGTGGTGGGGTTACCTTATACATGATCACATCTACCACACCAAGGACACATAACTGCAATGGCAACGAATTGCACGATGATGATGAAGTTCTTCACCCCAAGGCATGGCGTCGTCTTGTCAACTTCAACCTTGCATGTGTGCTTTCGCACATAGTTGGCGTAAGCTTGTTTTACCTCCTGCCTAGTCTTAAACCCACCCTCTCTGCAACGGTGTTCAAGTGCATCTCCTTGAGGCCCTTGTCAGTCCTAACCCCACTAGATATGATCTCACACATCTTGTTAAGCACGAACGTGGACATGAACGGCTGCCACTTCATGTTGTCCCCCTACCATCCTTCTTGGTTTTCAATACAACGGCAACAAAAGTGACAGTTGGCTCAACGAGCATAACTAGCACAAAGATAGAAGCACCAACTGATACCTCGAACACCTCTGAATCAACAGGAATGTTATGATCGAGGAGGGGTTGCGAGTCCTCGACATAGGAGGCCACGAACTGGCTGCCGGATAGGACAAGGGTGTGACTAAGATCTTGCGCCTGGATGGTCACGTCCTACAATTGTATCACACATAGACAACAAGCATAGCACACACAGTACCACAACATCACAACCGAATGATCTATGAAAGGAGGAGCATACATGACAACTAGATATGAATCCATCAGCAATAGCTATCACAACATCAGAACTAGCTATGAATCCGTTGTGTTCATCATAAATAGCTACTCTAGCGTGCTACAAATCTTAGACAACTAGCTATGAATTCATAGTGTTCATCACTATCATACTACTGCAGCTACACACATATCCAACACAAATAGCCCCTACCACATGCTTGCACATCTAACCCTACGATCACATCCTCCCAGATATAGCTAGAACGAACATACATAAAGAGGTGATTGAACTCATAGAGGCCATGACTGCAGCTCGAGAAGGGGGCGGGGGTCAGAGAAGTTGATGACAAGAGTCGCCACTGCCCTGGACCACGGCCGGTGAAGGAGCTCTGTTTACCTGGTCGTCGATGCCGATGCGCGTCGGCGGGAAAGCTCAAAAGGGGGATAAGGGTGGCGTGGCTTTGGCGGTGAGAGGATGGGGGCTAAATAGTGCGACCGAATCGGCGGGAGGTGAGACGAATTCCTCGCGCCAAATTTTTGGAGACGCGCGCGACCTCGCGCCATCTTCGTGCTCACAGGAGCCGAGCGCCGCATTCCCCTCCCATGCTTTGCACGAACCTGGCTCTCAAGAAACCGTCGATCTGGGCGTAGCTCTTGGGCCTGGCTTGGGATGCTTTAAAGTTCGTGCCCTGTAGGCCGAACAGTGTATATATGATAACCAAATAGCCCGATTCCTTCTCGCGCGGGCCTGGTTGGGTCTTATACGGGCAACCAAACGCGTCCCTAATGGTTGGCGCGTCCTATATGTAAGTGGGCGTGCCAACTGTGATACCATTGCTGCTCCTTTTTCGCTCTTTTAACCAAGAAATAAATAAAAGGCAATGGACCGGCCCAAGCATGGAGGATGCTGCATGCTGCTTTGCAAAACATACATTAACGAGCGTCTCAAGCGTCAAATAGGGACCTTCGTGCCCTATCCGGCGCGCATCATGGCTACGGCTACTGAGCTGACCCATACTGTAGCGTCATGCGAGTTTTTTTAGTGTGATTTTTATCACATTCTTTAATGTTTTGCATCAATTTTCTTCGGGTTTTTCATGTTTCATGTTTCATCTTGTTTTTATTCATATTTGTAATGGTGTTCTTTGTTTCTTTATTTGGGTTTCACTAGTTTTTCTTTTTCTTAACACATGACTTATTTTTTCATACACATCTTATATTATTTTATTTACATCAAAAAATTGTTTAACATGTTAAATATAAATGATAATGAAAGAAAAAAATGTGCTGAACAGTTGATGGGCCTACCCACTTACCGATTGACAGAGGAGAGTGACTGCGTCATCTCACAACATGCGAGACAAATCCACGCCACGACGTTTTCCTGGTGAAAATGGAATTTAGGGTGTGTCTGGCTATCTTTCCTTCCATTCATAACTTAATTGGGCCTGATTGAGCAGTCCCAGGCTAAACACCATTTTATGCATGTTGTTTGGTGCTTGTATCTTGCATGCCTACATGATAGCAACAAATTCCAGTCCCAGGCTTGCCCATATCAGCCTTTCTGTTGAGTACATACTTGGAGTAAGCATCATTTGCCTTCTTTCTTGTCTTAAACTCTTCGAAGGAGATATCTGTGTAACAACTTGCTTGTTCTTGGCATGTTTGCCTTGAAATGTAAACGCCTGAAACCCTCCCTCTGTATACCACATGCCACTTCTCCTAGCATGATAGAAGAGCAACAATTCATGCAACAAGCAAAGGAACAAGCTATGCATTGGAACAGAAGAAACCTAGGCATGCATGATCATATACCCAAAAGGTATAACAAGTTCATTTTAGCTATGGTGTCATCCGACCACCACATCCAAGAAGAGGGCGTAATCCTTGTTGGGGAACGTTGCATGGGAAACAAAAAAAAATTCCTACGCACACGCAAGATCTATCCATGGTGATGAGCATCTACGAGAGGGAGAGTGGATCTACGTACCCTTGTAGATCGATAAGTGGGAAGCGTTAAGAAATGCGGTTGGTGTAGTCGAACGTCTTCGCGATCCAAATTGCCGAGCGTCCCGCGATCCAATCACGATCCGTCCCGATCAAGCACCGAACGGACGGCACCTCCGCGTTCCGCACACGTACAACTTGATGACGATCTCCGCCTTCTTGATCCAGCAAGAGGGAGCGGAGAGGTAGAAGAGTTCTCCGGCAGCGTGACGGCTCCGCGGCGATCATGGTGGAGTAATTCTGGCACGGCTTCGTCTAAGCACTGCAGAAATCCAATCCAGAGGAGAAACTATGAACTAGAGGGTAGGGTTGCACGTGGCTGAAAATCAAGTGCCAAAACCCTAAAACCCTCTAGTATATATAGGAGGAGAGGAGGACGAGGCTTGGCTCCCAAGGAGCCATCCCTTGGGTTGGCTGAACCAGGAGGGAGGAGTCCTCCTCCTCCTCCACTCCTAGTAGGATTAGGACTCCTTCCTTATTTGGTCCCTTTTTGCCCTTTTCCACCTTTTTTCCTTTTGGGCTTTTCTTCCCAGCCGCATGGGCCTTGTGTGGGACTTCCACAAGCCCACTAAGGGCTGGTATTCACTCTCCCACAGCCCATGAAGCCTCTTGGGTCGAAATAACCCTCCCGATGGTCTCCTGGTACACTACCGATGAGCCCGAAACTTTTTCGGTGACAAAAATAGGACTTACTATATATGAATCTTTACCTCCGGACCATTCCGGAGATCCTCGTGACATCCGGGATCTCATCTGGGACTCCGAACAATCTTCGGTCACCACCATGCATAACTCTATACTACCGAAACGTCATCAAATCTTAAGTGTGCAGACCCTGCGGGTTCGAGAACTATGTAGACATGACCGAGACACCTCTACGGTCAATAACCAATAGAGGGACCTGGATGACCATATTGGTTCCTACATATTCTATGAAGATCTTTATCGGTCGAACCTCTATATCAAGGATTCAGTTAATCCCGTATGATGTTCCGTTTGTTCTTCGGTATGTTACTTGCCCGACATTCGATCGTCGGTATCTCCATACCTAGTTCAACCTCGTTACTGGCAAGTCTCTTTACTCATTTCGTAATACAAGATTTCGTGACTAACACTTATTCACATTGCTTGCAAGGCTTATTGTGATGTTGTACTACCGAGTGGACCCTGAGATACCTCTCCGTCACACGGAGTAACAAATCCTAGTCTTGATCCATGCCAACTCAACAGACACCCTCGGAGATACCTGTAGAGCACCCTTATAGTCATCTAGTTACGTTGCGATGTTTGATACACACAAGGCACTCTTTCAATGTCCGTGAGTTGCATGATCTCATGGTCATAGGAACATATACTTGACATGCAGAAAACAGTAGCAATAAACTGACACGATCATATGCTACGTTTGTATTCTGGGTCTTGTCCATCACATCATTCTCCTAATGATGTGATCCCGTTACCAAATGACATCTCATGTCCATGACTAGGAAACCATAGCCATCTTTGATCAATGAGCTAGTCTATTAGAGGCATACTAGGGACATGGTTTTGTCTATGTATCCACACATGCATCTAAGTCTCCGATCAATACAATTATAGCATGGATAATAAACGATTATTATGAACAAGGAAATATGATAATAACTAATTTATTATTGCCTCTAGGGCATATTTCCAACAGTCTCCCACTTGCACTAGAGTCAATAATCTAGTTCACATCACCATGTGATTCGCATTGTTATGAATCCAACACCCAATGAGTTCTGAGGCTCGATCATGCTTTGCATGTGAGAGAGGTCTTATAGTCAACGGGTCTACGACATTCAGATCCGTGTGTACTTTGCAAATCTCTATGTCAAACTATAAACACTGCTACCACACTTCACTTGGTACTATTCCAAATGGCTGCTCCACTATACGTATCCAGATTGCTACTACGAGTCATCTGGATTGGTGTTAAAGCTTGCATCGACGTAACTCTTTACGACAAACTCTTTATCACCTCCATAATCGAGAAACATCTCATTAGTATTTTAGTTACTAAGGATAATCTTGACCGCTGTCTAGTGATCCACTCCTTGATCACTCTTGTACCCCTTGACGGACTCATGGCAAGGCACACACAGGTGCGGTACACAGCATGTCATACTATACAGAGCCTATGGCTAAGGCATAGGGGATGACGTTCGTCCTTTCTCTTTCTTTTGTCGTTGTCGAGCTTTGAGTCTCACTCAACTTCACACCTTACAAATCAGGTGAGAACTCTTTATCTGACTAATCCATTTTGAACTCTTTCAAAATCTTGTCAAGGTATGTACTCATTGAAAGTCTCATCAAGCATCTTGATCTATCTCTATAGATCTTGATGCTCAACAATTAGGTAGCTTTATCCAGGTCTTCCTATGAAAAAATCTTTTCAAACAACCCTTCATGCTTTCCAGAAATTCTATACCATTTCTGATCAACAATATGTCAATCACATACGCTTATCAGAAACTCTATAGTGCTCCCACTCACTTTATTGAAAATACAAGTTTCTCATAAACTTTGTATAGACTCAAAAACTTTGATCACCTCATCAAAGTGTATATTCCAACTCCGAGATGCTTGCTTCAGTCCATAGAAGGATCACTGAAGCTTGTACACCTTTTAGCATCCTTAGGACTGACAAAACCTTCTGGTTGTATCACATACAACCTTTCCTCAAGTAAACCGTTAAGGAAACGATGTTTTGGCATCCATCTGCCAGATTTCATAATTGAAAAATGCAGCAACTGCTAACATAATTCTAACAGACTTTAGCATCGCTACGAGTGAGAAAGCCTCATCGCAGTCAACTCCTTGAACTTGTCATAAACTTCTTTGCAACAAGTCGAGCTTTACAAATGGTGACATTTACCATCAGCGTCTGTCTTCATTTTAAAGATCCATTTGTACTCAACAACCTGTCGTCCAACGAGCAAGTCTACCAAAGTCTATACTTGGTTTTCATACATGGATCCTTTCTCGGATTTCATGGCCTCTAACCATTTGTCGGAATACGGGCCCATCATCGTTTCTCCATATCTCGTAGGTTCATCGTTATCCAACAACATGACCTCCAAGACAGGGTTGTCGTACCACTCAGCAGCAGTACGCATCCTTGTCGACTTACGAGGTTCGATAGTAACTTGATCCGAAGCTTCATGATCATCATCATTTACTTTCTCTTCAACTGACGTAGGTTCCACAGAAACATCTTTCTGTGCTGCGCTACTCTCTGGTTGAAACAAAGGTTCAACAACCTTATCAAGTTCTATCTTCCTCCCACTCAATTCTTTCAAGAGAAACTTTTTCTCGGGAAAGGACCCATTTTTATCAACAAACACTTTGCACTTGGATCTGAGATAGAGGGTATACCCAACTATTCTTAGGGTGTTCTATGAAGATGCATTTGTCCGCTTTGGGTTCGAGCTTATTAGGTAAAAACCCTTTTCACATAAGTGTCGCAGCCCCAAACATTAAGAAATGACAGCTTAGGTTTCTATCAAACCATAATTCACACAGTGTCATCTCAACGGATTTAGATGGTGCCCTATTTAAAGTGAATGTAGTTGTCTCTAATGCATAACCCCAAAATTATAGTAGCAAAACGATAAGAGACATCATAGCACGCACCATATCCAATAGAGCACGACTATGACATTCGGACACACCATCACGCTATGGTGTTCCAAGTGGCGTGTGTTGTGAAACAACTTTCACATTGTCTAAAGTTGTATGCCAAACTCATAACTCAGATATTCACCTCCATGATCATATCGCAAACATTTTTATCTTCTTGTCACGATGATCTTAAACTTCACTCTGAATTTTCTTGAACTTTTCAAACGATCCAGACTTGTGTTTCATTAAGTAAATATACACTATTATCTACTCAAATCATCAGTGAAGGTAAGAAAATAACGACATCCACCGCATGCTACAAGACTCATTGGATTGCATACATCAACATGTATCATTTTCAACAAATCACTTGCCCGCTCCATCAAACCGGAAAACAGGGTCCTTAGTCATCTTGCCCAAGAGGCATGGTTCGCATGTCTCAACCGATTCGAAATCGAACGAGTCCAAAGATCCATCAGCATGGAGTTTCTTCATGCGCTTTATACCAATATGAAATTTAGCGGCAGTGCCACAAGTATGTGGTACTATCATTATTAACTTTGTGTCTTTTGGCATCAATGTTATGAACATGTGTATTACTACGATCAAGATTCAACAAACCATTCTCACTGGGTGCATGACCATTGAAGGTATTATTCATGTAAAAAGAATAACCATTATTATATAACTTAAATGAATAATCGTGTTGCAATAAACATGATCTAATCACATTCATGCTCAACGCAAAACACCAAATAACATTTATTTAGGTTCGTCACTAATCCCGAAGGTAGAGAGAGCATGCGGTGTTGATCACATCAACCTTGGAAACATTTCCAACACACATCGTCACCTCACCCTTAGCTAGTTCTCCATTTATTCCGTAGCTATTATTTCGAGTTACTAACATTTAGCAACCGAACCGGTATCCAATACACACGTGCTACTAGGAGTACTAGCAAGGTACATATCAATAACACGTATATCAAATATACTTCTGTCGACGTTGCCAGCCTTCTTATCTATCAAGTATCTAGGGTTGTTCCGCTTCAACGACCACTCTCCTCATAATCGAAGCACTTAGTCTCGGGTTTGGGTTCAACTTTGGGTTGCTTCACTGGACCAACAACTGACTTGCCATCCATGAAGTTTTCCTCCTTGCCCTTGCCCTTTTTCAAAACTAGTGGTTTTACTAACCATCAACACTTGATGCTCCTTCTTGATTTCTACCTTCGCGGTGTCAAACATCGCGAACAACTCAGGGATCATTATTTCTATCCCTGGCATTTTATAGTTCATCATCAAGTTCTTAGTAGCTTAGTGACAGTGACTTGGAGAACTATATCAATCACTATCTTATCTGGAAGATTAACTCCCACTCGATTCAATCGATTGTAGCACCCAGACAATCTGAGCACATGCTCAACGATTGAGCTATTCTCCTTCATCTTGCAGGCAAAGAATCTTGTTGGATATCTCATATCTCGCAACTCGGGCACGAGCCTGAGATCCTAATTTCAGCTCTTAGAACATCTCATATGTTCTGTGACGTTCAAAATGTTTCGGAGCCTCAATTCTAAGCCGTAATACATGACACACTAAACTATCAAGTGGTAATCAGAACGTGCATGTCAGATGTTCACAACATCTAAAGACGACGCTAGAGGGGTTGTCGCACCGAGCGGTGCACTAAGGACATAAGCCTTTTGTGCAGCAATGAGGACAATCCTTAGATCACGGACCCAGTCCACAATATTGCTACCATCATCTTTCAACTTTATTTCTCTAGGAACATATAAAAATTCAAGGGAGCTACAGCGCGAGCAAGTAATCTACAACATAATTTGCAAAGATACTATTGACTATGTTCATGATTATGAGTTCAATTAATCATATTACTTAAGAACTCTCAGTCAAATTGACATCCCTCCGGTCATTCGAGTGATACATGATCCAAATTCACCAACTCAAGTCCGATCATCACGTGAGTTGAGGTGGTTTCAATGGTAAACATCATTATGTTGATCATATCTACTATATGACTCATGTTCGACCTTTCGGTCTCTTGTGTTCCGAGGCCATGTCTGTACATGCTAGGCTCGTCAAGTTTAACCCGAGTGTTCTGCATGTGCAACACTGGCTTGTACCCATTGTATGTGAACATAGAGTCTATCACACCCGATCATCACGTGGTGTCTCGACACGACGAACTTTTGCAACGGTACACACTCCGGGAGAACACAATTTATCTTGAAATTAAGTAAGGGATCACCTTATAATGCTACCGTTGTCCTAAGCAAAACAAGGTGCATAAAAGGATTAACATCACATGCAAATCATAAGTGACATGATATGGCCATGAACTTGTGCTTTTGATCTCCATCTTGAAAGCACCGGCATGATCTCCATCGTCACCGGCTCGACACCATGATCTCCATCATCTTGATCTCCATCAACGTGTCGTCATCGGGGTTGTCGCGCCCATCATGTTTGTACTACTATTGCTACCGTTTAGTGATAACGTAAAGCATTACATAGCGCTTAATGATTGACACGCGGGTCATACAATAATTAAAGACAACCCTATGGCTCCTGTCGGTTGCCGTACTCTTCGACATGCAAGTCGTGATATTCTATACAACACATGATCATCTCATACATAACATATATCACATCATGTAAGTGGCCATATCACACCACAACATACCCTGCAAAAACAAGTTAGACATCCTCTAATTGTTGTTGCATGTTTACGTGGCTGCTACGGGTATCTAGCAAGAAAAATTCTCACCTACACATAAACCACAACGGTGATAAATAATTTGCTTTTCAACCTTCTCAAGGACCGCCTTAGTTGAATCCCATCCAACTAAAGTAGGAGAAACAGACACCCGGCAGCCATCTTTGTGCAACGAAGTTACACGTCAGTCGATGGAACTAGTCTCTCGTAAGCGTACGAGTAAGGTTGGTCCGAGCCGCTTCATCCCACAATACCGCTGAACCAAAATACGACCAAGGAAGGAATCAATTTAAGCATCAGAGCTCACAAACTCTTTGTGTTCTACTCGAGATTTCATCTACACATAGACCTAGATCATGATGCCACTGTTGGGTAACGTTGCATGGGAAACAAAAAAAATTCCTACGCACACGCAAGATCTATCCATGGTGATGAGCATCTACGAGAGGGATTGTGGATCTACGTACCCTTGTAGATTGCTAAGCGGAAGTGTTAAGAAATGCGGTTGGTGTAGTCGAACGTCTTCGCGATCCAAATCGCCGAGCGTTCCGCGATCCAATCACGATCCGTCCCGATCAAGCACCGAACGGACGGCACCTCCGCGTTTAGCACACGTAAAGCTTGATGACGATCTCCGCCTTGTTGATCCAGCAAGAGGGAGCGGAGAGGTAGAAGAGTTCTCCAGCAGCGTGACGGCTCCGCAGCGATGGTGGTGGAGTAATTCCAGTAGGGTTTCGCCTAAGCACTACGGAAATCCAATCTAGAGGAGAAACTATGAACTAGAGGGTAGGGTTGCACGTGGCTGAAAATCAAGTGTCAAAACCCTAAACCCCTCTAGTATATATAGGAGGAGAAGAGGATGAGGCTTGGCTCCCAAGGAGCCAGCCCTTGGGTCGGCCGAACCAGGAGGGAGGAGTCCTCCTCCTCCACTCCTAGTAGGATTAGGACTCCTTCCTTATTTGGTCCCTTTTTGCCTTTTTCCACCTTTTTCCTTTTGGACTTTTCTTCCCAGCCGCATGGGCCTTGTGTGAGACTTCCACCAGCCCACTAAGGGCTGGTATTCACTCTCACACAGCCCATGAAGCCTCTTGGGTCGAAATAACCCTCCCGATGGTCTCCCGGTACACTACCGGCACTCCCGGTACACTACCGATGAGCCCGAAACTTTTCCGGTGACCAAAATAGGACTTACTATATATGAATCTTTACCTCCAGACCATTCCGTAGCTCCTCGTGACGTCCGGGATCTCATCCGGGACTTCGAACAATCTTCAGTCACCACCATGCATAACTCTATACTACCGAAACATCACCAAATCTTAAGTGTGCAGACCCTGCGGGTTCGAGAACTATGTAGACATGACCGAGACACCTCTACGGTCAATAACCAATAGCGGGACCTGGATGCCCATATTGGTTCCTACATATTCTATGAAGATCTTTATCGGTCGAACCTCTATGTCAAGGATTCAGTTAATCCCGTATGATGTTCCCTTTGTTCTTCGGTATGTTACTTGCCCGACAATCGGTCGTCGGTATCTCCATACCTAGTTCAACCTCGTTACCGGCAAGTCTCTTTACTCGTTCCATAATACAAGATCTCGTGACTAACACTTAGTCACATTGCTTGCAAGGCTTATTGTGATGTTGTATTACCGAGTGGACCCTGAGATACCTCTCTGTCACACGGAGTAACAAATCCCAGTCTTGATCCATGCCAACTCAACAGACACCCTCGGAGATACCTGTAGAGAACCTTTATAGTCACCCAGTTACGTTGCGACGTTTGATACACACAAGGCACTCTTCCGGTGTCCGTGAGTTGCATGATCTCATGGCATAGGAACATATACTTGACATGCAGAAAACAGTAGCAATAAACTGGCACGATCATATGCTACGTTTATAGTTTGGGTCTTGTCCATCACATTATTCTCCTAATGATGTGATCCCATTACCAAATGACATCTCATGTCCATGAATAGGAAACCATAGCCATCTTTGATCAACGAGCTAGTCTATTAGAGGCATACCAGGGACATGGTTTTGTGTATGTATCCACACATGCATCTAAGTCTTCGATCAATACAATTATAGCATGGATAATAAACGATTATTATGAACAAGGAAATATGATAATAACTAATTTATTATTGCCTCTAGGGCATATTTCCAACAATCCTATCATCACAAGTTCACCATCAGCATGATGGACTAGTATATACCACCTCATCAATATATACATGCTAACAATAGTTTTCAAGCCCTATCTACCAAAAAATGCACATCGCCATCATCAATTATCATGCACGTCGTCAACACCACCAGAAACAATCCTAACTACCAAAAAATGTACGTCGTCATAATCGATCTTCATGCACACCGTCAACACCACCAGAAACAATATTAGGACAAGTGCTTGCCCAGCTGGGACCTAAGCCAAAGCACACTATGGGCATTCCCCATGGCAACGAACTCAACACTCCGTGCCTTATTGTCCAGCAGGTGGCTCAAAGGAGTCATTAGAGCCTTTGGACTGAAGCCACCTTACTCCATGGTAGTGGTATACACGTTAGGATGGGCGTCAACCAGCTTGCTCTCCCTAATGGAGGTTTCCACCTCCTTGATGGCATTATACATGCTGCTGAAGGCACTTGGTTCCTCTTCCATCAAGTCACCCCTCTCACTCCTCCTATCAAGCATAAGAACATGATCATCATCCTTATCATGACCATCAAGAATAGTCTGTGCCTCTTGGATGTGCGAGTAGACATGCATAGCTGAACCGAGTGGCTCACTAGAGCCCATGTGATGCTTGTGATTTGGCAACCTAAAGGAGCAGATCTGCTACATCTGCAAGTAGTTCTAGATGAGTGTTTTTTTTAGGAACTCCCCGTTCTTTGGGTGGTCCTAAGAAAGAAACACAATGTGATTAGTTGTGAATGACATGTTAGACAAGGTTAAACAAGTGGCATGTCAGCTAACCGCGGTGTGGCCTTGGTAGTGCTTAACCTCCAACATGATCGTGTAGATGTCTAGATCCCACGGCATGTCGCTAAGGTCATTGAGCTTAGACACTTGAATCCATGTGGCTGTCCACTTCATGAGGTGGTCGTATACCAGGGTAGAGGTGACCTCTTGACCATAGAACTCGAACATTTGCTTAGCAACAGAGTTCAGGTGCACCTCCTCGAAGCCCTTGTCAGTCTTCACCCCATTAGCTATAATATCACATAACTTGTTAAGCACGAGGGTGGACACAAACGACTGCCATTTCATTGAGTTCCCTCACAGCTAGCCATTTTTTCCTTCTAAGCGTTAAGGATTGCCTTATGTGCCGCAAACAACATTAGCATTAGGCATAGCCAACACATAAGGCACAAATGCTGAAGGCCTAGCAAAACACTCAAGACATCTGAAGCAAAGGCATTTGCTCCTCGATAATAGACTGAGAGTCCACATAGGACGATGGGAATTGGGTCTCTGACAAGAGAATGGCCTAACTAAACTCTTGTGTGCTCATGTCGTACAAGCATTAGCACAGGCAGGAGCGGAACACAATACACTTGGACAGTATGAACGAACACTAAACATGATCAGTAAGCATAGTACACACGAATCATCAAGTACAACAACAAAAACCTGTGCATGTTCTTAAATCTCATAGCATACCATGGAATTCAACACACTGCCACACCTACATACTTGCAAACTTGCATACTGCATATGCTCTTATTCACAGGCTAGTACCATATCTACCTTGCTGACAAGGAAACAACATGAACATCATCAAATCCTACAAGCAACACCTATCATGCTTCCAACCCCTCACCACTAGCTACCATAACTTCATATTCTCACATATCGACAATCTATAATGCTAACAGATTCTCACAGATCTAGTTAGAACGAGTAGAGAGTCGGGAGTGATCGAATTACAGCCATTGGTGCAGTCAGAAGGAGTCAAAAAACTGGTCGGAGAAGAGGAGGAACAAGAATCATCGATGCTGACTACTGTCCGTCAAACAAGACTCGTCGCTTGCCTACTTGTCGATGAAAATACACATTGGATGAAGAGCTCGAAGGGAGGGGGAATGGTGGAGAGAGTTTGGACAATGAGCCGAGGGTGGCTATATAGGGCGACTGATTCGGTGGGAGGTGACCCTTCCCGACGCTTTTTCGAAGACGACACGAGCTCGTGACATCTCTATGCTGACATAAGATCGACGTCACGTCCCCCTCCCCTGCATCGATGGAACCTCGCTGAGGGAAAACGGTCGACTCAGACGTGCCAGGCGGGCCTGGCTAGGAATGCTTTACGTTTCGTGCTATGCAAGATTTGTATTGTTTATACACATGGTTAATTCTCTTCAACATACAAATTATGGGGTAAAAGCCCGTTGGGTAAGCGGGTGACGAGCACCCATTGACATGTTGCGCGGGTTATCTGACATGGAGATGCAAAATTACAACCGACTTTGCCTCTATCCTCCGCTAGACCGAAAATAAAAGGTCCAGATTATATATAAAAATTACTCCCTCTGTCTTTTTTACTCCGCGTATAAGATTTTTATCAAATCAAATTTACAAAGTTTAATCAAATTTGTATTAAAAAAATAACAACATCTATAGTGCAAACTATATATGATATGAAACTACATTTCATAAAGGATCTAATGATATTGATTTGATGGTGTGAATGTTGATATTTTTTTATAAGTAGATCGAACTAGAGATACTTTAACTTTAGACAAAATTTATATATATTATATGCATACTAAAACATGTGCGATACGTACGGCAGCAGCAGTTTTGCTGCGCCAACTGTAGCAGCAAATCTGATGCGTTGATGATGGATCTGGCGGCTGATACAGGGCAAACTCGGAAACCATAGCTCTGACTTTTCTCTAGCAAGTCTAGCAAGTGAGAGAAGCTGTGGTGGAAGCCTGGGCAGCGGCGCTCATGCCTCCTCTCCCGTTCTTGCCGCCGTCCCTCCCCCAAGGCCCCAATCCCGACCGTGCTTCCGCTCTCCCCCGTCTCCGTCTGCGGCAGCGCTCTCCTCGTTTCTCCCTCTCCACCTCTTCCTCCAGCGGCCGCCACATCCGGCGTGCCCTTCTCCGGGGACTGCGGCCAACCCGCCCAGCCGGCCACTTTAGTCAAGCGGCGGTGGAGGGAGACGTGTCTCAAGTGGCGGGCAGACGAGATGAGGCGGCCCATGGACGGGCGGGCAGAAAAGGAGGACATGGGCGTCGGCTAGGAAGAGGCGAGGGGAGGGGAGGTAGTGTTGGTGGCTAGGCGTTCCAGGCATGGGACAGTGAGGACGCTGCCGGGTGGTCTAATCTCTGGCTATGGCTTTGCTTTCCCCGGCAGGTCCTGATTCATGGTACGGCGACCTTCGTTTATCCCGGCTGAAAAAACAGCATTTGAACCAAAGTTCAGGGCACAAGGGTGCCAAACTGAGCCTCTGAGGTACAGCCAGCGGATTTCAGTTACAGATTCAGGAAAGGGCCCCAAGCTAGAACATGTCCCCTGTCTTCCACCTTGATGCAGAAATTCAGTTATAATTGGTTTACAATTCAGCTAGAACTGTCCTCTGCCTTCCATTCTCTGTAATTTGGTCAAATCTACGGTGAAGTATATCTACGTACAGTGCTTAGATGTGCTAGTTATTATCAATTTACACGAGCATGTGCCCTTCTGGATCTATTACTTGAGTTTATAGATACTCGCTGATCAATTTAGTGGCGCCGCTAAATTGCTTGTATCTAGCAAAGAAACAGTTGAGCTCAGTGCCTTTGAGAAAGAGCTGCTAAATTGCTTGTATCTAGCAATTTGATAAGAAACATTTTTCTGGAAGAAATTGCTGGGAAAATCTTAAGCATTCTTATTAGCTCTGAGGGATGGGATGATTTTCCATCTTGTACTTACTCCAAAAATGGCGTTTACATTGTTAGATCAGCATATAATTTAGTAAGAACTTAACAATTTTGGGGTAACCGAAGTATTTCAGGTAAAGGGTCATCATCAAAACAAGATTATTTGGAGAAGGCGTGGAAGAGACTTTGGGCCATTCAGTGCCCTAACAAGATGATGATCATGCCCTGGAGAATAGCACACAACTGCTTACCTACAGGCTCCCAACTCCAGACGCGATGGATACCCACAAGGTATGACTGCTATTTTTGCAACAGAGAGGAACATGTTGAACATTGTTTTCTAAAATGCCAATATGTAAAAGAAATCTGGAAGGAAATTAAAAAGAGCTATGGAATTTGCATAAAACTAAAGATGTTTACCCATGTTAGGCAGTGGCTGCTAGAATGATAGTGGAAGCAATGCCATGTGAAGCTATGATTATGGCGGTAGCTATGTGGCACATTTGGGAGAACAGGAACAACTGTCGCAATGGAGAGGTACTGGTCAATCCTCTTCGCGTGGTGAGAAAAATCAAGGCTTATATTGAATTCATTACTATGCATAATGTCAGCCCAACAGGTTCCAACAGACATGAGACCTTTACATCAACCCAAAAATGGTCTCCGCCGCCGGAAGGTTGGTTGCTGATCAATGTAGATGCTGCAGTTTTCTCCCACTCAGGATGAGCTGGCTATGGAGTTGTGGTGCGAGACCATCGAGGGACACTTTTGGCTGCATACCGAATTACCGAGGCCCCTATATTGATCAAATTCAAATCCCAGAAGTGGCTGAAGCTATTGCTGTTCGTCAAGCGCTCATCGCTGCTGAAGATGCTGGTTTTCATAAGATTCAGGTGGTCTCCGATTGCTTGTCGCTGATGAACAAGGTTCAGGATAGGAGTTTCGACAGCCCCCTTCAGGTGCCATTGTCCGGGATATTAAAAGTAGGGCCACAAAGTTCTTATCTTGTGATTTTATCCATGTCAGACGTGATTGTAATGGGGCAGCTCATGTACTGGCAAAATCTGCAGAATTTGATGTTGGGCCATGTTGGTCTAATGAGCCACCTGATGAAATCAGGGCCATTATTTGTAATGAACATGTTGCTAAGTGAATGAATGTAAGGATGCTGCCCATTATTTTCAAAAAAAAAAGAGAAAGAACAATTGAGCTCAGTGCCTCCGAGAAAGAGCTGCTAAATCGGTCATCTCAAACTATCTATCCTTCCATGAGTTCATTGATACATACATCCTATTTGGCAAGCGGCATGACAAATTGCAACAGCCAAAAATTACTTTGCAGGACTAGACATGATCAGAGACTATCTACGTTCCTTTTGCAGACAATCTATCTTTCTTACAACCTATTGTTCTCAAAAGGAAAAACACAAGTGACGATTCTGTTGTGTGGGTTATCTATCTACTGAACTTATGACCTCTGACAGGCGACATCCTCCTCAATTGTGCACACTTGACAGCTTGCTGCTCCGATGCTCAGGTCCCTTTCTTCTTCGCATTGACATCCTCCATGTAGAGCTTGATGAAGTATAGAACTAGCTCGGAGAACTCCTTGGTGTCTTTGATTGCACTGTGAAGTGTCTTGAAGACGAGCAAGCTGATTGCAGCTACCCTAGCCAGCTTGTTGGGTACCGTCAGCTCGAAATTCTCGAAGACCACCATGACTATCCTTCCATCGAGCACCACGCATCCCAAAGCGGCAGCCAGGCGGATCTTCCAGTTTAAGCTAGCCAGATGTTTCTTCAACCTTGCTGCAGGTGCCTCCTGCTCGGTAGCGCTGACAGCAACATCGCCCTCCTCCGCCTGCGTGCACCTCATCAGCACCCGACGCCCCCGCGCTTGCGCGCATTTCGAACCGTATCAGTCGACCGACCAATGCCGGAATCAAAGAATCGGCCGAGAATCCCAAATCCAAAAATCCACCAAGAATTCAAGAACAAGAGTTTGATTAGAAACAAGAACACGCTAGTTTCGTACCCGTGGAAGCCTCGGTCTGCAGCGCGCGTCCGCCGCCAAGGGGTGCTCCGAGTCCGATGCCATCGGCCGAAGAAGCACGGGCACGCGCACAAGCGAGCGGGTAGGGGCGGCGGCCACCGCCGGCCGGAAAAGGGACGCGAGGCCACGCTCTGAGAAGCCAGGGAAAGCGCGGAGGCCGCCGCCATACGCCGCCGAAGCAGGGAAGCGCTGCTCGATGACACCGGCACCAACATCGCCCTCCGCCGCCTGCGTGCACCTCATCGGCACCCGACGCCCCTGCGCCTGCGCGCGTTTCGAACCGAATCAGTCGACCGACCAATGCCGGAGTCAAAGAATCAACCGAAATCGCAAGATCCACCAACAATTCAAGAACTCTCAAGAAACAAAGAACATCACTCTCGGGAACTCGAAGGACAAGAACTTTGAAAGAATCAAAGAGCCCGAGTTTCGTACCCGGGGAAGCCTCAGTCCGCCGCGCGCGTCCGTCGCCGAGGAGTGCTCCGAGGCCATCGGCCCAAGAAGCACATGCACGCGCGCGAGCGAGCGGGTAGGAGCGGCGGCCAGCACCGGCCGGCAAAGGGACGCGACGCCACGCTCTGGGACGCCAGGGAAAGCGCGGAGGGCGCCGCCATTCGCCGACGAAGTAGGCAGGCGCGCGGCCGGCGCGTACTCGCAAGCCATCAGACGAGTACGATCGGAAGACACCGCGAGCCGTCGGAGCCGGGGAAGACACGCCGGGTCAGTTCTTGCAGCACCGGCGTCCGCGGCCGGTCGGAGGCGGAGAACGGGCGCCGCCCGCCCCGGGGCGTACGCTGAGGAGGAGGTGCGGCGCGGGCCCGCATACGCAGAGGAAGGGAAGGGCGCGATCTTCAGAAGCTCCATTGGGGGGCGCAGCCGAGGGAGCCGGATATCGAGTCTCAGGCCGCGGCGCACGGAGTCGGGGGAGGAGGGCAGGGGGGGGGGGGGGGGGGGGGGGCGGGAGGGGACGGCTACGGCTATTTACTTGAAGCTCTGTTTCGGGATAGCTGTGGGTACGCTCTGTTTTGTGCCGTGGCCGTGCTGCACGGCGGTTGTATAAATCCAGTTTTTAGTCTGAGATAAATAAAATAAACTGAACCGAATGCTCCACATTCTAATTTCGTAGAATGTACGTGCAAATTCTTGAAATTGGTCCAATGTTACATGCGATTCAAGAGGCTAGCCAAATGGAAGATTATCTTGAGACAAGATGTAGCGGTCTGGTTGGGCGACACACGAGGCGATCTCAAATGGGTGATGCAGCGCCGGTTAACCGGCGCTAATTTTCCCCGGTCGTCCCAAGCGTCCTTGGATCAGCCCACGCGCCGGCCATAAGATCTGATTTCTCCCCCGGTCGTCTTCTCCTTCTCACCCTCAAGCTTCGCGTCGGAAAAGTCCTCCTGCTGCTCCGGCGAGAGATCCCGCCGGTGAGAGCTAGTAGCCGTGCTACCCATGGTCCCCCCCCCCCCCCCCCCCCCCCCCATCTACCTGCTCACAACATCGGTCGTGGCCCCCGGTTGTAGTATTACTTGTCGTTGGTAGAAACATCCATCATCGCCGGTTCAAGCAAATATCTTATGTCTGTTACGGCCCCATCGCAGCAAAATTAGTTGCGGTTCCAACAAAGCAGTATCCAGTAGCTGATTGTAGCATTCTTCGTCGCCCGTTGTACCATTAACCATTGTCGGTTCCAGCAAAATCATTTGTGTGTTGCGGCCCCGTCGCAGCAAGTGGGCAGCCAGTTCCAAAAATATCCTCTGTGTGTTCCGGTCCTCTCGTAGCAAGTTAGTCGCCGGTTTCAGCAAAATCTCTCGTTGTTTCCAACAATAAGCACTACCAGTGCGTATCCCCAGTGAAAATGGTAACCGGTTCTAACAGAAATTGGAGTCGGTGCCAACAAGAGAAAACAAAGGTTATAGCATCGAGTGTTGACTAAGTGCAAAACCACCATTACTAGGAGAGTACCCGTGCGTTGCCACGGGGCCATAAATATTTTTTTTGTCACTTGCATATATAGACATAATACATGCCAAATTTTGCATATGTAGAAATGATAGCCCAAAAGTAATTGAAATCCACTCCACTTTTGATGTTGTAAGATGATAAAAGACATAATAGAAAGTTGTGTACATAGAGAGCAATGATCTAACTAATTATTTGTTGCAAACTTAGATCTATTTGATGGATTTAAAATATTTCAATAGAATGTGAGAAATGTTGTCTTTAGCTTCAGTTGTATGTACAAATGTGAGTCGCATCCCGATTTTAACGAGTTAGAAATAATAGCCCATAACTATAGATCACTTGGATGGTATTTTTTTCTAAAGAAAACTTGCCATGCTATGTGGCATTTATGTCACCGCATAGCAGCTGCTCCTTTCTCCTTTTCTTGAAGGAAAAAACAGTCATTCCTCTCACTCACTCACTCACTCACTGCACAGCCGTCTCCCACTCTCCCTGCCAGCCAACGGGTGTCGACAGATCTCATCTCCCTCCACGTATCATTGCCACCATCTTTACCAAGCACCCTCCCTCCATGCCATGGCTAAGCACAAGGCTCCCTCTCCCCACCGGCTCCCTTTCCCTCCACGTCGTTGACCGCCCCTCGTATCCTCACCACGACATAGCCCTCCTCCTTCTCTACCCAACAACCTCTTTCGTCGTGCCTTGACACTAAGCCAGCACGCCCGCAACCGGTCTAGCATCCTGGGCAGTTGGATCCAGGCGGGGGGTGTAGATAGGCTCACAACTCTCGATTAGTTTGAGGCACATAGTTGACATGTTTGCATGTGTGGCGTGGAGAGGAAGTTGGACGACGCCCTTGTCATCGGGCATGTTCTACCCAGTCGAGTCGTGCCAAGCACAGTCGTGTTGTGTCACCATACAATCTATCACACCTCTAGTAGTACGCCCGTGCGTTGCCACGGGCTGTTTAATTTTCTTTTGCCCCAACTGCACCCACATGATACAATGCATATCAAAATTCATAGGTCTAATTTTTTCTGATTGACCGTTTGTTGCCATGGGCCTTTTAATTTGTTTTTCTGATTGCAAGTATGAATATAATGCATAATTGTTTTGCGCTCCCCTCACTCTGTCTAACACCCTCCATCTCTCTACATACCCTTCTCTCTCCTACACCCTCTCTCTCATAGACAAAGATGCTTCAATGCCTCTTATGCGCAATTATAAGCAGAATACTGATTACAAATAACAATAAAATGAAGTTCATTAAAGTATGATACCCAAATCATGAGGCACAAAGGATTGTTCTCCTTAAACTTTTAGATATAAACAAAGTTTATGTTGGAACATCATTATGTGAAATTTAGGAGACATTCCACATTTTTGTGAACAAGAAAAAAGGGGAAAGGAATAGACTTATTTGGCTCCTATACATGTTTCACTGACATGAAATGATAAATAATAAAGTAAGTAATATGCTATCATTTCAAATGGTACAATGCAATGACATTAAATCATAATATAGATAAGCAAATAGAACGGGCATCATGACATATACATGCCTTTCACATGGCTTTATCTTGCGAGATGGCAGTTTTCTAATGGCTTTGGCTTAATAAAGTAAGTAATATGTTGTCATTTATCATGGCTTTCACTTATAACAAAGGGCATCATAACATATACATGCCTCTGGAACTTGGTACGACTTTGGCTTATCAGATGACAGCTTTAACTTCACTTGTTGTCTTCAAGTGTTGAAAAACACCCAATAGTTGCTACATTTTTCTCTATTTCCTCATGGACTTGTTGCAAAATTGCCAAAAAATTACAAAACAGAGGTAACATTAGAGCATGTTTTTAAACACAATGGTCTTACCAGAAAATAATCTAGATAACAACAAGAGCACTCTGACTAATATAGATAACCAAATAGAAAGGGCATGACAGCATATACATGCCTCTGAAACTTAGTAGATGTGTTTCTCATGGCTTTGGCTTGTAAGATGGCAGATTTAACTTCACTTGATGTCTTCAAGTGTTGGGAAACATTCAATAGTTCAGAGCTTGCCATGCAAAATGAGCATGTGACAGAGTCAAAGCAACAAAAAATTCAGATTTACACCCCTTCACTTTTTAAATTTTCTTATTCATGCATACCATCAAGACTTCTATGCAAAAACACAACAAAATAAGACTTAGCAATCAAATCCCCGAGTAATAACATGAATGTAAAAAAGGAAGTTACAAGAAAGAGAAATAAACTGACAAGTTGACATATATAATAGATTTATAAAGCATTGGATCAAGCATATTGCTATTGGTGTCAAGAAAGAACAGTAATTTCTAAGCAAGTCATGATGGCTATACATATTGATCCTTCATTTTTCTCGGTTTGCTGCAATTTGCAAAAATAGAAATATGCGACCTAAGAGCCCGCCAATGGAAGGATTTGTGGCACATATATCCCAAAGACGATCCACATCCCAGCTTGAGTGGCACTGGTCAAATAAATGATCTTCTTGAAAATGTCAAGACAAGAGATTATATGTCAAATATTACTCTTGGTTCATGTTGCTCGACAAAAACAGGGGACATCATAATTAGTTTCCTCATCTAGAAGGAAGCTCACTTCATGACAATTTGTGCCATAAATCATGTTTACTACCCAAGAAACTTTATACAGTTTTAAGAATATGTCGCCTAGAAAAATGACATATATTCAGAAAAGGGTAAGTAATGTAGATAGAACAGTACATTATTCAGAAAAGGGACTGGGGCTCCGGGTGTGGTTGGTGGCCCCGAGGGCCTAGTCGGTGCAGAGCATGGTGGCCGATACGGCCAACACGAGATAAAAATATGATCTAAGAAACATGTACATGAACCACCACAATAAGATAATTGATGGTTATATGAAACATCTGCAATTTTAAGAAAATCCATAGGAAAGATAACCTTTGTTGACTGGAATATTGCCAATTCCACTCCTTTGTTTCAACACCAACCAACACTCAGTCCAGCACATCTCCTTTGTCACAGATCAATAGAAGGCAAAAATGGACCCACATTTATGTAGGCTTACTCCTATCATAGTTTGCATAGTAAAAAAACTGAGACTACATATGGCTAGATAAAGAGATTCCTTTTGCACCATCGCATTCTTACTTTGAAATATGGTAGCAACAATTAGAAATATACCAATACGTTAGTTTTAGCATAGCTAAAATTTGAGTATCGATCAAGAAGCACAAGTTGAGAAAACCAACAAATTTTGGTCCTTATCTGTTGGATATCTTTTAGCAATAACAGTAAGGAAAGCATCTGAAAAAATCTAAGCATTTCTAACTTAAAATTAACAGATGTACAACATGCCTGCTTGTATATAACCAACCTGCAAACATTTTTGGAATCATCTCTGCTAGAAATGTATCCATGCGCACAATTAGCAAGATTTAAGCTGTGGAAGTGTAGGCAACACAAAGGAATCCACATTTAGTCCGTATCTTCCCTGAACTTTTTAGTTTGACCACCCTGAGGCATATAATTGCAGCCTGACGAAGATGACATTGCTCCATGGGACTCTTCATAGATTCAACTCGAATAAAGAAGAAGATTTATTAATGGATTCAAATGATGAAGACGAAGCTATTGTCATATGGCCCAAGTGAAAGGATAAGTTTGGTAGTTGGAAAGGTGGGTAGATACCTCGATGGAGCGGTCATGTTTGAAAATCTAGGGAGGCCTTGGAGAAGACGATCTTCTGGTTGGCAGCTTTTGCAAGGACTCCACATTGGTGCCCAACTCCCTGAGGTTGCCAATGCTCCTTTGGGTTTGGAAACCATCAATTAGCACAACTGTAAATCAATTTGTGAAATCCGTAGGACTGAACAAAAGGCATACTTCATCTGAAAAAATAAAATAACTGTAATGAACTGAGAAAGTTCATAACATATGCACATCACCCAAAGGTATAGTATTCACTCTTTCTATACAGTGGAAAGTTCAAGAAGATTGTAGGTGCATCCTTTTGTCAAACAGCTTGCATACGTAACACGATGGAAGGCTTTGACGCCTAGTGCATCTGATGGCACTCATGCATGTATTTCCAATTTTCCATCCTAGCAATGGTCAGAGAGTGGAGGGAGTCATGGAGGGTAGGGAGCCACGGGGTGGCTTCTCATGGAATTAGATAGCTGCTCTCATCGGCGTATGTGTGACCTGCTGATGCCACCACCTTGAGCACGCAGGATTCACGTGTGTGGAATGACGGAGGGATGGGGTACCACTTACATTGGGCTCGCCATCGATGGTGATCCGGAACTGCTCGTCCGGCTCGCATGTGATCTTGAATTGCCCATCATCGTCCCGGCTTCCACATCGGGGCCCTGCGATGCTACCGCCGCTCGGTCGCTGCCCTTGCACCCAAGTGCTTCCTGAGCTGCTCCTTGTCATGGTCGAGTGTGTCAATCATGGTGCAATGCAGTATGAAAATGTGCAATTAACTTCAAGCTGTTAAAAGTTCAATGTCTTTCTTGTCAACAAAAACCCTGAAGGTTACTTGATTTTAGCTCTAGGTGTGGTGCTATGCAGATGATGGCCACAATAAGCCCTCACTCTTTTTCTCCAGAAAATTCGATAATATGCACATTTCAGGTGCACGCATGATACCACAAAGGCCAGCGACATAAATACCTCTTTGTAAAAGAAAATATAATTAACTATTTATATTCATTTTGCATGTAACAAGAAAGGTACTAACTTCCTAAATAAAAGAAATTGCTAATACAAAAATGAAAATATTGATCCGACCCCGATCCCTAATTACAATTGCAGCACACATTTGACAATATATTTCTACTGAGAATTATCTTTGTTTTGCATAATAAAGTAATTCTACACTTGGAATGTGTGGATACATCACCATCCATTTTTTATGCCAGTACAACGGTTCTGAATCCATTTGACAACAAACAATACCTAGAATGCATCAAACCTAAGTAAAATAAATGGGGGAGGGGTAAAATCAGCTACCTGAACACTGAGGAAAGCTGCAGCAAACCGAACCACTGTCGGCTGGAAAGGTGAGGCAGAATCAACACCAAGTTTTGTACCTGCAAAACAAATTAGGCAGCAGACAATCAATAAATCAAGTTTGGATCCTGTGTCACGTGCTAAAACTTTCTAAGACAATAGGAACATCTATTTTTTGGTGCACCAAATCACTACTAAAAAAAGCCTGAATTACCGATGGTTCAACCATATGTAAGAACCTAAGAGTAGATTGCTTTATCATGGAAGGAGGCATTTCACCGATAGACATGGCAGGAGCAGCCTAATTTCATACGAAGAACACCTGAGATAGGACACGACAACAATGAATCCATAAATATTACATTAAAGTAAAAGGTCACATCCGGCATAATTTGACATAATCAAAAGTGTAAGTAGGAAACGATTACATCTAACATCCAAAGAGAGTACATCTGAATATATGGCGACCGTCACTCCCTTGTGCTGGCGTGCAATTTTCTTTACTCTGAATATATGGCAGTAGCAAAGGTAAGTAAATGTATCTTCAAACTGCAATTAGCAGGTGCACCTAAAAGAAAATGATGATCTGACTCTGAGGCAGAACAGAAGGAAGTTTCAAAATGACTATGGTTTCACTCAAGTAACATGGTTAACTTATATTTCAATTGTACTTGGCACCATCATGACAGGATAGTTTAATAAAAACATGTTTGGTAAGACATACTAAAATTATTCAGTGTGCAGTATATGCATGTTGGGAAAGAAAGAAATAATACAGTGTCGAGACCTTGAGCGAGGGCCTGAATTACAGGATAGTACCCATCGACCATCAGACCATGGCCACCAGTGAGAACACGTTCCTGATCCCCGTTTTTCAGAGATATTTCATCTGCATCTGCAGCAAACCATGCTGACACACCATTGCAGGATTCGATCATCTAGCCCTTCTAGCCTATAAATTTACAACAATATCAGTCCAGCTCTTATGCAGCAACCATCCAATTTATATATTGTATCTTGGAAAAATCATTGCGTCAGCATGATAAAAGATTTTATACATACTTGAGATCAGGGTGCCTCTCAAGCACCATTGAAATTGCCTGTTCAAGGGGCATGTCGTGTTCCTGCATGTCATAGAAGCATGCATGTCATAGAAACACACTATGAAATACAACTGTCATATTCTGATAGAAAATTTTGTTGTACTTCTTATAGAAAATGTTTTTGTACTTACTACTCTTCCAAAGTTATTTCTTAAAGAAAATACATACATACTGACAAATACACATCATCTTTGTTTTAATCCATATACCTTTGTAAGCTCTGCGAACATGAACTTCAGTTTTGCAGGTGGGAACCTGGGACTAAAATGGTTCGTTAGTACAGATGCCATTGCAGGCCTAGCCAGATCCATTCTCTCCAGTTATTGTCATCTGAACTAGTCGGCGAATCCGTTTCCATCACGCGTCATTAAGAGGGCCCTTGAACAAGCAGAAGCAGAATACATAACATGTGCATTGCATCATTTTTTTTCCAGAACGACCATGGGTATAACAAAAGGATAAAATGTGTCTGAAGTCCGAACTCTAGAGTACCATATATTCTGTTTGCTGAATAGGGTTGGAGCTGAGTACCTCTGGATTACAAAGGGTGCAGAAGAGTACCTCAGCATTACACTTTGGTCCTCCATTGTAGTGATGTTCCTCGTCTCCGTTATTCAAAACTCCTGAATATTTAGCGCCCTCTATGTACCTCCTGAAGATTGTTCATGAGATGTAAAAGAGATGTAATATATTCTGTAAAAGCACAATCAAGCCTTGTAGCCAAAATGGAAGGAGCAGCAGGGAGCAAAATGAAATGAGATTAGGAGATGAACGCGCCTATTGAGCTTTATTCCTTCAGATTTTTGAACTCCTGCAGCAGGTATACCTGAACTTGCGTGACATATTTGTTTTATTCAGTTGAAAGCAGCTGATATTTTGAACTCTTGGCAACAGACATACTGGCCGGGAAGCACGGGAACGGGAACGGAACGATCTGGTAGCGCCACCGCGTCCACGGCGCTATCGAGGTGAGCAGCAGTAGAGGCCATGGAGCGATGATCTATGGCCCATATTTTTTTAACAAAGGATCTGTTTTTTGTCAGAATTGAACTGGAAAATTGCGCAGTTAAGAACTGAACCACTGAGCAAAAAAAATGAACACCCACGATTCATCAAAATAGTGAAGTGGAAAAAACAAAACAAAAATCAGCCATCTTAGGCATAACAGCAAACAGGTGGAGTGCATTTAATCACAACATCATGCACTTCTTTTTCCTTTTGTCGATTCTTTGCTGCATCACAATTAACACATATCTTTAAATACTTTGATAAATAAATTCATACAAGCATATCCTCCAAGGCAGAATTAAGTATATATATAGCTAGATGGTTTGGTTGAGAATCCATTAGTGAGAGAAAAGACATAGGAGTTGGGGGCAACAAACCTATGGCTCGGTGCCCATGCGTTCTTGTACCCTTTAAACCAAATCAGTGCAAACTCCATGACAGGAGCAAGCAGCTGGACTGTCGAATGAGAGGTCCTCCACCCCTTGGCTCCTCTTGCAGGCTCCATTGTTTTCCTGCTGAAGCGCAAGCCATGGCATTGGAGTGGGGCGCATCCACGACGGTGGCATTGAACGGACAGGGGTGGCGGCCATGAACTTCCTGTACCCGACAGCGGCGAAGCCCCATCAGAAAGGAGGCAGAGTGCTGACGGGGGAGCATCATCGGCTGCTGCAGGACAGCGCCCGAGATCTGCCTGTGGGATGAACAAGGAGTTGAGGGTGGCATTTATCTGCACGATGGAGGTAGGTTGCCGGCGTCGGGGAAGGAGAAGGGGGACGCACGATGGAGGGAGGCAGCTGGCGCGGAGGAAGCAGGAGGGTTGCTCGCCGTGGACGGAGGCGGACGGCGCGGGGGAAGGAGGCAGTCCGGCGACGCGAGGGACGGAGGCGGCCAGCGCGAGGGAGGGTGGCGGCGGCCGGCGCGCTGTGGATTCGTGGGATCGCGGCGGTCGGCGGGATCCTGGGCGGCGGCGATGGCGGGGAAGGAGTTCGTGGCGGCGCCTGGCGATGGCGGCGACTGGTGACAAATGCGATGGCGGCGACTGGCTACAGAGGCGATGGCGGCGATGGAGGCAGGAGCGTCGGGTGGGGGGTCCGAGAGGTTTTTTTTCTCCGATCTTTCGTCCGAGCGTCGGGTGGGAGACTCGTTCGATCTTTTTTCGTCCGGTTTTTCATAGAGGGAGCCCCTTTGACCGATTTTCAGCTGGTAGCGCGAGGGATAACCTGGTGTAATGGAAAAATCAGGTGGGAGGTGGTATGGAAGACGGAAAAAAAAACAGTTGGGAGGTGGGAGGGATGACGAAAAAAAATCAAGACATAAAGCTACCAAGTGTCCCTTTAAGCGTAGAGTTGTTTTCTCGGAAGGTGATCTCATATATATGACATGATTTTGAAATTCTTAATTACCTATTATTAATATGATTAAATCAAATCATCACCTGCCAAAACAAGTACAAAACAAAATCTTCCGCTTTAATGGTGAATTTGGTTTCTCGGAAGGTGATCTCACATATATTGTATGATTTTGGAATTCTTAATTACCTATTATTAATGTGATTAAATCGAATCATCATCTGCCAAAGCAAGCACAAAACAAAATCTTTCACTTTAATGGTGGATTTGTTTTTTCGAAAGGTGATCTCACATATATGGTATGCTTTTGCAATTGTTAATTACCTATAATTAATGTGATTAAATCAAATCATCACCTGCCAAAGAAAGTATAAAACAAAATCTTTTGTTTTAATGGTGGATTTGGTTTTTTAAATGAGAGGAAGAAAATAAACCAATGGGAGGAAACGGTGGGAGACGAGATGAAAAAAACGGACGAAAATAAACCAGACGAAAAAACCCGAGGCAAGAAGCTACCAACTATCCCTTTAGGAATAGAGATGATTGGTAAGAGGGATTGGTCGAGGAATTGGTGTGGGGACGATCACCAAATCAGTCAAGGAGAACTGGGGAGAGGGACGAGAAATAGTATATCGTGCAATGTTGTCCTGTGCCTGATGGGGTGAGACGTCTCCAACGTATCGATAATTTATAAGTATTCATGTCATGTGTATAATAATTATGGTTTTGTGCACTTTTATTTGATTTTTGTGGACTAACCTATTGACCTAGTGCCAAGTGCCAATTTCTATTTTTTTGGATATTTTATGTTCCTCGAAAAATCCATACCAAACGAAGTCCAAATACTATGAAACTTTACGGTGGTTTTTATGGATCAGAAGAGACCCATGGAGTATCAGAGGAGGACCAAACGACACCCAGGGGGGCACAAGCATGGGTGCCCCCCCTAGGGCGCGCCACCTAAGCTTCTGGGACCCTCGGGCACCCCCTAGCGTGATTCTGAAGCTATTTTTATAAATCCCTAAACCCCTAGAAAGAAATCTAGATGAGTTTTTTCATTGCCTCAAGCATCTGTTCCGAAGCGATCTCATCTGTTGGTCTGTTTCGGCACCCTGTCAAAGGGGAAAGTCATCACTAGAGGTCATCTTCATCATCCCCAATGCCTCCATGACGAGGAGGGAGTAATTCACCTTCAAGGTTGAGGGTATGTACTAGTGGCCATGTGTTTGATCTCTCTCTCTCTCTCTCGTGATCTTGATAGGGCACGACCTTGATGTACCATGAGCCTTGTTAATGTAGTGCAATCATACTACTGGAATCAAACGATTTGCCATCAGCCAGCTCTTTGCCATCAGCTAGCACAAAGCAGACGGCAAAGAGCTAGCAGACGACAAAGAGGGGCTTTGCCATCAGCTAGCTCTTTGTCGTCTGCTAGCGGACGGCAAAGAGGTGGGTAGGGTCCAGTTGACGACACTACTGTAACGGCCCATCACCCCACCTCTTTGCCGTTAGCTAGCGGACGGTAAAGAATCTTTGTCGTCCGCTAGCGGACGGCAAAGAGGTGGATACCTAAACCGCTAACGGCGCACCCCCACACCTCTCATCTCCCCCGACCCATCTCCCAGCCCCCACCCCCCATCGCGCCCCCGCGCCGGCCGCCGCCCCGCCCCCGTGCTCACGACCGCCATCGCGCCCCCGTCGCGCCCCCGCCGCCGGCCCCCGTTGCTCCCCCACCGCCCACCCCAGTCGCCCGCGCCCACCGTCGGCAGCCGCCCGCGCCTCCCACCCCCACCGCCGCGTTGCCACTGCATCGCCACTGCGTTGCCATTGCTAGCCGCCGCCCGCGCCCACCACCCCGCCCCCACCCCCGTCGCCCGCGCCCACCGCCGGTCGCCGCCCGCGCCCCCCACCCCCACCACCGCGTCGCCACCGCGTCGTCACCGTCCGCACCCACCACCCCACCGCTCACGCCCACCGCCCCACCACCCCGCCCCTCTCTCCCTCCCCGGTGCCCCCGACACCCCACTACCCCCGCCCCCGTCACGCCACCAGACGCCCCCGACGCCCCATCGCCGGCGTCGGCCTCCTCCACCTCCACCAACGCCGACCTCCACCTCCCCCACTCCGGTGAGCCGCCTCCCCCTCTCTATTTTTTTTCATTTTTTAATAGTCTAGTTAGTAATTTAGTTAGTTAGTTGTAGTTAATTAGTTTAGTTAGTAATTTAGTTAGTTAGTTGTAGTTAATAGTTTAGTTTAGTTAGTAATTTAGTAATGTAGTTAGGTTAATTAGTTGTAGTTAATTAGAAGAAGAGAGAAGAAGAAGAAGAGGAGGAGAAGGAGATGAAGAAGAAGAAGAGAGGAAGGAGAAGAAGAAAAGGAGGAGGAGGAGGAGG
This sequence comes from Hordeum marinum, assembly GCA_022496015.1. Taxonomy (NCBI): domain Eukaryota; kingdom Viridiplantae; phylum Streptophyta; class Magnoliopsida; order Poales; family Poaceae; genus Hordeum; species Hordeum marinum. Next base: position 540,552,118 of record CM039673.1, on the reverse strand, counting down.
AGAAAAGAAGAAAAAGAAGAAGGAGAATAAGAAGAAGAGGAGGAGGAGGAGGGGTGCGTCGGCGCCGACGTAACCGGGTCGAGGATCGCCGATACGACACCACCAACACCCTGACCCCTGACACGACACCCCGACCCACGACACGGCACCCCGGACCCCGACACGACACCCCTCACACCCCGACCCCGACACGACACCACGACACCCCGACCCCGACACGGCATCCCCGACACCCCGACCTCGACACGGCACCCCCGACACCCCGACCCCGACATGGCATCCCCGACACTCTCACCCCGACACGACACCCCCGACACCCCGACCCCGACACGGCATCCCCGACACCCCGACCCCGACACGACACCCCCTACACCCCGACCCCGACATGGCACCCTGACACCCCGACCCCGACACGGCACCCCGACCCCGACACGACACCCCCTACACCCCGACCCCGACACGACACCCGGACACCCCGACACGACACCCCCGACCACGACACAGCACCCCGACCCCGACCCGACACCCCGACCCCGACATGACACGGGTCATATATTTGTGAATTATGAGTTAGGTCATATATTTTTCGATTTTGTTATACAGAACATCATATTTATGTTGATCAGGTGTCCATGAAATTTGCTAGCTATAGGTGTCTTCAATCATCAGTATGCGTGACCACTATGCGTCTCCCGTTCGAAAGGGTAACATCTATAAATATGCATTCATTAGCATATTTATAACCGTGATTCTTTCGAATTTTCCAACGTTATCCATGGACAGCCCGAGTATGTGTAGCTTGGGTTCGTTTTCCCATATGCTCTGCTCCGGATCCGATGCAGAATTTCGTCAGTGCCTCCCTGTTGTTCTCCGGGTACACATCCTCTCTGCTTATTGCCAAGACATGTATCAGGAGAACAGTAGGGAGGTGCTGCCGAAATTGTGTGTCGGATCCGGAGCGGAGCATGGGAAAACGAACCCAATCTACACATACTCGGGTGGGATTAGGACCTATCTTTACCTACTAGTGTCTAGGTTGCATCGACGTAATGAAATTGACAAACTCTATTAACTGATGAATATGGTTTGCTGAATTATGTATATATTTTGTGTGTGTCCAGTAGCTAGGCAGGATGAGTGATCGTGGGTGGATGTACACCGGTCACACTAGTCAGAAAGACATGACCCATGAATGGTTAACAAAAATCAAGAAGTTTGTGAGAGTCGCATTTGCAAATGGACAGAAAACAACCTGGTGCCCTTGTGTCGATTGTGACAACTGTAAGAAGAAGTCAGAGTTTGAAATGATCAAACACCTACAGAAGTGGGGTTTTACGCCTAATTATACGGTCTGGACATTTCATGGTGACTCTGCCCAACATGCCAGAGCTGAGGTGCTTTGTCGTTGCACCGACGAGCATGGTACCGGGATCGAAGACATGGTGCAAGACTTTGATGATGCTCGGGATTCGGACGATGAGATGGAGGAATATGCAAAGGCCTTTTATGAAATGTTGGAGTCTTCAAACGTCCTCTCCACGAGCACACTGAGCTTTGTCAGCTGGATGGCATCGCGCAAGTAATGGATCTAAAGGCTTAGTTCAACCTGGGCAGAGAATGCTACGACGCGATGATGACGATATTTGGACGCTTTCTACCCAAAGGCCATGTATTGCCACCAAACCTGTACCAGTCGGACAAAATCCTACATGCGCTTAAGATGCCCTATGAGAATGGTGTGCCTTATTTAGGCTTGAGTATGCGGCTTGAACTATTGCCCCATTTGCAATGCTTCCAGGTATGTTCTGGTAGACAACGGTATGGGTGAGAAGAGTTAGACCAAAATCCCAATCTATGTTCTTCGGTATCTGCCAATCATACCAAGACTTCAATGGCTTTTCATGGTTTAAGAGATGGCTAGACAGATGGCGTGGCATAAATTGGGTAAAAGAACAGAACTGGATGCAGATGGGAATCCGATGTTGGGACACACTTCAGACGCTTTTGCGTGGAAGCACTTCGATGCATTACATAAGGATAAAGCGGTAGATCCAAGGCATCCTCGAGTTGCCATCAACATGGATGGGTTCAATGTGTATGGTATGACGGCAACACAATACATTTGTTGGCCTGTATTTGTCATTCCACTCAATCTCCCCCCGGAGAGATTATGAAAAGAAAGAACATTTTCCTGACGTTGATAATTCTAGGGCCCAAATATCCGGGGAAGAATATGAATGTGTACATGCAACCACTTAAGGATGAATTGCAAGAAGCCTGGGATAATGGGATCAAGACATACAATGCCGCTACAAAAAAGAACTTCAAAATGCATGTGTGGTACATGTACTCGATGCATGACTTGTCAGCGTATGCGCTATTCGTTGGCTGGTGTGTGCATGGAAGGTTTCCGTGCCCCACATGCAAGGCAGCTCTTGAGTTCCGTTGGCTGGAGGCGGGTTGCAAGTTTTCTTGCTTCGACATGAATAGATAGTTCCTGGATCCTGACCATAAGTTTAGAAAACACAAGAAGAATTTCATCAAAGGTAGAGTTGTCAAAAACACTACACCACCTGCGTTGATAGGCCAACAGATCCTGGATCAGATAAACGCTCTCGAGCCGGATCCAGATCGTCCAGGGTATTTCAAAGGGTATAATATGGAACACGCCTGGACTCACAAGATATGTTTGTGGGATCTGCCTTACTTTAAAGACCTCCTTTACCCACACAACATCGACGTGATGCACACTGAAATGAATATCACGGAGGCCCTTTTTGGTACATTGTTCGACATAGAGGGGAAGTCGAAGGATAATCCTAAGGCTAGAGTCGACCAGGAGGCTCTATGTGATAGACCGTTACAAAACATTCGACAACCGAAAGGAAAGAAGAACTGGAGGAAGCTAAAGGCATGGTTCAATCTTGGAAGGCCAGCTATGAGGGAAATGATCTTGTGGGTGAAAATGCAGTTGATGTTCCCCGATGGGTATGCAGCGAATCTAAAGAGGGGAGCGATTACATAGAGGACTTCCACATGTTGATGCATTTATTGATGATGCCGATGAGCACGTCATTACTAATAGTGATGATGATTATGCATTTATTGATCTCGGAGCATATATAGACGATGAAGATTAATATTAGTAATGTGAGGTACTCAATTATTATTATGTACATATATATTATTAATTAGTTCATGTTATTAGGTATTCAATTTTTTTATGTTGAACTAATTTCATTCACTCTTTGTTATTGCAGGTGTTGACAGATGGTGGGCGGGGGTCGAGAGCGCTCTGAGCCTCCTTCCTCGGCGCGTGCTGGGAGGGGTGCTATTATTCCACCCTAGCAACTCCGGAGAGCGCTGGTACACAGCATGCAGACACCGGCGGGCGGTTCCTCTTCGACCGGGAGAGGTCGAGGGAAGCCGAAGAGAGGAGCTAGAGGTAGGGAAGGCTGCTGCGCCTTCCTCGCCGCCATCCCCAGCTGATTCTCCTGACCACAGGAGTGCTCCGTCTTTGGTGGACCTGTCTGACTTGGACCCGTCTCGGACTCCGGTCCACGAGCCTCGGGTCGACGAGCCTCGGGTCACCGAGCCTTCGTCCCAGGAGACTCCGATCCCAAAGTCTTCATCCTAGGAGACTCGGGTCCCAGAGTCTTCGTCCCACGTGACTCCGGAGGCTAGTGGCCATGCTAATGATGGCGAGGATAATTACTTGTCTGAGGACACCTATAGCGAGGGCGAGCTGGTTGAAGAGGGCAAGAAGGTCTACCAGCGTGGTTGTACAAAGCTGCCGCCCGTGCCACCGCCCCGCGAGCAGATGTGGTTGATTGCGCCTAATGTGGAGAAGTAAGTGCATTTACTCTTTTTTAACCTTTTGCCTTCATGTTTCTTCAAATTAATATATAATGTGTTGGCCTTGTCCTACTGCATGGGTTGGAAATACGAGTGTGGTGTTCGCAGGCCCAACCAGGTCCTTGATGTGCTTCTCCGGCACCACTTCCCAGGGTAGGTCCAGTTGCCCGGTGAGGGTGAGTCTCCACAGGTAGCACTGACCTGGGAGCTGTACAAGGCTGCCCCGGCCCCGGCGGAGGAGATGGTCGATGGTGTCTTGTGCGAGACGGTGGCTGACATTGTGATCCGTTGCTTTTGGGTAATTTCTCCTTTACAGAATTAAAAATCAACAACACCTAGTGATTGTACTAATCAGTGTCTAATGTGTTGCCTTGTTTGATTGTAGACCTTCTACAGGTGTCTTGAGGAAGACGAGGCGAGAGCAGCTGTTGTTCTCGAAGCCGAGTGCAGGCGCCTACTTCAGAACTTACGGCACAAGGCTCGGGTGCAGGCTATTCGAGACTACTACGCCTCGAGTAACATTAAGAGGGCAAAGAAGAAGTGCCGCAAAAATTATCTGAGTAAGGAGAAGTTTATGAAGGTAATTATCTATTCTTAAGGCCTTGTACTTAGTTTCTTTGATTTGATTCGTAGGCGTAGCGTTGAAATTTCTCTTGTCTAACTTAGGTGCCCCCGAGATGGTGTGCGAATAGGATGGACTGTTGGGAGGCATTGGTGGATGAGTGGTGCTCTCCCGAATGGCTAGCTGAACACAACAAGGCCAAGGAGAAGCGTTCCCAAATGAGAGGTGTGCCACACCATCAAGGGAGCTCCAACCTGTTTGAGTACGGGGATAACCGAGTATGTGGTTTGCTTCATGATTCATGCAATTTCATTCTTCATGCTAGCTTGAGCCCTTAACTAATATTTTGTTCACCTCTTTTAGGCGTGAGAAAACAAGAAGGAGGTGCCACCTCTGTTCGGCCTCTATGCCATGGCCCATACTGCCTCGTACAAGAAGGCCAAGGCATTCTCTAAGGATGACCTCGATCATCTAGAGAGCTTCAACAACATCTCCTCCCACAACAAGCTCATGAGGTACAGAGATGAGGGGAAGGCGATAAAAGGGGAGGACTTCAACCCGAGCCAGAGTCCTTTTGATCCAGAGCTCGTGATGATATCTGGTGGTGGGAGGCCCCATGGCTCGATAGCCATTGGGGATGGACTGATATGTTGTCCTAGAACTCTCCCGAAGATCAAGAAGCGCCAGACGAGCTTTGATCCTGAGATAAGACCTTGTCCACGGCCAATGGATCTCGCCATTGAGGCTAGGGCCCAGGAGCTTCTAGCGGAGGCAAACAGGAAGGTGGCGCAGAGGGAGAGGGACATGGAGAAGAGGACGGCTAGGCTATTGGAGGAGGAGAGGAACTGGAACGACGCATCTCACCGGGCCCTATACGAGCTCCTCATGGTAAGTTTCTCCTGCATATTAGCCAAATCATGCACGTAATGTTCGTTTCATCACTAACTAATATGAATGACCCATGAAAACAAAATGTGCAGACCATGTGCCAGAACAATGGTCAGACCCCTCCGTCGATGACATTGCTATAGCACCCATGGTGAGTTTCATTTAAATGGTCCTTAGTTACTAGTATTCACATTTGAGTTGCATCATGCTAAGGAGACATTGCAAATGATCTTTGGTGCAGTGTGCCTTCCGACAAGCATCGACCGATCCTTCTGCGTCTGTCGCAACCCCGACCGGTCCTTCTACGTCTCACCCTGGCCCAAACCCTACCGGTCCTTCACCTCTGTGTTGATTGTAAGTTTTCCCAAGTGTTTTCATTAACAAATGCATACTTAGCTTAAGAAATGACCTACTTAGCTCCAAAATGACCTATACTTAGCTTATTTTCCTCAAAAATGACTTGATATGCTTAGTTAGCTAGAAAATGGCAATTCTACCTAGGATAGCTATAAAATGACCTATACTTAGCATTTTTTCCTCCAAAATGACTTGATATGCTTAGTTAGCTAGAAAATGGCATTACTACCTAGTATAGCTCAATAATGATCTGTAGCTAGCTTAGCTAGTTCATTTATGACATAATTAGCTCACTTAGGTAAAAAATGGCATAACTACCGAGGATAGCTCAATAATGATTTATAATTAGCTTAGCTAGTTCATTTATGACATAATTAGCGCACTTAGGTAAACAATGGCATAGTAACCTTGTTTAGCTCCAAAATGACCTATACTTAGCTTATTTTCCTCAAAAATACATAATAACCTTACTTACCTCCTAAATGATATATTCTACCTAGGATAGCTATAAAATGACCTATACCTAGCATTTTCCCCTCCAAAATGACTTGATATACTTAGTTAGCTAGAAAATGGCATTACTACCTTGGAGAAGAGGAGAGGAGAGGAGAAAAAGAAAGAGAAGATAAATTCTTCTTCTTCTTTTTCTTCTTATTTTTCTTCTTTTTCTTCTAGCTAGTCTTCTTCTTCTTCTAACTATCATCTTTCCTACTTTGCAGATTTGCTATAGGATAGGAAGAGTTCATTGATGGACTGTACTCTTCTACTTCTGCTTCCGTTGTGTTTATGGAAACTTGTTTTGGATATGTATGTACGGATATGTTGTTGGAAACCATGGTGTGTTGTTGGAAACTTGTATGTTGGAACTTATTGTTGGTATATGCTTGTTTCAACTTATTGTTGGTATGCTTGTATTGTTGGATATATATGTGATATTGTTGGATATATATTTTGCAAATTGAATGATTTTAAGAAAGAAAAAAAACAAGGGATATATAGTCACTTTGCCGTCCGCTGGCAGACGGCAAAGAGCTTTGCCGTCAGCCAGCACACGGCAAAGTGGCCACGTGGCAGTTACCTATGCAACCTGGGGATGGCCTAGGTGGGTTCTTTGCCGTCCGCTGGCAGACGACAAAGACAAGGTTCTTTGCCGTCTGCGAGCGGACAGCAAAGAACCCACCTAGGCTGGCAAAAAAAAGGTGCTTTGTCGTCCGCTGGCAGACGGCAAAGATCTAAGGTCTTTGCCGTCTACTAGCGGACGACAAAGCACGCCGTTAAGCCCTTAACGGAGCTAAGTGGCGACGTTTGCCGTCCGCTGGTAGACGAAAAAGATTCAAAGGTCTTTGCCGTCCGCCAGCTGACGGCAAAGCGCCCTTTACCGTGGCTTATTCAGTCGGACGGTTGGCCATCTGCTGGCAGACGGCAAAGCCTTTGCCGTCTGAGATGCATGCCTTTGCCGTTCGGGATGGCTGACGGCAAAGTGCCTGATTCCTGTAGTACGTTCTTCCCTTTTTTGTAATGAATTGAGCTTGCCCTTCGATGTTTCATTATTATGGGATTAAATGTAAGAGAATGTGAGATCACTTGATATATGTCTTGCGTGTGGATACCTGTGGTGACAATGTGGTATTCTATTGAGTCACCGGATGTATGTTTTCATAATCAACTTGCGGATTCCCGTAGTGACATTGGGAAATCTAAGCCCATAGGTTGATACACGTTTGCATACTACTTTGTTTGATAGAAACTTTGGGTCAACTCTTAGAAGTTCTTTGTGTTGGACTAGATATTATGAATCTAAAATTGTTTGGTCCATATCGAATAATTAACTCGTGAATACATGTGGTGACATTGGAGTCTCTAGGTGACATTAGAGTTGATTGATGTGTATTATATCATGTTATTGTTTTGCAAACTCTAGGGTTGTTTGAGACACTTATATGAATTGCTCAATAGATTGATAGGAATGATAACTTTGAGGTAGTTTGCTATCTACAACAATTTCATCTTATGTTCTCTGCTATTGATAAGAACTTTGGGGTGACTCATTGTCACATATTAAAGGATTGGTATATGAATCGATTATGTTAGCCGATGAGTGATATTTTTACACTCATTTCAACCTTGTTTAAACCGAGATTTTTAATTAAAAAGGAGATATTCGCTCCAATATTACCGCTACTGACTAATGAATGACAAGGATTCCGCAAATCCTCTCTTTGATATTTTTCCACGAAAAATGTGCTAAAAGGGAAGAAATCACGTGGGAGAAGGGAAAGCAAGGAAAATGGCGAAGAAATAAGTCACCAGGAGGCACTAGAAGGCCACCAGAGTCAAAGACGTCATTCCATGCAATCACACACGATCGCATGAGTGGTCGTTTGGCATGAAAACCGAGGCAGGTTGTCCACCTGAACAACTTTTATAAAGGAAACCCTGTCGAAATGTTAACAGAATAAAAAGAGCATTCAACACATCCAGAACCTCTTCATCATCATCTACGTCCAGAAACCCTAGTTGCACCATTTCCATCTGCATAGCCATCTTCATCACCATAGCGCTATCTCATCTAGTTCATACTTGTAATCGTGCATCGCACCAAGAATCCATTGTAAGACATATTGCAATCAATCAATCCAAAAATGTGTTCTTCAATGTTTTCTTCTCGCAAGTAACGTATGGGGTGTGGCATGAGCATTGCAACCCTAGGTATTTGGTGAAGGTATCAATGGAAGTCTTTGACAGAACACATTGTATGTGTAAAATAAAATTGTTTCGTGAAATGTCTCTTTTCATGTCCACGATCTTCATCCCTTCAGGTACACAGGATCATGGAGGTTGAGCATCGGTGCAGCTAGGATCAAGGGGACCATGAAGTGTTATACCGAACACCGGTGACAGTAAGGTTTAGTAGGGTAACATGGATCATATCATTGGGGATTCATGAGGTGTAGTCATTAAACATCCAATATTTTTGTCTGATATTATTATCTTAATGATCGTGGCGACCCCATGAGATGGATAGGGCCATTGGCAGGACAACTGATTCTTGATGCAGGACTCGTGCCGGTCAAGATGTTATTTGGACACATGCCCTACTCTGATACGAAGCAAGCAACTGTTTATGGGTGACTTCCCAAGCACAAACTAATATCATTTTTATCCTAAAACCATTACATGGTTCTAAGTATTAACACCTCATCCCCGTACCTTATTTTTATTATAAGTGTTTGAATCCCAATTTGCTTGTTTATTCGGTCAAAAGATGGATTTGACACTTTGGCAATAGCTTGCTAGAGACCATTGCTTCAAGGGAATCTTCCTCACGTGGGTTCAATACCCAGGGCACCTCCAGGAAAATAGGCGTGGGATACCCTTTCTTGTTTCAATACCGGGTCAATAAAAAGGAGATATCAAACCCTTGTTCTGGTGCCGTTGCCGGGGATGAGTTTAGTATTCCTAGTCTTTGTGTTTAGAGTTTTTTTTGTTAAAGTTAATTTTCAATTTTTGTTCTTACTTTTTTAATTTTAGTTTAAGTCTTATTTCATTGCAATATTTTTTAGTTGAAAATACCAAAAGTTACTACAGATCATAATCTTGGGAGTTTTGCTACTCCTAGCAAAAATTATGCGTGAACCAATAGCACAACCTGATGTTGCGGCTGCAAAATATGAGATCAAACCGAACCTAGTTTCCATGGTTCAACATGACCAATTTGGAGGCTCTGCTTCTGAAGATGCAGGTATGCATTTGCATAATTTTACCGAATTATGCAACATGACACACATAGAGGATTATGAACCAGATGCTTTGAAACTTTGCTTATTTTCTTTCTCTTTGAGAGGAAAAGCTGAGGAATGGCTTTTAACTTTGCCTAAAGGTAGTATTAATTCTTGGACCGCTTTTTGGGGAACGTTGCATGGGAAACAAAAATTTTCCTACGCACACACAGATCTATCCATGGTGATGAGCATCTACGAGAGGGAGAGTGGATCTACGTAGCCTTGTAGATCGCTAAGCGGGAAGCGTTAAGAAACGCGGTTGGTGTAGTCGAATGTCTTCGCGATCCAAATTGATGAGCGTCCCGTGATCCAATCACGATACATCCCGCGATCCAATCACGATCCGTCCTGCGAACTTGATCATGATCCGTCCCACGAACTTGATCACGATCCTTCCGATCTAGCGCCGAACGGACGGCACCTCCGCGTTCAGCACACGTATAGCTTGATGACGATCTCTGCCGTCTTGATCCAACAAGAAGGAGCGGAGAGGAGGAAGAGTTCTTCGGCAGCATGACGGTGCTCCAGCGATGGTGGTGGAGCTATTCCGGCAGGGCTTCGCCTAAGCGCTGCAGAAAACCGATCTAGAGCAGAAACTATGCACTGGAGGAATGGGTAGCACGTGGCTGAAAAAACTAGTGCCAAACCCTAAAACCCACCAGTATATATAGGAGGAGAGGAGGAGAGCCTTGGCGCAAGGGCCAAGGCTCCTATGGTTCGGCCGGACCTACTAGGAGAGGAGGACTCCTCCTCCAATCCTAGTAGGACTAGGATTGCTCCTTTTTTTGCCTTTTTTCCACCTTTTCCTATTGGGTTTTCTTCTCCAGCCACATGGGCCTTGTGTGGGAGTTTCCACCAGCCCACTAAGGGCTAATATTCACTCTCCCACAGAGCATGAAGCCTCTTGGGTCGACATACCCCTCCCGGAGGCCTCCCGGTACACTACCGGCACTCCCGGTACACTACCGATGAGCCCGAAACTTTTTCGGCGACCAAAACAGGACTTCCTATATATGAATCTTTACCTCCGAACCATTCCAGAGCTCCTCATGATGTCTGGGATCTCATCTGGGACTCCGAACAACCTTGGGTCACCACCACACATAACTCTATACTACCGAAACGTCACCAAACCTTAAGTGTGCAGACCCAACGGGTTCGAGAACTATGTAGACATGACCGAGACAGCTCTACGGTCAATAACCAATAGCAGGACCTGGATGCCCATATTGGTTCCTACATATTCTATGAAGATCTTTATCAGTTGAACCTTTATGTCAAGGATTCAGTTAATCCCGTATGATGTTCCCTTTGTTCTTCGGTATGTTACTTGCCCGAGATTCGATCGTCGGTATCTTCATACCTAGTTCAATCTCGTTACCGGCAAGTCTCTTTACTCGTTCCGTAATACAAGATCCCGTGACCAACACTTAGTCACATTGCTTGCAAGGCTCATTGTGATGTTGTACTACCGAGTGGGCCCTGAGATACCTCTCCGTCACACGGAGTACCAAATCCCAGTCTTGATCCATGCCAACTCAACAGACACCCTCGGAGATACCTCTAGAGCACCTTTATAGTCACCCAGTTACGTTGCAACGTTTGATACACACAAGGCACTCCTCCGGTGTCCGTGAGTTGCATGATCTGATGGTCATAGGAACACATACTTGACATGCAGAAAACAATAGCAATAAACTGACACGATCATATGCTTTGGGTCTTGTCAATCACATCATTCTCCTAATGATGTGATCCAGTTATCAAATGACATCTCATGTCAATGGCTAGGAAACCTTGACTATCTTTGATCAACGAGCTAGTTCACTAGAGGCATACTAGGGACAGTGTGTTGTCTATTTACCCACACATGTAATGTGTTTCCAATCAATACAATTATAGCATGGATAATAAACGATTACCATGAACAAGGAAATATAATAATAAACACTTTATTTATTGCCTCTAGGGCATATTACAACAGTCTCCCACTTGCACTAGAGTCAATAATCTAGTTCACATCACTATGTGATTTACATTGTAATGAATCGAACACCCATGCAGTTCTGGTGTTGATCATGTTTAGCCCTTGGAAGAGGTTTAGTCAACGGGTCTGCAACATTTAGATCCATGTGCACTTTGCAAATATTTATGTCCTTCTCCTCGATGTAATACCGGATGGAGTTGAAGCGTCGCTTTATGTGCCTGGTCCTCTTGTGAAACCTTGGTTCCTTGGCTAGAGCAATGGCACCAGTGTTGTCACAGAACAGGGTCATTGGATTCAGTGCATTGGGCACTACTCCAAGATCTATCATGAGCTGATTCATCCAGACACCTTCCTTCGCCGCCTCCGAGGCTGCGATGTACTCTGCTTCGCACGTAGAATCAGCTACCACGCTTTTCTTGGAACTGCACTAGCTTACCACTCCCCCGTTAAGAATAAATACGTATCCGGTTTGCGACTTAGAGTCATCCGGATCAGTGTCAAAGCATGCATTGACGTAACCCTTTACGACGAGCTCTTCATCACCTCCATAAACGAGAAACATTTCCTTAGTCCTTTTCAAGTACTTAAGGATATTCTTCACCGCTGCCCAGTGCTTCATTCCAGGATCACTTTGAAACCTTTCGGCCATACTTATGGCAAGGCTGACATCGGGTCTTGTGCACAACATTGCATACATGATAGAGCCTATGGCTGAAGCATAGGGGATGACACTCATCCTTTCTCTATCTTCTACAGTCACTGGGCATTGAGTCTTACTCAACTTCACACCTTGTAACACAGGCAAGAACCCCTTCTTGGACTGATCAATTTTGAACTTCTTCAAAACTTTATCAAGGTATGTGCTCTGTGAAAGTGCTATTAAGCATCTCGATCTATCTCTATAGATCTTAATGCCTAATATGTAAGCAGCTTCTCCTAGGTCCTTCATTGAATTTTTTTTGTTCAAATATTCCTTCATGCTTTCTAGCATTTCTATATTGTTTCCAATCAGCAATATGTCATCCACATATAATATTAGAAACGCTATAGAGCTCCCACTCACTTTCTTGTAAATACAAGCTTCTCCATCAACTTGTATAAACCCAAACGCTTTGATCACCTCATCAAAGCGATTATTCCAACTCCGAGATGCTTGCACCAGTCCATAAATGGATCGCTGGAGTTTGCAAACTTTGTCAGCATTCTCTGGATGGACAAAACCTTCGGGTTGCATCATATACAACTCTTCCTCAAGGAAACCGTCGAGGAGCGCCGTTTTGACATCCATCTGCCAAATTTCATAGTCGAAATAAGCAGCTATTGCCAACATGATTCTGACAGACTTAAGCATCGCTACGGGTGAGAAAGTCTCATCTTAGTCAACTCCTTGAACTTGTGAAAAACCCTTTGCCACAAGTCAAGCTTTATAGACAGTGATATTACCGTCCGCGTCTGTCTTCTTCTTAAAGATCCATTTATTCTGAATGGCCTTTCGCCCTTCAGGTAATACTTCCAAAGTCCATACTTTTATTTCATACATGGATCCCATCTTGGATTTCATGGCCTCTAACCATTTCTCGGAATCCGGGCCCATCACTGCTCCTCCATAGCTCGGAGATTCATTGTTGTCCAACAACATGACCTCTAAGACAGGGTTGCCGTACCACTCAGGAGTAGTATGCGCCCTTGTCGACCTACGAGGTTCAATAGTAGCTTGATCCGAAGCTTCATGATCATCATCATTAACTTCCTCTTCTACCACCATAGGTTCCACAGAAACATCTTTCTGTGCTGTGCTACTTTCTGGTTGAAGTAAAGGTTCAATAACCTCATCAAGCTCTATATTCCTCCCACTCAATTCTTTCGAGAGAAACTCTTTCTCAAGAAATGTTCCGTTCTTAGCGACAAACACTTTGCCTTCGGATCTGAGATAGAAGGTATACCCGACTGTCTCTTTCGGGTATCCTATGAAGACGCATTTCTCCGCTTTGGGTTCCAGCTTTTCAGGGTGAAGCTTTTTGACATAAGCATCACATCCCCAAACTTTAAGAAACGATAACTTTGGCCTTTTGGCAAACCATAGTTCATATGGCGTCGTCTCAACGGATTTCGATGGTGCCCTATTTAAAGTGAATGCAGCTGTCTCTAATGCATAACCCCAAAACGATAGTGGCAAATCAGCAAGAGACATCATAGAACGCACCATATCTAATAAGGTTCGATTACGACGTTCGGACACACCATTACGCTGTGGTGTTCCGGGCGGTCTCAACTGTGAAACAATTCCACACTATCTTAAGTGACTGCCAAACTCATAACTTAGATATTCACCTCCTCGATCAGATCGCAGGAATTTAATCTTCTTGTTACGATGATTCTCAACTTCACTCTGAAATTGCTTGAACTTTTCAAACGTTTCAGACTTGTGTTTCATTAAGTAAATATACCCATATCTACTTAAGTCATCAGTGAAGGTGAGAAAATAACGATATCCACCATGCGCTGTAACATTCATTGGACCGCACACATCAATATGTATGATTTCCAATAATTCACTCGCCCGTTCCATTGTTCCAGAGAACGACGGTTTAGTCATCTTGCCCATGAGGCATGGTTCGCATGTGTCAAGTGATTCAAAATCAAGTGACTCCAAAATTCCATCAGCATGGAGCTTCCTCATGCGTTTTACACCAATATGACCTAAATGGCAGTGCCACAAGAAATTGGTACTATCATTATCAACTCTACATCTTTTGGCATCAATGTTATAAACATGTGTGTCATCACTAGCAAGATTCAATATGAGTAAACCCCTAACATTGGGTGCATGACCATAAAAGATATTACTCATATAAATAGAACAACCTTTATTCTCTGATTTAAATGAGTAACCTTCTCGCAATAAACAAGATCCAGATATAATGTTCATGCTTAACGCAGGCACTAAATAACAATTATTTTGGTTCATCACTAATCCCGATGGTAATCGAAGAGAGAGCGTGCCTACAGCGATCACATCAACCTTGGAACCATTTCCCACGTGCATCGTCACTTCGTCCTTCGCCAGCCTTCGTTTATTCCGTAGTTCCTGCTTTGAGTTGCAAATGTGAGCAACCGAACCGGTATCAAATACCCAGGCACTACTATGAGAGCTAGTAAGGTACACATTAATAACATGTATATCATATATATCTTGTTTGTCATTGGCCGCCTTCTTGTCAGCCAAGTACTTGGGGCAGTTCCGTTTCCAGTGACCAGTTCCTTTGCAATGAAAGCACTCCGTTTCTGGCTTAGGTCCATGCTTAGGCTTCTTTGCAGGAGTAGCAACTGCTTTGCCATCCTTCTTGGTTTTACCCTTCTTGCCTGTGCCCTTGCCATTTTTGTTGAAACTAGTGGTTTTATTGACCATCAACACTTGATGTTCTTTCTGGATTTCAGACTCAGCGACTTTCAGCATCACAAAAAGGTCGGCGACTAAGTTGTTCATCCCGTGCATGTTATAGTTCATTACAAAGCTCTTGTAACTAGGTGGCAGTGATTGAAGAACTCTGTCAGTGATTGCCTCTGGCGGAAGGGTAATTCCCAACTCCACTAGACGATTTGAATACCCAGACATTCTGAGTATATGCTCACTGATGGACCCGTTCTCCTCCATCTTGCAAGCATAGAATTTATTGGAGGTCTCATACCTCTCGATCCGGGCATTCTTCTAAAAGATAAACTTCAACTCCTGGAACATCTCAGATGCTCCATGACATTCAAAACGTCTTTGAAGTCCTGGTTCTAAGCCATACAATATTGCACACTGAACTATTGAGTAGTCTCCAGCGCGTGCCTCCCAAGCGTTCTTAACGTCTTCGGAGGTCATGTCTTTTGGTTGGTTACCAAGCGGTGTATCAAGGACATATGATTTCTGGGAAGCCGTGAGGATAATCCTCAGATTACGGGCCCACTCAACAAAGTTACTTCCATCATATTTCAACTTAGCTTTCTCTAGGAACGCATTAAAATTCAGGGGTGCTACTGCGTGAGCCATTGATCTACAACATAAATATGCAAGGGTTAATTTAGACTATTGCTCAAGATAATGAGTTTAGTTAATCAAATTTAGTAATTTACTAAAGCTCCCACTCAAATCGACATCCCTCAGGTCATCTGAGTGTCACATGATCCAAATTCACCAACTCAAGTCTGATCATCACGTGAGTTGAGGTGGCTTCAATGGTGAACATCATCATGTTGATCATATCTACTATATGACGCATGTTCGACCTTTCGGTCTCTTGTGTTCCGAGGCCATGTCTGTACATGCTAGGCTCGTCAAGTTTAAACCGAGTGTTCTGCGTGTGCAACATTGGCTTGCACCCATTGTATGTGAACATAGCGTCTATCACACCCGATCATCACGTGGTGTCTCGACACGATGAACTTTCGCAACGGTGCACACTCGGGGAGAACACAATTTATCTTGAAATTTGAGTGAGGGATCACCTTATAATGCTACCGTCGTCCTAAGCAAAACAAGGTGCATAAAAGGATTAACATCACATGCAAATCATAAGTGACATGATATGGCCATGAACTTGTGCTTTTGATCTCCATCTAGAAAGCACCGGCATGATCTCCATCGTCACCGACACGACACCATGATCTCCATCATATTGATCTCCATCAACGTGTCGCCATCGGGGTTGTCGCGCCCAACATGCTTCTACTACTATTGCTACCATAGCGATAAAGTAAAGCATTACATAGTGCTTAATGATTGACACGCAGGTCATACAATAATTAAAGACAACCCTATGGCTCCTGCCGGTTGCCGTACTCATCGACGTGCAAGTCGTGATAATCTATACATCACATGATCATCTCATACATCACATATATCACATCATGTAATTGGCCATATCACATCACAACATACCCTGCAAAAAGAAGTTAGACGTCCTCTAATTGTTGTTGGATGTTTTACGTGGTTGCTACGGGTATCTAGCAAGAACAATTCTCATCTACGCAAAAACCACAACGGTGATACACTAGTTGCTTTTCAACCTTCTCAAGGACTGTCTTTGTCGAATCTGATCCAACTAAAGTGAGAGAAACTACCACCCGCAAGCCATCTATGCAACAAGTTGCGGTCGAGGGAACCAGTCTCTCATAAGCGTACGAGAAATGTTGGTCCGGGCCGCTTCATCTCACAATACCGCTGAACCAAAATCCGACCAAGGGAGGAAGCAATCTAAGCATCAACGCCCACAAACCTTTTGTGTTCTACTCGAGATCTCATCTACACATAGACCTAGCTCATGATGCCACTATTGGGGAACGTTGCATGGGAAACAAAAATTTTCCTACGCACACGCAGATCTATCCATGGTGATGAGCATCTACGAGAAGGAGAGTGGGTCTACGTACCCTTGTAGATCGCTAAGAGGGAAGCGTTAAGAAACGCGGTTGGTGTAGTCGAACGTCTTCGCGATCCAAATCGCCGAGCGTCCTGCGATCAATTCACGATCCATCCCGCGATCCAATCACGATCCGTCCCGCGAACTTGATCACGATCCGTCCCATGAACTTGATCACGATCCTTCCGATCTAGCGCCGAACGGACGGCACCTCTGCGTTCAGCACACGTATAGCTTGATGACGATCTCCGCCGTCTTGATCCAGCAAGAAGGAGCGGGGAGGAGGAAGATTTCTCCGGCAGCGTGACAGCGCTCCGGCGATGGTGGTGGAGCTATTCCGGCACGGCTTCGCCTAAGCGCTGTAGGAAACTGATCTAGAGGAGAAACTATGCACTGGAGGAATGGGTAGCACGTGGCTGAAAAAACTAGTGCAAAACCCTAAAACCCACCAGTATATATAGGAGGAGAGGAGGAGAGACTTGGCGCAAGGTCCAAGGCTCCTATGGTTCGGCCGAACCTACTAGGAGAGGAGGACTCCTCCAATCCTAGTAGGACTAGGATTGCTCCTTTTTTGCCTTTTTTCCACCTTTTCCTATTGGGTTTTCTTCTCCAGCCACATGGGATTTGTGTGGGAGTTTCCACCAGCCCACTAAGGGCTGATATTCACTCTCCCACAGCCCATGAAGCCTCTTGGGTCGAAATACCCCTCCTGGAGGCCTCCCGGTACACTACCGGCACTCCCGGTACACTACCGATGAGCCCGAAACTTTTCCGGCGACCTAAACAGGACTTTATATATATGAATCTTTACCTACGGACCATTCACACTTAGTCGCATTGCTTGCAAGGCTCATTGTGATGTTGTATTACCGAGTGGGCCTTGAGATACCTCTCCGTCACATGGAGTAACAAATCCCAGTCTTGATCCATGCCAACTCAACAGACACCCTCAGAGATACCTGTAGAGCACCTTTATAGTCACCCAGTTACATTGCGATGTTTGATACACACAAGGCACTCCTCCGGTGTCCGTGAGTTGCATGATCTCATGGTCTTAGGAACACATACTTGACATGTAGAAAACAATACCAATAAACTGACACGATCGTATGCTACGTTTGTAGTTTGGGTCTTGTCCATCACATCATTATCCTAATGATGTGATCCCGTTATCAAATGACATCTCATGTCAATGGCTAGGAAACATTGACCATCTTTGATCAACGAGCTAGTTCACTAGAGGCATACTAGGGACAGTGTGTTGTCTATTTACCCACACATGTAATGTGTTTCCAATCAATACAATTATAGCATGGATAATAAACGATTATCATGAACAAGGAAATATAATAATAAACACTTTATTTATTGCCTCTAGGGCATATTTCCAACACTTTTTGCAGCAAGATTTTATCTATGTTTTTTCCACCTACAAAAATTATGCAATTGCGTTCTCAGATTACAGGTTTCAGGAAAGAGGAACATGTGCCACTAGCTCTTACGTGGGATGGAATGAAAGAAGCTATAAGATACTACCCCAATCATGGAATGGAGGAGTGGTTAATCCTTGATATGTTTTATAGTGGCTTGAATCACGTGTCAAAAACTAAGCTTAATACAACTGCAGGAGGAACAATCATGGGAAAACCCATAGAAGATGTAAACAAGATATTAGATGATATGCAATAGAACCATGCCCAGTGGCATGTTGAGATAACCACCACCAATAAGGTGAATGCCATAGAATAAAATAGCTCAAAGTTAACAACCAAGCTATAAGAACTTATCTCTTTTATGAAAGGTAAAGAAGAGGAAAATGTCAATGCTATCACTAATGAAGATACTAGTGATGTAAATTTTATTGCCCATAATAGCTATAATCCCAATTGTAAGAATAATGGTTATGCTCCTAAACTTCCTTATCCGAATAATGAAGGAGCATCCAATAATTTTAATGGAACTGATGGTAGCAATAGAAATCCTCTTGAACAAACTCTTAAAAGTTTTATTGCTAGCCAGACTGAGCAGAATGAAAACTTCAAGAATATCTTGAAGAATCATGATAACTTACTTGGTTAATTGACACGTAAGGTTGCTGGACTAACAAACAATGTGTAGATACTTGAAGCCAGATCCAAGAATATGGAGTCACAAGTGGCAAAGATACTAGAGAGCCAAACCTTGATTTTGGCAAGTTTGCAGGTAAACCGGAGCCTAACCCGGTTGAAGAAGTTAAAATGGTAAGAAGCAACAAAGAGAAAGTTGAGGTACTTGACACAAGCCATGTGCTAGAGTACACTTATACCGTTGCAGATTTTGCCAAGATGATGTGCATGAAGTATCCCCTATCGGAGGTAATTAACATTAAGGCATATAATGTCTTTGTTGAATTCATTGCCGCCAAGGTACGTGAACTTGATTATGAAAGAAAAAAGTTATTCAGTAAGTTACTAGCTAAGCAGGAGGATGGTTTTGAACCTACCAACGTACTATAGAGATTGATATATGATTTCATAAGGTCAGTGCTTTATGTGATCTAGGGGCAAGTGTTTCCACTATCCCCAATTTTTTTATGAGACTCTCAATCTTGGTCTTTATGCTAATACTGAGATTGTATTAAATATGGGTAACTCTACTTTTAGTGAGGCAGTAGGGATTAAGCATGGAGTTATAGTTCAACTTAATGATTGCCATGTCATGACTGATCTTGTTATAGTAGATATGCTTGAAGATCCAATTGCTCCTATAATTCTAGGTAGACCTTTTCTAAGGATTATCAAAGTTGCGATAAATGTTTTTGAGGGAAATATTTGTTTTGATTACGAACTAAAGATCCCTTTTCGATAGTAAAAAGAAATTGCATACCTACACACGAGGTGGCATCACTTTGAATGCCAGAAGCTTATGTCTCGGTGTTCTAGCACCACCTGGATCACCACTACGGTTGAGCTATCCATCCGAAAACAAGATCTTTGTGGGATCCAATCCATGCGAATAAAGTACACAAATAACCTTTTTTAATAAAAGAGTGATTGAAGTTCCATGTGAAGTGAGGTTGGAAGAGTTGTTCTAATAAAGTCATAGCCTTGTGCATGATAATTTGTATGACTGATTTTTGAATTCGTGGAAATATGTCTACGTATTGCTACGAAACTAACACCGCATGAAAATGAAGAAAAATATAAGTTGCGAAAGAAAGAAACAAAAGGAGGACCCTTCCTATGACCGTAGCTATCGTATGGGTGGTCATTTGACCCGCGGGAGGTTCCAACGCAAAACAACCAGAGGCAACAGAGAAAAGGACGGTGTATCAAACGGGCCCACACGTGCGTTTTTGCAGTTGTTTTCATTCTCTGTAGAAACCATCGACAAGTCCAGAGCATTCAACGATGTTCCAAACGGGCGTACGCGCATGTTCGAGCGGTCGTTTGACATCTTCGACCAGGAGCACCAAAAGAACAGAACGAACGACAACGTTCAAAACGGGCGCCAAGGTCTGTTTTAGTGGTAGTTTCATTTGCACGCAGGCAAAGGCGAGTTAAATCAAGTTGAAGACGACATTCCATGTGGGCATTTGCGCCCATATGATTGGTCGTTTTGCGCGTAGGCGGCTCCAATAAGCCCGAGGAAGGAGGTATTTGGCTCCCATCTCTCTCTTTTCTCCTTCTTCTTCCTCCAAACCTCTCCAAACCTTAGCAAAACTTCGCCCAATCTCTCTACTCGTTAGTTTTCAGTTGGAATCCTTCTGTGTGATCGATATACAATATGTTTCTCTTCCGATCCCTAATTTTTTCGTGAATCTATGTTTTACATGCCTAGCATTGCCATGTCTAGGATATGCATATTTTTGATTCAAACTTGAGTTTGGCATGGTTCTGTTGATGTTTTTAGACTACTATGATGTTGTGAGTACCGTAGGATCATTATTGTTTCATTAAGTTGGAGCGAAAAACTATTTTTATATATGTTTACATAGAGGTTTTCTCGCGTATGCGGTGGTTCGAATCCATCCACCGCACAACCACAACAAATTTTCACCCAAGGGGTTGTCTTCACCGACCATGGAGCAAGGAAGAAGTTTGAGAAGATCACCACAAGGAAGATCGAAGCAACCAAATGGGCTTGTGCGAATACTCTTGCCAAGCTAGGTATCACTCACAATTTCAATTTGATTTGTCACTATGTTGGGTTGCTCCATTTTGTTTATCAGGGATATGAGACTTATGAACGATTGACACTTGAGTTTCTTATTACTCTCTCACACTATCTTGGGTTAAGGTCAAATACATATGAGGAGGAGAGTGTCACGTTCCGCCTCCTTGACCAAGACTTTAACATTATTTTTGTTGAGTGGTGTAACTACTTTGGCTTCCCCATAATGATGATGATATTAGATATGTTTATGATTTCACTGACCCGCACCCAAGACAATCCTTTTACCAGATGAGTCACCATGGCTCTAAGCAAAGATCTAGTTTGCACTGAAAGTCCTGCTATGCGTTATTTCTACTATGTTATCACTAAATCGTTGTAGGACGAGAGAAGTTTCTAAGGTGAATGATTAGAACATGCTAGTTCTTAGGAAAGGAGAAAACTCGGACGTCGGTTATTCGACTAACCTAGGGGAAAATGGGAAATACTTTTGGTACACCTCGCGCATCAAGCATATCATGTTGGGTCAATGCCAACATGAATGTGGACTTCTCCAACTGGAGACAGGAGTGAGCTCTTGACCAACAATGATCTCGTCGGTTTTGGCTTGCAAGAGCCTAAGCTTGGGGGAGGTTAGCACCACTTCTACACCATGATGTGGCTTTATTTGAGTACATTGTAATGAGGTTGTACTTAAGTTCGAGGAGCTTGAAAACACCCGTGTTGGTTTGTTGCAACACTTTGCTTTTTATTTGTTGTTGCTTTCTATTTTTGCCTTTGCGATTTTTTGGGTTGCAAGTTAGTTTTCAAAAACGCAAAACCAAAAAATAAAATAAGCTTTGCTTTGCTCTTGTTCTTCATTTAGCCCCTTGGAGTGTTCGTTTGCATTTTGTTTTCGGAGGAGTCGATCTCTGCCCGTACAACGAGAAATCCAAGCGTAAGGAAGAGAAGTGTGTAAATTCTCAACTGTGAAGGTATGTACTACGAACCGCGTCTTTTTCACTTGGATACTTAGAGTAGATGTAGTTTTATGTGCAATATGTGTAGATGGGAGTGAGTCTTGATAGTTTATACAACGGTTTTTCTCTAGTAATTGAAATATGTAGCCTTTGTTTTCTTTAGCTTAGACAACTAAGATCGAAAGAGACATTATTGCCAAAGGTCCATAGTTCCCAAACATTAAGACACTACGAAAACCTATGCATGATCACTTATTTGGCATAATCTTCTTCACGTGACAATCAAAGTTCCAACAAACAATTATTGAAACAACATGTTTAAGAGACTAGAGGAGGAGACAATTGTGGGTGTGCTCAGGAGCACTTGAGCATCATGTTTGACTACATGCTTTCTACTCCCTATCTTATGTTCTCATGGCTCTATCTTAAGAAACTCTTCTGTGCATTCCCGACAAGCAAGTGTTATCTAGATTAAATAAAATGAAGTGTTGCAAAGTTGTTTTATCTTGTAGATCGGAAACTTTGAGTTGATTATCTTTGCTTCACTAACACTTTGCATCACCGCTATATTTATGATAAGTTTTCAGGTCAAGAAGCCGAGGGCTACCTAGGCATACCGATCGTAAGTGAACCAAAACCTTCTCGTTATTTCAGTTTAAACAACTGAAATCATTATGCTTCGGATTTCTCTCTATGTTACTCGAGGATGACCAGAGAGTAGGGGATGACGAAAAGATTTTAGTTCGCGAACTTAATGAACGCTGAATATCTTGGCTCGTTAAGAGCGTCCTCAATAGGATTTGCCTAATTTGATCCTATAAATGTCCATGGAGCAGATTGGACATTGTCCAGGCATGTCCTTTTTCAATCCGCATTTGATTGTGAATGCAACTATGTCCCCTCAAATTGTCTAGGCAGATGCATATGATTAGTGGGTATGGAGGGGCAAAAAATGGGAAAGAAAGAGTTAAAGTAGTTCCATGTGGGTCGCGACCGACATGGTGGACTGCCTGGGAATCCTCATTTCCTGCCCACATATGGGTTGGATTTAAAGGTTAGCAAACAACCAAGACATATCATGATGAGTTTGGGGGTCTGGTTGGGTAGCATTGTTCCTTTGTTACAAAACAAGAGATGCTCATAGCTCCTTACTTAATGAACAAGGCGACTAGTTTCAACTCACTGAAGTTAACAAGCTTAATGAGAGAGCTAATGAGTTTCACAAGCAACTTGTTAATACACACTCCATATGTTTCTTATGTTAAGTGGCCACATTTTGTGGCACGCCAACCGATCAATTCAATCTAACCGACCAACCCATCTCATAGTAAAGAACTAGCATACCTCCTCATGTGGTTGTTGTCTTCCTTCACACAAAAAAACACGTCGTAACTGAAGCAAAAGATGGTAATGCATGTTAACAAGTAATCATGAGCACTCGCGAGCTTAACGAGATTCAAACGAAGAAAGCCGATTAGAGTTTCTATCTCGTTAAGCTTAACGAGTTGAGAAACTCGTAATCCACCCCTAGTCTAGTGTTGTGACCTGAGGGAATAGATTGGGCTGCTGCTGCTGATCACCCATGCTCTAATTTTAAGTGAATTTTGCAGGCAACTACATGGCCATATGATCAATCGCTCACGAGCCTCTCTCCATCGCAGGGTCCCTTTCTACTTTATGTACAACAGACGAGCGAAATAGGGTTCCAAGGGTCATCTGTTGCGAATTAGGTTCAAGCCCTTTGCCAAAGTTTGTTTAGGATGGCATCAACATGAGGCGCTAGAACTGAAGATCACAATAGAAGTTTTGAGCATCCTTCTTCAACGTATCCGTTGTTGGTAAGGTGTTGGTTGGAGGATGGTGGCCCGTGTGGCTCTCACGAGATCATTTCGTGCGTCAAGAACATATTGCATTATTAGTGGCATCTTTGGGGTCCTTAATGCAAAGGGGTAGGACCTGGTTGTAATTTATATTATTGTGGGGTCTTTTTTGGAGTGTCGTGCCAACATGACTTTCGGGTCCTCCACATTGTTAAGTAAAACTAGCATCACAGATGTGGGTAATTTTGTCAAACACATCATGCATGCTGATGTATAACATAGCAAGCCATAGACAATGGTAATGGTCGTTTTAATCAGTAGAACAAAATGAAATACATTAGAAAGATATAACTGAGACTTGCAAGAAAAAGGAGAATTGTTGTCAATCGTGTCAACATTACTAACATAACACTACTCATCTATCAAATTTCACCCTCATCAGGCCACCTTTGGTTGTTAGTATCTTATAAACTCCTAGCAATTGGTGTCTGGGATCCTCCTCGTCCACGATTTCAAAGGTCACAGCAGCCACGTACACTTCCAAACAAATGAGCCTGAGATGAACAGATAATTATTTAGAGAGGATTATTTGTGTGGTATGGATCAATATAGCAATAATAGCTTTACACCAAAATACTAACCAAATCAATTCTGTCACGAGGCGGTAAACGTCCTAACATAAGCCATAGAAGCCATTAGTAAACAATATGATCATGATTGCGTTGAAGTTTAGGTACCCTTGCTCTGTAACAAAGACTTACCCAGAAAGCACTGTTATCCTTGAATGACAAAATAAGTAAGAGAACTGCATTTGAAATAAAAGGCACATATAAATTTCTCAGTTGTTCATAAAGGTGTATAATCGGCATGAGAGATATACATGTGCATCACTAAAATAAGAATAAATTTATCTATGTTTAGTCGGACGAAATCTACAGCACGCAGGCAAAATAAGTACATCACATGAAAAAAAAACATCAAGTACGCATAATAATATTTACTTTCAGAAACAGACAAGAGCTTTGTAACAGGCAGGTGCCTTCCACTCCTCGAATAGTTTCTCTGGAACCGCTCATGTCATAAAGTTTCAAATGAGTTATACAAGACTACTCTTTCGTTCCAATCTCAAGGCACTAACAAATCTTTTAGTATAGTGCAAAATTTGATATATTTATTTTCTCCACTGTAAATACAAACGATATAGTTTGAGTTCTGAAACTCACCGAGCTGTATACGTGCACACGTATGGTTTGCCTTCCCATTTCTTTTCAGTTCTGCTGCTAAAACACTTAATTTGTAGAATATATATCCAAGAACTATATCCACGAACAGGGTTGGTACTAATTTACGGAGTTGCGAGAAACCAGCAATCATCAACAATGGGCCTGCAAACAATGAGAAAACATGATTTGAGTTCTGTGCAATGCTTCCTCGGATACTTTGCATGTAGGCCATGTTTCTATATCTTCAATTGAAATTAAATCAATATGAGATGAAACTAGTGCAGTGTCAAGAAAACGAATGAATAAGAGTAACCACCGGTGTCATATTCAGATATATTTGGGAAGGTGAAGATTCAGTAGGGTACGTGCAAATTCAATCATGCTGAATTTTATTGGATGGGGCAATAAGTAATACTGGATTTTTTTTGGTCCATGGTTATTACAGACAAGAAGATGAGTCACAGTTGCAAGGGTCCTGATATCATTCACACGTGTGGACGTTAAGGGAATCTTGCCACACATCGGGTGTGTAAGAGAAACAACCCACACGTCTATGTATGGACAAAACAGCTAACGCCCACATGTCCGGTCTCCTGCCCTTGCGGCCCGCACGTCCAGCCTACCATCTCACGGTCCCGCGTGCCCCTGCGTGACAGTTGTCATGCTTGCTCAAATCGTGGCAACTGATTGTTTAACTACAGTTGCCATGTCTGAACAACTACAGTTGCCATGGTTGCTAACTGGAATCGCCATGTCTGAACAACTGCATTACCATGTAACACTAGAAAAACATGGCAACTGGCAGACGTGTGGGCGCGCGACAGCAGTTTCACCCAGTTGCCATGTAACGCTGGAAAAGACATGGTAACTGACAACGTGTGGGTGCGCGACGACAGTTTCACTCACTTGCCATGTAACATTGGAAAGACATGACAACTGATGGACGTGCGGGCGAGTGGGCGCGACGCCACATCCACCACAGGTATGGTTGGCAACGCGATGTCTGCATGCGTGAAACAGACGTGTGGACGGACTGATGAAAGCCCATATACTAACCCTTTCCTACGTGGCATAAAAAATCTGTTAAAAATTATCAAGATTTGTACAAACATACACAAACCACGATCCATACGAGTTGTAAAACGCCCGGACGTTATCTTTTTCCTTTTGCAATGCTACTCGCCGTCAGTAGAATGAGCAAGTCGATTTCTAAAGACAAAGCAGCCTGTACAAATTAACCAAGAAGAAACCAGTTCATAAATACACTACATACCAGCGACTATCCCGGCGTGGTAACTGCGGCAGCGGAAGAAGTGGCCGCGGTCCTTGATCTCGCGCAAGGCGAGCAGGACGGGTCGGAGGGGCTCGGCGACGAGCGCGTTCCATATGGCCTCCAGCTCCTCCCGGCCGTGCCCGGTTGTCGGCCCGTCGGTCTCCTGCGTGGGGAGCTCCTCCGGGGTGAGCTCGGACGTCCACCACTGGTTGGGGGCCGGAGCGCTAGGGCGTGCGCTGCACAGCCTCAGCACGCTGCATCTGTGGCGCTTGGTGAATTGGAGGCGAGGAGCGCAGGAGTTGGAGTTGGACCGGCGACTCCGCGTGGCACTGGGGGAGACGAGGGGCGCTTGCGGGGAAGAGGCGGAGGGAGGTAGCCATTGTCGCCGAATTTAACGCCATGGCGATTTTTACGGACGTTTTTCGAGTATGGTGGTGGACGAGAACTTGGAGTTTGGCGTCGTGGCGGCCTATTAATAAAGATCCGTGGCAGGGATGAGGTGCGGGACGAGCCGGACTCGGCCACGAGTCCGACTGGGACACCTAAATTCGAGAGCTCGATCGGGCCAAGGCATCAGGAGGGCCGTTCCTTCTTCGTGGGCAGCCGGAAAACTTTTATGGTAGAGACTACAAATTTATCCATGCGTTGTCACGGCAAAAAAGTTCTTCAAACACCCAAAGAATGCGTTGTCACGATAAATAAGTTTTCCGAATGCTTGCCACTAGCGACAAAGTCATCTTCTTCAGCTTGCCCTTTGCTCCCTCCACCCCCTCCTCCAGCCAGAGAATCAACTCGAGAACGCGGACTCGTCTAAGGATGAGTGTCTTACGACTGGATGCCCTACATCCAGAAAGCTATGCGGTGGATGGTTTTGGATGAAAAAACATGAGACCTTATGTTTGTGGGATCCCTCCCACCTCACTGAGATCTGAGAAGGGAAGGAAGACTAGAAGGATTGAGATCGCATAGGATGAACCCTAGCAGCGACGGGTGCGGAGACAAGATGGTGAATCGCCTTGGCTATCGCCACCCGCGGAACCTAACCGTCACGCATGGAACAGACAACAAGTTCTTGTTCTTTCCCACACCAAAAAAACAAGTTCTTGTTCTTGATAGCCTTTAGTGCGATTTCTCAAATATCCAAGTTGACGGTTGCTTTCCCACTAATTTGATAAATGCTTGTTCTTGATCGATCACACTTCTTTCTTATTAGAATAGGTTTTTTTCTTGATGTGTCGGTTCATTAAGTGATTTCAACTCTCGTGCAGGGGATGTTAGCTCGATGCATGCCGTCGGAGGGGCCAAGCAACCGCAACACAAAAAAGGAGATGGAGGCAGGGCCTTCCGGCGGTGTCACCGACAAAGAGACAGGGTCTAGCGGCGGCAGCAACAACAACAAGGAAGTGGAGATAGGAAACGGAAAGAAAATGCTTCATCTTGTTGTGGTTTGCCTGATCCTTGCAACTAGAATTGCACCTAGTGTTGCAGAAGAATTGGGCGTTCGTGCATTCATTTTACAGAGACTATTTTTTTTGAACCGGACAAACCCCTTTCCATTACTTATCATAATGGAAGCACATAAGTTCGATCAACCATCCAAGAAAACTAGACAGGGGGAGCATGCTCAAAGCACCTTGGGAAAACCCGTAGTAAGCACTCGTCATCGAGCAGCTCACCACGGGGCGAAAAGCCACAGACATCAAAAGAACCAAGTAACCTATCCAGCAACAGTCCAGGAACCAAACAAAGGGACAAGCTAAAACAGGGAACATAAAATATGAGCTCACATTTGAGCAACTAGCCAAAGCCCACGCAGGGGCAAGATCTTGGGAACAAAGTCGAAAGGGTGTTGACTGCTATGAAAATGAACTCAATCGAACTAGACTTTCCGGACTGGCGTCATGCCGCTCTTTCTCTAGCCTCTCCCTCCCTCCTCCTAGCTATCTCCGCCATCCTCCTTTTCTGCTCCTAGATTTTCTCTGCTTGCCCCTCTAACTTGTTCTGCCTTGCTCTTCTTCTTTCTTTGCTCGGTGGCCTGGTTGTTTTCCCTTATGGAGGGGCGAGATCTCGGTAGGCAGCAAGAAAGCAGAGTATACATGCTCCCTCCTGGAGATTTCCGTCCGTATCCTGGGATTGAGCTCAAGATGCAAAGCCTATCTTCGCCCCATTCATGTAGTCTTCATCTGTCCTCCCCAGGAGCTAGCCCCAAAAGGCTGTCGAGTTCAATCCCTGATTTACTCCTTCCGCTGCTAAAGAGATTTGGAGTTCTTGGAGACGGAGAGGATCTAGGAGGGCATGAGGGAGGTGCGGCTGCTGCGGGTCAGATCCGAGCCGTGCCTAATGTAACACCCCGTTACGCCTGGCGGCATCTAGACTGGCCCCACAAACCAACACTAGTCTTTCCTACGCACTTTGTCCTCACTCATGCGCACCCGGGAGCAACTTCCCAGTTAACCATCCATCCTAGAATCGCTCCAAGCCAAGCACGCTTAACTTTGGAGTTCTTTTCGAGTGGGTTTCCAGAAAAGAAGGAATTCCTTGTTGATATGAGTAGTCTATCATTCCTCTTAAGCCAGGATCTCACATACACCCCCACTCAAAGGAACGGATGTCCTCGTCGGCCCATCAGGAACGTTCCCTTTTGGCACACGTATGCGCGTCCAGTCTGGCACATGTGCCATGCTATGTGTGTGTTGGGAAACGTTGCATGGGAAACAAAAAATTTCCTACGCTTCACCAAGATCAATCTAGGAGATGATCATCTATGAGAGGAGAGATTGGATCTATGTACCCTTGTAGATCGCTAAGTGGAAGCGTTAAAGAACACGGTTGATGTAGTGGTACGTCTCCGCGATCCAAATCGCAAGCTGTCCCACAAACTCCCGATCAAGTGTCGAATGGACGGCACCTCCGCGTTCAGCACACGTGTAGCTCGATGAAGATCTCCGCCTTCTTGATCCAGCAAGAGGGAGCAGAGAGGTAGATGGGTTCGCCGGCAGCACGACGGCATGGCGGCGGCGGCGGTGGAGCTGATCTGACAGAGCTTCGCTAAGCGGCGCCGAACTAATCTACTAGAGGAGAGACTACCGAAGAGAGAGGAAGGGCTGTGCCGTGGCTTAGGGTGCGGCTTCCCTCCTTCCTCTAACATATATATAGGGGGAGGGGTGGTGCGCCCAAACCCCTAGGGTTTTCCCCTTGGGGCAGCGACCAAGGGTGGAGGCGCCCTAGGGTGGCTTGCCACCCAAGTTAGGTGGTGCCAACCCTAGGGTTGGCCCTCCCACCAACCCCCTTGCCACATGGGCCTCTGTGGGAGGGGCGGTCAGCCCACCAACGGTTGGTGTGCCCTCTCTCACAGCCCATGTAGGCGTTTGGCGATGGTGGCCCCTTCCGGTGGACCCCCGGGACCCTCCCGGCACCCCCGGTACATTACCGGTGACGCCCGAACTTTTCCCGGTAACAACACGGAACTTCCTATATATGAATCTTCACCTCCGGACCATTCCGGAGCTCCTCGTCATGTCCGGGATCTCATCCGGGACTCCGAACAACCTTCCGTTACCAACGCGCATAACTCATTTATACTGAAACGTCACCGAACCTTAAGTGTGCACACCCTGCGCGTTCGAGAATCATGTAGACATGACCGAGACACCTCTACGATCAATAACCAATAGAGAGACCTGGATGCCCATATTGGTTCCTACCTGTTCTACGAAGATCTTTATCGGTCGAACCACTATGTCAAGGATTCAGTTAATCCCGTATGATGTTCCCTTTGTCCTTCTGTATGTTACTTGCTCGAGATTCGATCGTCGGTATCTCTATACCTAGTTCAACCTCGTTACCAGCAAGTCTCTTTACTCGTTCCGTAATACAAGATCCCGGGGCTAACTCTTTAGTCATATTGCTTGCAAGGCTTCTAATGATGTTGTATTACCGAGCGGTCCCTGAGATACCTCTCCGTCACACGGAGTAACAAATCCCAGTCTTGATCCATGCCAACCCAACAGACACCCTCGTGGATACTTCTAGAGCACCTTTATAGTAACCCAGTTACATTGCGACGTTTGATAAACACAAGGTACTCCTCCGGTGTCGGTGAGTTGCATGATCTGATGGTCATAGGAACAGATACTTGACAAGGTACTCCTCCGGTGTCGGTGAGTTGCATGATCTGATGGTCATAGGAACAGATACTTGACATGCAGAAAACTATAGCAATAAACTGACATGATCATATGCTACGTTTATAGTTTGGGTCTTGTCCATCACATCATTCTCCTAATGATGTGATCCTGTTATCAAATGACATCTCATGTCCATGGCTAGGAAACCTTAACCATCTTTGATCAACGAGCTAGTCCGTCAGAGGCATACTAGGGACATGGTGTTGTCTATGTATCCACTCATGTATTTGAGTTTCCGATCAATACAATTCTAGCATGGATAATAAACGATTATCATGAACAAGGAAATATGATAATAACTAATTTATTATTGCCTCTAGGGCATATTTCTAATAGTCTCCCACTTTCACTAGAGTCAATAATCTAGTCCACATCACCATGTGATTCGCATTGTTATGAATCTAACACCCAATGAGTTTTGGGGCTCGATCATGCTTTGCATGTGAAAGAGGTCTTTTAGTCAACGGGTCTGCGATGTTCATATTTGTGTGTACTTTGCAAATCTCGATTTTATACTGTAAACACTGCTACCATACTGCACTTGGATCTATTCCAAATGGCTGCTCCACTATATGTATCTGGATTGCTACTAAGAGTCATCCAGATTGGTGTTAAAGCTTGCATCGACATAACTCTTTATCACCCCCATATTCGAGAAACATTTCCTTAGTATTTTAGTTACTAAGGATAATCTTGACCGCTGTTTAGTGATCCACTCCTGGATCACTCTTGTACCCCTTGACAGACTCATGGTAAGGCACACACAGGTGCGGTACACAGCATGTCATACTATATAGAGCCTATGGCTAAAGCATAGAGGACGACCTTCGTCCTTTCTCTTTCTTCTGCCATGGTTGAGCTTTGAGTCTTACTCAACTTCACACCTTACAAATCAGGCAAGAACTCTTTCCCTGACTGATCCATTTTGAACTCTTTCAAAATCTTGTCAAGGTATGTACTCATTGAAAGTCTCATCAATCGTCTTGATCTATCTCTATAGATCTCGATGCTCAATGTTCAAGTAGCTTTATCGAGATCTTCCTTTGAAAAACCCTTTTCAAAAAACCCTTTATGATTTCCAAAAATTCTATATTATTTCCAATCAACAATATGTCATCCACATATGCATATCAGAAACTCTATAGTGCTCCCACCACTAGTGGAAACCTGACCTTTTGTCCGCCTCATTAGTCGCGGTTGGCTTTTGAACTGGCACTAATGTAATCATTAGTGTCGGTTCGTGACAGGGATCATTAGTGCCGGTTTGTTATGGACCTTTAGTCCCGGTTCATGCCACGTACCGGCACTAAAGGTGTGGTGGCAGGCTGGCATCAGCCTAGGGCCCCACGGGAACCTTTAGTCCCGGTTGGTGGCTCCAACCGCGTCTATAGGCTAACCTTTAGTCGCGGTTGGAGCCACCAACTGGGACTAAAGGTCCCCCTATATTGAGATCCTTTGGCGCCAGCTCGAGAAGAGTCCTCTATTCTTCCCCTTTCCTCTCCTCTCTGTTCTTCCTCTCTTCCTCGAGCTCATCCTCCATTTTTGCCAAAGTTTGTCAAGATTTGGAGGCATCCCATCCATCCAAGTGTTCACAAAGGTTAGCAACTTTGTCTTTTCATCTCTCATTGCTAGATTAGCTCTTGCAATGCTCTATAAGTATAGTAATTTGTGGGTTTTAGTTTGTATGTGGTAGTTTATTTGATTTATGCAATTGGAGCTCAAATTAAATTCTTACTTTGCATTTGTAGGTGTGGATTACTTAGTGCCTTCCTGTACCCGTCCTAACCACCATCGATCGCCCGCACCGTACCGTCGCCGGCACCACCTTGGTGAGCCTCTTGTTCTTATCCTTTTTATAAAAAAACCATGTTTGTAAGATTTAGTTAGTTACTTGTATAGTTTTCTTACCTATATGGTTGTTTGTTATACATAGTGCCATGGTTTGGAAATCCGTCCCCATCAGCCCTCGTCCGGTTTATGATGCGGATGTGGTATATACTCTCTTTTGTAACTCTTTGTTGCATTTTGTGTTTATGACAATTATGCCAATCAAGTTGACATAGATATTTTTATCTAGGAGGTATGTGAACCGGAGATTCCAACCGACATAGATATTCTTGTCAAGAAGGTAAATTTAGTTGAAAAATAAAACAAGTATTTGAAAGAAAAATTGAAAAGAGTTGAAGAAAACAAAACGAAACTAGAGTTGTATGTTGCCGATGTCATCGATGATCACGAGATCAAGATGGGTGCAATGCGCTTGAAGATTAGAAAAATTAAAAGATATGCCATTGATAGTGAGGCTTGGTATCATTATGCTGTTGGATCAATTGTTACCTTAGTTGCGATGTTGATCTCATTTTTTGTTGCATTTAAATGCTTTAGCTAGAGAGTTTGTATGTTGTTTTATGAGAATAAGTGTGTATGAACTTTATGTACGATCTTGTATGGGAAGACAAAAGATACTCCGGAGGCACGGGAGGACCAGCAACGTATGCACGGAAAAGACGCCATGGATCCAAAGCAGTTTCAGGGTCATGCCAGCTACGTTCTTACCAAAGAAGAGAAGGAAATCTTCTTCGAATGTCTGCTCGGTATGAAGGTCCCATCTGGCTTCTCGTCGAATATAAAGGGAATAATACATATGGCAAAGAAAAAGTTCCAGAACCTAAAGTCTCATGACTGCCATGTGATTATGACGCAGCTGCTTCTAGTTGCATTGAGGGTGCTTCTACCGAAAAACGTTCGATTAGCCATTGTGAAGCTATGTGCATTCTTGAATGCAATCTCTGAGAAGGTAATCGATCCAAAAATCCTACAAAGGTTAGTGAATGATTTGGAGCAATGTCTTGTCAGTTTCGAGTTGGTGTTCCCACCATCCTTCTTCAATATCATGACACATGTCCTAGTTCACCTAGTCGAAGAGATTGCCATTCTGGGTCCTGTATTTCTACACAATAGGTCCCCCTTGAGGGGTTCATGGGAGTCTTAAAGAAATATGTTCATAATCGTGCTAGGCCAGAAGGAAGCATCTCCCAGGGCCATGAAACAGAGGAGTTCATTGAGTTTTGTGTTGACTTTATTCCTGACATTAAGCCGATAGGTGTCCCTGAATCGCAGCATGAGGGCAGACTGGGTGGAAAAGGCACGCTAGGAAAGAATTCACTAATATGCCGGGACAGGCATTCTTTGTCGCAAGCACACTACAAAGTTCTACAAAGTTCCACCTTGGTGGCTCCATATATACGACACAAAGGGACACACGCGAAGAAAAAGTTGTACACCCAAAGATCCCACTTTGGGATGTGACCGGCTTCTCTAGTTAGTTTCCGGACTTATATATCTAGAAAGTCCCACTTCGGACAAACTGAAGGGAATCTTTGTAATAGTAGTGTACTTATGTGTTTTGTGCATTCAGTATGCACCATTCGAAGGGAGGCCATCAATTTTTAATCCTTTCCGACTTCATTTGCTATTTTTCATGCATTTACTGATTTTTTTTGACCTAAATGACCCTGAAATTGATACACACTACAGATGAACTTTGAAAAGGTTGAAAGTTGGCATGGTATCATCATTTCACCCACATAGCATGTGCTAAAAAGTTGAGAGGTTTACGACAAAAATGGATGCACTTCGTGTACAAAATGGACAATCTCTTTCGAAGTATCAGGGTTTTAGACGAAAACTCGCCTGTTACAAAGACATTTCATTTTTTTAACTTCTTTCAACTCCAGACTTTTTGTGCATTCAATATGAACCATTCGAAGGGAGGCCATCATTTTTCAACCCTTTCTAACTTCATTTGCTATTTTTCATGCATTTACTCATTTTTGAGCTAAATGACCCTGAAATTGATAAGCACTACAAATGAACTTTGAAACGGTCGGAAGTTGGCATGGTATCATCATTTCACCCACATAGCATGTGCTAAAAAGTTGAGAGGGTTACGGCAAAAACTGGATGCACTTTGTGTACAAAATGGACAATATCTTTCGAAGTATCAGGGTTTCAGACGAAAACACGCATGCCACAAAGACATTTCATTATTGAACTTATTTCAGCTCCAGACTTTTTGTGCATTCAGTATGAACCATTCGAAGGGAGGCCATCAATTTTCAACCCTTTGTGACTTCATTTGCTATTTTTCATGCATTTACTGATTGTTTTTGAGCTAAATGACCCTGAAATTGATAAGCACTATAGATGAACTCCAAAAAGGTTGAAAGTTGCCATGGTATCATCATTTCACCCACATAGCATGTGCTAAAAAGTTGAGAGGGTTACGGCAAAAACTGGATGCACTTCGTGTACAAAATAGACAATCTCTTTCGAAGTATTAGGGTTTCAAACGAAAACTCCGCCTGTTACAAAGACATTTCACTTTTGAACTTATTTCAACTCCAGACTTTTTGTGCATTCAGTATGCACCATTCAAAGGGAGGCCATCAATTTTCAGCCCTTTCTGACTTCATTTGCTATTTTTCATGCATTTATTGATTTTTTTGAGCTAAATGACCCTGAAATTGATAAGCACTACAAATGAACTCTGGAAAGGTTGAAAGTTGGCATGGTATCATCATTTCACCCACATAGCATGTTCTAAAAAGTTGAGAGGGTTACAACAAAAACTGGATGCACTTCGTGTACAAAATGGACAATCTCTTTTGAAGTATCAGGGTTTTAGACGAAAACTCGCATGTCACAAAGACATTTCATTTTTTTAACTTATTCCAACTCCAGACTTTTTGTGCATTCAGTATGCACCATTCGATGGGAGGCCATCAATTTTCAACCCTTTCCGGCTTCATTTGCTATTTTTCATGCATTACTGATTTTTTTGAGCTAAATGACCCTGAAATTGATAAGCACTACAAATGAACTCTAAAAAGGTTGAAAGTTGGCATGGTATCATCATTTCACCCAGATAGCATGTGCTAAAAAGTTGAGAGGGTTACGGCAAAAACTGGATGCACTTCGTGTACAAAATGGACAATCTCTTTCGAAGTATCAGGGTTTCAAATGAAAACTCGCATGTTACAAAGGCATTTTATTTTTTAAATAACCTAAGAATTACCAAATTGGATATAATGATAAAACACGATAATATTAAACAGTAGAAAAAAGAATCACTCAAAAAATCTATTTTTAAAGTAAAGTTATTCATAAACTAGTGATTCACACAAATTTCAAATAATTCAAATTTAAACTATTCGAATTTGAAACTACTGCCACTTAGAGAAAGTTTATAATTTTTTTGACCTAACGCAAAAATATTTACTCATTAACTCTTAATAAAGCACAAAAACTCAGAAACAACAAAAAAAATAAAGAAAAAACAAAAAAAAATGAAAAATAAATTAAAAAATACCGCATACTGGGCCGACACGGCCTGCATACGACTAGAAACCCAACCTGGGTCAGGATGCAGGCTCGCAAGGCCCAGTAGGCCCACAGGAATCACAACAGAGGTAGGCCCACAAGGCCTACATTAGAGAGGAGCTCAATGCAGTGCCCGCGCCGAGGCTTATAAACTGGTCGAGGCGCCCCTCGACTAGCGAGGTGGTACTAAAGTCCCACAGACACACCTTTAGTCGCGGTTGGTGGCTCCAACCGCGACTAAAGGTTTTCACTTCCCGCCGCTTCGGCTGGTGAAATTCACCTTTAGTCGCGGTTGGTGACTCCAACCGCGACTAAAGGTGGGTCTTTAGTCACGGTTGGAGCCACCAACCGCGACTAAAGGCCACCCTATATACACAACACTTCAAAAATTTCACAGGTACTCTGCATTCTTCTCGTGTTTGCAACATCGCCGCGCCATCGCTGTCTCGCCTCCCGGATGCCGCCCGCGCCAGCGCCGTCTCGCCTCCCCGACGCCGCCCGCGCCGGCTCCTCCGGCCCTGAGCTCTTCACCATCGCCGCCCTCGACTCGCCTCGCCTCGCCATCGCCCCGTCGCCCCGCTGTGAGCTCCCCCCTCTCCCCCTCTCCCTCGCCCCTGTGTGCCGCCATGGTGGCCGTCGGCCCCTCCCTGGACCGAACCCCCCCAATTTTGATGAACACACACGCACATACACACAATTTTGATAATTAGATGATTAGATGCATAGATGAATTTTGACATTTGATGAATTTTGACATAGATGCATGAATTTTGACATTTTCTCACTAGATGATTAGTTAGATGTATACAAAAAAGTGAAGGAACTTTGACATTTGAGGATTTTTTACATTTTAATCCAATATATGTATAGAAAAAAGTTGATGAATTTTGATATTTGATCCAATGTATGGCAATTAGTATTTGCAAAAGTTGCATATTTTAATGTTGTATTTGCAAAAGTTTGTTATATATGTAATAATTTACAAGTAGTATTTGTTATGTATTTGCAAAAGTCGCGGGTCGTAAGGTTAAGAGATTCTGTTAGGATTCTAAAGGTTTCTCGTATATAAGAAATCACAATCAAGCATTTAAAAATGTTTAATTTGCATAGAATTTCTTCTCGGAGTCAGCGATGCCTGGCCCCCATCCTCGTTGTCGACTCGTTTGGGACGACGTCCTGCTTCAGAGGGGCAACGTTCGGGAGTGCGCCCCACCGGGCTGGCACTAGGAGGTGCTACCTTCAGGGGCGCATAGCTTGGTAAGGAACCCGGGTCCCATCGTCGACCCGGATCTTCTTTGGTGGCATTCTCGTGGGCCACGATTGGTGTGGAGGCAGCCGGCCTTGCCAGAGGTGGTACGCTGCTGTCTCAGGGAGGAGGACGAGCACGTCCGTTGGTATATGGATGCGTTGGACGTCAGGTTCTCCAATACCTGGCAGGTTCTTCAGGGATCTCACCCGAGCTATGATCCTGTCATAGTTCCTTCTCTTTGGGTGTCCACCGCCTGCCGTGCGAGATGTCAACTGGATCTGTAGTAGTGATATTATATAATTAATAATATTCGAGATGTATTAGTGATAATATTCGAGATGTATTTGAGATTATATTCGATAATATTCGAGACGATTTATTTGAGATTATATTCGACGATGCATATTATGTATTATGATTCACTTTTCCTTATTGATTGCATGCATTCTAATTTGAATACTAAATTGTTATATCTTTCTTCCGAGTTAGTTAAATATAAGCTATGGACAATACCGATAGACAAGTAGAAGAGGCTCTTTTCAACATCATACGCTCCACGAACCCAGAGCATGAACATGAAGAGGATGACGGCTCGCAATATGTGAACAATTCCAATGAGGGTTGTATGTTTGATGAAGACGAGAGAATAGATGAATTTGACAACGATGTTGACGAACAAAATGTTCTTCAAGTAACAAAGACCAGCGAGGTATATTTATTATATAAGCCATCCGGTGATCATTACATGTCTTAATTGAGTTGTATATGTATTAATGAATCGATCTTTCTTATGTTAGGCCTCCGTATAGAGCAAATCTTCTACAAGCGACAGGGTAGTTCGAGGCCCGGCCAGAAAGTTGGACCCTGGTGTAAAGTTTAGCATCGATTCCATCAATACATCAACTGGCAAACTGCTTGAACCTAAAAAAATGCAACCAAGTTCAAGAATCAATGCAGAGTTATTGTCAGGGACCAAATCCCGATCTCCACACAAGAATGGAAAAAGCTAGCAAAAGGAGATCAAGAAGGAGTTACTTTTGTCGATGAAAGAGCAAAAGATGTGCTTTGGACCGAGCTGATGTCACATTTCACACTACCAGATAATTTGACAGATGTAGATCTAAATAAAGTCAGAAACTATGCTCTTAAAAAGATGGCGATCGCATTCGACACCTTCAAGAAAAATGCATGGGTTACGTACGTCAAAGCAAACAAGACGACTCCAAAATTCAAGGGAGCACTAGTGAAGGCAAAAGATCACTGGGACGATTTCGTGAAGTTCAAGGATTCGGAACTAGCTAAGGAACGGTCGAGAAAGAACAAGATTAATGTTGTGGAAAAGTAGTGGCACCATACTCTGAGGCCAGGTGGCTACCAGACGGCCCTTCCTAAGTGGGATCAATCTGAACAAGATATGATTAGTGTAGGGGTCACTCCAGTTATAGTGACCTGGCCCTTGAGGTGCAGGACATGGTTTTATGCGCATGGGGGGAAGTTGGACCCAAAGACAGGGGCTATTATGGTGAAGGCAAGTCTTAAAAAAGTGACTGACGAAATTCTAATGAAAATTGAAGAAGCTCAAACGGGGGTGTTCACGCCCAACAGAGAGGACGACGAGCTTACGCGCGCCCTAAAGAATCCTGAACACCTGGGAAGAACACGAGGCAAAGGCGTTGTTCCGTGGTTTGAGGGGTTTGTGGATTGGAACGACGACTATAGAAGTTGTGCGAGAAAGAAGATGCTGGAGGAGAAGAAGAAGAAGGAGGAAGCACTCCGCCTTGAAGGCCTCGAATCAAAGCACTTGGAGTTGGAATCCAGAGTCAGGCGGCAGCAGGAGCAGATCGACTCACTCAGCTAGGAAAGGGCGTCTTAGCGGCAGCATGAGCAGATCGATCCATCATTGCATACCACCATCCCATATATGCCGAGAAGTAGCGTGGGTTCCGCCCCGGCCGATATCGATGATGATGCACTACTAGCTAGATACCCTGTGGATGATATCAAAGACAGGACTAACTGTGAGCTACACATGAAAGTGAAGAACTTATCCATGAAGGTGGCGGACGGCTATGCTTTAGCATATCCCCAGAAGCAACCTTCCATTGCAATGCCATTCCAGCTGGCTATGCTTGTGTCGGGGTTGATGAAGTGATGTCAGCATATCACGAGCTACAACTTGACATTCCTGGAGGTGGCGAGGAGAGAACACTGGGAGAGGCCACACACCATATCATTCAAGGCCACCGACTCCTCCTCCTCCTCCAAGTCCGCCGCCATGTCAGTCGACTCTGACTCCTCCTCCAAGTCCAGCAGTGCGTCAGCCGACTCCTCCTCCAAGTCCGGCATGATGTCAGCCAACTCCTCCTCCTCCAAGTCCGGCACCATGTCAGCCGACTCCTCGTCCAG
Organism: Hordeum marinum; assembly: GCA_022496015.1. Taxonomy (NCBI): domain Eukaryota; kingdom Viridiplantae; phylum Streptophyta; class Magnoliopsida; order Poales; family Poaceae; genus Hordeum; species Hordeum marinum. The sequence continues at coordinate 540,512,631 of CM039673.1, read as the reverse complement.
GTCCGGCACGACGTCAGCGTGCTCCGTCGACTCAGCGTGCTCCATCACCTAAGCAACAACGAAAGAGAGAGGCTGCAGCTACGACGAGTAGCGGTACAACAGGCAAGAAATACAAATATGGTCCAAGCCTCAAGCCTCTTCCGAAGTTGCCTTACCACCTGACTGATGAGGAACTCGACAGCGCAGTGGATGCCAATTTGAAGGCCCATTTTGGACCGAAACTGCCCCAGTCGCCAAAGGAGAAGTACCTAAGCATGTCTCACAACACTTCATTGATATGGCTTGACCACCTCAGAAGGATAGCGACTATGTGTGGCCTATCAAGAAGTCATATCTTGTAGGACAAAAGAAGTCGAGCTCGAGCTCGAGCCGAGGAGTTGGCAAAAAAAAGTAGGAAAACTACCCCCCAGCTGGGAGAACAGGCAGTGCAATCGATTCCCCAGCCCATTGTACAAACACCTATGAGTACCGCCAGTCCGCCAGAAGTAACCGAAGAACATATTAGGATGGCTAAAGAGGCCGGTGTCACTGTTGAACAACTCTTAGGCCTTGAGGAAATGCCTGTACTTAAAGAGTCAGAAGTAAAATATCAATATGCCCGCAGCAAACCTCTGGTCAAGCCTGAAGATGTCAAGCTTCTACCAACGAGAATGTATAAATTGCATACGTGGTACATGCAAATAACAGCAAATACCAATGAAGAGTCCCTCATGGTGAGAGTTCAAGAGAGGCATTACTTCCATAAAAACGATGTGTGGATTCATTATGCAGAGTTGTTTCAGTTATTCAATCGAGACGCACTCGACAAATCTTTAGTCAGTTGCTATTGTCTGTAAGTGATTTCGTTCTATAATTTAAGTCTCTAGCTAGTTGTGCTCTCGTTCATTACCTGGAATTATCCTCACTATATTCCTTTTTGTGGTATTGTGCAGAATGAAGATGCATGAAATGAAACAAGCTGGACGCTATGGCATTGAGTTCATTGACCCAAAATACGATTAATCAAAAGATATGGGAAACTTCATATTTGAGAGACACAGAGAAAAAAATGGTAGAATTTTTGATTTATCTAAACACCCAACTAGAAATACTACTTTCTTACAACTTCGGGTGAGTGTTACTATATATATATATATATATATATATCTTGTACTACAAATTCTATTTTTTTCTTACTAGATGTTAATAAGTGTTGTTGATGAGTTATGCAGTTACCAATGGATTTTGTTAATCATTGAAGTTGACAAGGGAAAAGTTGAAGTACTCGACACGCTATTAAAAGATCCATCCGAATACGCAATCGTGAGGGGGTTGCTTGACAGGTAATTTCAATCATTATCGCACTATGTCGGCCTCTTTAATTACTTCATTTCCTGATATCAGCTAGTTAATAACTCATTTACTCATTTTCTTTGCTGGCGGGCAGGGCTTGGGCCAAGTTCATCAAACAGGTCCCAGACGACTGGGCACAACAACTGAAATGGGTGCGACCCAAGGTAATAAAGTACTACTAGCTAGCTAGCTACGTCCGTGCATCTCTTTAATTCTAGTTTCAATACCATTATCATGCTTGATTAATTATTACCTGATTGAATTTTATTCTCGTAAAGTTCATGAGGCAGGAGCTGGGGAATAGTTTATGCGCATACTACATTTACGGAACATTCGCATGATCACGTCTGAAAGGAGTAGAAACGAAAGAAGTCTTTGGGTACGTTTGCTAGAACACTACCCATATTTTTTTATCATGATCTAGCTAATATATATAAACACAACTAATATATTCATCTTGATCTCCATCTTGTAACTGACGGAGATGCGGGGCCAGCTCATACCAGAGGCTCAGGTACGAGCAATTCAAGAGGAATTAGCTGGATTTCTGTTCGACCAGGTCATAGATCCCAAAGGAGAATACCATTACAAGATCTCCAGAAATTAGTTGGATTTCTACGGGGCCTCCATATATATGTAATGATCCTCAAATTGTAGAAGAAATTGTATATATATATATATATATGTGAATGGTTGTCGTACTAGCAATTCGATGAGACATATATATATATATATATATATATATATATATATATGATCGCGGTTCTACGAGAAATTCTATTTATATTTATATATATGCGCATGCACAACATGTGTACAATATGTACGTAGTAGCGTAATATATGTTTGAAATGAAAATTAATTAAATGGAAAACACAAAATTAAAAGGAAAATTAAACCATAATTAATTCATAAACCCCTAAAGAATTAAAAGGAAAAATAAAACAAAACTAAAAACACTAAATACTTTTAGTCCCGGTTGGTGTTACCAACCGGGACTAAAGGTCTCCCAGCCCACGCCGCCGTCGGATGCCACTTGGAGGGCCTTTGGTGTCGGGCCGTGTTGAACCGACACTAAAGGGGTAGGCTTTAGTCCCCACCCTTTAGTGCCGGTTCGAGAACCGACACTAAAACCCCTTACGACCCGTGACTATAGGCCTGTTCTGCACTAGTGCACTCACTTTATTGTAAATACAAGTTTCTCATAAACTTTGTATAGACTCAAAAACTTTGATCACCTCATCAAAGCATATATTCCAACTCCGAGATGCTTGCTTCAGTCCATAGAAGGATCACTGAAGCTTGCACACCTTTTAGCATCCTTAGGACTGACAAAACCTTCTGATTGTATTTCATACAACCTTTCCTCAAGGAAGGAAACGATGTTTTGACATCCATGTGCCATATTTCATAATTGAAAAACCACAGCAACTGGTAACATAATTCCAACAAACTTTAGCATTGCTATGAGAGAGAAAGTCTCTTTGCAGTCAACTCCTTGAATTTGTCGGAAACTTCTTTGCGACAAGTCAAGCTTTATAAATGGTGACATTTACCATCGGTGTTTGTCTTCATCTTGGAGGTCTATTTGTACTCAACGACCTGCCGTCCAATGGGCAAGTCCACCAAAGTCTATACTTGGTTTTCATACATGGATCCTTTCTCGGATTTCATGACCTCTAACCATTTTTCGGAATAAGGGCCCATCATCGCTTGCCATAGCTAGTAGATTCATCATTGTCTAACAACATGACCTCTAAGATAGGGTTGTCGTACCACTCAGGAGCAGTACGCGTCCTTGTCGACCTACGAGATTTGATAGTAACTTGATCCAAAGCTTCATGATCATCATCATTAACTTCCTCTTCAACTAACATAGGCTCCATAGAAAGACCTTTTTTCTTTGCGCTACTCTCTGGTTGAACAAAGGTTCAACAAGCTCATCAAGTTCTATCTTCCTCCCACTCAATTCTTTCGAGAGAAACTCTTTCTCGAGAAAGGACCCAGTTTTAGCAACAAACACTTTGTACTCGGATCTGAGATAGAAGCTATACCCAACTATTCTTAGGGTATTCTATGAAGATGCATTTTTCTGCTTTGGGTTTGAGCTTATCAGACATAAGTGTTGCATTCCCAAACTCTAAGAAATGACAGCTTAGGTTTCTGCCAAACCATATGGTGTCAGCTCAACGGATTTAGATCGTGCCCTATTTAAAGTGAATATAGTTGTCTCTAATGCATAACCCCAAAACGATAGTGGAAAAACAATAAGAGACATCATAGTATGCACCATATCCAATAGAGCACGACTATGACGTTCGAACACACCATCACACTATGGTATTCCACCTGGTGTGAGTTGTGAAACAACTTTCACATTGTCTAAAGTTGTATGCCAAACACGTAACTCAGATATTCATCTCCACGATCATATCGCAGACATTTTTATCTTCTTGTCACGATGATCTTAAACTTCACTCTAAATTAGCTTGAACTTTTCAAACAATTTAGACTTGTGTCTCATTAAGTAAATATACACTATATCTACTCAAATCATCAGTGAAAGTAAGGAAATAACAATATCCACCGCACACTACAAGACTCAGTGGATTGCATACATCAACATGTATCATTTCTAATAAATCACTTGCCCGCTCCATCAAACCGGAAAACGGGGTCCTTAGTCATCTTGCCCAAGAGGCATGGTTCGCATGTCTCAACCGATTCGAAATCGAATGAGTCCAAAGATCCATCAGCATTGAGTTTCTTCATGCGATTTATACCAATATGACATTTAGCGGCAGTGCCACAAGTATGTAGTACTATAATTATTAACTTTGTATCTTTTGACGTCAATGTTATGAACGTGTGTATTACTACGATCAAGATTCAACAAACCATTCTCACTGGGTGCATGACCATTGAAGGTATTATTCATGTAAATAGAATAACCATTATTCTCTAACTTAAATGAATAACCGTATTGCAATAAACACGATCTAATCATGTTCATGCTTAACACAAACACCAAATAATATTTATTTAAGTTCATTACTAATCCTGAAGGCAGAGAGAGCGTGCGATGTTGATCACATTGTTGGAAATATGCCCTAGAGGCAATAATAAATTAGTTATTATCATATTTCCTTGTTGATGATAATCGTTTATTATCCTTGCTATAATTGTATTGATCGGAGACTTAGATGCATGTGTGGATACATAGACAAAACCATGTCCCTAGTATGCCTCTAATGGACTAGCTCGTTGATCAAAGATGGTTAAGGTTTCCTAGCCATGGACATGAGATATCATTTGCTAAACGAGATCACATCATTAGGAGAATGGTGTGATGGACAAGATCCAAACTACAAACGTAGCATATGATCGTGTCAGTTTATTGCTACTGTTTTCTGCATGTCAAGTATATGTTCCTACGACCATGAGATCAAGCAACTCACGGACATTGGAGGAGTGCCTTGTGTGTATCAAACATCGCAACGTAACTGGGTGACTATAAAGGTGCTCTACAGGTATCTCACGGACATTCTGAGGGTGTCTGTTGAGTTGGCATGGATCAAGACTGGGATTTGTTACTCCGTGTGACGGAGAGGTATCTCAGGGCCCACTCAGTAATACAACATCACAACAAGCCTTGCAAGCAATGTGACTAAGTGTTAGTCACGGGATCTTGTATTATGGAACGAGTAAAGAGACTTGTCGGTAACGAGGTTGAACTAGGTATGGAGATACCGAAGATCGAATCTCGAGCAAGTAACATAACGAAGAACAAAGGGAACATCATATGGGATTATCTGAATCCTTGACATAGAGGTTCGACCGATAAAGATCTTCATAGAATATGTAGGAACCAATATGGGCATCTAGGTCCCGCTATTGGTTATTGACCGTAGAGGTGTCTCGGTCATGTCTACATAGTTCTCGAACCCGCAGGGTCTGCACACTTAAGGTTTGGTTACGTTTCGATAGTATAGAGTTATATATGGTGGTGACCAAAGGTTGTTCGGAGTCCCGAATGAGATCTCGCACGTCACGAGGAGCTCCGGAATGGTCCGGAGGTAAAGATTCATATATAGGAAGTCCTATTTTGGTCACCGGAAAAGTTTCGGGCTCATCGGTAGGGTACCGGGAGTGCCGGTAGTGTACCGGGGGACCATCGGGAGAGGTATTTCGACCCAAGAGGCTTCATGGGCTGTGGGAGAGTGAATATCATCCCTTAGTGGGCTGGTGGAAACTCCCACACAAGGCCCATGTGGCTGGAGAAGAAACCCAATAGGAAAAGGTGGAAAAAGGAAAAAAAAAGGGACGAATACTAGTCCTACTAGGATTGGAGGAGAGTCCTCCAATCCTAGTGGATTCGGCCGACCCTATGGGCCTTGGACCTTGAGCCAGCCCTCCTCCTCCCTCCCTCCTATATATACTGGTGGTATTGGGTGTTTTGCACCTAATTTTACGGCCACGTGCTACCCGTTCCACTGGTGCTCCTCTAGATCGGATTTTCGCAGTGCTTAGGCGAAGCCCTGCCGGAATTGCTCCAGCACCATCGCCGAAGCGCCATCACGCTGCCGGTGAACTCTTCTTCCTCTCCACTTCCTCTTACTGGATCAAGACGGTGGAGATCGTCATCAAGCTACACGTGTGCTGAACGCGGAGGTGTCATCCGTTCGGTGCTAGATCGGAAGGACCGTGATCAAGATCGCGAGACGGTTCCTGATGAGTTCGCAGGACGGATCGCGATGAGTTCACGGGACGGATCATGATTTGATCGCGGGACGCTCGGCAATTTGGATCGCGAAGATGTTCGACTACACCAACCGCGTTTCTTAAAGCTTCCCGCTTAGCGATCCACAAGGGTATGTAGATCCACTCTCCCTCTTGTAGATGCTCATCACCATGGACAGATCTTGCATGTGCGTAGGATTTGTTTTCCATAAAATGTTCCCCAACAGTGGCATCATGGACTAGGTCTATGTGTAGATGAGATCTCGAGTAGAACACAAAGAGTTTGTGGGCGTTGATGCTTAGATTGCTTCCTCCCTTGGTCGTGTTTTGGTTCAGCGGTATTGTGAGATGAAGCGGCCCGGACCAACATTACTCGTACGCTAATGAGAGACCGGTTCCCTCAACTGCAACTTGTTGCATAGATGGCTCACGGGTGCCAGTTTCTCTAACTTTAGTCGGATCAGATTTGACAAAGGCGGTCCTTGAGAAGGTTGAAAAGCAACTAGTGTATCACCGTTGTGGTTTTTGCGTAGATAAGAATTGTTCTTGCTAGATACCCGTAGCAGCCACGTAAAACATGCAACAACAATTAGAGGACATCTAACTTGTTTTTGCAAGGTATGTTGCGATATGATATGGCTAGTTACATGATGTGATCTATGTGATGTATGAGATGATCATGTGATGTATAGATTATCACGACTTGCATGTCGATGAGTACGGCAACCGGCAGGAGCCATAGGGTTGTCTTTAATTATTATATGACTTGCGTGTCAATCATTAAGCGCTATGTAATGCTTTACTTTATCGCTAAACGATAGCAATAGTAGTAGAAGCATGTTGGGCGCGACAGCCTCGATGGCGACACGTTGATGGCGATCAAGATGATGGAGATCATGGTGTCTTGCCGGTGACGATGGAGATCATGCCGGTGCTTTCAAGATGGAGATCAAAAGCACAAGTTCATGGCCATATCATGTCACTTATGATTTGCATGTGATGTTAATCCTTTTATGCACCTTGTTTTGCTTAGGACGACGGTAGCATTATAAGGTGATCCCTCACTTAAATTTCAAGATGAATTGTGTTCTCCCCGAGTGTGCACCGTTGCGAAAGTTCGTCGTGTTGAGACACCACGTGATGATCGGGTGTGATAGACTCTACGTTACATACAACAGGTGCAAGCCAGTATTGCAGAAGCAGAACACTCTGGTTAAACTTGACGAGCCTAGCATGTACAGACATGGCCTCAAAACACAAGAGACCGAAAGGTCGAACATGAGTCATATAGTAGATATGATCAACACGATGATGTTCACCATTGAAACCACCTCAACTCACGTGATGATCGGACTTGAGTTGGTGAATTTGGATCATGTATCAGTCGAATGACTGGAGGGATGTCAATTTGAGTGGGAGTTCTTAAGTAATATGATTAATTGAACTCATTATCATGAACATAGTCAGTAGTGTCTTTGCAAACTGTGTTGTAGATTACTAGCTCACGCTGTAACTCCCTTGAATTTTTATATGTTCCTAGAGAAATAAAGTTGAAAGATGATGGTAGCAATATTGCGGACTGGGTCCATGATCTGAGGATATTCCTCATTGCTGCATAGAAGGCTTATGTCCTTAATGCACCGCTCGGTGCGCCAACCCCTCTAGCGTCATCTGTAGATGTGTTGAACATCTGATAGGCATGTTCTGATGACTACTTGATAGTTTAGTGCGTCATGCATTACGACTTAGAATTGAGGCTCCGAAACGTTTTGAACGTCATGGAACATATGAGATGTTCTAAGAGCTGAAATTAGGATCTCAGGCTCATGCCCGTGTTGCGAGATATGAGATCTCCAACAAGATTCTTTGCCTGTAAGATGAAGGAGAATAGCTCAATCGTTGAGCATGTGCTCAGATTGTCTGGGTGCTACAATCGCTTGAATCGAGTGGGAGTTGATATTCCAGATAAGATAGTGATTGATATTGTTATCCAAGTCACTGTCACTAAGCTACTAGAACTTGGTGATGAACTATAAACGCCAGTGATAGAAATAATGATCCCTAAGCTGTTCGCGATGTTTGACACCACGAAGGTAGAAATCAAGAAGGAGCATCAAGTGTTGATGGTTAGTAAAACCACTAGTTTCGAGAAGGGCAAGGGCAAGGAGGGAAACTTCATGGATAGCAAGTCAGTTGCTGCTCCAGTGAAGCAACCCAAAGTTGAACCCAAACCCGAGACTAAGTGCTTCGATTATGAGGAGAGCAGTCGCTGAAGCGGAACAACCCTAGATACTTGGTAGATAAGAAGGCTGGCAACGTCGACAAAATTATATTTGATATACGTGTTAATGATGTGTACCTTGCGAGTACTCCTAGTAGCACCTGTGTATTGGATACCGGTTCGGTTGCTAAATGTTAGTAACACGAAATAAAAGCTACGGAATAAACGGAGAACTAGCTAAGGGTGAGGTGACGATTTGTGTTGTAAATGTTTCCAAGGTTGATGTGATCAACATCGCACGCTCTCTCTACCTTAGGGATTAGTGACGAACCTAGATAAATGTTATTTGGTGTTTTGCATTGAGAATGAACATGATTAGATCGTGTTTATTGCAACATGGTTATTCATTTAAGTTAGAGAATAATGGTTATTCTGTTTACACGAATAATACCTTCAATGGTCATGCACCTAGTGAGAATGGTTTGTTGAATCTTGATCGTAGTAATACACATGTTCATAACATTGATGCCAAAAGATACAAAGTTAATAATGATAGTACCACATACTTGTGGCATTGCCGCTGAATGTCATGTTGGTATAAAACGCATGAAGAAACTCTATGTTGATGGATCTTTGGACTCATTCGATTTCGAATCGGTTGAGACATGCAAACCATGCCTCTTGGGCAAGATGACTAAGGAACCCGTTTCCAGATGGATGGAGCGGGCAAGTGATTTATTAGAAATGATACATGTTGATGTATGAAATCCAATGAGTCTTGTAGCGTGCGGTGGATATCGTTATTTTCTTACCTTCACTGATGATTTGAGTAGATATAGTGTATATTTACTTAATGAAACACAAGTCTGAATCGTTTGAAAATTTCAAGCAAATTCAGAGTGAAGTTTAAGATCATCGTGACAAGAAGATAAAATGTCCGCAATATGATCGTGGAAGTGAATATATGAGTTAAGAGTTTGGTATACAACTTAAGACAATGTGAAAGTTGTTTCACAACTCACGCCACCTGGAACACCATAGTGTGATGGTGTGTCTGAACGTCATAGTCGTGCTCTATTGGATATGGTGCGAATTATGATGTCTCTTATCCTTTTACCACTATCGTTTTGGGGTTATGCATTAGAGACAACTACATTCACTTTAGATAGGGCACCATCTAAATCCGTTGAGATGACACCATGTGAATTATGGTTTGATAGAAACCTAAGCTGTCATTTCTTAATGTTTGGGGCTGCAACACTTATGTGAAAAAGGTTTTCACCTAATGAGCTCGAACCCAAAGCGGACAAATGCATCTTCATATAATACCCTAAAGACAGTTGGGTAAACCTTCTATCTCAAATCCAAGCATAAAGTGTTTGTTGCTAAAACTGGGTCCTTTCTTGGGAAAGAGTTTCTCTCGAAAGATTTGAGTGGGAGGAAGATAGAACTTGATGAGGTTGTTGAACCTTAGTTCAACCAGAGAGTAGCGCAGCGCAAGAATTTGTTTCTGTGAAGCCTACGTTAGTTGAACAGGAAGTTAATGATGATGATCATGAAGCTTCGGATCAAGCTACTGTCAAACCTCGTAGGTCAAGAAGGATGTGTACTGCTCCTAAGCGGTATGACAACTCTGTCTTGGAGGTCATGTTGTTGGACAACGATGAACCTACGAGCTATGGAGAAGCAATGATGGGACCGGATTCCGACATATGGTTGGAGGCCATGAAATCCGAGAAAGGATCCATGTATGAAAACCAAGTATAGACTATGGTAGACTTGCTCATTGGACGGGAGGTCATTGAGTACAAATGGATCTTTAAAATGAAGACAGACGCTGATGGTAAATGTCACCATTTGTAAAGCTCGACTTGTTGCAAAATGTTTGTGACAAGTTCAAGGACTTGACTATGATGAGAATTTCTCACTCGTAGCGATGCTAAATTCTGTTGGAATTATGTTAGCAGTTGCTGCATTTTTCAATTATGAAATCTGGCAGATGGATGTCAAAACATTGTTTCCTTAACGTTTACTTGAGGAAAGGTTGTATGTGATACAACCAGAAGGTTTTGTTAGTCCTAAGGATGCTAAAAGGTGTGCAAGCTTCAGTGATCCTTCTATGAACTAAAGCAAGCATCTCGGAGTTGGAATATACACTTTGATGAGGTGATCAAAGTTTTGAGTCTATACAAAGTTTATGAGAAACTTGTATCTGCAATAAAGTGAGTGGGAGCACTATAGAGTTTCTGGTAAGCATATGTGGTTGACATATTGTTGATCGGAAATGATGTAGAACTTCTGGAAAGCATAAACGGTTGTTTCAAAAGAGTTTTTCAAAGGAAGACCTGGATAAAGCTACCTAATTGTTGAGCATCAAGATCTATAGAGATAGATCAAGATGCTTGATGAGACTTTCAGTGAGTACATACCTTGACAAGATTTTGAAAGAGTTCAAATGGATCAGTCAGACAAAGAGTTCTTGCCTGATTTGAGGTGTGAAGTTGAGTGAGACTCAAAGCTCGACAACGACAGAAGAAAGAGAAAGGACGAACGTCGTCCCCTATGCCTTAGCCATAGGCTCTGTATAGTATGCCATGCTGTGTACCGCACCTGTGTGTGCCTTGCCATGAGTTCGTCATGGGGTACAAGAGTGATCCAGGAGTGGATCACTCGACAGCGTTCAAGATTATCCTTAGTAACTAAAGGACTAAGGAGATATTTCTCGATTTTGGAGGTGATAAAGAGTTACATCGATGCAAGCTTTAACACCAATCCGGATGACTCGTAGTAGCAATCTGGATACGTATAGTGGAGCAGTAGCCATTTGGAATAGTACCAAATGGAGTGTGGTAGCAGTGTTTACAGTTTGACATAGAGATTTGCAAAGTGCACATGGATCTGAATGTCGTAGACCCGTTGACTATAAGACCTCTCGCACATGCAAAGCATGATCGAGCCCCAAAACTCATTGGGTGTTAGATTCATAACAATGCCAATCACATGGTGATGTGAACTAGATTATTGACTCTAGTGCAAGTGGGAGACTGTTGGAAATATGCCCTAGAGGCAATAATAAATTAGTTATTATCATATTTCCTTGTTCATGATAACCGTTTATTATCCATGCTATAATTGTATTGATCTGAGACTTAGATTCATGTGTGGATACATAGACAAAACCATGTCACTAGTATGCCTCTAATGGACTAGCTCGTTGATCAAAGATGGTTAAGATTTCCTAGCCATGGACATGAGATGTCATTAGATAAACGGGATCACATCATTAGGAGAATGGTGTGATGGACAAGACCCAAACTACAAACGTAGCATATGATCGTGTCAGTTTATTGCTATTGTTTTCTGCATGTCAAGTATATGTTCCTATGACTATGAGATCATGCAACTCACGGACATCGGAGGAGTGCCTTGTGTGTATCAAACGTAGCAATGTAACTGGGTGACTATAAAGGTTCTCTACAGGTATCTCCGAGGGTGTCTGTTGAGTTGGCATGGATCAAGACTAGGATTTGTTACTCCGAGTGACGGTATCTCAGGGCCCACTCGGTAATACAACATCACAACAAGCCTTGCAAGCAATGTGACTAAGTGTTAGTCATGGGATATTGTATTACGGAACGAGTAAAGATACTTGACGGTAATGAGGTTGAACTAGGTATGGAGATACCAACGATCGAATCTCGGGCAAGTAACATACCGAAGAACAAAGGGAACATCATATGGGATTAACTGAATCCTTGACATAGAGGTTCGACAGATAAAGATCTTCGTAGAATATGTAGGAACCAATATGGGCATCCAGGTCCCGCTATTGGTTATTGACCATAGAGGTCTCTCGGTCATGTCTACATAGTTCTCGAACCCGCAGGGTCTGCACACTTAAGGTTTGGTGACGTTTCGGTAGTATAGAGTTATGCATGGTGGTGACCAAAGGTTGTTCGGAGTCCTGGATGAGATCCCGGACGTCATGAGGAGCTCCGGAATGGTCCGGAGGTAAATATTCATATATAGGAAGTCCTATTTTGGTTGCCGAAAAAGTTTCGGGCTCATCGGTAGTGTACCGGGAGTGCCGGTAGTGTACCGGGGGACCATCAGGAGAGGTATTTCGACCCAAGAGGCTTCATAGGCTGTGGGAGAGCAAATATCAGCCCTTAGTGGGCTGGTGGAAACTCCCACACAAGGCCCATGTGGCTGGAGAAGAAAACCCAATAGGAAAAGGTGGAAAAAGGAAAAAAAAGGGGACGAATCCTAGTCCTACTAGGATTGGAGGAGAGTCCTCCAATCCTAGTGGATTCGGCCGACCCTATGTGTCCTTGGACCTTGCTCCAGCCCTCCTCCTCCCTCCCTCCTATATATACTGGTGGGATTGGGTGTTATGCACCTGATTTTACGGCCACGTGCTACCCGTTCCACCGGTGCTCCTCTAGATCGGATTTCTGTAGTGCTTAGGCGAAGCCCTGCCGGAATTGCTCCAGCACCATCGCCGGAGCGTCGTCACGCTGCCGGTGAACTCTTCTTCCTTTCCACTTCCTCTGGCTGGATCAAGACGGTGGAGATCATCATCAAGCTGCACGTGTGCTGAACGCGGAGGTGTTGTCCGTTCGGCGCTAGATCGGAAGGACTGTGATCAAGATCGCGAGACGGTTCGTGATGAGTTCGCGGGAAGGATCGTGATGAGTTCACGGGACGGATCGTGATGAGATTGCGGGATGGATCATGATTAGATCGCGGGACGGATCGTGATGAGTTCGCGGGACAGATCGTGATTGGATCGCGGGACGGATCGTGATGTGATCGCGGGATGCTCGGCGATTTGGATCGCCAAGATGTTCGACTACACCAACCGCGTTTCTTAACGCTTCCTGCTTAGCGATCTACAAGGGTATGTAGATACGCTCTCCCTCTCGTAGATGCTCATCACCATGGACAGATGTTGCATGTGCGTAGGAAATTTTTTGTTTTCCATGCAACGTTCTTGAACACACATCAACCTTGGAAATAATTCCAACACACATTGTCACCTCACCCTTAGCTAGTCTCCGTTTATTCTGTAGCTTTTATTTAGAGTTACTAACATTTAGCAACCGAACCGGTATCCAATACCCAGGTGCTACTAGGAGTACTAGCAAGGTACACATCAATAACACGTATATCAAATATACTTCTGTCGATGTTGCCAGCCTTCTTAACTACTAGGTATCTAGGGTGGTTCCGCTTCAGCGACCGGTTCTTCTCAGAATAGAAGCACTTAGTCTCGGGTTTGGGTTCAACTTTGGGTTGCTTCATCGGAGCAGCAACTGACTTTCCATCCATGAAGTTTCCCTCCATACCCTTTCGCTTCTTGAAACTAGTGGTTTTACTAACCATCAACACTTGATGCTCCTTCTTGATTTCTACCTCCGTGGTGTCAAACATCGCGAACATCTCAGGGATCATTATTTCCATCTCTGGCATAATTATAGTTCATCGTGAAGTTCTGGTAGTTTAGTGATAGTGACTTAGAGAACTATGTCAATCACTATCTTATCTAGAAGATCAACTCCCACTCGATTGAAGCGATTGTAGCACCCACACAATCTGAGCACATGCTCAACGATTGAGCTATTCTCCTTCATCTTGCATGCAAAGAATCTTGTTGGAGATCTCATATCTCACAACGCAGGCACGAGCCTGAGATCCCAATTTCAGCTCTTAGAACATCTCATATGTTCCATGACGTTCAAAAAATTTTGGAGTCTCAATTCTAAGCCGTAATGCATGACGCACGAAACTATAAAGTAGTCATCCGAACGTGTCTGTCAGATGTTCACAACATCTTCAAATGACGCTAGAGGTGGTGGCGCACCGATCGGTGCATTAAGGACATAAGCCTTCTATGCACCAATGAGGACAATCCTTAGATCACGGACCCATTCCGCAACATTGCCACCATCATCTTTAAACTCTATTTCTCTAGGAACATATAAAAATTCAAGGGAGCTACAGCGTGAGCTAGTAATCTACAACATAGTTTGCAAAGACACCACTGACTTTGTTCATGATAAAGAGTTCAATTAATCATATTACTTAAGAACTCCCACTCAAATTGACATCCCTCCAGTCATTCGAGTGATACATGATCCAAATTCACCAACTCAAGTCCGATCATCATGATGGTTGAGGTGGTTTCAATGGTGAAAATCATCATGTTGATCATATCTACTATATGACTCATATTCGACCTTTCAGTCTCTTGTGTTCCGAGGCCATGTCTGTACATGGTAGGCTCGTCAAGTTTAACCCGAGTGTTCTGCACGTGCAACACTGACTTGCACCCGTTGTATGTGAACGTAGAGTCTATCACACCCGATCATCACGTGGTGTCTCGACACGATGAACTTTTGCAACGGTGCACACTCGGGGAGAACACAAGTTTACCTTGAAATTTAAGTGAGGAATCACCTTATAATGCTACCGTCGTCCTAAGCAAAACAAGGTGCATAAAAGGATTAACATCACATGCAAATCATAAGTGATATGATATGGCCATGAACTTGTGCTTTTGATCTCCATCTTGAAAGCACTGGCATGATCTCCATCGTCACCGGCATAACACCATGATCTCCATCAGCATGATCTCCATCATTGTGTCGCCATGGGGGTTGTCGAGCCCACCATGCTCATACTACTATAGCTACCATTTAGTGATAAAGTAAAGCATTACATAGCGCTTAATGATTGACACGCAGGTCATACAATAATTAAAGACAACCCTATGGCTCCTGCCGGTTGTCGTACTCATCGACATGCAAGTCATGATATTTTATACAACACATGATCATCTCATACATCACATATATCTCATCATGTAATTGGCCATATCACATCACAACATACCCTGCAAAAACAAGTTAGACGTCCTCTAATTGTTGTTGCAAGTTTTACGTGTCTGCTACGGGTATCTAGCAAGAACAATTCTCACCTATTCAAAACCACAACGGTGATACATAAATTGCTTTTCAACCATCTCAAGGACCGCCTTTGTCGAATCCAATCGAACTGAAGTAGGAGTAACAGACACCCGCCAGCCAGTCGATGGAACCGGTCTCTCGTAAGCGTACGAGTAAGGTTGGTCTGGGCCGCTTCATCCCACAATACCGCTGAACCAAAACACGACCAAGGGATCTAAGCATCAACGCCCACAAACTCTTTGTGTTCTACTCGAGATCTCATCTACACATAGACCTAGCTCTGATACCAGTGTTGGGCAATGTTGCATGGGAAACAAAAAATTTCCAACGCTTCACCAAGATCAATCTAGGAGATGAGCATCTATGACAGGAGAGATTGGATCTACGTACCCTTGTAGATTGCTAAGCGGAAGCGTTAAAGAACGCGGTTGATGTAGTGGTGCGTTTCCGCGATCCAAATCACAAGTCGTCCCACGAACTCCCGATCAAGTGCCGAACGGACGACACCTCCGCATTGAGCACACGTGCAGCTCAATGGAGATCTCTGCCTTCTTGATCCAGCAAGAGGGAGAGGAGCGGTAGATGGGTTCGCCGGCAGCACGACGGCATGGCGACGGTGGTGGTGGAGCTGATCCGGCAGAGCTTCGGTAAGCAGCGACGAACCAATCTACTAGAGGAGAGACTATCAGAGAGAGAGAGGAGGGGTTGTGCCGTGGCTTAGGGTGCGGCCGCCCTCCTACCTCTCACATATATATATAGGGGGAGGGGTGGTGCGCCCAAAACCCTAGGGTTTCCCCCTTGGGGCAGCGGCCAAGGGTGAAGGCGCCCTAGGGTGGCTTGCCACCCAAGTTAGGTGGCGCCAAACCTAGGGTTGGCCCTACCACCAACCCCCTTGACACATGGGCCTCTGTGGGAGGGGTGGCCAGCCCACCAGGGGCTGGTGTGCCCTCTCTCACAGCCCATGTAGGCCTTTGGGTATGGTGGCCCCTTCCGGTGGACCCCCGGGACCCTCCCGGCACCCCTGGTACGTTATCGGTGACGCCCGAACTTTTCTCGGTAACCAACACGGAACTTCCTATATATGAATCTTCACCTCAATACCATTCCGGAGCACCTCATCACGTCCGATATCTCAGTCGAGAATCTGAACAACCTTCGGTTACCAACACACATAACTCATCTATACTGAAATGTCACCAAACCTTAAGTATGCATACCCTGCGGCTTCGGTAACCATGTAGACATGACCGAGACACCTCTATGGTCAATAACCAATAGCAGCACCTGGATGCCCATATTGGTTCCAACATGTTCTACAAAGATCTTTATCGGTTGAACCACTATGTCAAGGATTCAGTTAATCCCGTATGATGTTTCCTTTGTCCTTCGGTATGTTACTTTCCCGAGATTCGATAGTTGGTATCTCTATACCTAGGTCAAGCTCGTTACCGGCAAGTCTCTTTACTCATTACATAATACACGAACCCATGTCTAACTCTTTATTTACATTGCTTGCAAGGCTTATAGTGATGTTGTATTACCGAGTGGGCCCTGAGATACCTCTCCGTCACACGGAGTAACAAATCCCAATCTTGATCCATGCCAACCCAACAGACAACCTCGGAGATACCTGTAGAGCACCTTTATAGTCACCCGGTTACGTTGCGACGTTTGATACACACAAGGTACTCCTCCAGTGTCAGTGAGTTGCATGATCTCATGGTCATAGGGACAGATACTTGACATGCAGAATACTGTAGCAATAAGTTGACATGATCGTATGGTACATTTATAGTTTGGGTCTTGTGCATCACATCATTCTCCTAATGATGTGATCCCGTTATCAAATGACATCTCATGTCCATGGCTAGGAAACCTTAACCATCTTTGATCAACGAGCTAGTCCACCAGAGGCATACTAGGGACATGGTGTTGTGTATGTATCCACACATGTATCTGAGTTTCTGATCAATACAATTCTAGCATGGATAATAAATGATTATCATCAACAAGGAAATATGATAATAACTAATTTATTATTGCCTCTAGGGCATATTTCCAACAGTGTGCCTCGACGGGCCATACACGCCATGCGCCACATGCCCGTGCACCTGACCGGCGCATGCCTGTGTAACCGCAAGGGTTGGCTCTGATACCAATTGTAACACCTCGTTATGCCTGGCACGATCTAGACTGGCCCCACAAACCAACACTAGTGTTTCCTACGCACTCTGTCCTCATTCATGCGCACCCAGGCACAACTTCCCGGTCGGTCACCCGTCCTAGAATCGCTCCAAGCCAAGTACACTTAACTTTGGAGTTCTTTTCGATTGGGCTTCCGAAAAAGAAGGAATTCCTTGTTAATATGAGTAGTCTATCATTCCTATTAAGCCAGGCTCTCACACCTAACCTCGGATCGCAACCTCATGATGGATTGGGCCTTCTCGGTGCTTTGCCTGCCAGGGCCGTTCTCTACCAAGGCGCATCTATAGATGGTGGTCTGGGAGCCGATGCTGCCTTTCCCGGTGACGCAGCTTGGTCCAAGGGCCGCCACTCCTAGAGCATCCATACCTCTTGTCGAGGGATTTGGATATTTGGAGAACCCCTGTCAAGGGCCGGTCTCTACTTCTCACGTGGATTGCCTCTACAATAGGGATCTGGATGTTGGTGGTGCGGATGTAATTGATCTCATGGACAGTCAAGCGACGGTTGAGGTGCAATTCTGTGGTCGGGAGGATGCCGGCACGGCTCACTCCTCTTCTTGGGCAGCGACGCATGACACTAACGCGCCTCGGGTGTCATGAGGGCCATAGCCTGGAATTGCCGAGGTATGGGCCGAGGCCTCGGCAATGATTGGATGCTTTACCTGGCAATCTTGATTTGTTCCACCAGGGCTCGGGTAAACTTTGTTTCAAAAATCAAATCTACCAAAGTTCGTTTGGTAGATCTTGTTAATAGGTTTGATGTTACCAACGGTTTTGTTGTTCCCTCTAGAGGTGCCTCGGGAGGGCTCTGGCTTATGTGGAATGATGACATTAAAGTTTCTGTTCATAGTTCTACTTTCCACTATATATTAGCTAAAGTAGTTCATCTAACCTCAGGGATCAACTTTTGCTTGATTTGTATATATAGTGACCCGTACCATAGGCAGACTAGTTCTATCTGGAGTGAGGTTTCTTCTTTTGTGAATGACAATCTGGGTATGCCCATGATGTGTATGGGAGATCTGAACAACATCATGTATGATACAGATGCTTGTAATGGCAATGTGAATTACTATCGTATGTGTGCTTTTTGTTCGCTTGTTAAGAATTGTGGTTTATTTGACATAGGTTTCAGTGGTCCAACTTATACTTGGCATGGTAAGGAGCACACTTCCAAACCCATCTTCAGACGGCTTGATCATGTCTTGTTAATCCCGAATGGTGCATGTACTATCCTAATACAAAAGTGCTTAATCTATCTATCATATTGAGTGATCATGCTCCTATTTTGATTTCTACAAAGGGTTCTTTTGCCAAACCTAAACAAACTTTTAAGTTTGAGAATTGGTGGTTAATGGAGAAGACTTTGAGAGTTTTGCCAAATCTACTTGGAATAGTTGTCATCTAAATTCTCTTGCAGCAAAAACCTCGTCTTTGGCAGGTTCTTTAAAGCCTTGGTGCAGGAAAAAGAAGCCATTGCAGCATGAGATAGCAGATTAAAAGAAAA
This sequence comes from Hordeum marinum, assembly GCA_022496015.1. Lineage (NCBI taxonomy): Eukaryota > Viridiplantae > Streptophyta > Magnoliopsida > Poales > Poaceae > Hordeum > Hordeum marinum. The sequence goes on along the minus strand of CM039673.1, from coordinate 540,493,659 downwards.
TATCAATCAATTGCAGCAGCTACCATCTCAGCAACAAAATCATGCTTTGGAAACTTTGCTCACACAAAGGTACGAGAATACTCTCTCTAAGCTCAATCAGTTTTATAAGCAGAGGGGAAAACTAGGCTGTTCGTGGGGATCGTAACACCAAAATTTTCCACCAGGCTGTTGTTAAGCGTCGAAAATGTAACACTATTTGTTCCATTAAAGATGAGAATGACATGATGCACTTTAAACCTGAGGCTATCATTAACACTTTTGTTAATTACTTCAGATATATTTTCTCGTGTCCTAATGATAATTCTGCTAAGCCTTATTTGACTTCCTAGTGGCCCAATGATCCCACCAATCCCACTTATTCTCTGCCTGATAAGAATGATATTTTGCAGATCCTGAAAGAGATGAAACTTAATGCTTCCCCTAGACCTAATTGTTTTAATGTTGAATTTTATTTGGCTACTTGGTACTGGATAGGTGAGGAGGTTACTCAACTTGTAGTTAACTTCTATATTACTGGAAATATTCTTCCTCCTCATATGAGTGATACCAATATTGCCCTTATACCTAATAAACTTGTGCTCAAGTTCCTATGGATTATCTTCCCATCTGTCTTTGTAATGTCATTTATAAAATCATTGCTAAATCTCTTGCTAATATAATTAAGCCTCATCTGCCTGACTATATTGATCCTGCTCAGCAGGCTTTTATTGAAGGCAGAAGGATTAGTGATAACATCATTCTTGCCCAACAGATTACTCATTATTTCTCGTTAAAATCCTGGAAACATTGTGCTTTCATGCTTAAAATTGACCTTGCTAAAGCTTTTGATCGACTTGAGTGGAGTTTTATTGTCTCTACGCTTTCACGTAAAGGGTTGCATGGTCATTTAATTAATTTAGTTCATGCATGCATCTCTTCTCCTACGTTTTCTATTCTAGTTCATGGGAAGCCCTATCACAAATTTAAAACCTTTTGAGGTATTTGACAAGGCTGTCTGATGTCGCCTTACTTGTTTGTCATTGCCAATTAATGAGCTTTCCATTGTGCTTAATGAAGCTCTTGTTGCCCATCAGCTTTAGAGTATTTCACTTGGACCAAATTGTCCCCGGATTCATTCTCTTCTCTGTGCAAACGATTTATTGGTTTGTTGGTAAGCTACACTGTAGGAAGCTTCTACTATGGCTAATCATATTCACTAGTTTTTCTTGATCTCTAGCCAGACTCTGAATTGGACTAAATTCACCATGCTTTTTAGTACTCATGCTTCTCAACCTATCATTAATGATATTTTGCAATTTTTTTGGCGGCTATATTGGATGCAAATTTTACTCATTTGGGTCACTCTTTGGTTCTTCCTGCTAAGAATCGAGTTGCTGCATACAACTTTGTGCTAGATAAATTTGTACAAAAGTTCTCTTCTTATAAAGCCAATATGCTTTCTCATGCAGCCAGACTTGAGTTGATTCGTTCGGGTTTTTTCAGCTATCCCTGTCTACTACATGGCTAATATTTTCTTTACCAAGAAATTAATAGCTAAACTCACAGCTATTATTAGGAATTTCTGGTGGACAGGGGTTAGAGAAAATGATTCCCAAGAAGCGCTTTGTCTTCGTGCTTGGAAAGACATTTGCAATTCTAAAAAAGAGGGATGTTTGGGTATTAGGAATTTGAAAGCTGTCAATGTGGGCCTCTAGTTGGTTGCTGCTTGGAGACTCGCTGCAGCCCCATTTTCTCATTTGCACCTAGTCTTAAAGGCCAAGTGTTTTCGTCATGCTTCTATTTGGACTGCCACTAGCTCCCCTCCAAAATCTGCTTTTTGGGCTTCTGTTTTGAAAGTGTTACCTAAGCTTCGAGCTCATTCTTTTTATCAATTGACTCAAGGTAACATCTCTATTTGGAGCACGCCTTGGTGTCCTAATTGGAGCTCAATTCATGATCAACTCATTTTTCAACAGCCTGGCTTTGTTTATCCCTCTTCTTTTAGAGATCTTTGGAATGATTTTCTTTTTGACAGATTTAAATCTCTCCCTACCAAGTTTAGGTTACTGTTGCTGCTTTAACTTCAGATGTATGTGATGTTCATGCCTTTATGGTAGTGAAAATCAGAAGGCTCAAGATCGCCTCACGGAAAACATGCTTCCTCCTCAAGGTAATACTCGTAGGACAGATTTGCTAGTATCTGTAGCTAAGGTCTTCTTTGATGCAGCCTTCAGGTCCAAGAAAGTCTCAGGCTTAAAATAAGGTGAGGTAGCTACAGGAATTGGAGTTTTCATCACGGTGCCATCACAACAAGGAGAGTTGCATGTCTAGATTCAAGCTTCTGCTCCATCTACTCTTACTCCCTTTCAGGCTGAAACCCTTGCTCTGTATTGTCCAGCTACTTATGCCTCTCAACTTAATATTACCACGAAAAAAGTCCATTTTACTACCCTGAAGAAAGTTGGTGGTTCTCATACCCCCCTGATCTTTATTTCTGCCCCCTTCACTTCCTAAACAATCCCATACCGGACAAAATCAATCCCTGGGTGGTTTTAATTGACCGATTGCCAGCATGGCAATAATCAACGGCTGTTTTGATCTGTGGGTGGGCCTCCCTCGTCTGTCTGGTGGGTGGTGATGGCCAACCATCGCGCATTGCCGCCCCTCTCCTCCCGCAGGAGCTAACAGGGTTGTGGCGTTGGTGCCGCAGCAACGCAGGAGGCACGGGGAGGTGAGGGGGTGATCAGATCCAGGGGTGGTGGACCCATTTGGTCCGGTTCTGGACAGATCCAGAGTCCCTCTCCTCGCACAGTAAGTAGTAGGGCAGCGGCGGCGAAGCTGCAGCGATGCAGGTGACAGAGGAGGCGATGGGGCTGCCAGATCCGAGGGTGGTGGCCACACGTCTGGTTCTGGCCAAATCCGGAGTCTGGTGACGGTGTGAAGATGACATAGCAGAGAGCTTCTGGCGACGGTGTGAAAAAATCCCCGTAGGAGAAGGAGATGAGCAGATTGCGGTTGGCCTGCGCCATGGTCAGGTAGTTGCTGACCCGGGCGGCGGATGCCTCCCCTGCCATCGCTGGTGCCGCTACCATCATCTCCGGCAGCGGCATGAAGCTCTACAACTGGCCGAAGTCGCCCCGTGTCGACAATGCCCAAAAGTGGCCACCGTCGGGCCATGGACGTAGTGGCCACCGTCGCCTCACCGGGCGCACTGTTGCTGCTGTTGTAGTCCTCGCCGCCGACACGCTTGCCAAGGATGAAGGGCGCGACATGCAAGAGGTGGTGGTGCGGGTGGTACGGTGATTCGACGAGTGGCTGCGCGTAGGTGGCGTCACCAGGGCAGAGGAAGGAGGGGGGAGGTGGCGAAGGAGGCCGGGGTGGTACCGGAGCTGGTGCCACCGCCATTTGTCCCGTTAGCCACCGGCACCAACCGCTTGTCCTCCGCGGCGGCACTGCCCACGCCACATCTAATCTTCGGCGGGGATTTTTTTTCCAGAACAACGTGGCAGCACTCTTCTATCCTAGCCCCACCTGGCAAATGGGTCCCACCCATGTCAAAAAACACCATTGACTAGTGCCACATCATCAATAGGCGGAGAAAAACCAGCCAGGGGGGTGTTTTGTCCGGTTTGGGTTTGTTTGGGGACTAGATGAAGCAGAAAAATAAATCAGGGGGTAAAGTGAACCACCCACTTTATTTAGGGTAGTAAAATGGACTTTTTTCTATTACCACCCTCCTTTCTTATTGGATTGCCTTTCTCTTGCTAAATTGGCTGCTTTAAAAAACATCTCTGACATCTCAATTCCTTGGAACATTAGAAAGGATCTAGCTCGATATTTTAAAACCACCATTGGCATGAATACTTAGGTGTGTCATATTTCCCGTAACATAAATGGTGTTGCTCACAATCTTGCTCAACACGTTTATCGGTCTGATGGTGATGCCCAAATCTTTTGTTTTGCTCATTCTCATGATCATTCTACTTGTCATGTGCTTTCCCTCCTTTCTCACTTTAATATTCAGGGCATCAAACTGTATTCCATTCACTGCTTTTGAAATATTTGTAGTTTGCTTTGGAATTCTTCTTCCTTGCAGGTCGGGTTTTACAAGGATTTGGGGCCTTTGTTCATTTCTATGCAGATTCAGCTGTGGATAAGTGTCAACTTGTAGCTACGACTCTGATGCGCCCGAGCAGACAAGAGTCTAGCATGGTCTGGTGCCTTGCAAACCTCTCTTCAAGACTCTTGGCGTGCAGTAATTTGCTAGATGAAAAGGATGCTCCTTGGCTTCATATTAGTTACAGATGGATTTTGCTGTTTCTATAGGACCTTTCTTTGCTTGCTTCATCAATTTGATCTAGTAGTAGGACATGTATAGGCTTCAGCAGTCCCTAGTGTCAGATCCAGAGTGTTCATTTGCTGGTTCTGACCATGTTGATCATGGCGTAGTGGGTTTTTTCCACTTTGCCTCATATACGGTCTTTCTTCAACTATCTTTTCTATATTCTGCTCCTCTTTCTCTCTTTATCTTCAGTAGATCTATGTAATTCTCTCTGTACTTATCTGTGAGCTGAATGAAATTGGCACTTCGGTGCCTTTGCTTGTTAAAAAAAAGTCGAAAGAGTGCCTGCAAAAGAAGTTGTCGGACCGCAGCCTGATGCAGCTGGCACTATTGCAGAAAAGCCTAGCTATGGCGTGGCAAAAAGGGCCTTGCTGGCATAGATACCCAATGCCAGCAATATGGCACCACAGTTAAAAAATAGTCGTGGCGTTGGAGCCTACACCAGGAGTATTTCGAATACCTATGGCATCGGATTATGTTATAAGCCGGAATTATGATCTATATCTATGGCATACACATTATTCCAACGTCACAAATAACTGAAAAACATTACAGGCGTTGTACCTTCTCAGCATGCCATTACTTAATTTGTAACCATCGGAAAATCGCTGCCACGACAGCGGGAAAGGGCACCGTTTGAATGACAGAATAAGGTAACAAATAAAGGCAACTGAAACACATTTGAGATTCGTACATAGTCCTTAAATAATTAGTTAAGATAGCTAGTAAAGTTATAAAGTACTATAACATAAAACCACATGAATATGTAGCTGATCGAGCTAGCATTATTGTAGAACCAACATCATAGGTAGCAGACACTATCCTATTACATATCGGCATAAGGATCATTAACGTATTTCTTCACCGGATCCGCGATAGACACAGGACTGTCAGCATCAAGCTCCTGCTTCCGAAGGCGAGCTTTTATCTCCTGCGGGTCGGAAGGTGTGCCACCGTCAAAAAACCCGGCATGATCGATGACATCCTTGTTGAGGATGGTAACAAACTTCACCTGGATGCGTCTGAATTCATCTCTATTATTTCCCGGGCTAATTTCCTCCATTTTCTTCCCACATGCGATGACGTCTGAGTTCTTTTTTAATGCGTTCTCTCTCCGTATGTATTCCTCCATGTGGTGGACAACGTAGTAGCCGTCTATATCACTGTTTTCCGGCTGCTGCATGCAACAAAAGTCAATTTTGTGGCCGAAGTGTACCGCTTTAAAATTTTCAAACTTCCGATATCCGTCTCTACTCACTCCTTCCAATCTGGTATACTCGGAAAGTGCTTCATCCAAGACATTCTTGATGCCTCTGTAGTCTTTTTTCACTTTCCTTGTCGAATCTAGGAAATAAGTTTCTGCAAACTTCGGGGTAATAATGATGAGGACACAATGTTCTTTGTGTACAAAGTTGATCGAATTAATTAATGGTGTTACGTGGAAGCATGCATAACAATATTGTACGAAATAGTAATGTAGCTACACAGAATGACTTACTTCGATAGTAGGGCACAAGAAGGCAGTCATTGTCCATATTGGCAATCATGAAGTCTGTCAAATACTTCTGCATAGCTTGTTGGCGCCCATGATGATTGATGTTGGTCTGGTGCATGAGGTAAGGGTCCACTACCGCGACATCCTTGTTGAGCTCACATTTGGCAGCGCAGGCAGCATTGATTGCCCATAGGCGTACTAAGGAAGAAATAAGGTTCATTAGATGGAACATGTTGAAGATGTATTTAAACGTCACATAGAATATTTTTGCAGGGATATCGTCGCACAAACCAAGATTTGGTGGCACCATCATTGAAAAAACAGGGTGAAACCCACCTCCAACAGAGAATGCATACTTCTCCCTAGATAGACCTGTGTAATTTCGCCATTGAACGACATGCTGAACTTGTTTAATCTTCTGAACCGGTTGGCTCGCAGCATGTGCCTTCGTATTATTACCAGTTGATCTCTTTCTCTTCTTGCATGTCGGGTTAGGCTGGCTAGCTACATTATCTCGCAATGCATTTGTGACAGTCACATTGAGTGTGTTTGGACTCAGCAATCTTCCCCTGTGTGGTGGCACACGTGTGTCTGGTAGCGTGAAGTCCTCATTGAAAAGCCTCTTCTGGCAAGGAACAACACGTTCCTGTTGAGCAAGCGGAGGCATAGATGAGAATCCAAGAGCAGGACCAGTAGACATATGTCCATCAAGATTGCACATGTCAATGTTGGGAGCTAATTTCTGGTATTCGTCAATAAGGAAGTATCGATTGACAAGTAGATTGTCCTCACCATCGTAATCACCACCATTGACATGGTCCTGATGACCGCCCAAATCTCCACCATTGACATGGCTCTCACCGCTGACATCCCCACCATTGACAAGGCCCTCACCGCCCAAATCCCCACCATTGACATGGTCATCACCGTCGACAACCGCATTGTCGTGGTCCTCACCGACATGCAGATTGTCGTTGTTACGAACATCAGGTTGAATCTGACCCAAAGGAGATGGTCCTCGCCCACATGTGTTGTCATTGTTCATTTGCTGCGAGGTTGGGGTGATTTGGATGTTTCCTAACTGAATTTGATTCTTAGGCCACTACATTAGCCAACCAAAACACCTTGAGAGGGTCAACTGGCTATCCGCACCCAGAGGTTGTCGCAGAGGAGAAATATCTTCCAAACCCCTTACGACAACATACACCTCAACTTTGAAGACCCCCTCAGGCATGGGCACTCCATGCGTCATGGTATCTTTGGGGAGAATGATCGACCCAATTGCAACTTTAACCACTTCATCACGCACATAAGCTAAGAGACTGCATGGAGTGTCTTTAGTAAGAGTGTTGAGAGCATCCATTGACGAGGGGTTACCAATGAACGTGACATAACGCTGGTTGCTATCCTTGGCCGAATTAGTTCGGATTACAATGTTTCTTAGTTCGCCGTCCTTGATCCAGTTCTTCACGCTCTCGATTATTGAAGGTAGCATGGCTTGGGCATGGGATTGTCTTTGAATGTTGATGCGTTCTTCGATGTTGGTTGTGGCTGCGGTTGTGGCTTCCATTTTGTGCTGCTCAATGCCCCACTTGTTGGCTCTCCTTCTCTGTCGTTGCCACTGCCGGTCTTCGGGATAATAATAGTCCCATTTGGCATCGCATCGAACACCATTCAAACGGCCACCCGCCGGCGGTGCTAACGGCTCCTTGCCAAGGGTAATGTTGATCGACCGGTTAATAGGGATGTTCCACCTGGTCGACGACCCTTGCGAGCTATGGGGTTTTGCATGCGGCCTTGCTAGTTCTTCTTCTAGTTTCCTTGTTTGGCGATCCATGGTAAATTACTGCCTTATGATCATAATGGTACCGCCGCTTGACATAGTTATATTCAAGGGGGTCCTTGAATAACGCGAAGTGGTTTGGGATGTCCTTTGATGCAAGTGCATTGTCCTCCTTGTCCCATATGGGCTTCTTCCCAACAAAACCACGGCTGCCGAGGGTGTGGTTATTTAATGTATTCGATCGCATTTCCTTCCCCCATGACGACTGGGTCATCACTAAGTTCTCCTGATTTTGCATCTTGAAAATGTTCCAATCAACTACACTAATGGTAGGCCACTTCTACTGGATCTCGGAGATATCTTTCTCGGGTTTCGTTGGAACGGTGTTGGTTGGAGGCGGTGGTCAATGTGTCTCCGACGAAGTCGTTGTTTGCATAGGGACAAGATTGTATTATTTGCGGCATCTTTGGGATCATTTTTCGAAAAGGGGGGCTTTATTACTTAGAAAATTTAAGCATTACATCCGACGTCTACATGCGTCTACATAATTAGGATGCACACAACCAAACAAGGTCCAACATCAATACGAAAAAGAAAAATGATGAAATACAAAGAACCATGTAAGGTATGTATAATGCCTAAATCTTAGTGGGCAATCCTAAGACCATGCTGTCATTCATGTTGGATAAAAGTATCCAACGCTGTAGCCTCCAATCGTATACACACCTCCATAAACATGTATTGATTCTCCACTCGTTATAGAGATGACCATAAACAAAGAGTCCTGGTACATCTGTAGATAACCTGCATAAGAGAAGTAGTTTTATCGTTAAAAACCTTATCATTTCTATATAGCCAGAACGACAAGATAACGTCAAGTGCTCCCACCCTAAGAAGAGTTCTAAACCTATGGTCAATCACATATAACCAGATGCCAAATACATTAACAACACTATAGGGAGGATACAAGCCAGAAACTATTTCGATGACTAACTATATAGAATGAGACAATTTGGAATGGAAGAATATACATATTTTATTATTGTCTCATCATGTTGACAAAAGACACAATGTGTATTTACATGTCAATTCCTCTTAATAAGATTATAGTAAGTAAGAATGACTCCACGACGAAGATAACATGCAAAGATCGCATTCTTAAGAGGTATTTTTATCTTTCAGATCTTCTTATTATTATCAACTAGCACATCAGGATGGAGTAAAGCTATATACATCGACTCCACTAAGAATTGTCCATTCCCATTTAGGTTCCAACGAAATTTATCAGATCCATGGGACAATTGTACCGCGGACAACCGCTGGAGCAAGTTGTTCCACAATTGGAGTCTGGTCCCGATTAGATCTAATCTTAATGTCACATTTGACAGAAAAGATTCTAGAACCGTGACGATAGTATCACGCTTGTAACGCACAATGTTGTATAGGGTTGGATATCCCAGAGTGTGGCATTGTCTAGCCACTTATCCACACAGAATGTAATTTCCGATACATCCTTTGTCGAGAAGGACCCATAATGGAAGAAATGTTTCTTCGTAGCCATTAGACCCGCCAAAAAGTGTGAATCAACATGCTTCTAATATACTTGGGATACTGCCTTGAAACCACATGTTTACTCCTTCGAAAAGTTTTCCATACACGATCTTTCGCCAGTAATTTAAACAACCATTTACCGAGTAGAGCCCTATTCTTGACCTCAGTGTAATGGATGCCTAACCCACCTTGGTCTTTGGGACAACAATCCACACTCCATTTAGCCAATCAATATTTTTTTCTTTCGCTATCTCCTTGTCAGAATTTTTTTGATCCGAAGTAATCCAATATAGGTTGAACCAAGGAAATCATATACAATACCATATTACTTAGTACTGAGTTCATGAGGACCAATCTTTCACCTAGAGATAACTATTTACCTTCCCAACTACTAAGCCTTTTTTGTAGTTTCTCCTCAATCATGTTTCCATACAATATTTGTGAGTCGCCGATAATGTATAGGTATCCTCAAATATTTGATCGGAAACTGGCCAATCTAATTGTAATTTATACTATCTCTTTGGGTCCTCTCTATAGGGTTGTGTCAATGGTACTATCGGTCCATCCCCGTTGTCAAAAAAACCAGCACGGCAGATGTGGCTAATTTTGTTGAACGCATCCAACTGATGTATAACATAGCAATCTATAGTCGATGATAATAGTCGATTTAACTAGTAGAGCAAAAAGAAATTACATGACAAGATCTAACCGACACTAACAAAAAAAGGAGAGTCGTTGTCAGTCCTGGTAACACTTAACATTATTAACATTAACACTATTCATCTTTCAAATGCCAATTCTTTATCACCCTCGTCAGGCCCCCTTTGGTTTTTAGTATCTTGTAAATTCCTAGCATTTCGGGTCTGGGATCCTCCTCGTCGACAATTTCAAAGCCCACAGCTACTACGTACACTTTCAGAGCAATGAACCTGACATGAACAGATGATTATTTAGAGAGGATTATTTGTGTGGTATGGAACAACATAGCAATGATAGCTTTACACCAAATACTAACCAGATCAATTCCGTGACGAGGCGGTAACCGTCCTACCATAAACCACAACAAGCAATTAGTAAACAAGTATGTTCATGATTGAGGTGAAGTTTAGGTACCCTGCTTGCTCTTTAACAAAGACTTACCCAGAAAGCGCTGTTATCCTTGAATGACAAAATAACCAAGAGAACTGCATTCGAAATAAAAGACACATATTAATTTCTCCATTATTCATAAAGGTGTATAATCGCCATAAGAGATATACATGAACATACTAAAATAAGAATAAATGTTTCTTTGTTCAGTTGGACGAAATCTACAACAGTACAATCTTTTGAGAGGGTGTGTGTGTTGGGGGGGGGGGGGCATAAGTACATCACATGAAAAAATAAAGTAGGAAATATAATATTTATTTTGAGAAACAGAGAAGAGCTTTGTCACAGCCAGGTGCCTTCCACTCCCCGAATGGTTCCTCTGGAACCGCTCATGTCATAAAGTTTAAAATGAGTTATACAGTACATGACTACTCTTTCGTTACAATCTCTAGGCACTAAATCTTTTAGCAGGGTCCGGAGTGCAAACTTTGATATATTGTTTTCTCCATTATAAAATATAAACACAAACGATATAGTTTGAGTTCCGAAACTCACCGAGCTGTATCCGAGCACAGAAATGGTTCGCCTTCCCATTTCTTCTCAGTTCTGCTGCTAAAACACTTAACTTGTAGAATATATATCCAAGAACTATATCCACGAACAGGGTTGGTACTAATTTACGGAGTTGGCAGAAACCAGCAATCATCAACAATGGGCCTGCAAACAATGAGAAAACATGATTTGAGTTCTGTGCAATGCTTCCTCGGATACTTTGCATGTAGGCCATGTTTCTATGGCTTCAATTGACATTAAATCAAGATGAGATGAAACTAGTGTGGTGTCAAGAAAACGAATGAATAAGAGTAACCAACGGTGTCATATTCAGATTATATTCTCAGTTATACTGTTTATTTCGCATCAGAAATTCAGAACATGTACAATTAACCAAGAAGAAACCTGGCCATACAAACGCAAACGTAGTCACGTACCAGCGACGATCCCGGCGTGGTAGCTGCGGCAGCGGAAGAAGTGGCCGCGGTCCCTGATCTCGCGCAAGGCGAGCAGGACGGGCCGGAGGGGCTCAGCGACGAGCGCGTTCCATATGGCCTCCAGCTCCTCCCGGCCGTGCCCGGTCGTCGGCCCGTCGGTCTCCTCCGTCGGGAGCTCCTCCGGGGTGAGCTCGGACGCCCACCACTGGTTGAGGGCCGGAGCGCTAGGGCGTGCGCTGCACAGCCTCAGCACGCTGAATCTGTGGCGCTTGGTGAATTGGAGGCGTGGAGCGCAGGAGTAGGAGTTGGAGAGGCGGCTCCGCGTGGCACTGGGGGAGACGAGCGCGCTTGCGGGGAAGAGGCGGAGGGAGGAAGCCATTGTCGCCGAATTTAACGCCATGGTTATTGTGATGAAACGTTTTCGAGTCTATGGTGGACGAAAACTTGGAGTTTGGCGTCGTGGCGGCCCCATAATAAAGAGCTGGATGGCAGGGACGAGTGCGGGACGAGCCGGAGTCGGCCACGAGTCCTACCGGGCCACCTAAATTTGAGAGCTCGATAATTGTGATGATTCCCTCACCTCAAAAGGTTACTCAATTTCGTTCCATTAGTCTTTGTATAAATATCGTTTACAAAGTTATCTAAAAAATGCTTGCAGCAAGAACGAAAAATATTTTGCCAGGCAATATTTCACCCACGCAAAGTACATTTGTCCCTTGACGGTTAATTACGGATAATTTTTTGGTTGTGTATGAACGTTTCTCACACTATCAAAAAAAAGGAGACAAGGCAAGACTAGCTTATGCATGGGGAAACTTGATATGCATAAGGCATATGACCGTGTTAAATGGAATTTTCTTGAAAAAATCATGCTCAAGTTGGGGTTCCATAATCATCGCATGTGTTCGATCGGAGAGATATAGTATCAAATTTAACTCTCAAGAAAGTGAGCAATTTATTCCTTTAAGTGGTTTGTGCCAGGGAGACCCCTTGTCCCATATCTATTTATTTTGTGCACCAAAGGTCTTACTTCCCTCTTATCGCATGCGGAATGGAGTGGATAACTTAAAGGAGTTCAAGTTTGTAGAGATGTGCCAGCAATATCTAATCTCTTTTTTTCTGATGATTCCTTGATCTTAATGCAAGCTATGACTCGCAATGCTAATTTTTTTAGACAGATTCTGTCGGATTATAGCAAGGCATCGGGGCAATTAGTGAGCGACGAAAAGTTGAGTAGTATTTTCTTTAGCCCAAGTACCAAGCCTGAGATTAGAGTGCAAGTCTGCACAATTCTCAATACAATGAGTAACGACTGAAGCACTGACGGATAAATATCTCAGATTGCCGGTCATCGTTGGTGCTGACACAAGTGATAATTTCTAGTTACTCGTTGATAAAGTGTTAAAGAGACTACTTGGTTGGAAGGAAAAACAATTGTCCATGGGTAGAAGAGAAGTGCTTCTGAAAGCGATTGCACAGGCAATACCATCGCCGCAATGTCCGTCTTCAAAATCCCAACAAAAAAAATCTGCAAAGGGATCACTAACGGCATGTCGCAATATTGGTAGGGCGATGATGCGGATCAAAGACGATATGCATTGGCTAGCTTGATGAAAAATGTGCATTCCGAAGAAATTAGAGGGAATGGGCTTCAGGGATATCCAATATTTTAATCTAGCCTTGTTAGCAAAGCAAGTATGGCGACTAATGGAGAATCCTGAATCTCTCTACGCTATTGTGTTGCGTGCTAGGTATTTTCCCTCGAGGGATCTATTGAATGCAAAGTTAAAAAAAGGAGCTCTTTCACCTGGCAAAGTAATACCTTAAAATGGGGACATATATGGTGAGGGAGTCCTAGTTTAAGGGGTCCTCGGATGGCCGACCTGTTTCTCATGGGCCGGACTATATGGTCTATTTACCGAGCATTGGATTGACCGAAGGCCCTGTCGCTAGGAAGGAAGCTTCGGGAATCGTGGCGTGTCCTCCAAGTTGGGAATAGTGGATAGGCATGTTTTTCCTTCGATGTGTAACCGACCATGTGTAAACCCTAGGTACCCGCGACGTCTATATAAGTCGAAGGGTTTTAGGTTGTAGGGGAGGACAACTCGTCTAGGGTTTAGCTATTCGATTTCGAGGTAGATCAACTCTGTAACCTTCATATCATCAATATAATCAAGCAGGGCGTAGCGTTTTGCCTCCATAGGAGGGCCCGAACCTGGGTAAACATCGTCTCCTTCGTCCCCTTTTACCATCGATCCTAGTCTCACAGCTCGAGACCCCCTACCCGAGATCCCCTGGTTTTGACACCGACATTGGTGCTTTCATTGAGAGTTCCGCTGTGATCGCCAAAGGAGTCGATGGCTCGTATTGTCATCAACGAAGAAGTCGGCAACATGGACACTTCTGTCCCTGGACAGATCTTCGCTTTCGGCAGCATTATGCTGCACGCTTACCCGACCGACCGTCTTGGCTAGGTCGGGAGTTTCGCCCCTGATGATTCGGGAACCTAGAGTGAACCATAGACTCTTGGGGCGATCTTTCACTAACCGGGCCCACAGTCTCACCTGCCACGCACGAAGACTGCTAGGCTTTAACCTTGGTTTCCTCTTTCGGTCCTGCCAACGGGATCCACCTCGGTGATGACCTGAGTTTTAGTCCGGACCCGACCATACTACCAGATGCCCAGATACTTGTTCTTACCGCACACTCCCCTTGCATGGACGCATCGGAGGTTAACTCCGAAAGCTCTGAGTAGGTTGACCCAATCGAGCTCTCGACACTCATTGAGGCTCTAGATCGGATCCTATCTATGAAAATTACTGACGACCCAACCCCAATCCATGCTCAGATTGGTCTTAAGGTGGGCCAGGAAGAATTTTTCATCCCACCCACCACCCACTTGATAGCCACTGTCGAGGATTTAACAGACATGTTGGACTACGCCTCCGAGGAGGCAAAATAAATGGATGAGGAAGATTGCGCTCCCACCCCCGTTAACACTGGGAGATGGGCTGCCAACCCCACGTACGACGTCTACATGGTGGACACTCAAGCCGCTAACGGTGAGCACACACCTAAAAAACGATGGCGACAAAGCGGGTGAAGCGCCGTCAAGGCTCCGGAAGTCGCATAAACGATCAAAGGGGAAAAAGGGAAGAAAAGCTATCACTGACACCGGGGACAGAGATACCCCGGAAGACCTCGGCGATCCCGATATCCCTGAACACCCGCTAGAGGGTTAGGAGAGGCCGGAAGATCAACGCAACCCCGATGATCTAAAAAATTCCCAAGGACGACAATTACCTCCCCCTTTGTTAAGAAGGAGGACATCCCAGAAGCCGATGATCTCGTCATCCCCAGTAGCAGTGAAGATCAGGAACAGTTCAGGCAACAGCTTATAGCCACGGCCCACAGCCTCAAGGCAAAAGAACGACAGCTTAAAGCCGAACAGGACAACCTCAACGATCGATGGACGAGGGTCCTACCAGCTGAGGAACGATACGGTACCGGTCTATTGGACCAACCCAAAAGCTATCCACACCGAAGGATGCTACCACTATTTGATGACGAGCTTACTGATACGCCGTCTCCCAAACATACCCCATATGACAAGCCAGACCGCCCTCCTCGAGGACGAGACAGGACGACTGACGACACCGGTTATTGGTCGACGATACCCTGAAGACGGGGAAAAGAGCCAATAGAGCCCGATGACAGGTTCCACCTGCGACACGACCTGGACTATAGAGCAGGTCGTACAACATCTAGCTACGGATCTGGAGGGTACTCACCCGATAGACGGGAGGGGTACCGGCCATAGCTCAAACGCAACAATAGAGGCCCGGAACGAAACCGGGCCAGAATAGATGCCGATTACCGACGTGACATAGCTCGGGTTAGAGGCACTGCCCACCCACTGTGCTTCACGGACGAGGTGATGCAGCATTAGTTCCCGAAGGGTTAAAAACCCGTGAACATAGATCAATACGATGGGACAACTGACCCAACCTTATGGATCAAGGATTTCCTCCTTCACATCCACATGGCACGAGGAGATGATCTCCATGTCATCAAGTATCTACCCCTAAAGCTTAAGGGGCCAGCTCGGCACTAGTTAAATAGCCTCCCCGAAAATTCCATCGGGTGCTGGGAGGACCTAGAGGATGCATTCCAATCTAACTTCCAGGGCACCTATGTTCGGCCGCCGGACTCCTCCGACCCGAGCAACGTCGTCCAGAAGCCACGAGAGTTCGCTCGGCAATTCTGGAATCGGTTCTTAACCAAGAAAAACCAGAACGTTGAGTACCCAGATGCCGAGGCAATAGCCTCCTTCAGGCACAATATTCGGGATGAATGGCTAGCTCTCCAACTCGGCCAGGATAAACCTAGGACAATGTCCACCCTTACATCACTCATGATTCGCTTGCGCACGGGCGAGGATAACTGGCTAGCTAGACGGACCCACAACCCCGAAGACCCCGGAACCTCCGAAGGTTGGGATGAAAACGGGAAACCAAAGCGCAACAAGAATAAGCGTCGGCACAGCAATAGTGATGCCAATGACATGGCCGTTAACGCCGGCTTACACAATTCCTGACCCGGGCAGCGGAAGAAGCCTCCTAAAGGCAATCGCGACGGACGCACCCTGGTGGACAAGATCATGGAGAGGCCTTGCCAGATCCATAGCACTCAAGAGAAGACCGCCAACCGTAATTTTTGGGTGTTCAAACAGGCTGGCAATCTCACATTCGAGGATCAAGGCAAGGGCCCACGCAGCAAGGACAAGGATGAGCCCCGCAGTCCGATTAGTGGCGGACAGAAGCAGTTCCCTCTAGAGGTAAAAACCGTGAATATGATATACGCCACTCTGTTGGAAATATGCCCTAGAGGCAATAAACAAAGTGTTTATTATTATATTTCTTTGTTCATGATAATTGTTTATTATCCGTACTATAATTGTATTGATTGGAAACACATTACATGTGTGGGTAAATAGACAACACTGTGTCCCTAGTATGCCTCTAGTAAACTAGCTCGTTGATCAAAGATGGTCAAGGTTTCCTAGCCATTGACATGTGATATCATTTGATAACGGGATCACATCATTAGGAGAATGATGTGATGGACAAGCCCCAAACTACAAACGTAGCATATGATCGTGTCAGTTTATTGCTACTGTTTTTTGCATGTCAAATATATGTTCCTATGACCATGAGATCATATAACTCACGAACACCGGAAGAGTGCCTTGTGTGTATCAAACGTCACAACGTAACTGGGTGATTATAAAGGTGCTCTACAGGTATCTCCAAGGTTGTCTGTTGAGTTGGCATGGATCAAGACTGGGATTTGTTGCTCCGTGTGACGGAGAGGTATCTCAGGGCCACTCGGTAATACAACATCACAATAAGCCTTGCAAGCAATGTGACTAAGTGTTAGTCATGGGATCTTGTATTACGGAACGAGTGAAGAGACTTGCCGATAACGAGGTTGAACAAGGTATCAAGATACCCACGATCGAATCTCGGGCAAATAACATATCGAAGAACAAAGGGAACATCATACGGGATTAATTGAATCCTTGACATAGAGGTTCGACCGATAAAGATCTTCATAGAATATGTAGGAACCAATATGGGCATCCAGGTCCCGCTATTGGTTATTGGCCGTAGAGGTGCCTCGGTCATGTCTACATAGTTCTCGAACCCGCAGGGTCTGCACACTTAAGGTTCGGTGACGTTTCGGTAGTATAGAGTTATGTATGGTGGTTACCGAAGGTTGTTTGGAGTCCCGGATGAGATCTCGGACATCACGAGGATCTACGGAATGGTCCGGAGGTAAAGATTGATATATAGGAAGTCTTATTTTGGTCATCGGAAAAGTTTTGGGCTCATCGGTAGTGTACCGGGAGTGTCGGTAGTGTATCGGGAGACCATCGGGAGGGGTATTTCGACCCAAGAGGATACATGGGTGTGGGAGAGTGAATACCAGCCCTTATTGGGCTGGTGGAAGTCCCACACAAGGCCCAAGCGGCTGGGAGAAAAAATCCCAAAGAGAAAAGGTGGAAAAAGGCAAAAAAGGCAAAATAGGGAGGAATCCTAGTCCTACTAGGATTGGAGGAGGAATCCTCCTCTCCTCTTGGTTCAGCCAAAGCCTACATGGCTTGGACCTTGGGCCTAGCCTCCTCCTCTCTTCCTCTTATATATACTAGAGGTTTTAGGGTTTTTGGCACTTGATTTTCAGCCACGTGATACCCGTTCCTCTAGTGCATAGTTTCTCCTCTAGATCGATTTTCTGCGGTGCTTTGGCGAAGCCCTGCCGGAATCACTCCACCACCATCGCCATGGCGTCGTCACGCAGCCGGAGAACTCATCTACCTCTCCGCTCCCTCTTGCCGGATCAAGAAGGCGGAGATTGTCATCAAGTTGTACGTGTGCTGAACGCGGAGGTGACGTCCATTCGGTGCTTGATCGGGACGGATCATGATTGGATCACGGGACGCTCAGCGATTTGGATCGCAAAGGCGTTCGACTACACCAACCGCGTTTCTTAACGCTTCCCGCTTAGCGATCTACAAGGGTATGTAGATCCACTCTCCCTCTCGTAGATGCTCATCGCCATGGATAGATCTTGCATGTGCGTAGGAAAATTTTTGTTTCCCATGCAACGTTCCCCAACAGTGGCATCATGAACTAGGTCTATGTGTAGATGAGATATCGATTAGAACACAAAGAGCTTGTGGGCATTGATGCTTAGATTGCTTCCTCCCTTGGTCATGTTTTGGTTCAGCGGTATTGTGGGATGAAGCGGCCCGGACCAACATTACTCGTACGCTTACGAGAGACCGGTTCCCTCAACTGCAACTTGTTGCATAGATGGCTAGCGGGTGCCAGTTTCTCTCACTTTAGTTCGATCGGATTCGACAAAGGCGGTCCTTGAGAAGGTTGAAAAGCAACTAATGTATCACCGTTGTGGTTTATGCGTAGGTGAGAATTGTTCTTGCTAGATACCCGTAGCAGCCACGTAAAACATGCAACAACAATTAGAGGACGTCTAACTTGTTTTTGCAGGGTATGTTGTGATGTGATATGGCCAATTACATGATGTGATATATGTGATGTATGAGATGATCATGTGATGTATAGAATATCACGACTTGCATGTCGATGAGTACAGCAACCGGCAGGAGCCATAGGGTTGTCTTTAATTATTGTATGACATGCGTGTCAATCATTAAGCGCTATGTAATGCTTTACTTTATCGCTAAATGGTAGCAATAGTAGTAGAAGCATAATGGGCGTGACAAACCCGATGGCGACACGTTAATGGAGATCAAGATGATGGAGATCATGGTGTCATGCTGGTGACGATGGAGATCCTGCCGGTGCTTTCAAGATGGAGATCAAAAGCACAAGTTCATGGCCAATGAATGTGTGCGGTCCAATGAATGTTACAGTGCGTGGTGGGTATCGTTATTTTCTCACCTTCACTGATGACTTAAGTAGATATGGGTATATTTACTTAATGAAACACAAGTCTGAAACGTTTGAAAAGTTCAAGCAATTTCAGAGTGAAGTTGAGAATCATCATAACAAGAAGATTAAATTCCTGCGATCTGATCGAGGAGGTGAATATTTGAGTTATGAGTTTGGCAGTCACTTAAGACAGTGTGGAATTGTTTCACTATTGACATCGCCTGGAACACCACAGCGTAATGGTGTGTCCGAACATTGTAATCGAACCTTATTAGATATGGTGCGTTCTATCATGTCTCTTGTTGATTTGCCACTATCGTTTTGGGGTTATGCATTAGAGACAAATGCATTCACTTTAAATAGGGCACCATCAAAATCCGTTGAGACGACGCCATATGAACTATGGTTTGTCAAGAGGCCAAAGTTGTCGTTTCTTAAAGTTTGGGGATGTGATGCTTATGTCAAAAAGCTTCAGCCTGAAAAGCTGGAACCCAAAGCGGAGAAATGCGTCTTCATAGGATACCCGAAAGAGACAGTCAGTATACCTTTCTCAGATCCGATGGCAAAGTGTTTGTCACTAAGAACGGAACATTTCTTGAGAAAGAGTTTCTCTCGAAAGAATTGAGTGGGAGGAAATAGAGCTTGATGAGGTTATTGAACCTTTACTTCAACCAAAAAGTAGCGCCGCGCAGAAAGATGTTTCTGTGGAACCTACGACGGTAGAAGAGGAAGTTAATGATGATGATCATGAACCTTCGAATCAAGATACTATTGAACCTCGTAGGTCGACAAGGGCGTGTACTGCTCCTGAGTGGTACGGCAACCCTGTCTTGGAGGTCATGTTGTTGGACAACAATGAACCTACGAGCTATGGAGGAGCGGTGATGGGCCCAGATTCCGAGAAATGGTTAGAGGCCATGAAATCCGAGATGGGATCCATGTATGAAAACAAAGTATGGACTTTGGAAGTATAACCTGAAGGGCGAAAGGCCATTCAGAACAAATGGATCTTTAAGAAGAAGACGGACGCGGACGGTAATGTCATCGTCTATAAAGCTCGACTTGTGGCAAAGGGTTTTTCACAAGTTCAAGGAGTTGACTATGATGAGACCTTCTCACCCGTAGCGATGCTTAAGCCTGTCAGAATCATGTTGGCAATAGCTGCTTATTTCGATTATGAAATTTGACAGATGGTTGTCAAAATAGCGTTCCTCAATGGTTTCCTTGAGGAAGAGTTGTATATGATGCAACCAGAAGGTTTTGTCGATCCAGAGAATGCTGACAAAGTTTGCAAACTCCAGCGATCCATTTATGGGCTGGTGCAAGCATCTCGGAGTTGGAATAAGCGCTTTGATGAGGTGATCAAAGTGTTTGGGTTTATACAAGTTTATGGAGAAGCTTGTATTTACAAGAAAGTGAGTGGGACACTACTAGGAAAAGGCATTCTAGTGGCGCACCACTTTTGCCTACTAATGGCGCACTGGTGGTGCGCCACTAGTACCACGCCATTAGAATTAAATTCTAATGGCGCACCCCTGGTGCGCCATTAGAATCTGGTGTACTAATGGCGCACTAGGCCGTGCGCCATTAGTATAGCCAACAGTGCGCCATTAGTATGCCTCCCAGGGGGCCATATGTACATGTGTGCTTTGGCATACTAATGGCGCACTAGTGGCCGATGCACCATTAGAGTCTTTTTTATAGTGCGCCATTAGAGTCTTGTGTGGTGCGCCACTAGTATGAATATTAGGAATTTTTTTTTCTTTTCTGATATTTTCACAGGTTACAAAATATATTATTGGACAGAATTTATACAACACCACACAGAAACAGCAGATTCATCGAATACAATAGAAGATTAGTCTCCGAATACAAATCATCATATTAGTCTCCGAATTCAAAAGACCGAACAAAGATAGAACATTACAAGTCTCGAGACCGCAAGTAGCGAGTTTGTCTTCACATTACAAGTCGATATCGATCATCTAAACTGCCATCACATAGAAGAGAGCTGCGATCATCACGATGAGCATAATCCCGATGAAACTGGTCTTCATCCGGTTCCTCCAACGCTCCCTCCTCTCTCCCGCTAGATAGCGCGCGTATCTAGATTCCGCCTCCGCCCTAGTGGCCTCTCGGGGTACCTGCAAAATCATCACGACACGATGGTCGGAGATGACACCACTCAACATTGTTCGTTGCGATCATAATTCAATAGCATGTTGTGCACACTCAACATTCACAAGGCAATATGAATAAGACTACATACTCTGTGTCTCTATGCTTAGTTTCTGTATTTGCTGATTCAGGTGCCTACTGTTAATCAAGAGAATGGAATACTTGGCACCGAACCAACAGGAACCATGCTCCTTTTTGATACTATAATGCAGCATTTAAACGCTTTCAGTATATGATAGGAAAAATTAAAAATATATAGTAGTAGCTAGATTCTCCCGTGCATTTTCTGTCATATAAAACTGAGTGCAAATCAGGTAAAACCATGACTATTGCCAAAAATTAACCGGCAATGGGTAAAAATCAAAGTATTTGGTGGTCGCCCTTGCTATCCTCAACCTCCAATATGGTGTTCATTGTTCGCCTCTCACGATGGGCTCTCTGCTAGGGCTGCATCTTGCAGTCTGACTGCAAGCACTATCAACTTTGTATCCTTTTTGTGGGAAAACATCACTCTAGTCTATATAGACCCGCTGTCCAGTATAATTCATCGCCGATTACCAAGGTACCCATCTTTCGATTCCAGCGATGATCCTAGGCCTCTCCTCCATGTAAGGGCATCAACTGATTCAGATAGAACCAAACCAATTTTGTTTGGATTTTATTTTGGTGGATTTTGCAGCACATGAGGCTGCTGATGACAAGTTGATGAGATATTTTAGGGGAAACACCTAGATACGAACCAGTTGACAGGTTAGTGTCTTACCGGAATTGCTGATTTTTTCGATTGATATAACATGCACAAATGCATGGGTATGGTACTTCTATCACTCAAAATATGGAGAGAAACCCATATTTCAGGTTACACTACTCTTCACGTTAAGTTATTCTTGAACGTTCTTATTTACGGTTATACCAGTTGTGGCGCCCTTGATACGCATATATCCGGCTAGATGGGCAATGCTTATACCATTTCTAGATTATATTATTCTAATCTGTTGTCACCTATCTGGCATCCTGATTTGACACTTCATATTGCAGTCCGGTGGATGTGAATAATGATATATCTATCCAAGGATTAAGCAGGTAATATTTCTACCTTATTGTTGCTCATTTCCGTGTTTCTTTTGTGGGGCTCATTTATGCGTTTTGCTGTTTGTCGGATTAGGAAACCGTTCTGTTAATTTTTTTCTAGATGCAATTTGCAGAAATTATGCAAAGAAAGGCAATGTTTGTCTTAAAGAAATAATTACACCTCAAACTTTATTGTTTGAGTTAGACAACATTTGATAGTAAAACTATGATACACATGTTCTTGAACCAAGCGCTAGAAAATGTGACCAACTAAAGAGAGACACTCAGTATCTTGCTATACTGAGTCGGGTGGGATTTCTCACTAACACCAAATACACCCATGTAAAATGATCTATGCTCCTCTTTTTTACTCAACCACAAACGGCTCCTAGTTGCTTTATGAGCATTAGTCAATTGTTACCTAGCTAATTCTGAAACTCTTGACTACAAATTTTACAATGTAAGTGTAGGACAGTTACTGATTATGGGGGAAGTCCTGTTTTTGCACTTCCATTCAACCTATAACCACATCCTGCATTTGCTTTGGCTCTCAATTATTGCAGTAATGTATATGGGAAGAAATGCATGCACAACACAGTGGGGCACTGTGTTTGCATGAGGCCCATTGAGTGCATCCATGGATACAGCTTAGCATTTGGTGCATTGTGGTGATTAGTTGCCACTCTGGCCTGAACATCGCTCTAAGAAACAGAAGCCTCAACATGGCTTGCATATGCTTTCTTGTGGTGTTAAGGACCCCAGCACAGCCTGCTACAGGGAGGGAGCACTGATCAGCATATATATGCATATACAGCCTGACCTCACAAGCACATAGAATTGTTTCCAGGACAACTATATATGTAAGTAAGGTTATTATAGAGCTACTAAAATTGGGAGGATGAAGAAGAAACAAGTGTATGTATGTATGAACACAGCGAGTTATACATACATGATTCAGGCCCGGCTCGAATATAATTGATTGGAGATGGATGTGACAAATGATGAGCTTCTCTTCCCGGCCTAAACTGTGCAGACACAAAGCATCCGCCCCAGCCCCAGCTGATTAATTAACCCACCACACCACACCACACCGCAGGCCACATCCCATCACACACTCACCACGGTGCATGCACCTCGTTTAGCCAAGAAGCGGGCATCAGAGGGGAGAGAGAGGGAGGGGGAAACGGTGGTGCTACCTTTATTTGTCTGCTGCCTTCAGGGACGGACGGACGGATGGAGACGGAGGCTTCCGTGCGTGCGCGAGGAGCGAGGTCGAAGGGATGTGGAAGGCAGAGGAGATGAGAGGAGGTGGAAGGGAGGCCGGTGTTGGAGGGGATCTCGATCTGGAGGGAGGGGACCGTCGTTCCGGCCTGTGTGGCGGCGGCGGCATCGATCCGAGCGAGGGGCGCGGCGGCGCGGAGGGAGGAGGGGGGACCGAAGGAGACCGGAGGGAGCGGGGGCAGCGCGAGGAGGGAGCGGGGGCAACGCGAGTTAGTTAGCTAAATATTTCTAATGGCGCACCCCGAGCGGTGCGCCATTAGAATGTTTTTTTTCACATTCTAATGGCGCACCGCTCGGGGGTGCGCCATTAGAATGTTTTTTTACATTCTAATGGCGCACCGCTCTCGGGTGCGCCATTAGAATGTTTTTTTCACATTCTAATGGCGCATCCCCGAGCGGTGCGCCATTAGAAAGCTATTTTTTAATATTCTTTTATAAGAACAGTAATAAAATTTTTATAAAAACAGTAATAATTTTTTTATGAATATGAAAAAATATCATCAAATTTGTTATTTGAAAATGGGGGTGCTCGGCGGCGGTGGAGCGGGGGAGGGTGCGGGTGGTCCTTTAGGTATCTGTTCACAATCTTCTTGCCCTTCTTTTTTGATAACGGAGTTCTTCTGTGGAACGGACGTCCTTTAGGTAGGGTGGTCCTGCTTCTTCTTGTGGTGTATGCTGCTACTTCATCGTCGTTGTCATGTTCCATCTTCGGGTCGCCGTACTTGTCGAAGTCTTGCTCATTGGCGACTCCATCCATTCCGATGATCTTCCTTTTGCCTCTCCTCACGACAACACGACTAGGCTTTGACGGGTCGGTAATGAAGAAGCATTGGTCCACTTGGGAAGCCAGTACCCATGGCTCATTTTTCGCGGTGACGTTTGCGCCCACGGTCTTGGATTTGGCTTCGGGTATAACCATGGTGGTGAAATACCGGTCTTGTTTTAGGACGCTCTTGGCCCATCTGACACGGAACATCGGGACCTTCTCTCCAGCGTAGCTTAGCTCCCAGATCTCCTCGATCCTTCCGTAGTATCTGTCCTTGTCGTTACCGGTGTAGGATTCCATCGTTACCCCGGAGTTCTGATAACCATCGCTCTTCATGTCCTTGTCCTCGATGTAGAATGTGTAGCCGTTGATATCGTACGCCTCATAGGTCATCCGGTTGTGCTCGGCGCCCTGTGACAAGGCGAATATGAGTTGTTATTCCGCGGAAGAATCCTCATGTAAAGGGCACGACAGAAGCTTCTGCTTGAACCAACGCGTGAAACATGATTTGTGCTCTTTGATTATATCTCTGTCCGTCCTCTGTTGGCCTCGGTCATTGTACGTCTTCTCAATAAAGGTTTTGTGCTCTACCACCCAAGGATCGACCACGTCTATGTGTTGTAGCGCGACTAGGTTTGCTCTTTGAAAGTCGGCGGGTCGACCCTCGAAGTCGACATGCATTTCGCGGCACCCCTCACGGTGACCCCATCCAGCAAGCCTGCCGAGGTGCCTATTGACGGGTAGACCAACGGGGTTCTCAATGCCTAGATAATTCGTGCAGTAGGAGATGCACTCTTCGGTCAGAAAGCCCCTGGCTATGCTTCCCTCTGGACGTGACATGTTGCGAACGTATCCTTTGATGACACCATTCATCCTTTCGAACGGCATCATGCTGTGGAGGAACGTCGGCCCGAGTTGGATGATATCCTCCACGATATGGAACAGCAGATGCACCATAACGTCAAAGAATGCGGGCGGGAAGTACATCTCAAGCTCGCATAGTATCACCACGATCTCTTCCTGTAGCCTTCTGAGTTGCCTCACGCCAACCGACTTCCGAGAGATGACGTCAAAAAGTTGCATAGGCCAAATAGCGTTTCACGGACGTGCGCGTCCATGATCCCACGGATTGCAACTGGAAGTATCTGCGTCATCAGCACGTGACAGTCGTGAGACTTCATCCCGCTGAACTTCTGCTTCGCTAGGTCTAGGTATCTGCTTATCTTCCCCGCGTAACCGTAAGGAAGTTTTACTCCTACGAGGCAGGTGAAAAACTGCTCGATCTCCTCCTGACTTAGAGTGAAGCACGCGGGAGGGTAGTCATTTCCGGTCTTCTTGGCCTTTTTGCCTTTGCGACGACTTTCTGTGTCCTGCTTCGCCTCATCATCATCATCATTAGCGTGAAGCTCCTCCCTGATGCCCATTGATTTCAAGTCTGCCCTTGCTTTCGGCCCATCTTTGGTCCTCTCTGGCATGTTGAGCAGGGTACCAAGCAGACTCTCGCACACGTTCTTCGTGATATGCATGACATCAAGGCTGTGAGGCACATGGTGGATCTTCCAGTACGGCAAGTCCCAGAAAACAGACCTCGTTTTCCATACCTTCAGCAGCGGCTCTGGCGCCTTTCGCTTCTATCCCGGCTCTGGCACCTTTTGCTTCTTTCCCGTTAGTGGGCAATCTTTCCAATTTTTCAACAGCTCGTCTATTTCCTCGCCGCTCCTCGTACGCGGGCGTCTTCGGGGTTCGGTTTCACCATCGAACAGATCCTTGCGTTTTCTCCATGGGTCATCGTGGCGAAGCCACCTTCAATGTCCCATGAACACGGTTTTCGAAGACCCAGGATCTCTATCTAGCTGGCGATACGTTGTGTCATCCATGCACCTGACGCATCCAAAAAATCCGTGGACCACCTGCCCCGCGACATATCCGTAACCGAGATAGTCCTGCACCGTCGTGAGCAGTGCGACTCTCATAGGGAAATATTCTTTCTCTGCGGCGTCCCACGTATTGGCTGGCGTTTTCCACATCGTGTCTAGCTCCTCTTTCAGCAGCCCCAGATACAGATTGATGTCGTTCCCTGGTTGTTTCGGCCCTTCAATTAGCATACTCATGTGAATGTACTTCCTCTTCATGCACAACCAGGGAGGAAGGTTGTACATCCACACAAACACAGGCCAGGTGCTATGTGTGCTTCTCTGGCTGCCAAACGGATTGACTCCATCGGTGCTCGCGCCCAGCACGATGTTCCTTGGATCATTCCCAAATTCTAGGTCTTCGAAGTCCAACGCTTGCCACTGGCTCGCATCCTTAGGGTGACTCAGCATCTTGTCTTTTTTATTTATCTCCGGATCATTTCCGTCATCTTCCCGCTTCTTCTCCTCCCTATCCGCGTGCCAATGCAGGAGCTTTGCTACCTTAGGATCCGCGAAATACCGCTGCAGACGAGGAGTGATCGGAAAGTACCACACCACTTTTCGAGGAGCTTTCTTCCTCTTCTTGTATCGAGTGATGCCGCACACCGGACATATGGTAGACTCCGCGTGCTCGTCCCGATAAATGATGCAATTGTTCATGCACACATGGTATTTCATGTGCGGTAAATCCAAAGGACACATGATTTTCTTCACCTCCTCGAAACTGGTCGGGCACTTGTTCCCCTTGGGAAGACGTTCGTGCCAGAATGACATGATCTCGTCGAAGCATGCGTCGGTCATTTTGTGTTTTACCTTCAACTCCAGAGCCATGAGCGTTATTTTCAGGCGGGTATCCTGGGGCCTGCATCCTTCATACAATGGAGTAACCGTGTCTATCTCCAGTTGATCCAGCTTGGCTTTCTCTCGGGCGGCAGCTCTTGCGTTATCCGTCTGCTTGAGAAGCAGCTCTTGAATATGAGGGTCCTGCACCCAGCCTCCATCGTCGTCTGCTCTGGCATCTTCATCTTCATGATAATGCCCTTCGTCTTGATCTTCCTCACCATCATGTCCGGCATCTTCTACATGATGACTGCGTACAGCATCACCGTCGTGATCATGTCCTGGAGATTCTTCGTCTTCTCGCCCGCCCTCGCCGCCGTGGTTGTCTTGCTGCCCTTCCTCATTTCTTGCCCGACCCCCATGGACGACTTCATAGTCATCTTCATCACCTTGCCACCGATAGCCATCCATGAAACCACGCAAGAGCAGGTGGTCCCGCACCTGCCCGGAATCTGGGTCCGCAATAAGGCTCTTCAGCTTGCATCTTCGACACGGACATCTTATCTCCGTCTCGTTTTTTTAAAGCATCTCGGCCTTCGCGGAGCTCAAAAACCTATTCACGATGCCTTCGGTCATCATGCGGACCATGGTCGCCTGCGGGGTAGAGCAAAACGATATTTTAGAACCAAGAATTTTTTTTGCATGACTTTCCCTAAAAATAGGACCAAAAATAATGCAGTGCCAAAATTCTCGCCGAAACGGAAATGAATCAACATTCCGGCAAAATATTGGCAACTATCGCATTTCAAATACTGGTACCTGCAAACACAAACATATATGCAACACCACAAACATATGCAACACCGCAAACATACATAGATCTAGCAAGGCCATAAAAAGTGCATGTGCACGTTGTTGGAGTGAGCTAGGGAGAAAAAAGTAGATCTACAACATAAAGATAGCTTTCCCCTTACTTACATATCAAAAAAGGTAATTTAACCACTTAATTTTGATGAATCTATGGTGCAAATGAGGTGAGGAGGAGGAGGCAGCCGACACAAGCTTGGAGGAGGATGTGGAGAGAATGAAGTGGGGAAAGTGAGTGTGTAGGTGTGGCTGTCCAAAATATCTAGCTGGCCCCAGGTTACTAATGGCGCACCACAGACAGATGCGCCATTAGTAACCTTGGTTACTAATGGCGCACCAGCTGGAGGTGCGCCATTAGAAGTTTGCAAAAAAAAATGTTACTAATGGAGCACCAGCTACGAATGCGCGTAACCTTGGTTACTAATGGCGCACCAGATGGAGGTGCGCCATTAGAATTTTTGCAAAAAAAATTTTGTTACTAATGGCGCACCAGCTACGAATGCGCCATTAGTAACCCTGGTTACTAATGGCGCACCAGATGGAGGTGCGCCATTAGAATTTTTGCAAAAAAATTGTTACTAATGGCGCACCGTGTGTCTGGTGCGCCATTAGTGTCTACCACACTAATGGCGCACCAACTCGCGATGCGCCATTACTATATATTAGTGGCACACCACTTGTCTGGTGCGCCATTAGTGGCCATATCATCTATAGCCCTTTTCCTAGTAGTGGGAGCTCTATAGCGTTTCTAATATTATATGTGGATGACATATTGCTGATTGGAAACAATATAGAAATGCTGGAAAGCATGAAGGAACATTTGAACAAGAGTTTTTCAATGAAGGACCTAGGAGAAGATGCTTTCATATTAGGCATTAAGATCGATAGAGATAGATCGAGACGCTTAATAGCACTTTCACAGAGCACGTACCTTGATAAAGTTTTGAAGAAGTTCAAAATGGATCAGTCCAAGAAGGGGTTCTTACCTGTGTTACAAGGTGTGAAGTTGAGTAAGACTCAATGCCCAGTGACTGTAGAAGATAGAGAAAAGATGAGTGTCATCCCCTATGCTTCAGCCATAAGCTCTATCATGTATGCAATGTTGTGCACAAGACCCGATGGAAGCCTTGCCATAAGTATTGCCGGAAGGTTTCAAAGTGATCCTAGAATGGAGCACTGGGCGGCGGTCAAGAATATCCTGAAGTACCTGAAAAGGACTAAGGAAATGTTTCTCGTTTATGGAGGTGATGAAGAGCTCGTCGCAAAGGGTTACATCGATGCAAGCTTTAACACTGATCCGGATGACTCTAAGTCACTAACCTGATACGTATTTATTCTCTACGGGGGAGCGGTAAGCTGGTGTAGTTCCAAGCAAAGAGTGGTAGCCGATTCTACATGCGAAGCGGAGTACATCACAGCCTCGGAGGCGGCGAAGGAAGGTGTCTGGATGAAGTAGTTCATGACAGATCCTAGAGTAGTGCCCAGTGCACTGAATCCAATGAACCTGTTCTGTGACAACACTGGTGCCATTGCTCTAGCCAAGGAACCAAGGTTTCACAAGAGGACCAGACACATAAAGCTATTCTTCAACTCCATTCGCGATTACATCCAGGAGAAGGACATAAATATTTGCAAAGTGCACACGGATCTGAATGTTGCAGACCCGTTGACTAAACCTCTTCCAAGGGCTAAACATGATCAACACCAGAACTGCATGGGTGTTCAATTCATTACAGCGTGTTGGGGATATAACCCCATCGTGAGACCCGCCCTGGAGGGCTCCGGGTTCAACCGGATGGCTCGTAGCCAGCCCAAGAGTGAGCCGTGAGGACTGGAGGGCCCAACAAGCATAGCAGCTCACAGGATGGGCCGGCGGGGTGGCCTGGATGAGAAGACCCCAGCGTGTAAGCCGCTCGGGGACAACTTGGACAGGATAGGCAAGAGAACATAGAGGCGGACTCGGACGTGTAATGAGAGTCGGCCACAACTTTTATGACCCGTGGTCTTGACCTCGATATATAAAGGCAAGACCCGTGGTGACTTAGAGATCAGGTTATCGAGAACTAGATCAAGCTTTTAGCTCCCCTGTAATCGATACAACAAGCAATAGAAACACAAGCAGGACGTAGGCTATTACCTCACTTTGAGGGGCCGAACCTGGGTAAACTCGTGTCCTTCGTCCCTGTCAACCCCTTTGCGTCCGTCACGTCAATGATGGCCTCGAATCCAAGTCCGTTCACCCGGACGTCTGCCGTGATAAAGCCACGACAGTTGGCGCCCACCGTGGGGCTGACACTTGGTGGTGTTGAGTTATCGAAGGGCTTTCTCCCGGGGCTCGAAGGATACGTGGTCGGAAGGATCAGCAAGAGTCGTCGTGGCCGGTTCTACATCGACGATGCTGGCTGGGGGCTTGATGCTGAGTCCGTGGAGTATGGATTCCAGGTTCCATTCGGCGGGATCCACGTCTTCATCGGAAGGGTTGATGGATCTACACCCGGGCCGGACGTCTGCACCGACATCATCAAGCCGGCTTGGCGTCTGCGACCTGCGTGTAACATGCATCCTGCCCATGCTAATCCGGGTCAGAAGCATGTCTTCGTAGGCTTCACTCAAGGTACGGATCCGGAAGCTTCCGGATCATAGGAAACTCTCGTCTATTCGGAGAATGAATCCTCAAGTGGAGAAACGGAGTCGGTGTACCAGCTCCGCAACAGCGGCCTTGGGGGCTACGGCGACGTCTGCCTTGAGTCAGATTGCTCTAAGTCGGATGATCTTGAGCTTTTGGTTCATGTTGCCGTGTTCATGGCGGGGCCAGCCCCAGGCACGAGTAGCACAGCCGTAGGAGCGGCCACCTTGGGTGATAACCCGCCGCCGGCGGCTCAAGTTCTTGTGGAGCTGATGGATGAGCTCGCGGCTTTAATGGCCACCGAGGTCACACCAGATAATCAAGCAGCTCGGAATTTAGTGATCGCAAGGATCAAGGGCCGGATGACAGAGGAATGGCGAAGGATGGCTGAGCTAAAGATCTAGATGAAGGAAGAGGCAGAACGTATCAAGGCAGATGCTTTCCGTCTAGGGCTGGAGCAAATATCAGCAGCAGCGGTACATTGAAGGAGGCATCAATCCCGTCTGCTAGAGCGCTATGAAGCAAGGAATCTCTTCAATACTCCTAGCGCGAGGCGAGTAATGGATGCGCCCGAAAGCCGCCCGACTGAGCGACCAGCGACTCATCCGACCCGGCGTAACCAAGCTTCACCCGGTGGCTTTCCAACGCCGGCGGGTCATTATTCTAACCCGATCGAGAATATGGTGGCAGCGGACACCCGGCTTGAGACAATTCCTATCCCGGATGAAGCACCCTTTGCAGAGGATCTGCGGAACGCCATCGGGTACCTGCAGACGGCCGTGCCCCAGCAGGAGAAATATACTCACAGCCGGAGCCGTATTCATTCAACCCCTCTTCCTAGCCACAGCTTTAGCCGGCGCTATGAGTCACCAACAGGTTCTAGCAGCAACTGGCACAGAGAGATTTTGACGGGTCACCGGCCAGGTAGAGACACGTCAGCATTTGTAAACCATGCGGGAAGCCCACAAGAGGCGCCAGCTAGGCCAGCTTACCAGGAGCCTGTGCCTTCCGTTTCGGTAGGGGCAGGAGTAAACTCCAGGACGGGAGGGCTGTCGTGTTTGTCGCCGGCTCTACGGAGCGAACGGCTACCAAGAGACTTCAAAGGGCCCCGCAAGGTCCCAAATAATACCGCTGATTTACCCCCGGAGGCCTGGGTGGAGAGTTATGAACTGGCCATGGAGATGCTGGAGGTCAGTGAGGCGGTTTATGCCCAGTATTTCGTCATGATGCTTGAAGGCCCGGCTCGCACGTGGCTAAAGGGGTTACCGCCTAATATCATCAATTCATGGGCGGAGCTCCGGGCCCGGTTCATTAAAAACTTTCAAGGGACGTGCAAGCAGCCGATGACCATTGTGGATCTTGGTCACTGTGTCTAACAAGAGAATGAGTCGGCCCATCATTGGGTACGGCGGGTCTCAACAATCATCCACTCCTCGGAGCAGATCACGGCGGCCCAGGCGGTACTGATCTAGGAGAAGAACTGCCATTTTGTTGCTCTGAAACAGAAACTCGACCGGCTCAAATGTACGTGCCAAGACATGGGAGATCTCATGACGGCTCTCACAAAATATGCCGACTCTGACAGTACGAAAGATCCGGGTTCTGATGATGAGAAAGCTGGTGGCTAATACAAACACCCAGCAGTCGTAACAAGGGCAATCAAGGCAAGGGCGCGGCAAACAATGGTAGCCAGAGCAAACGTAAGAATCCATAGGCCAGGTCAGAGCTGGTGGCTAATACAAACACCCACCAGAATTACCCCAAAGGTAATAGGAGGTTCAGGCTGCCCTTTGGTAGGGATAGCTCTTCCTCGAACATGGAGGAGTTACTTAAGCGGACTTGTCCAAATCATAGTCTGCTTGATAAGTCGGCAAACCACACATGGGAGAATTGCAATTTCATGTAGAAGTACAAGCGGTATTTCACACAACCTAACAATCGGGATGGTGGTCCGCCAGGCGGCTCAGGACATGACGGGTCAGGAGCTAGGTTTGGTTCTGGTGGCTCAGGGTCCAGTCATCTAGTCCACCATCATCCGGGTTAGGATAATCAGGGGGGACACCAGCCGCATTCTGGTAACAATAATCAGCAACAATAGCGTAGTCAGTCTGGTTTTCGGAGTAATCCGAAGCAGCTCAGCTCCGGGCAATACCACGTTTTCACGACCGGTCTCAACAAACGGGACCACAAGTTACAAAAACGAGCAGTTAATGCGGTTATACCGGCTCTTTCGTAGTACTTAAAGTTGTCTGAATATGACATAACTTGGAGCTGAGAAGATCACCCGCCACATGTCGATAACCCGGGGCGGCTGGCTTTGGTTGTAGCCCCCCAGGTGGGCAGATATATGGTGAACAAGGTGCTTATGGATGGCGGCAGCAGCATAAACATCCTTTATTATGACACTTTCTGGTGGATGAAGTTGCTTGACAAGGATTTAAAACCTTCATCCACCGTCTTTCATCGTGTGGTTCCGGGTAAGTCGGCGCATCTGGTGGGCAGGATTTCCTTGGAAGTGGCTTTTGGCGACGAGTACAATTACAGGGTGGAATCCTTGTGGTTCAAAGTGGTCAAGATCAAGAGCCCTTATCATGCCATATTTGGACGGCCGGCTTATGTTAAGTTCATGGATAGGCCCTGCTATGTTTACTTGCAGCTCAAGATGGCCGGCTTAAACGGTACCATTATCATTCATGGTAACCGAAATACGGCTATTGAGTGTGAAGAGGGAGACGTGGCTTACGCAGGGTCCAGTTGCACCCAGGAGGAACTTAAGTTATATAAGGAGAATGTTGATCTGGAGGATATGACCCCGTTGAAAAAGCCCACCATGGAGGTTGAGCTGCCCCTCAAGTTTTCAGCGGATGACACCAAGACAGTAGATTTCACTCCGGGCGACTCATCTAAGCAGTTCATCATTGGATCTCACATAGATCCCCAATAGGAAATCGCGCTCATCGAATTCATCCGTGAGAATCGGGACATCTTCACATGGAAACCTTCTGACAAGCCAGGAGTACCGAGAGAGTTCGCTGAGCACAACCTTAATGTGGATCCAAAGTTTAAGCCAATTAAACAGTTTTTTGTGGCGGTTCAATGAGGAGAGGCGGAAGGCTATTGGGGAAGAAATTGCCCGGCTTTTGGCAGCGGGTTTTATCATTGAAGTTTTTCATCTGGAATGGTTGGCTAACCCGGTGCTCGTGCTCAAAAAGAATGGCACATGGTGTATGTGTGTGGACTATACGGACCTTAACAAGGCTTGTCCGGCTGATCCATTTGCTCTCCCTCGTATTGATTAGATCATTGATGCTACGGCGGGGTGTGAAAGTTTGTGCTTCCTGGATGCGTACTCAGGTTATCATCAAATCAAGATGGCGGTTAAAGACCAGGAGAAGACGGCCTTTATTACACCCTTTGGGGCGTTCTGTTATGTCTCTATGCCCTTCGGGCTCAAAAGTGCCTAGGCAACTTACCAGCGATGCGTGCAGAATTGCCTTCACAATCAGATTGGCTGTAATGTTCATGCTTATGTAGATGACATCGTGGTCAAATCCAGAAAGAAGGAGACTCTCTTGGAGGATTTAAAGGAAACTTTTGATAATCTCCGGGTCTACAAGATGATGCTTAACCCGACCAAGTGTGTCTTTGGTGTTCCGGTGGGCAAGCTTTTGGGTTTCCTGGTCTCTGAGCGTGGTATCGAGGCTAACCCGGACAAAATCAAGGCTATTACCTCTCTAGGAGAGCCGGCTTGCATTAATGATTATCAGCGCTTGGCAGGGCGGATTGCTGCGTTAAGCCGGTTCATAAGCCGTCTTGGAGAGAAGGCTATTCTGTTTATATCAAATGATGAAGAATACAGACAAATTTGTCTGGAGTAAAGCGGCGGGTGAAGCACTTGAGGCGCTTAAAAAACAGCTCACTGAGCCGCCAATGCTAGCCGCTCCGGCTGAAAAAGAACCGTTACTCCTTTATGTGGCGGCTAATAACCGGGCAATGAGTGCTGCAATCGTGGTCGAGCGCAAGGAGGCCGGAAAGGAGTATCCAGTGCAAAGACCGGTTTATTATATCAGTTAGGTCCTGACAGAGTCTAAGCAAAGGTATCCGCATTGGCAAAAGCTGGTATATGGGGTCTTCATGGCCAACCGCAAGTTAAAACACTATTCCTTAGGGCACCAGATAACTGTGGTCAGTTCTGCTCCGCTAGGTGATATTATCCAGAACAGAGAAGTCATCGGAAGGATTGCTAAGTGGGCATTGGAGCTGGGACCTCTCAATGTAAAATATGTGCCTCGCACAGCTATCAAGTCCCAAGCCCTTGTGGACTTCATGAATGATTGGACGGAGTGTCAAGCTCCCGAGGAAAAGCCGGATAACACATACTAGACTATACACTTCGATGGATCTAAGCAATTAGAGGGATCGGGGGCAAGAGTTGTTCTGACATCCCCCAAGGGTGATAAGTTTTGTTATGTGCTCCGGCTGATGTTCCCCTGCACTAACAATGCGGCTAAATATGAAGCTTTGCTTCATGGTCTTCGGTTAGCCAAGGAGATGAATTTGAGCTGAGTTAGGTGTTTGGGGGACTCGGATCTGGTGGCTGAGCAAGTTTTTGGCACTTGGGATTCCAAGGACCCGCGGATGGCGGCTTACCATCAGGCGGTTGATATTATTGCAGGACACTTCAAAGGATATCAGGTAGATCACATTGATCGTCGCAGAAATGAGGCGGTTTATGCCTTATCATGGTTAGGCTCTCAACGAAAGTCGGTGCCACCCAATGTCTTTCTGGACGTCTTACATCCGACTGTCAAGATACCTTCAGAAGAAGATTTGGCTGTTCCTGACCCGGAGGCAGAATTAGTGGCGGCTCTGCATGCTATCCCAGGTTGGACTATTCCCTATTTGGCCTATTTGACCCAGGGCGAGTTACCTGAGGATGAAGACCAGTCCAGAAAGATCACCCGGCGATCTAAGTCCATGACAATAGTCAATGGTGAGTTGCATAAATGCAGTGTGACGGGAGTTTTCCAACATTGTGTTTCACCAGAGGAGGGCCGATAGATCTTGAATGAAATCCATACTGGCGATTGTGGACACCATGCCGGCTCGAAATCTTTAGTGGCCAAGGCTTTCCGGCACGGGTTTTTCTGGTTGACGGCTCATAAGGATGCAGATGACCTAGTCCGTAGTGCCGCGGCTGTCAGAAGTTTGGCCGGCATGCTCATATCCCGGCTTGACATGGTGGGACCTTTCAAGAGATCCAAGGATAAAAAAACACACCTCCTGGTGGCGGTGGACAAGTTTACCAAGTGGGTAGAGGCAGAGCCGGTCAGCAAATGTGACGTGGCTATGGCAGTTTTATTTATCAAAAAGTTGATCTACCGTTTTGGCTACCCACACAGCATCATCACTGATAATGGTACAAATCTGTCCAAGGGGGCTATGAAAAAATTCTGCGACGAAGAGCATATATGGCTTGATGTTTCAGCAGTGGCGCATCCATAATCCAACGGTCAGGCGGAGCAGGCCAATCAGGAGATTCTAAGAGGGATTAAACCGCGACTTATGGTTCCTTTGCAGTGAACGCCCGAGAGTTGGGTAGAAGAATTACCCTCCGTCTTATGGAGCATCAGGACCACCCCTAACAGATCCACGGGTTTCACGCCTTTCTTTATGGTGTACGGGGCCGAGGTAGTTTTGCCCAATGACATCCGGCATGACTCGCCAAGGGTGGCGGCTGACGTTGAGTCAGACAATGAGATGGCACGTCAAGATGCATTGGATGCTCTGGAAGAGGCGCGAGAACTAGCAGTGGACCGGTCGGCAATTTATCAACAAGACTTGCGTCGCTATCACAGCCGCAGGGTCAAGACCCGGACGTTCCAAGAGGGCAATTTAGTGCTCCGGCTGATTCAGGACCAGACAAATATGCATAAACTCTCTCCTCCATGGGAAGGACCTTTTGTAGTCAGCAGAAATCTCAACAATGGGTCATATTACCTCATCGATATTTGAGATGACTCAGATACGGCGGGTCAGGGGACCCGCCGGCCGTGGAACATCACGCATCTCCAGCCTTATTTCACTTAAGGGTGTAGAGACCCTTCATTGTACACCATCATTGTACATGTCACAATTATATCAAAGAAGTATCACTGCCAAAGTAAGGTCCCGGCTCAGGAAAATGAGTCGCAGCACCAGGCTTCATGCCACACAAAAAAACGGCTCAGGAAAATGAGTCGTGGCGAGGGCGGCTTCTTACCTTTGGGTACAGCTTCTAATGCCTATCCGACGGCGTCGTACGCCGTACTGCTGAAGGGGTTTCTTACCTTTGGGTATCGCTTCTGACACCCTATCGGTCGGCTTTATGCCACAAAAAAAACCGTCTCAGGAAATGAGTCGTTGCGAGGGTGGCTTCTTACCTTTGGGTACAGCTTCTAACGCCTATCCTCCAGCGTCGTATGCCGTACTGCTGAAGGGGGCTTCTTACCGACGGGTATCGCTTCTAACACCCTATCGGCCGGCTTTATGCCAAATTTCCGTCTAGCACGTTTAGCCGCGGTTGTGAGGGTTTTTTACCGATGGGTAGCTAACACCTCATAACCGGCGAGGGCGGCTTCTTACCTTCGGGTACAGCTTCTAACGCCTATCCGCCAGCGTTTACGCTGTATTATTACCTTCGGGTACACAAAAATCCGGCTAAGGAAAATTAGCCGTGGCGAGGGCGGCTTCTTACCTTTGGGTACAACTTCTAATGCCTATCTGCCAGCGTTTACGCTGTATTATTACGTTCGGGTACAACTTATAATGCTTGTTAACTGGCTTTATGCTATAAAACTCCGGTTGACATGATTAGCCGCGGACGGAAATCATGAAGTCCTTTCGGCCGACTCTCGACCCAAGAAGAAGAGACAACCGACGGAAATTATCAACTGGAATGCATACAAGGAAGATGGCACTTGGAAAGCCGGATTTTTTTCTCATTTAAAAAGATCAGCACAGCAAATATCACAGGACATATATTACAAACGCTCTATGTAGAGCACCAAAAAGTGTTGATCAAAGTTTTTTCAAAGTCCCCTACGACGGGTTAAGGAGAGCCGGCTATTACAAAGTGGAGTTAATCAACTGGCCGGCGGCTCATCCTGCTCCGGCTCTTCGGGTGCCTGGATCTGAAGGTTGTCCAAGTTCCAGTTGCAGTCAGCTAGAGCTGCAAAAGTCCCTTCTTCAAGGAAGGGAGACGGGTCAAGATCAGAAGCGAAGAGGTCCTTACGGTGGGTAGGCGTCAAGTTCTTTCATTCGTAAAGTGGGCCACGAATTCTCTTCTGGTCAGCATCATAAGCCACCTGGTAAGTGTCCAGGTCAGCCTCTTCTACTAAGACAGAAGCCAGAAACCGGGAATCCTTGACACACCGGATGTAGTCAGCTTCTGTAAACTCAGAGCCGTCATCTTTCTTGGAGGGGAAGCCTTCCATCATATCAGCCGGAGTAAGATCCGGAGCGAAGGCCAGAGCCTGGCTTATGCCTGCGATTGCTCCCTGGCGGGAGGCTGATTTCTTCAATTCAACAATCTGCTTCGGCATGGTGGAAAAAAGTTCCAAGACCCCTTTGAGAGTTGAAGGGATCTTGTCCTTGTACTGCACAAACTTGATGGTAAACATCATGCCGCAGTAGAGCTGCTCCGCCAGGGTGTAGATAGCCTTCAGAGATAGTAAGCTGTCAGACGCCAGTTGACGGCTTCTAGGACCTGTAGGAGCCGGAGGTTTTAATGATAAGTTGTCAGTTCAGATGTTATAACAGCAATTAAGGAAAATTTGTCAAGAGCTCACCGAAGAGGGCGGCTGTCATCTTTGTGATATGGCGTTTCAAGGATTGCAGCTCGTCAGAGACGATCATCAACAGCTGATCAGCGTCATCCGCTTGTTTGATCAGCGTGGCCTTCTCAGACATGGTAGACTCTCTAAAAGCGGCGAACTCCGCCTTAACTTTAACCAGCTCTTCGGTCAAGAGCCAGCATTTCTCATCGGTGGCGCTCCGGTCAGCCTGTTGATCAGCCAGGTTGGTCCTTAAGCCAGACAATTGTGACTCGTCTTCAGTCAAGGATTCCTGCAAACATTTCAAAGCAGAGAGTAAAACGGACAAGTCTCAACCAGATTGCAAGCAATATGCATGACACTTGGGGGCTAATGTCTATTTTTCAGAAGTTCGCTATAAAAAGTCCCGACTCAACTTTGACCAGGTTTGAGCCGGCCCTTGGGGGCTACTATTAGCTCTTTTAAGTTATCTTCTAAAAAGTCCTGACTCAACTTTGAACAAGTTTGAGCTAGGCCTTGGGGGCTACTATCGGCTCTTTTGATTATCTTATACAGAATAATTCTATCTACAAAGTAACTGTGCAAAGTCCCGGCTCAACATGTCGAGAGATTAAGCCGGCACTTGGGGGCTACGTAGGGATATAAAGAGGAAAAGAATACCTCATACTTCTTCTTCATGAGATTAACTAGTTGGAGCTCCAGGTCCCGACTGGTGGATAGGCGGGTCATGTAGCCAACATGAAGCTCCTCAACTGTCATCTTCTCCAAGGTAGAGGGCTCAAATTCAAGCTTCCTAGAAGTTTCCGCTATTTCACCCCACTTAGTCAACACGTGAGCCGGGGGAGAATGCAAACCAACGCCAGTGATTTCAACTTCTGGGCTAGTCGTGTCCTTAGCCGCCTGGGATATCTTCAGCGGTTGGCTCTGCAGAAGCAGCTGGGATATCTTCAGCCGGCCGCGAGTCA
Source organism: Hordeum marinum (assembly GCA_022496015.1). Classification (NCBI taxonomy): domain Eukaryota; kingdom Viridiplantae; phylum Streptophyta; class Magnoliopsida; order Poales; family Poaceae; genus Hordeum; species Hordeum marinum. The sequence goes on along the minus strand of CM039673.1, from coordinate 540,454,695 downwards.
TCCGGCTTTGAATGCTCCGGTTCTTGGGCAGCAGGGCCGGGGGAGGACTTGTTGGTTTTCCGATGCTTGGCTTGAGCACTGTAAATGTGAGGATCAGAATCCAAAGGATACTACTGCCGCATAAAGAGTCGGATGTCATAATAGGAAATACTTACAGCGGGTTGATCTTGGGAGGTGGCAGAGCGGTCGCCGAAGAGCCGCCGGAAGAGGGTGATTTCTGAGAGACAATTTAAGAAAGATAAGATAGCGTCGAGGTTGTAAAGTGAAATTAATTAAAACAGAGATACATACCTCTGCGGGGTATTTCTTCGGAGTTGGCGAGTTTGGCAAACCGGACATAAGTTCAGTAGAACCAGCGCTCCGGGTCTGGCGACGCTCAACCTGTTGTGGCTTCTTCAAAAGAAAATTGGGAGCCAGATAAGCAAGAGGATGAGAAAGAGGACCTTTTCCAATAACCCTCCACGGCTTCCGAGGGACAAAATATTCTGAGCCGGAAGAAATATATATTACCTCAGGGGCATTGGCGTGGCTTGTTTCAACATCATCGTGTGAGTAAAACAAGTGTAAGTAAAATAAGGTAATAAAATGGCAGAAAGCAGCCAAGGTTTACCTCTGAGTCAGACGATTGCGGCGGGTCAAACCATCCTTCTTGTGGGGTGGTCTTCTTGGACTTCTTAGCCAGAACTTTCTTCTTGGGCTTCTTCAAAGGAGGAACATACTCCTTCTTCCAGAAATCAGAGTTGGCCTGGAAAGGTTAAACCGGTTAATCGGTAATGCGTCAGAAAGGTATAAGTGACAAGGAGGAAAAGTGGGGAAGAGTCGCCTTACATCTGGAGCCAGATTTTTGGCGTTAAAAGGTGCCAGGCCAATGGCGCTGCATGATCCGTATGCTTCATGGACAAGGCTCCGGATGACGGTGGTGATGTCATCCTCCGTCAGGGTTGATTGGCTGAAGCATAAGGAACTATCATACTTGCCTTTGTATTCACACATGAGCCGGCTTCTATGACTTAAGGGCATAATCCGCCAAGAAATCCAGCAGCGGATCAAATCTAGCCCGGTTAAACCATTGGCCATGAGGGCCTTGATCTTGGCGTGAGCCGGCTCGTACCTTGCGCGTTCCGAAGCTGATAGCCAGCCAGGAAGCTCTGAAGTTGTCTTGAGCCAGGAGGGACGATAACCTGGTAGTGGATGCACATCCTCAAGAGAGGTATCCTTGAAGTAGAACCAAGTCTTGTTCCAGTCCTTTGGATGACTTGGCATCTGCATGGCTAGAAAAGTAATATCCCTACGCCGTTGGATGGAGATCCCGCCAAGCTCTAGACTCGGACCGACTTTCACCTCAGTTTGCTGGTTGGCATAGAAAAACTCTCGAAATAACCCCACAGACGGCTTGGCTTGCACATAGACTTCACAGAGCACTTGAAAATTGCATACATTTGAGACGGAGTTGGGGGCCAAGTCTTGGGGGTGAAGCTTGTAAAAGTGAAGGACGTCACGAAAGAACTTCGAGCCGGGAGGCACGAATCCTCACTCGATATGATCCGAGAAGACCACTACTTCGCCTTCTTGAGGAGTGGGCCGTGTTTCATCACCCGGGGCCCGCCAATTAAGGACCTCCTTGGAAGGAAGGGTACCCGCGTGAACAAAATCCAATAAGTATTCCTCTGTGATGCAAGACCCGACCCAGTTGCATGAGTTGGAGGCGCGAGATATGCTGGCAGCTTAAAGTATGTGCAAATTAAAAAGTACGTCGAGTCAAGAGGAAAACAAATATCTGCGACGGCTTACAATTTTAAGGGTTCTACAAATAATATGCCATGGTCCGGCTGATGAGAGCCGGAGGGGCTTGGTGAGTCAACAAAGAAAAGAGGAGGAGCGAAAATTGGCTAAGTCCTAGGAACAGATTTCATGAAGCTCAGCTAAAATGATGGATCTACAAAAGCAGGAAAAATGCCTCTATTTTCAGACCTAAGGACGAACGGGCGAGGCGGACGAAACCTAAAATGGGAGGCGGAGTAGGGACCGATCTATGTATTATTACTCACTGCCTATTACACAGCGGCGCCGCGAGGTCGCGCGACTGTCCGGAGTTCATACTCTGGGCACGACCGGCGGCAATGGAGTTTGAGGTCTAAGCGACGACGGCGGTGAAGATTTATAGAAACCCTACCGGAGACGGTTATTGGTCTAAGGGAAGAAGACTTACCAGCGACGGCGAGAAGAGCGCGAGATGAACTCTGGGTCGCAAGAGGTTGATGCAGTGGTCAGTCGACGGCGACACGGAGACGGCGCCGGAGCAGGAGCGGAAGTACCGGAGTGGAAGGAGATGACAACGCGAGTGGGAGAAAGGAGATGCTGCCCACAGTAGTCCTATTTAAAAGGAAAACGGGGTAGGCACGAAAATCAAGGCGACACAAATGGTCCGACCAAGGCGTACGCCTCGATTTTCGGGCTAACCATTTAATAGAAGGATTTGGCGGTGCGTCAGCAAATCTTTTTTGTAGAGTCCACGTGACGTCACGGCGGGTCATTACCGGGTGACTCGCCGAGGAACAGAAGAGAAGGATGAAATGAGCAAGCTCAAATCAACCTGGGGCCTAATGTTGGGGATATAACCCCATGGTGAGACCCGCCCTGGAGGGCTCCGGGTTAAATCGAACGGCTCGTAGCCAGCCCAAGAGTGAGCCGTGAGGACTGGAGGGCCCAACAAGCATAGCGGCTCACAGGATGGGCCGGCGGGGTGGCCCAGATGAGAAGACCCGGGCGTGTAAGCCGCCCGGGGACAACTTGGACAGGATAGGCAAGAGAAGATAGAGGCAGACTCGGACATGTAATGAGAGTCGGCCACAACTTGTATGACCCGTGGTCTTGACCTCGGTATATAAAGGCAAGACCCGGGGTGACTTGGAGATCAGGTTATCGAGAACTAGGTCAAGATTTTAGCTCCCCTGTAATCGATACAACAAGCAATAGAAACACAAGCATGACGTAGGCTATTACCTCACTTTGAGGGGCCAAACCTGGGTAACTCGTGTCCTTCGTCCCTGTCAACCTGTTTGAGTCCATCACGTCAGCAATGGCCTCGAATCCAAGTCCGTTCACCCGGACATCTGCCGTGATAAAGCCACGACAGTTGGCGCCCACCGTGGGGCTGACGCTTGGTGGTGTTGAGTTCTCGAAGGGCTCTCTCCCGGGGCTTGAAGGATACATGGTCGGAAGGATCAGCAAGAGTCGCCGTGGCCGGTTCTACATCGACGATACCGGCTGGGGGCTTGATGCTGAGTCCGTGGAGTATGGATTCCGGGTTCCATTCGGCGGGATCCACGTCTTCATCGGAAGGGTTTATGGATCTACACCCGGGCCGGACGTCTGCACCGACATCATCGAGCCGGCGGAGGCGTCTTCGACCTGCATGTAACATGCATCCTGCCCGAGGCGACTTAGAGATCAGGTTATCGAGAACTAGGTCAAGCTTTTAGCTCCCCTGTAATCAATACAACAAGCAATACAAACACAAGTAGGATGTAGGCTATTACCTCACTTTGAGGGGCCGAACCTGGGTAAACTCGTGTCCTTCGTCCCTGTCAACCCCTTTGAGTCCATCACGTCAGCGATGGCCTCGAATCCAAGTCCGTTCACCTGGAAATCTGCCGTGATAAATCCATGACACATGTAAATCACATAGTGATGTGAACTAGATTATTGACTCTAGTGCAAGTGGGAGACTGTTGGAAATATGCCCCAGAGGCAATAAATAAAATGTTTATTATTATATTTCCTTGTTCATGATAATCGTTTATTATCCATGCTATAATTGTATTGATTGGAAACATATTACATGTGTGGGTAAATAGACAACACTTTGTCCCTAGTATGCCTCTAGTAAACTATCTCGTTGATCAAAGATGGTCAAGGTTTCCTAGCCATTGACATGTGATGTCATTTGATAACGGACACCGGAATAGTGCCTTGTGTGTATCAAACGTTGCAATGTAACTGGGTTTCTATAAAGGTGCTCTACAGGTATCTCCGAGGGTGTCTGTTGAGTTGGCATGGATCAAGACTGGGATTTCTTGCTCCATGTGACGGAGAGGTATCTGAGGGCCCACTCGGTAATACAACATCACAATAAGCCTTGCAAGAAATGTGACTAAGTGCTAGTCATGGGATCTTGTATTACGGAACTAGTAAAGAGACTTTCTGTTAACGAGGTTGAACTAGTTATGGAGATACCGATGATCGAATCTCGGGCAAGTAGCATACCGAAGAACAAAGGGAACATCATACGGGATTAACTGAATCCTTGACATAGAGGATTGACCGATAAAGATCTTCGTAGAATATGTAGGAACCAATATTGGCATCTAGGTCCCGCTATTGGTTATTTACCGTAGAGGTGTCTCGGTCATGTCTACATAGTTCTCGAACCCGCAGGGTCTGCACACTTAAGGTTCGGTGACGTTTCAATAGTATAGAGTTGTGTATGGTGGTTACCGAACGTTTTTCGGGGTCCCGGATGAGATCCCGGACATCACGAGGAGCTCCGGAATGGTCCGGAGGTAAATATTGATATATAGGAAGTCCTATTTCGGTCGTCGGAAAAGTTTCGGGCTCATCGGTAGTGTACGGGGAGTATCGGTAGTGTACCGAGAGAAAATCGGGAGGGGTATTTCGACCCAAGAGGCTACATGGGCTGTGGGAGAGTGAATACCAGCCCTTAGTGGGATGGTGGAAGTCCCACGGAAGGCCCATGTGGCTAGGAGAGAATAGCCCAAAGAGAAAAGGTGGAAAAAGGCAAAACAGGCAAAATAGGGAGGAATCCTAGTCTTACTAGGATTGGAGGAGGAATCCTCCTCTCCTCTTGGTTCAGCCGAAGCCTGCATGGCTTGGCCCTTGGGCCAAGCCTTGTCCTCTCTTCCTCTTATATATACTAGAGGTTTTAGGGGTTTTGGCACTTGATTTTCAGCCACGTGCTACCCGTTCCTCTAGTGCATAGTTTCTCCTCTAGATCGGTTTTCTGCAGTGCTTAGGCAAAGCCCTACCAGAATCACTCCACCACCATCGCCACGGCACTGTGATGCTGCCGGAGAACTTGTCTACCTATCCGCTCCCTCTTGCTGGATCAAGAAGGTGGAGATCGTCATCAAGCTGTACGTGTGCTGAACGCGGAGGTGTCGTCCGTTCGGTGCTTGATCGGGACGGATCGTGATTGGATCGCGGGACTCTCAGCAATTTGGATCTCGAAGACGTTTGACTACACCAACCGCGTTTCTTAACGCTTCCCGCTTAGCGATCAACAAGGGTACGTAGATCCACTCTCCCTCTCGTAGATGCTCATCACCATGGATAGATCTTGCGTGTGTGTAGGAAAATTTTTGTTTCCCATGTAACATTCCCCAACACACTCATATACCCAAAAAGGATCGGAAGTGCACCCTTAAAGAGGTCTACGACATAGAGCCTATAGCCCCGAAGAATAACTCATGGTCAGCGTAGGCGACCACCCGACCAGTATCCGTCATGGGGGTTTAGCCACCCTTGTCCTAGACCCCATCATAGATGGTTATCACCTCATTAAAGTCCTAATGGATGGAGGAAGTAGCCTTAATCTGATTTATTCCGACACGGTGAAAAAGATGGGTATAGATCCGTCAAGGATCAAACCCAGCAACACTACCTTTAAAGGAGTGATCCCAGGCGTCGAAGCCCGGTGCACGGGATCTGTAAGCCTGGAAGTAGTGTTCGGTTCGCCCGATACTTCTCAAGATTTTCTTTCCAAGTTCCGCTCACCGACAGCACCAAACATAAAGGTATACAACTCCCTAGGAGGCGGAAGAGCAGACAAGCGACACGGCACATCGAGGACGTCAGGTCACCAATCGAATACCCCTGGTACAACCCCTCCTGTAAAATTTATATTTCATTTTCAAATACCTGTAAACAGTTGCTTTGGCAATTTGAACAATAAGAGTTGTTGATTAAAATATAAAACCATTATGCATGGTTTCTTAGCTGTCTTTTTTCGGCACATATTCTATTTTCTCCCTCGTCAACACTTCTTGCAAAACTATTTGGTACACATTACGATGCAACCGGCTAATATACTGGGGCTCAAATTTAAAAAATCGCCCTAAGCACAATCGATTGTCCGTTCAGCGTCTCGGAATTCGCTTTATATGCATTGGTTCCGAACTATGTCTTGTGTCAATAGTTGGGTTGCCCGGCTCATGTGCTTGCCCTATATGTTCTGCTCGTTTGGCTAAAAGGGTAAATGGAGAACCACTGCGATTGAGTTTTCAGCTAGCTTGGTCAAGCACCTCAGGGGAGAAAGCCAAAATTGACTGTCATAGTATGCGAGAACCGGTCTGCGAATCCGAGCTTAAGTGTTATACTAAAAACCTTGTTAGAGGTTATTCTGTGTCATACGATGGGTTTGGTATTCGTACAAACCATGTGATGATGGCTTTAGCCACGGTTCTTCCAAACATCACAAATGACTGGGGGCTAGTTGATACGTACATTTTGCATCATGCTTTTATGTTGATATTTATTTCATTATGGGTTGTTATTACATGTTATGGTACAATACCTATTCCTTTTCTCTCCTATTTTAAAAGGTTTACATGAAGAGGGAGAATGCTGGCAGCTGGAATTCTAGACTGGAAAAGGAGCAAATCTAGGAGAGCTATTCTGCACAACTCCAAAAGTCCTAAAAAGTTACGGAGAGTTATTTTGGAATATATAAAAAATATTGGGCGAAACAAATACCAGAGGGGGCTACCAGGAGGTGACAAGCCTGCCAGGCGCGGCCACCCCCTGGCCACGCCTAGAGGGCTTGTGACCCACCTGGCAGGCCCCCGACGCCCATCTTCTGCTATATTGAGGGTTTTGACCAGGAAAAATAGAAGGTAGCTTTCGGGACAAAGCGTCGCCGTCTCGATGCGAAACTTGGACAAAACCAATCTAGATCTCCGACTGAGTTGTTCTGCCGGGGAAACTTGCCTCCCAGAAGGGCAAATTGAAGCCATCGTCATCACCAACGATCCTCTCATTGAGAGGGGGTCAATCTCCGTCAACATCTTCATCAGCACCATCTCCTCTCCAAACCCTGCTAGTTCATCTCTTGTATCCAATCTTTGTCTCAAACCTCACATTGGTACCTGTGGGTTGCTAGTAGTGTTGATTACTCCTTGTAGTTGATGCTAGTTGGTTTACTTGGTCGAAGATCATATGTTCAGATCCTTTATGATAATTTATACTCCTCTGATTATGAACATGAGCATGCTTTGTGAGTAGTTACATTTGTTCCTGAGGACATGGGATAAGTCGTGTTATAAGTAATCATGTGAATTTGGTATTCATTCGATATTTTGATGAGATGTATGTTGTTCGTCCTCTAGTGGTGTTATGTGAATGTTGGCTACATAACAATTCACTATTATTTGGGCCCAGGGGAAGGCATCGGGAAGTAATAAGTAGATGATGGGTTGCTAGAGTGACCGAAGCTTAAACCCTAGTTTATGCGTTGCTTCGCAAGGGGATGATTTGGATCCATATGTTTCATGATATGATTAGATTTACCTTAATTCTTGTTTCTTAGTTGTGGATTCTTGCGAGAGAGGTTAATCATAAGTGATATGTTTGTCAAAGTAAGGGCATGCAACACCCAAGCACCGGTCCACCCACATATCAAATTATCATAGTAATGAACGTCAATCAAATGAGCATGATGAAAACTAGCTTGACGGAAATTCTCATGTGTCCTCGGGAGCGCTTTGCTTTATATAAGAGTTTGTCCAGGCATGTCCTTTGCTACAAAATAATTGGGCTACCTTGATGCACCTTTGCTACACTTGTTACTTGTTTCTCGTTACAAATTATCTTATCACAAAACTATTTGTCACCGATAATTTCAGTACTTGCAGAGAATACCTTATTGAAAACCGCTTGTCATTTCCTTCTGCTCCTCGTTGGGTTCGACACTCTTACTTATTGAAAGGACTATGATAGATTCCCTATACTTGTGGGTCATCAAGACTCTTTTCTGGCGCCATTGTCGGGGAGTGAAGCGCCTTTGGTAAGTAGAATTTTGTAAGGAAAAATTTATATAGTGTGCTGAAATTTACTGTCACTTGTTACTATGGAAAGTAATCCTTCGAGGGGCTTGTTCAGGGTATCTTCACCTCGACCGAAAACACAAAGATTTGCCCCTCAACCTATTGAACCTACTGAAAATATTTATTATGAAATTCCTTCAGGTATGATAGAGAAACTGCTGGCTAATCCTTACGCGGGAGATGGAACACTACATCCTGATTTGCATCCAATCTTTGTGGATGAAGTTTGTGGATTATTTAAGCTTGTAGGTCTGCCCGAGGATCATGTCAATAAGAAGGTCTTTACTTTATCTTTGAAGGAGAAGGCATTGACATGGTACAGGCTATGTGATGATATTGGATCATGGAGCTACAACCGACTGAAAATGAAATTTCATCAGAAGTTCTATCATATGCATCTAGTTCATCGTGATCGGAATTATATCTATAATTTCTGGCCTCGTGAAGGAGAAAGAATCGGTCAAGCTTGGGGGAGGCTTAACTCAATGTTATATTCATGCCCCAATCATGAGCTCTAGAGCGAAATTATTATTCAGAATTTTTATGCTCGGCTTTCTCATAATGATCAATCCATGCTCGATACTTCTTGTGTTGGTTCCTATATGAAGAAGGATATTGACTTCAAATGGGATTTATTGGAAAGAATTAAACTCAACTCTAAAGATTGGGAACTCGACGAAGGTAAGGAGTCAGGTATGAGCCTTAAGTTTGATTGTGTTAAATCCTTCATAAACACCGATGCTTTTCGCGAATTTAGCACTAAATATGGACTTGATTCTGAGATAGTAGCTTCTTTTTGTGAATCTTTTTCTGCTCATATTGATCTCCCTAAGGATATGTGGTTCAAATATCATCCTCCCATTGAAGTGAAATTAGTTGAACCCATTAAATTTGAAGAGGAAACTATTACTTGTAATGTTGATCCTGTTATTCCTGTTGCTTATATTCAGAAACCACCTTTCCCTGTTAGAATAAAGGAACAAGCTAAAGCTTCAATTGTAGTTCATAAGAGTTGTGTTAGAAGAACACCTACAACCCCTGAGCAAATTCAAGTTGAGCCTCGTATTGCTATGGTTAAATATCTCTTGGTTGATAATATTGATGGGCATGTTATTCAATTTTGTGATGAAGCTGCAAGAATTGCTAAACCGGATGCTAAAGATAAACATACACCCATTGTTGGAATGTCTGTTGTTTCTATTAGATTAGGAGATCGCTGTTATCATGGCTTATGTAATATGGTTGCTAGTGTTAGTGCAATTCCCTTTACCTTATATAAAGAAACTATGAATGATATTGCACCAACTGAATTAGAGGAAATTGATGTTACTATTAAGCTTGCTAATAGAGATACTATAGCGCCAGTTGGCATTATTAGAGATGTTGAAATCTTGTGTGGGAAAATAAAATATCCTGCTGATTTTCTTGTCCTTGGTTCCGTAGAATATGATTTTTGTCCCATTATAATTGGTAGACCCTTCTTGAATACTGTTAATGCCAAGATAGATTGTGAAAAGGAAACTATTACTGTAAGTCTTGGGGACTCGTCTCATGAGTTTAATTTCTCTAAATTTCATAGACAACCCCATGATAAAGAATTGTCTTGTAAGGATGAAATTATTGGTCTTGCTTCTATTGTTGTGCCTCCTACTGATCCCTTACAACAATATTTTCTAAACCATGAAAATGATATGCATATGAATGAAAGGAATGAAATACATAAGATTTTCTTTGATCAGCATCCTATTTTGAAACACAACTTGCATGTTGAAATACATGGGGATCCTCCTCCACTCAAGGGTGATCCCGTGTTTGAGCTTAAACAATTATCGGATACTCTGAAATATGCTTATCTTGATGAAAAGAAGATATATCCTATTATTATTAGTGCTAACCTTTCAGAGCATGAAGAACAGAGATTATTGAAAACTCCGAGGAAACATCATGTTGCATTGGATATACTCTTGATGATCTCAAGGGCATTAGTCCCACTCTATGCCAACATAAATCAATATGGATCCTGATGCTAAACCAGTTGTTGATCACCAACGACGGTTAAATCATAAAATGAAAGAAGTGGTAAGAAATGAAATATTAAAGCTTTTGGAGGCAGGTATCATTTACCCTATTGCTGATAGTAGATAGGTTAGTCCCGTTCATTGTGTCCCTAAGAATGGAGGTATTACAGTGGTTCCTAATGATAAAAATGAATTGATCCCGCGGAGAATTGTTATAGGATATAGAATGGTAATTGATTTTAGGAAATTAAATAAAGCTACTAGAAAAGATCATTACCCTCTACCTTTTATTGACCAAATGCTAGAAAGATTATCTAAACACACACATTTTTGCTTTCTAGATGGTTATTCTGGCTTCTCTCAAATACTTGTGTCAAAAGAGGATCGGGAGAAAACCACTTTTACTTGCCTTTTTGGAACCTTTGCTTATAGACGTATGCCTTTTGGTTTATGCAATGCACCTTCTACCTTTCAAAGATGTATGACTGCTATATTCTCTGATTTTTGTGAAAGGATTATTGAGGTTTTCATGGATGATTTTTCTATTTACGGAACTTCTTTTGATGATTGTTTGAGCAACCTTGATCGAGTTTTGCAGAGATGTGAAGAAACTAATCTGATCTTGAATTGGGAGAAGTGCCACTTTATGGTGAATGAGGGTATTGTCTTGGGACACAAAATCTCCGAAAGAGGTAATGAAGTTGACAAAGCCAAAGTTGATGCTATTGAAAAAATGTCGTGTCCTACGGATATCAGAGGTATAAGAAGCTTCCTTGTTCATGCCGGTTTCTATAGGAGGTTTATTAAAGACTTATCTAAGATTTCTAGGCCTCTCACTAATCTTTTGCAAAAAGATGTTCCATTCGTTTTTGATGATGATTGTGTAGAAGCATTTGAAATTCTTAAGAATGCCTTTATTTCTGCACCTGTTGTTTAACCACCTGATTGGAACCTACCATTCGAAATTATGTGAGATGCTAGTGACTATGCCGTTGGTGCTATTCTAGGACAAAGAGTTGATAAGAAATTAAATGGTATCCATTATGCTAGCAAAACTTTAGGCAGTGCTCAAAGGAACTACGCTACCACTAAAAAGGAATTTTTAGCAGTTGTGTTTGCTGGTGATAAATTCGGGCCTTATATTGTTGATTCTTAGCTAATTGTTCACACTGATCATGCTGCAATTAAATATATTATGAAAAAGAAAGATGCTAAACCTAGACTTATCAGATGGGTCCTTCTGCTACAAGAATTTGATTTGCATATGGTTGATAGAAAGGGCGCTCGTAACCCCGTAGCAGATAACTTGTCTAGGATAGAAAATGTTCTTGATGACCCATTACCTATTGATGATAGCTTTCCTGGTGAACAACTAGTTATCATAAATGCTTCGCGTAATGCTCCTTGGTATGCTAATTATGCTAATTACATTGTTGCTAAATTCATACCGCCTAGTTTCACATACGAACAAAAGAAAAAGTTCTTCTTTGATTAAGACATTACATTTGGGATGACCCACATCTTTATAAAGAAGGAGTAGATGGTGTTATTAGACGTTGTGTACCTAAGCATGAACATGAACATATCCTACACAAGTGCCATTCCGAGGCCTACGGAGAACACCATGCTAGAGATAGAACTGCACATAAGGTATTACAATCTAGTTTTTATTGGCCTACTCTCTTCAAGGATGCTTGTAAGTTTGTCTTATCTTGTGATGAATGTCAAAGAATTGGCAATATTAGTAGACGTCAGGAAATGCCTATGTATTACTCTCTTGTTATTGAACCATTTGATGTTTGGGGTTTTGAATATATGGGACATTTTTCCAACGTCCAACGGGTATACTCATATTTTAGTTGTTGTTGATTATGTTACTAAGTGGGTAGAAGCTATTCCAGGTAGTAGTGCTGATCATAACACCTCTATTAAGATGCTGACAGAAGTTATTTTCCCTAGATTTGGAGTCCCTAGATATCTAATGACTGATGGTGGTTCACATTTTTATTCATGGTGCTTTCAGTAAATTGCTTGCTAAGTATGACGTTAATCATAGAATTGCATCTCCTTACCATCCTTAGTCTAGTGGTCAAGTAGAATTAAGCAATATAGAATTTAAATTCATCTTGCAAAAGACTGTTAATAGATCTAGAAATAATTGGTCTAAGCAACTTGACGATCCATTGTGGGCTTATAGAACTGCTTACAAGAACCCTATGGGTATGTCTCCGTATAAAATGGTTTATGGTAAAGCATGTCACTTACCTCCAGAACTAGTGCATAAAGCTTATTGGGCAATCCAAGAGCTCAACTATGATTTCAAACTTGCTGGTGAGAAGAGGTTATTTGACATTAGCTCACTTGATGAATGGAGAACCCAGGCCTATGAGAATGCCAAGTTGTTTAAAGAGAAAGTTAAGAGATGGCACGATAAAAGGATACAAAAGCGTGAATTCAATGTAGGTGACCATGTCTTGCTATACAATTCTTGTTTAAGATTTTTTGCAGGAAAACTTCTCTCCGAATGGGAAGGGCCTTACATTGTCAAGGAAGTATATTGTTTTGGTGCCATCAAGATTAACAACATTGAAGGCACAAATCCGAAGGTTGTATACAGGCAAAGAATCAGACATTATATCTCAGGTACTCCCATAAATGTTGAAACCAATATTATTAATACCATAACTCCGAAGGAGTATATTAGGGAGACCTACCGGAACGTTTCAGACTCCGAAAAGGAATAGGTATGTAGTACTGTAAGTAAACCGACTCCAAAACTTTCCCAATAGAAATTTTACTCAGTTTTGGAATATTTAATAAATTAGGAAATTAAAGCTAGTCCTAAAGATGCACGAGGAGGTGACAAGCCTGCCAGGCGCGGCCACACCCCCAGGTCGTGCCTAGGTGGCTTGCCACCACCTCGTGCGCCCTTCGGACTCCGTTTTCTTGTGGTACACTCCTTTGGGTCGGCAAAAAATCATTATATAATCCCCCGGAGGTTTGAACTTTCGTATCACGACAATACCTCCTGTTTTTGTTTTGAGTTGTTTCCACTACAGATTTAGATCGTCATGGCGGCCCCCAAGTGCTCCGAAGGACAAGTTTTGTGGGAAAGTCACCAACCCCTACCTTGGGGAGGTGCTGCGACACCCTCAAACCATTGAGATGTGTGAGGGGGTGCTGCACATCCGTGACGTGGAGGGGCCAAAGAAGACTGGAAGCGTGGAAACAAGGCTCGAAGCTATGGAGCAACAAGTCTTCAAGTGCCAAGGGACGGTGGAACGTGGACTCAATGCCAATCATATGATGATATCAGAATTTTCCCATAAATACAAGCTAGACACCAAGGACATTGTGGAGCACATCTTCAAGCTTTACGAGAAAATCAAGCATCTCCAAGCACAGATCTACGATCTGCAAAACCATAACTGTGAGTATGAATACAGATTTAAGAGAATGAGTTTGGCTGCAGATTTGAGGATTCCGGAGACTCGTTCATCTTTTTACGATGGTGAGCCTATGCCTTGGAAGACAGAGGATAAGCCTCCAACCTTATTGGGGATATAACCCCACGGTGAGACCCGCCCCAAAGGCTCCGGGTCACACTAGGCGGCTCATACACCGGTCCAAGAGTGGGCTGGGAAGACTTAAGCCCAAGATGTTTGGCGGCTTGACAAGATGGGCCGGAATATGGCATGGACAGAGAAGACCTGGGCAAGTGAGCCGCCCGGAGACAACTTGGTCAGGAAGGCAAGAGAAGGTAGAGATAGACTCAGACACGTAGTGAGAGTCGGTTACAACTCGTATGACCTGTGGTCTTAACCTCCTATATAAAGGCGAGACCCGGGGCGACTTAGAGATCAGACTATCGAAAACTAGGTCAAGCAATAGCTCCCTTGTAATCGATACACCAAACAATATAACACAAGCAGGACGTAGGCTGTTACCTCGACTTGAGGGGCCGAACCTGGGTAAACTCGTGTCCTTCATCCAAACCAACCCCTTTGAGTCCATCACCTTAGCGATGACATCGAGTCCAAGTCCGTTCACCCGGACATCTGCCGTGATAAAACCACAACAGTTGGCACCCACCATGGGGCCCACGCTCGGTGGTATTGAGTTCTCAAAGGGCTCTCTCCCAGGGCTCGAGGGATACGTGGTCGGAAGGATGAACAAGAGTCGCCGCGGCCGACTCTACATCAACGACGACGACTGGGGTCTTGATACTAGCTCTGTCGACTATGGATTCTGGATTCCCTTCGGCGGGATCCATGTCTTCGTCGGCAGGATCAACGGATCTACACCCGGGCCGGACATCTGCACCAGCATCGTCAAACCAGCTCAGCACGCGCAAACCGCCCGTGATGTACGACCCGCCCGTGTTAACACGGGCAGGAAGTACGTTTTCGTGGGCTTCACTCAAGGTATGGATCTTGAAGCTTCTGCGTCGTAGGAGACTCTTGTCTGTTCGGAGGACGGATCTTCGAGCGAGGAAGCATAGTCAATCTACCAGCTTCACAACGGTGGGCTCGGGGGCTACGACGAGCTTTACCCTGAGCCGGAGCATTCTGAGCCGGACAATTTTGGGCCGCCAGTTCATGCGGCCGTGTTCATGGCGGGATCGGCCCTAGGTGCGAGCAACACAGCCGCCAGAGCAGCAACCTTAGGGGTTGAGCCACCGCCGTCGGCTCAAGTTCTTCTGGATCTGATGAATGAGCTCGCGGCCTTGATGGCCACCGAAGTCACGCCAGATAATCAATCCACTCGGAACATGGAGATTGTGAGACTCAAGGACCGGATGGCGGAGGAGTAACAGAGGATAGCTGAGCTAAAAGTTCGGATGGACGCAAAGGCAAAACGCATTAAGACGGATGCCTTCCACCTCGGGCTAGAACAGCAATCAGCGGCTGTGGTGCATCGGATGAGGCATCAATCCCGCTTACCAGAACATTATTAGGCTAGGAATCTCTTCAATACGCCAGGAACGGGACGAGCAGCGGATGCACCTGGAAGTCGGCCAACGGCTCGACCGTGGCTTAACCCGCCCCGACGAAACCAGGCCTCACCGGTGGTCTTTCCAATGTCGGCGGGTCATTATTCCAACCTGGCAGAGAACATGGTGGCCGCGGCCACCCGGCTTGAAACAATCTCTATCCCAGATGGGGCGCCTTTTGTAGAAGAGGTACGGAATGCCATTTGGTACCTTCAGAGGGCGATGGCCCAGTAGGAGAAGTATGCTTACGGCCGGATCCACGTTCATTCAACCCCCCTCCCCAGCCACAGCTTTAGCCGGCACTATGAATCGTTGGCGGTCTCCAGCAGTGATCGGCACAGAGGGCCTCCAGGGGACGATCAGGTCGCTCTAGATGCACAAGCGCTCATAAATCGGGCGAGAAACCAGCAAGAGGCGGCAGCTTTGGCCACGGCGGCTCACCAAGAGCCCGCACCCTCCGTATTAGTAGGAGTGGGAGTGACCACCAGGGCCGTGGGAGTGCCATGCTTAGCGCCGGCTCTATGGAGTGAGCGGTTGCCGAAGGATTTCAAAGAACCTCGCAAGGTCCCGAATTACACTGCTGACTTACCTCCGGAGGCCTAGATCGAAAGTTATGAGTTGGCTATGGAGATGTTGGATGTCAGTGAGGCGGTGTGTGCTAAGTACTTCATCATGATGCTTGAAGGTTCGGCTCGCACGTGTTTAAAGGGTTTGCCACCCAATACCATCAATTCATGGGTTGAGTTGAGGGCAAGGTTCATCAAAAACTTTCAAGGGACTTGCAAAAAGCCTATGACTATTGTGGATCTCGATCATTGTGTCCAGCAGGAGAATGAGTCGGCCCATCATTGGGTCTGACAGGTGTCGACCGTCATCCACTCATCTGAACAGATCATGGTGGCTCAAGCGGTGCTGATCCTAGAAAAGAACTGTCACTTCGTCCCTCTGAAGCAAAAGATCGGTCGGCTCAAGCATACGTGTTAGGACATGGGAGAACTCATGGCGGCTCTCACAAAGTATGCTGACTCTGATAACACGAAGGATCCATGCTCTGATGAGGAGAAGGCCGGCCAAGGTAAGAGGAACAACTAAAGCAAGGTTGCGGCAAACAATGGTAACCAGGGCAAGCGGAAAAACCCGGACGGCGGGTCAGAACTGGTGGCCAATGCGAGCACCGGCCAGAATCATTCTAAGGGCAATGGGAAGTTCAGACCACCTTTTAGCAAGAATAGGACTCCTTTCAATTTGGACGAAATGCTCAAAAAACCCTGTCCGAAGCATAGCCGGACCGATAAACCTTCGGTGCATACATGGGGTGATTGCCATATCATGCAGAAGTTCAAGAATTACAGCATGTAGCAACACAACAACCATGGCGGTGGCCCGCCCGGCAGCTCAGGACCAAGCGGGTCAGGAGCCGGATTTGGATCCGGCGGCTCAGGGTCCGGTCATCATGGTCAGGGCAATCAAGGAGGACATCCTCAGCACTCTGGTAACAACAATCAGCAGGAGCATAACCAGTCTGGGTATCAGAGTAATCCAAATCAGCTCAGTTTGGGCCAGTATCATGTTTTCACGACCAGCCTTAACAAGCGGGATCAGAAATTTCGCAAGCGAGCGGTTAATGCAGTCACGCCGGCTCTGCCACAATATTTGAAGTGGTCTGAGTATGACATAACATGGAGCCGGGAGGATCACCCGCCGCGTGTTGATGACCCGGGGCGGCTAGCCTTGGTAGTTGCCCCCCATGTTGGAGGATATATGGTGAATAAGGTACTTATGGATGGTGGCAGTAGCATCAACATCCTGTATTATGATACCTTCCGGCGGATGAAGCTGCTTGATAAAGACCTTAAGCCCTCATCAACCATTTTTCATGGTGTGGTACCAGGCAAGTCAGCTTACCCGATGGGCAGGATTTCTTTGGAAGTCGCCTTTGGTGACGAATACGACTATAGGGTGGAGTCCTTGTGGTTTGAAGTGGTCAAGATCAAGAGCCCTTATCATGCGTTGTTTGGGCGGCCGGCTTATGCTAAGTTCATGGCTAGACCCTGTTATGTCTACTTACAGCTAGAGATGCCCGAATAAAAAGGCACGATTACTGTTCATAGTGATCGGAATACGGCTATTGAGTGTGAGGAAGGAGACGCGGCTTACGCGGAATCCAGATGTGCTGAGGCAGAACTCAAGTTCTATAAGGAGAATGTTGGCCCGGAGTATATGACCCCGCTGAAGAAGCCTACGACGGAGGTTGAGCCGCCCCTCAAATTTTCGGCTGATGATACCAAGGTGGTAGATTTTACTCCGGGCGACTCATCCAAATAGTTCATCATTGGGGCCAACATGGATCCCAAATAGGAAAGCGCGCTCATCGAATTCATCCGTGAGAATCGGGACATCTTTGCATGGAAACCATCTGACATGCTGGGTGTACTGAGGGAGTTCGCTGAGCATAACCTTAATGTGGATCCTAAGTTTAAACCGGTCAAGCAGTTTCTACGACGGTTCAATGAGGAGAGACGCAAGGCCATGGGGAAAGAGGTCGCCCGGCTCTTAGCGGCGGGTTTCATCGTCGAGGTCTTTCACCCGGAGTGGCTTGCTAACCCAGTGCTTGTGCTCAAGAAGAACGGCACATGGCGTATGTGTGTGGACTGTACGGCTCTTAACAAGGCTTGTCCGGCTGATCCTTTTGCTCTCCCTCGTATGGATCAAATCATTGATGCAACGGCGGGTTGTGAAAGGCTATGTTTCCTAGATGCTTATTCGGGATATCATCAGATCAAGATGGCAGTTAAGGACCAGGAGAAGACGGCTTTCATCGCGCCTTTTGGAGCCTTCTGCTATGTGTCTATGCCTTTTGGGCTCAAGAGTGCACAGGCAACTCATCAGCGCTGTGTGCAGAATTGTCTTCACAATCAGATTGGACGCAACGTTCATGCTTATGTGGATGATATCAAATCAAGGAAGAAGGAGACCCTGCTTGATGACTTAAGGGAAACCTTTGAAAATCAGCGGATCTATAAGATGATGCTTAACCAGGCAAAGTGTGTCTTTGGTGTTCCGGCTGGCAAGCTCTTGGGATTTCTGGTTTCTGAGCGTGGCATTGAAGCTAACCCAAATAAGATCAAGGCTATCACCTCCCTGGCTAAGCCGGCTTGTATCAATGATGTCCAACGCCTGGCAGGGCGGATCGCCGCGTTGAGCCGGTTCATAAGCCACCTTGGTGAGAAAGCTATCCCTCTATATCAGATGATGAAAAAGACAGACAATTTTGTCTGGAGTACAGCGGCGGGTGAAGCGTTTGAGGCGCTCAAGAAGCAGCTCACTGAGCCGCCAGTATTAGTTGCTCCGGCTGAGAAAGAGCCTTTGCTCCTATACATGGCGGCTAACAACCGGGTTGTCAGTGCTGCAATTGTGGTCGAGCGCAAGGAAGCAGGGAAGGAATATCTGGTTCAGAGGCCGGTTTATTATATCAGTGAGGTCCTGACAAAGTCCAAGCAGAGATACCCACATTGGCAGAAGCTAGTATATGGGGTGTTCATGGCCAACCGCAAGTTAAAGCATTACTTCTTAGGGCACCAGATCACCGTGGTCAGCTCTGCTCCGTTGGGGGACATAATTCAAAACAGAGAAGCCACTGGTAGGATTGCTAAGTGGGCATTGGAGCTAGGACCTCTCAATCTGAAATACGTACCTCATACGGCTGTCAAGTCTCAAGCCCTTGTGGATTTCATAAATGACTGGACAGAGTGTCAAGTGCCCGAGGAAAAACCGGATAACACGTACTGGACTATACCCTTTGATGGATCCAAGCAGCTGGAAGGATCAAGGGCAGGAGTTGTTTTAACATCTCCCAAAGGTGATAAGTTCTGTTATGTGCTCCGGCTCATGTTCCCTTGCACCAATAATGCGGCTGAATATGAAGCCCTGTTCATGGCCTCAGAATAGTTACGGAGATAAATTTAAGCCGGGTAAGGTGCTTTGGCGACTCAGATCTTGTGTCTCAGCAAGTTTCGGGCACTTGGGATTCCAGGGACCCGCCGATGGCGGCTTATTATCAGGCGGTGGATGTCATTGTTGGTCACTTCAAGGGTTATCAGGTGGATCATGTTGATCCTCGCAGGAACGAGGCGGCTGATGCCCTGTAAGGTTAGGCTCTCAGCGAAAGTCGGTGCCGCCAAATATCTTTCTGGATGTCTTGCATCACCCGACTGTCAAGTTACCCTCAGAGGAAGATTTGGTTGTTCTTGACCCAAAGGGACAATTGGTGGCGGCTCTACATGCTATTCCGGATTGGACTGTGCCTTACTTGGCGTATTTGACTTGGGGCGAGTTACCTGACGATGAAAATCTAGCCAGACAGATCACCCAGCGGTCTAAGTCCATGACAATAGTTAATGGTGAGTTGCACAAGTGCAACGTTACCGGGGTGTTTCAACGTTGTGTCTCACCAGAGGAGGGTAAGGAAATCTTGAGTGAAATTCACACTGGATATTGTGGACATCACGTCGGCTCCAAATCTCTAGTGGCCAAGGCTTTCCGACACGGTTTCTTCTAGTTGAGGGCTCACAAGGATGCGGAGGATCTGGTCCGCAAGTGTGACGGCTGTCAAAAATTCGGCCGGTGTGCTCATGTTCCGGCTCAAGAATTGTGCATGATACCAATTACTTGGCCGTTTGCAGTCTGGGGGCTTGATACAGTCGGGCCTTTCAAGAGATGCAAGGATAAAAAAATGCACCTCTTGGTGGCGGTTAATAAGTTCACCAAGTGGGTAGAGGCTGAGCCGGTCAGCAAGTGTGACATGGCTACGGTGGTTCATTTTATTAAAAAGTTGATCTACCATTTTGGTAACCCTCACAGCATCATCACGGACAATGGCACAAACTTGTCCAAGGGGGCTATGAAAAAATTCTGTGACCTGGAGCACATCCGGCTTGATGTTTCGGCGGTTGCTCATCCATAGTCCAATGGTCAGGCAGAGCATGCTAATCAAGAAATCTTGAGGGTATCAAGCCACGGCTTATGGTTCCTTTACAACGGACGCTGGGTTGTTGGGTGGAAGAGTTGTCGTCCGTCTTATGGAGCATCGGAACTACCCCCAACAGATCCACAGGTTATACACCTTTCTTCCTGCCTTACGGTGCAGAGGTCGTGTTACCAAGTGACATCCGGCATGACTCGCCACGAGTGGCGGCTTACATTGAGACGGACAATGATACGGCGTGTCAAGACGTGTTGGATGCTTTGGAGGAGGAACGAGAACTGGCGGCTGCCCGTTCGGCGATCTATCATCAAGACCTGCGCCGCTATCATAGCTACAGAGTCAAGACCCGGACGTTTCAAGAAGGCGACTTGGTGCTGCGACTGATTCAAAATCAGACAAATATGCATAATCTATCTCCTCCATGGGAAGGACCTTTTGTGGTCAGCAGAAATCTCAACAACGGGTCATATTACCTCATTGATATCCGGGACGACTCAGATACCTCGGGTCAGGAGACCCGCCGGCCGTGGAACACCGCGCATCTACGGCCTTATTAGACCTAAGTTGTGGAGACTCGACATTGTACACTATCATTGTACATATCATATTTATATATGAATAAAGTAGCATCCCTGCAAGATGGGGCCTCTGCCATTTCGCATATCTTCATCCATGCAAGAAAAATCCAAAACTTGGTTTTCGAAGGGGGCTTCCCACCTCCGGGTGTAGCTTATCTAACCCTAACAACTGGCTCTCAAGCCAAAAAAATGTTGACAAGTCAACATAGTTGTCGAAGGGGGCTTCCCACCTATGGGTGTAACTTATCTAACCCTAACAGCAGGCTCTTATGCCAAAAAATTTGACAAGTCAACTTGGTTGTCGAAGGGGGCTTCCCACCTCCGGGTGTAGCTTATCTAACCCTAACAACCGGCTTTCAAGCCAAAAAATGTTGACAAGTCATCATAGCTATCGAAGGGGGCTTCCCACCTCTGGGTGTAGATTATCTAACCCTAACAGCCGGCTGTTATGCCAAAAAAGTTGACAAGTCAACTTGGTTGTCGAAGGGGGCTTCCCACCTCCGGGTGTAGCTTATCTAACCCTAACAACAGGCTCTCAAGCCAAAAAATGTTGACAAGTCAACATAGCTGTCGAAGGGGGCTTCCCACCTATGGGTGTAGCTTATCTAACCCTAACAGCCGGCTCTTATGCCAACAAAGTTGACAAGTCAACTTGGTTGTCAAAGGGGGCTTCCCACCTCCGGGTGTAGCTTATCTAACCCTAACAACCGGCTCTTACGCCAAAAATGTTGACAAGTCAACATAGCCGTCCAGGGGGATTCCTGCCCTACGAGTGTAGCTTATCAAACCCTATCGGCCGGCTCTTAAGCCAAGCAGTTGACTCCGTCAACACGTTAGGGAGATACAACATCTTTGGGGTATGCTTTTAATCCGCCCTCCTAACGGTATAAAGATACATCTAGTCTTGCAGGAAATTAAGCTGCCAAGAGCTGGTAAAGCATACAATGAGAAGCACAAGGAAGATGGCATATATATGTTAAGCCGGACTTTTCATATATGCACGATGGCACAATTAAAGCAAAGGCAAAAATTACTACCAGTCTATTACAAATGCTCTCTATGGAGCCCAAAAATATCTTAAAGTTTTTTACACCGCTCATGGCGGGTCACAAAGAGCCGGCTATCAACAGGCGTTCATAGCGTGATCAGCTGGCTGGCGGGTCACCCTGCTCCGAGTCTTCGACTGCCTTGATCTGAAGATTTTCCAAGTCCCAATTGCAGTTGGTTAAAGCCGCAAAGGTTCCTTATTCAAAGAAGGGGATGGGTCAAGTTCAGAGGCAAAAAGATTCTTAATACGGGCAGGCGTCAGATCCCTAGACTCAAAGAGAGGGCCGCAGATTCTTTTTTGGTCAGTGTTGTAAGCCGCCTGGTATGTCTCCAGGTTGACTTCTTCTGCTACCACGGAGGCAAGGACTTTGGAAGCCTTTACACACCGTGCATAGTCAGCTTCTGCAAACTCGGAGCCATCACCTTTTTTGGAAGGTAATCCATCCATCATATTAGCCGGAGTTAGCTCTAGAGCAAAAGCCAACGCCCGGCTTATGGCTACGATCGCCCCCTGACGGGCGGCTGATCTCTTCAATTCCAAAATCTGCTTCGGCAGCGTCGACAGAAGCTCTAAGACCCCTTTGATAGTTGAAGGGGTATTATCCTTGTACAATACAGCTTTGATTGTACACACAGCACCACAGTAAAGTTGTTCTATCAAAATATACATGGCCTTCAGGGGCAGTAAGCTCGGAGGCAAGTTGGCGGCTCCTAGGACCTGCATAAGACGGACACCTCGTCATAAGTCACCAGCACAAGTACAATACACAAATTCAGTTAAGTCATCAAATACTTACAAAAGATGGCGTCTGTCATCTTCGTGATGTGGCGCTTCAAGGATTGCAGTTCATCAGACACGATCATAAGTCGCTGATCAGCATCATCCGCCCGTTTAGTTAGGGTAGCTTGTTCAGTCTTAGAGGATTCCTTGAAAATGGCAAAGTTGGCCTTGATTTTGGTCAGCTCTTCAGCAAGGAGCTGGCATTTCTCATCATCTTTACTCCGAGCGGCCTGCTGCATGGCTAGATTGTTTTTTAAGCCGGCCGTTTCTGACCCGGCTTCGTTTAAAGCTTCCTACGACATATTAATGTTATCAACTTTGATTCGGCCCTTGGGGGCTAACAACGATGATTTGAGATTACCTCTAAGTAAGTTGAGGCCCACACGCTAAATATTTCTACTTCTACCAAGATTGAAGAGCCAGATTATCATCAGCCAATATTAACCCGGCTCTTGGGGGCTACGTAAGGGTATAAGAAGAATAAAGAATACCTCATATTTCTTCTTCATTAAGTTAACAAGCTTGAGCTCCAGATCCTGGCTTGTCGACAACCGACTCATATAGCCAGCATGAAGTTCGCCAGCTATCATTTTCTCAAGGGCGGGGAGCTCAAACTCCAGCTTCTTGGATGCCTCAGCCATCTCACTATGCTTTGTCAGCACATGAGGTGGAGGATAGTGGAAGCCGGCGACGGTAATCAGGACGTCCGGAGCAGTGGTGTCATTAGCAGCCTTGGCAGGGCTCGGCGGCTTGGAATGGTCCTTCTGCACACTCTCTGGAAAAATATCGTCAGCTGCCGGCTCTACAGAAGCCACTGAGGGATTTTCATCCGGCATAGGAGGGTCCGGCTTGGCATGCTCCGGTTCTTGAGCAGTAGGGCCAGGGGAGGACTTATTGGTCTTCCTTCGCTTGGCTTAAGCCCTAGAAAAGCATAAAAGTTAGAGCCCAAGGGTTACAACCGCCAAAGATTCGGACATAAGGCTTGAAAAACACGTACAGCGGATTAATCTTTGGAGGCGGCAGAGCAGTGGCCGTAGAGTCGCCACACGAGGGCCATGATCCCTGAAAGGCAGTTCAGATAATGTAAGGCAATGTTGGAATTACAAAGGAAGAGCTAGTAAAATCAAGTAGAGAAGAAATACATACCTCCACGGGGCGCTTCTTTTGAGCCGGGGAGTTAGGTAACCTGGACATGAGATCGGTAAAGCCGGCGCTCCGGGTCTGGCATCGGTCGGTTTGATGTTGCTTTTTCAAAATAAATTGGGGGTCCAATTAAGCAAGAGGATGAGAAAGGGGAACTTTTCAAACGACCTGTCGTGTCTTCTGGGGTACAAAATATTCTGTGTCGGACGAAACATAAGTTAATTACCTCAGGGGCATTGGCACGGCTGGTCTCTGCCTCGTCCTGTGAATAGTTGTTATCAGTAAGGTGAATAAAGAGGTGGCAAAAAATAGTCAAATTATACCTCTGAGCCGTCTGATTCCGGTGGTTCAAACCATTCTTCTTGAGGAGTGGTCTTCTTCGTCCTCTTGGCCGCGGCCTTCTTCTTGGTTTTCTTCAGAGGAGGAACATATTTCTTTTTCCAGAAGTCAGAGTCAGCCTGAAAAGATAAGCCGGCAAGTAGTGAGGAATTGCCAAGACAGAGCTAATAAAGAGAAGAGACTATAAAGAGTCGCCTTACATTTGGGGCCAGGTTAGTGACACAGAAAGGTACCAGCCCAATGGCAATGCAAGCTCCTGAAGTTTCATGGACAAGACTCTGGATGACAGTAGTAATGTCATCATCTGTTAATGTTGTCTGGCTGAAGCAGAGGGAATCATCATATTGGCCTGGGTATTTGCACATAAGGTGATTTTGCCGTCTCAAGGGCATAATCCTCCAAGAGATCCAGCAGCGAATCAAATCCAATCCTGTCAGACCATTGCCCATGAGGGCTTTAATCTTGGCGTGAGCCAGCTCGTGCTTCGCCCGTTCACCAGTTGAAAGCCGGCCAGGAAGCTCAGAGGTCGTCTTGAGACGGGATGGGTGGTAACCCGGCAGGGGATGCTCACCATCTGGGGAGGTACCTTTACAGTAAAACCAAGTCTTGTTCCAATCTTTCGGATGACTCGGCATCTGAACAGACGGAAAAGTTATGTCCCGGCGCCTCTGAATTGAAATCCCGCCGAGTTCTAAGCTTGGGCCGGCCTTCACTTCGGTCTGGCGGTTTGCATAAAAGAACTCATGGAAGAGACCAACAGACGGCTCAGTTTGCAAATAGACTTTGCTGAGCACTTGGAAGTTGCATATGTTGGAGACAGAATTGGGGTCAAGGTCTTGAGGGCGTAGCTTGTAAAAGTGAAGGACATCCCTGAAGAATTTTGAGGCGCGGGGTACAAACCCACGTTCGACGTGATCTGAGAATACAACTACTTCGCCCTCCTGAGGAACGGGCTTCAGTTCATTACCCGGAATCCGCCAATGGATGACATCTTTGGCGGGAAGGGTGCCCGCATGTACAAAAGTCCATCAGGAACTCTTTAGTGATGCAAGAGCCGACCCAATTGCATGAGTTCGATGCACGAGACATGGCGGCGGCTTAAAACTGCGCAAGGTAACAATGTACGGCGAGTCAGGGAATGGCAGACGTCTACGGGCGGTTAAAATCTTAAGATTTTAAGATTGAGCCGCCAGGATCCGGCTGGTGAGAGCCGGAATTACTTGGCGGGTCAAGTTTATGAGAAGACAAGGCAAAATTTGGCGAAGTGTAGATGACGGATCTACAAAACAGAGGGAAATTGTTTTATTTCAAACCTAGAGATGAACAGTCAAAACGGCGAAAAGTTTGAAAACGGCAGGCGGAGCCGTTACAGATCTGCACTGTGCCACTATCGACTTCCTATAGAACGCTGCATTGGGGATAGGATATTATCGGGTTCATATGGACTAAGCATGGCCGGCATTGAAAGAGGCTTGTGTTCTAAGCGGCGGGAGAGCTCCATGAAACCCTACCGAAATGGCTACAGATCTAAGGGAAGAAGGACTCACCGAAGACGGCGCGGCGGACGCGGGTAGAACTCGGGAACGAACAGGTTGATGCAGCGGCCTCGACGATGACGGTGTGGAGACGGCACCAGAGCGAGGTGTGCTAGAGCAGTGGCGCTGGAAGGAGGAAGATGAAGAGCAAGCGGGAAGGAAGGCAAATTCCACCCCTCGCGGTCCTATTTAATAGGAAAAGGTGGAAACAGGCACAAAAATCCAGGCGACGGGTATCATTTGACCGAGGTGGATGCCTCGATTCCCGGACCGTCCATTTAATGAGGGAAAGATTCGTTGCGGACGTCAGAGGATCTTTTTGACAGATTTGACATGACGTCATGGCGGGTCATTATTTATAGGTGACATAAGGGAGACTCGCCGATGGTTGAGAAGGAGGCTGAAGTGAGCAAGCTCAAATCAACCTGGGGCCTAATGTTGGGGATATAACCCCATGGTGAGACCCGCCCCAAAGGCTCCGGGTCACACTAGGCGGCTCGTACACCGGTCCAAGAGTGGGCTGTGAAGACTTAAGCCAAGATGTTTGGCGGCTTGACAAGATGGGCCGGAACGTAGCCCGGACGGAGAAGACTCGCGCGAGTGAGCCGCCCGGAGACAACTTGGCCAGGAAGGCAAGAGAAGGTAGAGATAGACTCAGACACGTAGTGAGAGTCGGTTACAACTTGTATGATCCGTAGTCTTAACCTCCTATACAAAGGCGAGACCCGGGCGACTTAGAGATCAGACTATAGAAAACTAGGTCAAGCAATAGCTCCTTTGTAATCGATACACCAAGCAATATAACACAAGCAAGACGTAGGCTGTTACCTCGACTTGAGGGTCCAAACCTGGGTAAACTCGTGTCCTTCGTCCCAACCAACCCCTTTGAGTCCATCACCTTAGCGATGGCCTCGAATCCAAGTCCGTTCACCCAGACATCTGCCGTGATAAAACCATGACAAACCTCATCAACAACTCCATCACCATCACCTCTGAAGAAGGACATCTAAACGCATGGGTATGGGCACTCACCTTGGCTTGTGCCAAGCCTGGGGGAGGTGCCCCGGTATTGTATAATCAGCTTTTCCTTTTTCTTGTTTTTCTTAGTTCGATCCTTTTAATTTTGTCTTGATCTGGTAGAATAAAATTTTAGTATGATCTAGCTTTGAGTTTTTGCTTTTTGTTCCCCTTATGTAAGCAAGTCTGAGAGTTATATAATAAAAAGTAGTTTTGATGTGAGGGCTTTGCTTGTTTGCTGTGATCATGACAAATAATTAAGAAATTAAAGAAGAATAGAGTAAAAGCAAGATTATATATATTGATCTTATGGAAAGTGATGACTTTACATATAAGAAGTATGTCAGTTGAAATTTGTTGGGAGTTGACAAACATAGCAATTGGTCATTGGTGCAACTAAAAAGGAAGTGATAAACAAAGAGAGATTCACATATAAATATATTATATTTAACATCTTTTATTATTGTGAGCACTCATTGAAATATTATATACTAATGGGTTATGTTTGTTCACTTCCGAATAGAAGTTATAGTAACAGCCTGGGACCGACGCTCCAGAAGATTCCAGAAGATTCCCCTTTTATTTCCGTTCTCGTCTGTGTTTCGTTTGGTTGTTTCATTCGTCATCGCATCATTCGCATCATCAGCATACCATCGTCACCTGTTTTCGAAACTTGCATCCGTTGTTAGTTGTCGGTTCTCTTTCGTTCTTGTCGCGTGTCGTTTCGAGTCCGACCACACACGCACGTGCCCGCCGCACCGTTTAAAAATGTTTTAAAAGTGCACGCAAAAGTATTCTCGGATTGGTTCGAAACTTGATGTGCGGTCTTGTTTTTAGCGTCGGTAGACCGCCTTCGATTTTCGTCGCAATCGGGGGTCATTTGATTCCCCGAACGGTCGTCAGTAGTCACACCGTCGCCGGGTCTATCGATGGACGTTTATCGCTGTTTCAAAATCTTCGTGCCGCGCCGCACCATTTTCCTCTCTTCTCTAAGCCACGGGAATCTACACAGCCTCCTAGTCCCTGTACGCGACCGAAACCGCCCGTAGTCAGCTAACCCTAGCCCCTAAACCTATATATAGGACCCCTAGCCCTAATCCCTCTCGTCTCCCGTGCCAAACCCCTCTTAGCCACCCACCTCCCTCCTCTCAGCCGCAGTGGGCCCGCCAAGCCCATCTGGAGGCCCGGGAAAGCCCATCCGGGCCCAACCGGAGCTCTCCCGGAGCTGCCCCGTGCTCATCCATGGAGCTCCCCTGCTCCCATGGCCGCCCTACAGCCGCCGGCCGCCGGAGCCGCCGCAGCAGCCGCCCCGCGCTGCCGCCGGGTAGCCGGAGCTCCGCCGCCCGTCGCCGGAGATGCCCTACCGTCGGACCTCTCTCCTTCTCCCTCCTTCTTCTCCCTCTCCCTCTCTCACCCGCGGCGCTCTCCTCTGTGCATGATGCCGCCGTCGCCGAAGCTCCCGCGGAGCTGCCTCGCCCAAGCTGCCGCCGGGGATGGCCGGATCCGGGCCGGCGCCCCCCGTCCCCGCCTCCGCCGGCCTTCCCCCTCGCCGGAGCCGTCCTGCTACCCGCCGGCGCCGCCATGGCCTCCGCTCGGGAACGAGCGGGAGGACGAGCGCGATGCGCCCGTTGACCGAGCGAGCGCCCCGCGTGGGCCAGCACCGGCCCACCAGCGCCTCTGCCTCCCTGCGTCCGACCCAAGTGGCCAGGGTGAGCCCAGCCCCCCGTTTGCGTTTTATTTTTATTTTTTAGGCCCAACGCGATATTAAAACGTTAATATATTATTAACCGTGCACCGTATCTAAATATTCTAAATATGTAGAATGTGTAGAATTTCATCTAGTTTCACAATAACCAATTTTCATGCATGTTTAAAATATTTAAACCTTCTGTTTGCATCGATTTGCGTGATGACCTATTTAATATGGTTTAATTCATAACAATTTAACCGTTCATCGTAATAAAATATTTTATACATGTAAAATGATTAGAAAAGCGTGTAGATTATTAATATTCCATTTGAATCCATGTTTAAATTATTTAACATGTCATTTTTTGTCATTTTACATATTTGACATGATTTTGCATTTTCGCATAATTATTTAACGTGCATCGAAATTAATAAAAAACCATATATTAAAAATGTTCACATCATCGGCATCGCATTTTCATGCACGATAAAAATGTTGGCTGGGTGTTTGCATTTATTTTTACATAAATGCCTTGCTATAAGATGATTAGGCCATAGTGATTGCATGATTAAGTGTGATTAATTTTCTACGTGAAACTATTCATATTATATATGTTTTCGTGGTAGAAAAATCCATAATATTTATCTGTGCATTTAGTTTTGTCATTTGAGCATTTTTTGACATGTCATTTTTGTTGTGATGCCCTTTTGTTATTTCGTGTGATTTAATCCATGCATGTTATGTAATAAGTTTGAACATGATAAATGCCCTTTGATATGTGTCCTAGCCCATGGACATTTTGTTTGCCTTAGAAATGCATGCATAGGTGTTATTTTGTTGTTGTCAACTTGCTATAAAATATTGTTGTTTTGAGATGCTTAAATGTTTCTAAGTCTGGAATTTGTAATATTTTGTTGTTGTCTTGCCATGTGATTTGCTAGTGATCTAGAACCCTTTTGTGGTAGGTGTAATGGAGTTATTTGTAGTTGATATTGTCCTTTAGTGTGCAGTTAAGTTTCATCCCATAATATGCTCTGTAGCATATAGATTCACTGCTGTCAATATGCCTTCGTGATAAAAACTGCACTGTCAAAAACTGCTATTTTCAGTAAGTCTGAAACTGTTTTCAAGTAGCCACCTTGTGAGCTTCCTACCATGTGATCCATGCATGTTTTGATTATGATATGTGAAGATGAATTGAACTGTGTGTTATATACTACTGCCCCATGCTTAGTTTGTGTATTTTAGAATCTTGTAGCTTGTTGTTTTCATGAGTGCAAAATGCTAAGTTGTTGTTGTGGGCAGATTTCGACTATTTCTTGTGTTGGTTGTAATTGTTGAACCGTAGCTCCGTTTTGAACATGTTGCATATCTAACTTGCTTAGAATCTCATGTAGTTTCATAATAACTTGCTGCATTCATGATTTGAAATGTTTGTGATGGTATTTTCCATGCATTTGCATTCATGACATGTGCATCTTGTGTTGCTCATATCTTTTAGACCGTAGCTCCGTTTGAGATGTTCTATATATGTATATCGGCTAGAATGACGTGTAGATTGTCATGGTATGATTATTTCTATTGTTTAACCAATATAAATATTTTTAGTTCAGATCTGGACCAATTTCGAAATTAACATATGAGGTCGTTTCGGAAATGCTATAAGTTGTTTCCGGCCTCATTTAAAATGCCTAGGTAGATAGTTTACTTATGCTTAACCTCTTGCCATGTTTAACAACATTTAATATTGTCGTGTACCTAAAAAGAGTGAACTAAATAATTCGAACGGGGAGTTTATGCAACTCGTTGCATATTGAGCTTCACTTTAATGTGTAGAAGTTGATTGTTGTGATCTGACATGCCTTGCATATTTAAACCGGACTTGCATCATATTCGTTTGGGCCTCGTGCCATGCATATGTTGTGGTGTGTCATGTTTTGATTGTTTGTTTCGGATTGCTTCTTCTCGATAGAGTTTCGAAAGCGTTCTGAGTGTGAGGATTTGTTCGACCACGTTGGCTCGTCTTCTTCATGGATTTGTTCTTCTTCCGAGCGGGATCTCAGTAAAGATGACTCATTTCCTTGGATACCATTACTATCATTGCCATGCTAGTTGTCTCGTGTTTATATCGCTATGTCGCGCTACCTACCACTGTTTGATAAGCCTCCCAACATTGCCATGAAAAGCCTCTAACCATCCACTGTTCCAGGAAACCGTTGTTTAGCTATGTTACCGCTTGCTCAGCCCTTCTTATAGCGTTGCTAGCTGAAGGTGCAATTGCTTCCATGTGTCAATATGGACCTTCTTTTGTTATATCACAATATTGTTGCTATTTAATTTAATGCACGTATATACTTGGTAAAGGTGGAAGGCTTGGCCTTATGCTCGGTGTTTTGTTCCACTCTTGCCGTCCCTAGTTACTTGTGAACTGGTGTTATGTTCCATAATTGAGCGCTCCTGGCATGCTCGGGGTTGTTATGGGGACCCCCATGATTTTCGGGTTAGAATAAAGCTTGTCTGGCAAGGCCCAACATTGGTACTACATTTGCCTAATAATTTATAAAATTGCATAGGGACCCGCCGGCACCCGTGGATAATTAATCAACCCCCAGGCCAGTGCTCCTCATGAGTGCTTAGTCATTTGCTGCAGCCACACCACTTAACCATACCTTACCCATTAAGCTTCAATAGTCTTGATACCCTTGCAAATGAGATTGCTGAGTCCCTGTGGCTCACAAATTACTACAAGAACAGTTGCAGGTACTGGTAATGCGATGATTTGATGTGAGCGCGTTGCTTGATTTGATTTGGAGTTCTTCTTCTTCTTCTTCTTCAATCTTGGATGGGTTCGAGGCGGCAGCCTGGGATAGCAAGGGTGGATGTCATTTTATCGTTTGATTTCGTCCGTAGTCAGACCCTGCTCTTCTGTATGATGATTGAGTATGTTGATGTATTGATGTGACTCTGATGTAGCTTGTGGCGAGTGTAAGCCAATTCCATATACTCATCCCTTCTGTACATGTACTTGTAATGATATCCATTCTTGCAAATGCGTCGAGGCCCTCGTGCCGAAATAAGGATAGGACCGCATCTTGGGCGTGACAAGTTAGTATCAGAGCCTGTTCCGACCTAGGAGCTCCCTTGATTGATCGAACTTGGCCGAGTCGTGTCTAGTGAAAAACAATTTTGAGTCTAGTTATATCGGAGAGTAGGATTCTTTTTACTCCTCTTCTATGCTCTGGTGAGGTATTTGACTTAGGAATTTTGTTTCTACTCCCCTTCTCGCTCAAAATTTTTTTTAGGATCACGCGAGTATTTTGGAAACTATATGATGCCGATGTGACACGGTTCTGTCTTGGTGCCTCCTGTCTGACTTGATTTCTTTTGGAGAGTTGAGCTCCGAGGGATTCTAGGCACATTGTTATCATTCAGTTTTCTTAGTATCTCAGGACGGAGGATATTCGGAATTGCTTCAATACTTGTCGTGGTGAGATAAGATTGGAGTCGCCCAGTACTGGGGAGGCGTCCGGGGTACCACCATAGTTTAGTATCGTTGTGAGTTTGAGGATTCGAGATTAGACGAGTTTGCGGAGTTTCTTGAATTATGGTGTGGAAGGTTGCGGGTGCAGTTGCAGCTGATTACCTAGGGTAGGTTCCTGGGTCCGCAACCCAAATCGCATAAACAAGAAAGTTTTCGGAAGTTCTTAGGTGGGAATACAAGTAGGTACCTAGGATTATCTTTCCAACAAGTGCATAGTGCGTATGTATTTGTTCTGGCTTGTTTCGTAAGCCTCATCCTTCGTTTTATTTTGAATATGGTAATTCGAGTTGCTTCGATGTCAAGTGTTGAATCCACATCTTGCTAAGAAGTGTTGTCATATTTCTGCGGGAATGCTAATTCTTTTCATCATTCAAGTTATCATATCAATTCTTTTCCTACCGGTGTGCTTCTCTTCAAGTTATTCTATTATCTCCAATATTGCAAGATCAATCCTCATATTTCGTTCCGGAGTTGTCTCATATGTTCCAAGTTTTCTTTGTTTTTCCCACCCTCCCACCCTTTTTCTTCTATGATTAATTCCCATCCAAGTGTCTTTCTATTCATGTAATGCTTCTGCTATCTTTTCTTCTATCTTGTTTCCGGTGAATTCTTGTGGAGATTCTCAAGAGTTTCAATTTCAAGATCTATCCTCATTTTCTTTGTTCTCCTTGTTATTATTCTCCGGTGTTTCTTTATGAAGATGCTCAGCGCCCAAGTTATCATTTATTAGTATTCATCTTTGTTTTTCTTTTCCGGTGGATTCAATTCAAGTTCTTGGTGTTCATCATATCATTTTCATTCTCTATTTGATCTCCCATGTTGGAATTCTTATCAAGCCTCTCTTGTTTATTCATCCCTCTCTATTCTATCCGGAGTGCTGAAGATATCTCAGAAGACATTCATTTTCATTCTTGTCCTCTTAAATTATTTCAAGGGTCTCTTGTCATCAAGTTCTTAATTTGTACTGGTGCAATCCCTTTTTAATCAATTGTTTCAACGGTGGTTTCTTTTGAGTGGTCCCATAACCCACAGGTTTTTCCCTAGGATCTTACCTGGCTCTCTAATCTTTTCGGAGATGTCCTCAAGTTCTTTTCAATATGATGTAAGAATGATTTTCATCAGTCATATGCCTTCTCGAAGATCGCTTCTAAATCATTTTCATTGTTGGCTCAACCTTTCCTTGTTCATTCTTCCGGAGTATCTCAGTAATTCATAGTGATATTTCTCGTCATCATCCTCAGCATCGAAGACCGAAGGAGTGTTCTCTTAATCTTTGCTCATTCTCTTAAAGATTCATGGTTTCAGGCTGTTGCTATCATCTCAAATTGTTTTGATCATGAGTTAATTCTCCCATATCTATCCGGTGCATTTCAGAATTGTTTTCATTTCTCGTTCCTCCGAAGGCCATCATTTCAGAAGATTTCTTCGTTCTCAGCTTCCAGCTTTCGTTCTCAAATTCTTCTCAATTGTTGTCCTTCGTTCGTATCAATTATTCCGGTGCCTTTTTCAAAATTTCTTTCGTTTTCAAGTGTTCTTCAAGGTTCTTGTTGGAGGTGCTCAAGTGTTCTTTTCCTGGATTTCTAAGTTCTATTCCTTCTCCTTGTCTTTTGAGATGGTGTTATTAAATTCTTGATTATGAAGAGTCCCGAAGGAATTTGTCAAGAATAAGATAAATAAACCCATCTTGTTTTATTGGAGTTATCTTGGGTTGGATTTCACCTAAAGAATTTCCTAAGGATTGTTGCTATCATGGTGTTATAAATGGTCCAAGTTTTCTCCTCCTCCTCTTGGTGAATGAAGTTTTGCATATCTTGGTGTTCTCAAGCAATCAATTGTTTCTATTGTGTCAGGTTGTCACCTCATAATTTTGGAATGTTTTCCATAAGCCCATAACAAGCTATTCTTTTCATTGTGGATTCTCCATCAACTCCATTCAACCATGCTTTTCAAATTCATTTTTGTTGGAAGTTGTCATGTTCTTGTCCGTTCTTTTCCTTCCATCAATTCAGTTTATATTCTTTTCTTCCAGAGGCTTGTGATGTTGCTCTCTTCAATCTATCATGTCGCCTTGTCTAGATCATGTTCTTACTTTCCTTATTCATTTAACCGGAGTGCTGTGAAATCTTTTCTTGATCCTTCTATCTTATGAAGTTTTGATTCTAATCCAACCAAAGTTTGGTGTGTCTCTTTCAATTTATTTCCATCATATCTAATTTTGCCTCTTTTTCCTACCGAAGTGCTACCGAAATTTCCTGTGAATTCTTGATTGTTCCCATGTTATTCTTCATCTCTTCCAACCTTCATGTTTCATTGGTTTCATTCATTTGTCAAAGAAGCAACTAAGTTTTACCTTTTGCTCTTTCTCTTCCCCTTTTCATTCTAGATCCCGAGACGAGATCCTCGTGTAGTGGAGGAGAGTTGTAATAGCCCGGGACCGACGCTCCAGAAGATTCCAGAAGATTCCCCTTTTATTTCTATTCTCGTCTGTGTTTCGTTTGGTTGTTGCATTCGTCATCGCATCATTCGCATCATCTGCATAGCATCGTCACCCGTTTTCGTAACTCGCATCCGTTGTCAGTTGCCGGTTCTCTTTTCTTCTTGTCGCGTGTCGTTCCGAGTCCGACCACACACGCACGCGCCCGCGGCACCGTTTTAAAATGTTTTAAAAGTGCGCACAAAAGTATTCTCGGATTGGTTCGAAACTTGACGTGCGGTCTTGTTTTTAGCGTCGGTAGACCACCCGTCGATTTTCGTCGCAATCGGGGGTCATTTGATTCCCCGAACGGTCGTCAATAGCCGCACCGTCGTCGGGTTTATCGGCGGACGTTTATCGCTGTTTTAAAATCTTCGTGCTGCGCCGCACCGTTTCCCTCTCTTCTCTAAGCCACGGGAATCTACACAGCCGCCTAGTCCCTGTCCGCGACCGGAACCGCCCGTAGTCAGCTAACCCTAGCCCCTAAACCTATATATAGGACCCCTAGCCCTAATCCCTCTCCTCTCCCGTGCCAAACCCCTCTCAACCACCCACCTCTCTCCTCTCAGCCGCAGTGGGCCCGCCAAGCCCATCTGGAGGCCCGGGAAAGCCCATCCGAGCCCAACCGGAGCTCTCCCGGAGCTGCCCCGAGCTCATCCATGGAGCTCCCCTGCTCCCATGGCCGCCCTACAGCCGCCGGCCGCCGGAGCCGCCATAGCAGCCGCCCTGCGCCGCCGCCGGGTCGCCGGAGCCCCACCGCCCATCGCTGGAGATGCCCTGTCGCCGGACCTCTCTCCTTCTCCCTCCTTCTCCCTCTCCCTCTCTCACCTGCGGCGCTCTCCTCTATGCAGGATGCCGCCGTCGCCGAAGCTCCCGTGGAGCTCCCTCGCCCAAGCCGCCGCCGGCGCCGCCCGTCCTCGCCTCCACCGGCCTTCCCCCTCGCCGGAGCCGTCCTGCTACCCGCCAGCGCCGCCATGGCCTCCGCTCGGGAACGAGCGGGAGGACGAGCGCGATGCGCCCGTTGACCGAGCGAGCACCCCGCGTGGGCTAGCGCCGGCCCACCAGCGCCTCTGCCTCCCTGCGTCCGGCCCAAGTGGGCAGGGTCAGCCTAGCCCCCCCCCCTTTGCGTTTTTTTTATTTTTTAGGCCCAATGCGATATTAAAACGTTAATATATTATTAACCGTGCACCATATCTAAATATTCTAAATATGTAGAATGTGTAGAATTTGATCTAGTTTCACAATAACCAATTTTCATGCATGTTTAAAATATTTAAACCTGCTGTTTGCATCGATTTGCGTGATGACCTATTTAATATGGTTTAATTCATAGCAATTTAACCGTTCATCGTAATAAAATATTTTATACATGTAAAATGATTAGAAAAGCGTGTAGATTATTAATATGCCATTTGCATCCATGTTTAAATTATTTAACATGCCATTTTCTGTCATTTTACATATTTGACATGATTTTGCATTTTCGCATAATTATTTAACTTGCATCGGAATTAATAAAAACCATATATTAAAATTGTTCATATCATCGGCATCGCATTTTCATGCATGATAAAAATGTTGGCTTAGTGTTTGCATTTATTTTTGCATAAGGGATGGGCTTAACAAGGGATGGGCTTACGAAACAAGGGATGGGCTTACGAAACAAGCCAGAACAAATACATAACAGAGATTTCATTCGATATTTTCGTGGTAAGGTTCGCACGGGCTTGATCGTACATTGGATTGTCATATTGATATGACGCTTCAATATGCTCCCTAGGCGTAGCGAACTACAAGGCTTGACCTATGATCATGCCATGTGAATATAGCTCAAAAATATTTTTATCAAAATTTATTTTCACCAAAAAGGATTTATTCAATTTAAGTTCACTAAAACCCCTGAATTGAGGTTTGAACTACAAGTCGTCAATTTAGGTGGATCTTTTCTTCCCAAATGATTTATTTGAAACCTACTATATATATGACTTCTCAAAACCACCAAATATTATTTTTGAAGATTATTTTCATATTTTATTTAAAGGCTTTTTCTTAAGAACAGAAATGGCTTTTCCTAAGGGAAATTATTTAAATGCTTTGAAAATATTTGAGAAAATTTAGAGAGACTCAGTGGACATATATATTCAATATATATGAGTTTCAACACAAGGGCTTGATCATAACATGGGAAAAATCCCTCAAAACCCTTCCAGATCAGATCAAACTTTTGGAATGTTTCTACAAGAAATATTCTCAATAAATTCCAAGAAAATTCTAGCAAGTCAACACTATCATAGGTGATGATCTTGCAAAGTTTCATCTCAATAAAAGTTGGTTTGCTTCATCAAACCAACCCAAATCTATTTCTGTCCAGATTCAAATTTTGACAACTTTACTTTGCGAAGTGTCTTCCCTTGGCCTCAAACTTTGTGAGCATGCTCTAATGACCAATTAGTGATGATACACTAAGTGGTGCATCAAGGGTTAAAGCCTAACCCCTTTGAATCTATAGAAAACAGATTCTGTCTATTTCTAGGTTTTCCCTAAGTCCCATTATGAACTTTCTTCAAACCATCTCAAACTAGGTGATCTCACTTGCCTTTCATCACCTCTTGACTCTATCAAATCTCAAGCTAATCCAGGTTCATTTGATCACCCAAATTAACATCAAACACCTTCTGCCAGAAATGTAAAAATGGCATTTCCACCCTTTCACTTTTTACCCTTGGCCTCCCCTTTTTACCACAGCCTCAGGTAGGTGCCTTGCACCTCCAGTAAAAATCATGAGACCTCTAGCCATGGTGAGATGGGGTAAAACCCCCTATTTTCTACCTGACACCATCCTTTCTGACCTCTCCTCTCCATTTCTTCTACCCCAGGGCTACCCCATAGACCCCCCTAGCCTCTCCTAGCCGTTGGGGCATCTCCTAATGCCTCTGGACACAAGAAGACACGCAGGGGGGCTTAAAGAATGCCCCTGCATGCCATAAGGGCGCTCTGGAGCGCGCTACAGTGCGCTCCCGCACTGTAGCCGCCCCTGCCCGGCGCCGCCAGGCAGCATTGGGCCGTCCCTGCCTGTCCGTGTGGTCAGCCTTGACGTTTGCAGCCCTGCAAGCAGTCGGCCCCCTCCTCCCTCTCTCTCCTTCTCCCTCCTCCGCGCGTGCCCGCCACCGCCCGGCTCGGCCAATCCTCGAGCCTGAGCACGTGACCTCCCCTGCCTCCCTCCTCTCTTCCCCCTGGCCTAGACTAACCCCAAGAACGCCCCTGGCTCCCTCTCTCCCTCTCTCTTGGCCCCTGGCGATGGCCACATCCCCGCCGGCGCACCCAGATCCGGTGGACTCGCCCCCGCCTATATAAAGGGCCCCTAAGCCCCTCTCCCCCCTCTGGTCTCTCTCTCCTCCCTAGAATCCTCGTCGAACCCCCTATTTGAACTTCCCGAGCACCAGTGCTCGAGATCGACCGAGGCCCCGCCGCGGCGGAGCTCCGTCGATCTCGGGACACAGGCCCGCTCAAGCGCTCCCCTCGCCTCCTTTGGGCATGTAGCCGTCCCCAGGTCATTTCCCCTCTCTCCCCCGCTCGTTTCAAGGCCTGAAACCCCTCCGTCGACCGCCTCCCGAACCTCCCTCCGCCGCGGCTTCTCGCCACTGGCGACTTCGTCCACCTCCGGCCCTCCTTCCACATCCAGAGGACCGGCGGGTCGACCCTGAGCCCATTCCTGCCTCCAGACCTCCTCTCTGTGCTCCCCTCCGTCACCGGTGAGCTTCCCCTCCTCCCTGTCGCGAGGAGGAACAAGGACCCGACAGGTGGGGCCCACCTGTCGGCCTCTCTTTCCCCTCCCGCGTTCTCTCCCCTCTCGTCTGAGCCGCTGGCAGCCGGGCCCCGCGTGTCAGATTTGAATCTGACTGCGCGCGCGGCTGGCTGGCTGGCCAGATGGGCCGCCCCAGCTCCTGGCCGCCCCTGGTACAGGATCTGGAGCCCTTTTCTTTTTCTAAATTTTGTGGGATTTGTAAAAATTCCACAGGGCTGAATATTTGCCCCATGCAAATATTTTCTCCACCATAAATCTTAGAATAATCTTTAGGATTTAATAGTATCATTTATAAAAATGTTTGCAAAGGTTTTTATCACTCTTTTATTTTAAAACCTATTAAATGCACCTTTTTAGCCTCTGTTATTTTGTTTATAAAATGGTTTTCACAGAGAAATTTATTGTAGATATTTTTAATATGACTTTAGGTATTTAACAGAGTAGGTGAACATTTTAGTAGAGGCTTTTGTGCTCTGTTTTCATTGTGTTTCTTATTATTATCGTTTATTCCGCGATTATAGATTGCGCCATAGATGAAGAAGTTGGACTCGAAGACCTCGAAGACCCCAGAGACTTAGTTGAGCCACGCAAGCAGCCCTTTGACCATATCAAGAAACTATTTTAACTTGCATGTCATATAGCACTTTACTTCCGGCATTATCGATCATATGATGTGGTGGTTTCCCCTTTGGTGGGATGCCTCCGGTGCTTTCCTTTGATAGTTGCATCGAGCATGACCCTACCACCTTATGAGGGTTGCGCGGGTGGGAGTAGATAGGTTGCTAGTAGATGCTACGCAAGTAGGATGGGACTTATGCATGGTGATATCGAAAGGTGTGTGTTTTCAATACTCTTTTGAAAACCCCGTCGGGTGTCACTAATGCCCGAGGGAGATGATGATGAGTTGGGTGACCACTTGAGAAAGAAGTGGTGTACCGAAACAAATGGGTGTGTGTTTTCGAAAACGGATTAGATTTAAGGTCTGCTGACCGTCCCAACATTACATGCGCAACCATGATACCCCTTATGGGACGGGGCTTTGTTGATTACCTTGATGGGTACTGGCAAGGATCCCGCATTACTAGTGGCGGGAGTGGCGTGATCACTCTCGATATGGGGTCGTACCGGATGTACGATCATGCGTTGTCTTTACAGGTACCGGGCACACCGTTGGTCCCCTCATGGATGGTACGGTTTGAGCCAGGCTCGTGTGATGTACGTCATGAGGGTTGGGTACCAATCGAGTGGACTCTTTGTTTAGTACCGTCGGGGGAAAGGCATTGTTCGGGTGCTTACCTCGGGTATGTATATACCGCGAGTCGTGGATGACACAAAAGTTCCCCGAGTCTTGTGGGTAAAGTGTGCAACCTATGCAGAGTGTAAAACTATTCGAATAGCCGTGTCCGCGTTCATGGACAGTTGGAGGTCCTTCTTAGACTACGTCCGAATGTTTTCGTGAAATATTGGTGTGAGTATGGGTGTGTTAGTGACAAGAGGTCACCTGAGTCAAGTCCGATGACTTAGCGTGAACATGATGTGTTCAACTGATACCGTGATGGTATCGACAATGTGTTATCATGAATACTTGGTTAGTTGTTGATGCATACTTACTATTACTTCATCATGTCGCTTGCCTACAAAATCAGCTTTCCGCAAATTACCTATAGTGTTATATCATGCACCATTATTGCCTCGTTCCACTCTTGGGTTGCTTGCGAGTACATTCAAAGTACTCATTGGCTTGCCACTGGTTATTTAATTGGCCAGGCATGGAAGAACAGGAATATGTCGAAGATTTCATTGGAGACAAACATGCGAACTAGGACGCTTCCTAGTCAGAGTGCCTATAGGTTCAGGCAGATGGCATGGGTTCATGCTTTCGACGAAGATTTCCGCTGCTTGTTCTAGACATAGTGTTTGGCCCGAGTGGCCCTATCCTTGTAAGACTGAGACCTTCGTGGTCATCATTTGTGTAAGACGTTAAGTGTGGATGTAAGAATCTTTTATTCAGCTTCTGTTTGTTTAGTGAGCATTGATCTTGGGGATCACTGTACACGTGCATTCGGTGATCTCGACTTATGAGTCGGGTGTTGGGGAACGTCGCATGGGAAACAAAAAAATTCCTACGCACACGCAAACCTAACCATGGTGATGAGCATCTACGAGAGGGAGAGTGGATCTACGTACCCTTGTAGATCGCTAAGCGGGAAGCGTTAAGAAACGCGGTTGGTGTAGTCGAACTTCTTCGCGATCCAAATCGCCGAGCGTCCCGCGATCCAATCACGAACCGTCCCGCTAACACATCGTGTTCCGTCCCGCAAACTCATCACAATCCGTCCCACGATCTTGATCACGATCTGTCCCGCGAACTCATCACGATCCATTCCGTGATCACATCACGAACCGTCTCGCGATCTCGATCACGGTCCTTCTGATCTAGCGCCGAACGGACGGCACCTCCGCGTTCAGCACATGTGCAGCTTGATGACGATCTCCACCGTCTCGATCCAGCGAGAGGAGGTGGATAGGAGAGAGACTTCACCGGCAGCGTGACGGAGCTCCGGTGATGGTGGTGGAGCAATTCCGGCAGGGCTTCGCCTAAGCGCTGCAGAAAACCGATCTAGAGGAGAAACTATGCACCGGTGTAATGGGTAGCACGTGGCCGGAAATTCTGTCCAAAAACCACCCAATCCACTAGTATATATAGGAGGAGAGGAGAGGAGAGGCAGCCAAGGCCTTTGGGTTGGCCAAAATAGGAGGTGGGAAGCAATCCTACTTCACCTCCAATCCTAGTTGGAGTAGGATTGCCTCCTATTGGATGATTTTCCACTTTTTGCTTTAGGACTTTCTCTCCTGCGCCATGGGACTTTGTGGCTGTTTTCCCAGCCCACTAAGGGCTGGTTATTATTCTCCCACAGCCCATGGACCTCCCGGGGTCGAAATACCCCTCCCGGAGGCCTCCCGGTACACTACCGGCACTCCCGGTACACTACCGGCACTCCCGGTACACTACTGATGAGCCCGAAACTTTTCCGGAAACCAAACTAGGACTTCCTGTATATAAATCTTTACCTCCGGACCATTCCGGAGCTCCTCGTGACATCCGGGATCTCATCCGGGACTCCGAACAAACTTCGGTCACCACCATACATAACACTA
The DNA here is from genome assembly GCA_022496015.1 of Hordeum marinum. Taxonomy (NCBI): domain Eukaryota; kingdom Viridiplantae; phylum Streptophyta; class Magnoliopsida; order Poales; family Poaceae; genus Hordeum; species Hordeum marinum. The sequence goes on along the minus strand of CM039673.1, from coordinate 540,413,472 downwards.
CACTACCGAAACGTCACCGAACCTTAAGTGTGTAGACCCTGCGGGTTCGAGAACTATGTAGACATAACCGAGACACCTCTACGGTCAATAACCAATGCCGGGACCTGGACGTCCACATTGGTTCCTAGATATTCTACGAAGATCTTTATCGGTCGAACCTCTATGTCAAGGATTCAGTTAATCCCGTATAACGTTCCCTTTGTTCTTCAGTATGTTACTTGCCCGAGATTCGATCGTCGGTATCTCCATACCTAGTTCAACCTCGTTACCGGCAAGTCTCTTTACTCGTTCCGTAATACAAGATCCCGCAACTAACAATTATTCACATTGCTTGCAAGGCTTATTGTGATGTTGCATTACCGAGTGGGCCCCGAGATACCTCTCCGTCACACGGAGTAACAAATCCCAGTCTCGATCCATGCCAACTCAACAGACACCATCGGAGATACCTGTAGAGCACCTTTATAGTCACCCAGTTACGTTGCGACGTTTGATACACACAAGGCACTCCTCCGATATCTGTGAGTTGCATGATCTCATGGTCATAGGAACACATACTTGACATGCGGAAAACAGTAGCAATAAACTGACACGATCATATGCTACGTTTGCAGTTTGGGTCTTGTCCATCACATCATTCTCCTAATGATGTGACCCCGTTATCAAATGACATCTCATGTCCATGGCTAGGAAACCTTAACCATCTTTTGATCAACGAGCTAGTCTATTAGAGGCATACTAGGGACATGGTTTTGTCTATGTATCCACACATGCATCTAAGTCTCCGATCAATACAATTATAGCATGGATAATAAACGATTATCATGAACAAGGAAATATGATAATAACTAATTTATTATTTCCTCTAGGGCATATTTCCAACAGTCTCCCACTTGCACTAGAGTCAATAATCTAGTTCACATCACCATGTCATTCGCATTGTTATGAATCTAACACCCAACGAGTTCTGGGGCTCGATCATGCTTTGCATGTGAGAGAGGTCTTATAGTCAACGGATCTGCAACGTTCAGATCCATGTGCACTTTGCAAATACCTATGTCAAACTGTAAACACTGCTACCACACTCCGCTCGGTACTATTCCAAATGGCTGCTCCACTATACGTATCCAGATTGCTACTACGAGTCATCCGGATTAGTGTTAAAGCTTCTATCGACGTAACTCCTTACGACGAACTCTTTATCACCTCCATAATCGAGAAACATCTCCTCAGTCTCTTAGTTACTTAGGATAATCTTGACCGCTGTCCAGTGATCCACTCCTGGTTCACTCTTGTACCCCCTGACGGACTCATGGCAAGGCACACACACAGGTGCGGTACACAGCATGGCATAATATAGAGCCTATGGCTAAGGCATAGGGGACGACGTCCGTCCTTTCTCTTTCTTCTGCCATTGTAGAGCTTTGAGTATCACTCAACTTTCACACCTTACAAATCAGGCAAGAACTCTTTCTCTGACTGATCCATTTTGAACTCTTTCAAAATCTTGTCAAGGTATGCACTCATTGAAAGTCTCATCGAGCATCTTGATCTATCTCCATAGATTTTGATGCTCAACAATTAGGTAGCTTCATCCAGGTCTTCCTTTGAAAATCACTTTCCAAATGACCGTTTTATGCTTTCCAGAAACTCTACATTATTTCTGATCAACAATATGTCATCCACATATACTTATCAGAAATTCTATAGTGCTCCCACTCACTTTATTGCAAATACAAGTTTCTCGTAAACTTTGTATAAACATCAAAACTTTGATCACCTCATCAAAGCGTATATTCCAACTCCGAGATGCTTGCTTCAGTCCATGGAAGGATCACCGAAGCTTGCACACCTTTTAGCATCCTTAGGCCTGACAAAACCTTCTGGTTGTATCACATACAACCTTTCCTCAAGTAAACCGTTAAGGAAACGATGTTTTGACATCCATCTGCAGATTTCATAATTGAAAACACAGCAACTGCTAACATAATTCCAGTAGACTTTAGCACCACTACGAGTGAGAAAGTCTCATCATAGTCAACTCCTTGAACTAGTCACAAACATCTTTGCAACAAGTCAAGCTTTACAAATAGTGACATTCACCATCAGTGTCTGTCTTCATTTTAAAGATCCATTTGTACTCAATGACCTGTCGTCCAACGAGCAAGTCTACCAAAGTCTACACTTGGTTTAAATACATGGATCCTATCTCGGATTTCATGGCCTCCAACCATTTGTCGGAATCCGGGCCCATCATCGCTTCTCCATAGCTCGTAGGTTCATCGTTTGTCCAACAACATGACCTCCAAGACAGGGTTGTCGTACCGCTTAGGAGCAGTACACATCCTTGTCGACCTACGAAGTTCGATAGTAACTTGATCTTGAAGCTTCATGATCATCATCATTAACTTCCTCTTCAACTAACGTAGGCTTCACAGAAACAACATCCTGCGCTGCGCTACTCTTTGGTTGAACAAAGTTTGAACAACCTCATCAAGTTCTATCTTCCTCCCACTTAATTCTTTCGAGAGAAACTTTTCCTCGAGAAAGGATCCGTTTTAGTAACAAACACTTTGCACTTGGATCTGAGATAGAAGGTTCACCCAACTGATCTTAGGGTATTCTATGAAGATGCATTTGTCCGCCTTGGGTTCGACCTCATTAGGTGAAAACATTTTCCACACAAGTGTCGCAGCCCCAAGTATTAAGAAATGACAGCTTAGGTTTCTATCAAACCATAATTCACATGGTGTCATCTCAACGGATTTAGATGGTGCCCTATTTAAATTGAATGTAGTTGTCTCTAATGCATAACCCCAAAATTATAGTAGTAAAACGACAAGAGACATCATAGCACGCACCATGTCCAATAGAGCATAACAATGATGTTCGGACACACCATCACACTATGGTGTTCCAGGTGGCGTTTAGTTGTGAAACAACTTTCACATTGTCTTAAGTTGTATGCCAAACTCGTGACTCAGATATTCACCTCCACGATCATATCGCAGTCATTTTTATCTTCTTGTCACGATGATCTTTAAACTTCACTCTGAATTTGCTTGAACCTTTCAAACGATTCAGACTTGTGTTTCATTAAGTAAATATACACTATATCTACTCAAATCATCAGTGAAGGTAAGAAAATAACAATATCCACTGCACGCTACAAGACTCACTAGATTGCATACATCAACATGTATCATTTCCAATGAATCACTTGCCCGCTCCATCCAACGGGGTCCTTTAGTCATCTTGCCCAAGAGGCATGGTTCGCATGTCTCAACCGATTCGAAATCGAATGAGTCCAAATATCCATCACCATGGAGTTTCTTCATGCGCTTTATACCAATATGACATTTTGCGGCAGTGCCACAAGTATGTGGTACTATCATTGTTTAACTTTGTATCTTTTGACATCAATGTTATGAACATGTGTATTACTACGATCAAGATTTCAACAAACCATTCTCACTGGGTGCATGACCATTGAAGGTATTATTCATGTAAACAGAATAACTATTATTCTGTGACTTAAATGAATAACCGTATTGCAACAAACATGATCTAATCATGTTCATGCTCAACGCAAAACACCAAATAACATTTATTTAGGTTCTTCACTAATCCTGAAGGTAGAGAGAGCGTGCGATGTTGATCACATCAACCTTGGAAACATTTCCAACACACATCGTCACCTCACCCTTAGCTAGTTCTCCGTTTATTCTGTAGCTTTTATTTTGAGTTACTAACATTTAGCAACCGAACCGGTATCCAATACCCGGGTGCTACTAGGAGTACTAGCAAGGTACACATCAATAACTCGTATATCAAATATACTTCTGTCGATGTTGCCAGCCTTCTTATCTACCAAGTATCTAGGGTTGTTCCACTTCAGCGACCTCTCACCTCATAATAGAAGCACTTAGTCTCGGGTTTGAGTTCAACTTTGGGTTGCTTCACAGGAGCAGCAACTGACTTGCTATCCATGAAGTTTCCCTCCTTGCTCTTGCCTTTTTCGAAACTAGTGGTTTGATTAACCATCAACACTTGACGCTCCTTCTTGATTTCTACCTTCGCGGTGTCAAACATCGCGAAAAGCTTAAGGATCAATACTTCTATCCCTGGTGTATTATAGTTCATCACTAAGTTCTAGTAGCTTTAGTGACAGTGACTTGGAGAACTATATCAATCACTATCTTATCTGGAAGATCAACTCCCACTTGATTCAAGCGATTGTAGTACCTAGAACATCTGAGTACATGCTCAACGATTGAGCTATTATCCTTCATCTTACAGGCAAAGAATCTTGTTGGAGATCTCATATCTCGCAACACAGGCACGAGCCTGAGATCACAATCTCTGCTCCTAGAACATCTCATATGTTCCTTGACGTTCAAAACGTTTCGGAGCCTCAGTTGTAAGCCGTAATGCATGACGCACTAAACTATCAAGTAGTCATCGAAACGTGCCTGTCAGATGTTCACAACATCTATAGACGACGCTAGAGGGGGTGGCGCACCGAGCGGTGCATTAAGGACATAAGCCTTCTGTGCAGCAATGAGGACAATCCTTAGATCACGGACCTAGTCCGCAATATTGATACAAACATCTTTCAACTCTATTTCTCTAGGAACATATAAAAATTTAAGGGAGCTACAACGCGAGCTAGTAATCTACAACATAATTTGCAAAGACACTATTGACTATGTTCATGATAATGAGTTCAATTAATCATATTACTTAAGAACTCCCACTCAAATTGACATCCCTCGGGTCATTCGAGTGATACATGATCCAAATTCACCAACTCAAGTCCGATCATCACGTGAGTTAAGGTGGCTTCAATGGTGAACATCATTATGTTGATCATATCCACTATATGACTCACGCTCGACCTTTCGGTCTCTTGTGTTCCGAGGCCATGTCTGTACATGCTAGGCTCTTCAAGTTTAACCCGAGTGTTCTGCGCGTGCAAATCTGGCTTGCACCCGTTGTATTTGAACGTAGAGTCTATCACACCCGATCATCACGTGGTGTCTCAACACGACAAACTTTCGCAACGGTGCACACTCGGGGAGAACACGGTTCATCTTGAAATTCAAGTGAGGGATCACCTTATAATGCTACCGCCGTACTAAGCAAAACAAGGTGCATAAAAGGATTAACATCTCATGCAATTCATAAGTGACATGATATGGCCATGAACTTGTGTTTAAGATCTCCATCTTCGAAACACCGGCATGATCTCCATCATCACCGGCACAACACCATGATCTCCATCATCTTGATCTCCATCAAAGTGTTGCCATTGGGGTTGTGGCGCCAGCCCTGCTTCTACTTCTATTGCTACCGCTTAGCGATAAAGTAAAGCATTACATAGCGCTTAATGATTGACACGCAGGTCATACAATAATTAAAGACAACCCTATGGCTCCTGTCGGTTGCCGTACTCAACGACATGCAAGTCGTGAAATTCTATACATCACATGATCATCTCATACATCACATATATCTCATCATGTAATTGGCCATATCACATCACAACATACCCTGCACAAACAAGTTAGACGTCCTCTAATTGTTGTTGCATGTTTTACGTGGCTGCTACGGGTATCTAGCAAGAACGATTCTCACCTACGCATAAACCACAATGGTGATACATAGATTGCTTTTCAACCTTCACAAGGACCGCCCTTGTCGGATCCGATCCAACTAAAGTGAGAGAAACTGTCACCCGCAAGCCATCTAAGCAACAAGTTGCGTCGAGGGAACCGGTCTCTCGTAAGCGTACGAGTAATGTTGGTCCGGGCCGCTTCATCTCACAATCCCGCTGAACAAAAATCCGACCAAGGGAGGAAGCAATCTAAGCATCACCACAAACCTTTTGTGTTCTACTCGAGGTCTCATCGAACCATCAACCTAGCTCATGATGCCACTATTGGGGAACGTCGCATGGGAAACAAAAAATTTCCTACGCACACGCAAACCTATCCATGGTGATGAGCATCTACGAGAGGGAGAGTGGATCTACGTACCCTTGTAGATCGCTAAGCGGGAAGCGTTAAGAAACGCGGTTGGTGTAGTCGAACTTCTTCGCGATCCAAATCGCCGAGCGTCCCGCGATCCAATCACGAACCGTCCCGCGAACACATCATGATCCGTCCCGCGAACTCATCACGATCCGTCTCACGATCTTGATCACGATCTGTCCCACGAACTAATCACGATCTGTTCCGTGATCACATCACGAACCATCTCGCGATCTCGATCACGGTCCTTCCGATCTAGCGCCGAACGGACGGCACCTCCGTGTTCAGCACACGTGCAGCTTGATGACGATCTCCACCGTCTCGATCCAGCGAGAGGAGGTGGAGAGGAGAGAGACTTCACCGGCAGCGTGACGGCGCTCCGGTGATGGTGGTGGAGCAATTCCGGCAGGGCTTCGCCTAAGCGCTGCAGAAAACCGATCTAGAGGAGAAACTGTGCACCAGTGTAAAGGGTAGCACGTGGCCGGAAATTCTGTCCAAAAACCACCCAATCCACTAGTATATATAGGATGAGAGGAGAGGAGAGGCAGCCAAGGCCTTTGGGTCGGCCAAAATAGGAGGTGGGAAGCAATCCTACTTCACCTCCAATCCTAGTTGGAGTAGGATTGCCTCCTATTGGCTGATTTTCCACTTTTTTCTTTAGGACTTTCTCTCCTGCGCCATGGGCCTTTGTGGCTGTTTTCCCAGCCCACCAAGGGCTGGTTATTATTCTCCCACAGCCCATGGACCTCTTGGGGTCGAAATACCCCTCCCGGAGGCCTCCCGGTACACTACCGGCACTCCCGGTACACTACCGGCACTCCCGGTACACTACCGATGAGCCCGAAACTTTTCCGGAAACCAAACTGGGACTTCCTATATATGAATCTTTACCTATGGACCATTCCGGAGCTCCTCGTAACGTCCGGGATCTCATCCGGGACTCCGAACAAACTTCGGTCACCACCATACATAACTCTACACTACCGAAACGTCACCGAACCTTAAGTGTGCAGACCCTGCGGGTTCGAGAACTATGTAGACATGACCGAGACACCTCTACGATCAATAACCAATGGCGGGACCTGGACGTCCACATTGGTTCCTACATATTCTACAAAGATCTTTATCGGTCGAACCTTTATGTCAAGGATTCAGTTAATCCCGTATAACGTTCCCTTTGTTCTTCGGTATGTTACTTGCCCGAGATTCGATCGTCGGTATCTCCATACCTAGTTCAACCTCGTTACTGGCAAGTCTCTTTACTCGTTCCGTAATACAAGATCCTGCAACTAACAATTAATCACATTGCTTGCAAGGCTTATTGTGATGTTGCATTACCGAGTGGGCCCCGAGATACCTCTCCGTCACACGGAGTAACAAATCCCAGTCTCGATCCATGCCAACTCAACAGACACCATCGGAGATACCTGTAGAGCACCTTTATAGTCACCCAGTTATGTTGCGACGTTTGATACACACAAGGCACTCCTTCGATATCTGTGAGTTGCATGATCTCATGGTCATAGGAACACATACTTGACATGCGGAAAACAATAGCAATAAACTGACACGATCATATGCTACGTTTGCAGTTTGGGTCTTGTCCATCACATCATTCTCCTAATGATGTGACCCCGTTATCAAATGACATCTCATGTCCATGGCTAGGAAACCTTAACCATCTTTTGATCAACGAGCTAGTCTATTAGAGGCATACTAGGGACATGGTTTTGTCTATGTATCCACACATGCATCTAAGTCTCCGATCAATACAATTATAGCATGGATAATAAACGATTATCATGAACAAGGAAATATGATAATAACTAATTTATTATTGCCTCTAGGGCATTTTTCCAACATCGGGGTCCCCACAGAGCTGGTATCAGAGCCATCCTGACTGTAGGAAGCCCTTAGTTAGCATGGACGTTAGTAGGATTAAAGCCGTTTTCAAAACTACACCTAGCTTTGGAACTTAGGAATTCTACACTATTTATCTCTCCTATGCTTCACACAACACTTTGCTGACTCTCCTCTTTTCAAACCTTTGTAGATGGTCGTCGTACCCGAAGCCTTGCTGACATCCGGCTTTCCCTAGCTCCTTGGGGATAGCCTGGAGAAGTGCCAGTTTCGCCAACCACCCATTTTCCTCTACCACGAGCACTGGGTCGATGCCGCCACGAAGGAGTACCACGTGGATGTGGTCGTGAAGGCAAACGACTCCCCGACCAGTTGGTTCTTTGAAGGACCACGGATGGAGACTATAATACCTGCCATCGAGACAGCTGCACGCAAGGCACTCCTACACCTTAGAGACATCATTCCAGAGATGGCTGATGAACCAGCTACTCGCTACCTTCCCTTCAGGAAGGTTGACTTGGGCGAGAGTTGGACGCTGATTCCGGCCAAGGAGGATGGCGCATCACTCCGGTTCCTGACGTACTTCAGTCTCTCCGCCGATAGTCTGGTTCACAACTTGGTGAAGGAATTCGTGAAGCTCCGCGAGGAACTTCACCACACCCGAGGGCTACTTCGACAAGCCAAGACCAAGCCAGACAAGATCAAGAAGGATGGAGCCCCCGAGGGACGACCAGCTATCGCTTATCGAGGAAGAGTACCCCCAGCCAGTGATGCACCTGCACGTAGTCATCGCATGAGTGCGAAGGAGTACTGTAAGCTCTTCACCGACCCGCGCGTAAGGCGTCGTCGGGATGGGCCTCCTCATTCCTCGACCCCGTCGACCGGGAACGATGCTCGTTCTGAGGATGAGCCAGAGGAAGACCCAGAGGAGCGTGACTACGAGACCGAGCACTCCACCACCTGAATCCGAGAACCCCTAGGGTAGGATCAGACATGTATCCCTCATGCGTAGTTGAGTCCGTGTAATGGTTCATATGAAACCATGTGTGCTTGTTGTTTGTTTTGTTGTTTGTGTGTTCCGATGCAAGTCACGCTTTTGCCTTAGGCAACATGTAAGCTACTACATCGTTTATCTTAATATATGTTGTGGGTCTTTTGACCTTCGTTTCTCCACACTTGCACTTGACCGACCCCCTTAGGCGCGCTTTGTCGATTTGCTTATCCTCTTGTTGACCCCAGTTGTTTGACTTGGCTGCTCCAAACAGGATGGTGCCTGCTACCCACAACAGCTCCTTCACCAACCCCGAGGCCGGCAGCTCGAGCCAGCAACAGGGAGCTGGTGGGGCTGCTCACGTTGGAGGACACCAGGAGCAGCCACAAGGCGACATTCCCCCGCCACCACCTCCGCCGGAGAACATGACCATAGCTCAGTTTCTCCAAGTTCTCCGGGAGGAGCACCAGGCCAACAATACTGCTCTCCAGCAGATGGCCCAGGCTCTCGTGAACAACCAGCAGCAGGGTAGGAATGGCAATGGCCGCTCCACGCTGTCTGAGTTCATGAGAAACTCGCCCCCGACCTTCACTGAGACTGCTGAGCCGTTGGATGTTGATGACTGGATCCGCACCACCGAGGACCTCCTTGCCCTGGTCAACTGCAATGAGGATCGTGAGAAGGTGCTTTATGCCTCTCACTGCCTCGGAGGTACCATCCGAGCATGGTGGGATGGATTCAAGGTCATGCAGGGAGAGCATGTGATCACGTGGAATGACTTCAAGGAAGGATTCCGCACTGCCCATATTCCATCTGGGATCATGGCTATCAAGAAGAGAGAGTTCCGAGCGCTGAAGCAAGGAAGTGGCTCTGTCAAGGAGTACCTGCAGAAGTTCAACCTGTTCTCAAGGTATGCACCTGAAGACGTCAGCACGGAGGCTGCCAAGAAGGAACGCTTCATGGAAGGACTTCAGCAAATTCTGCAGTATCAGCTCATCATCTGCGACTGCCGCACCTTCTTTGATCTGGTAAACAAAGCCCTCATGTTGGAAGACAAGCGTCATGCCATCGATGACACTCGCAAGCGCAAGATGATCAGCAAAGGAAGCTCAAGCAACCAGAAGCCTCGCCCATGGCAGCCAGCTCCAGCCAAGCCAACCTATCAGCCACAGCAGGCTAGACCTCTTGCGCCTCGTCCGAGCTACCAGCCTCAGTAGTATGCCAATCCCAGGCCAACCTACAACTACAACCCCAATAACAACAATGGTGGCAGGAACCTCAACAACAACCCTGGGCAAGTCACCTGCTTTGGATGTGGTCAGTCTGGACACATCTCTAGGCTTTGTCCCAATAGGAAGCCTGATGCACCGTGCCCCAATGCGCCAGCTCAAGGACAAGCCCGAGGAGCACCGCCAAGGAACCCAGCTCCCCGCAACCAGCCTAACAATGGCAAGGGTCGTGTGAATCACGTCACTGCAGAGGAAGCCCAGGAAGACCCGGACGTGATACTGGGTACGTTCCTCGTCAACTCAACCCCAGCAACAATATTGTTTGATTGTGGAGCTTCGCATTCTTTTTTCACCCAAAAGTTTGCACTAGAGAGTGGCATGGAACCTACACCCTTGGGTAGTCGTATGCTGATACAAACCCCCGGTTCAGTTATGAAGTTTGGGTTAGGGTGTAAGGGGGTGAAGATTGACATCAACGGGGTAGACTTCCTAGCAGACCTTATAGTTCTAGATTCACCCGGCTTGGATGTTATCCTTGGCATGAACTGGTTGACTAAGAACCAAGGCTTACTAGACTGTGCCAAGAGGATTGTTACCATGACCAACAGCCAAGGAGTGGAAGTCAAGTATGTCCCCAACCCTGTCTCCACGCAAGCCCCTCAGGTTAACTGCCCGTCGGGAGTTGAGTTGGATCAAGTGCCAGTAGTATGTGAATACCCGGATGTGTTTCCTGATGAGCTGCCCGGGATGCCTCCTGACCGCGACATTGAGTTCATCATTGAGCTTATGCCCGGATCAAGGCCCATCTACAAGAAGGCCTATAGGATGGGATCCGAAGAGTTGGCAGAATTGAAGAAGCAACTGGTAGAGCAGCTCAGGAAAGGATTTATTCGCCCTAGTGCCTCTCCTTGGGGATCGCCTGTTCTATTTGTGTCAAAGAGAGATGGCACCATCAGACTTTGTGTCGATTACCGTTTTCTCAATGAGGTCACAATAAAGAACAAGTATCCACTCCCCAAGATCGAAGACCTGTTTGATCAGTTGAACGGAGCCAAGATGTTCTCCAAGATCGATCTCAGGTCTGGGTACTATCAGCTGAAGATCAGACCCCAAGACATCCCAAAGATGGCATTTGTAACCCGATATGGCCTGTATGAGTACACGATCATGTCGTTCGGATTGACAAATGCCCCGGCCTACTTCATGTACCTCATGAATAAAGTCTTCATGGAATACTTGGACAAGTTCGTTGTTGTATTCATTGATGACATCCTTGTCTTCTCCAAGTCTGAAGAGGAGCATGAAAAGCACTTGAGGTTGGTCCTAGAGAAGCTTCAAGAGCACCAGCTTTATGCCAAGTTCAGCAAGTGTGAATTCTGGCTGCATGAAGTTGGATTCTTGGGTCATATGTTGACTGCGGAGGGATTATCAGTAGAGCCTGCCAAGATTGAAGCCGTGACTGAATGGCAGACCCCAACCACAGTGAAGGAAGTCAGGAGCTTTCTCGGACTCGCGGGATATTACCGCAAGTTCATAGGAGGATTCTCAAGCATCGCCCGACCAATGACCCAGCTCCTAAAGAAGGACAAGAAGTTCGAGTGGACCGCTAAGTGTGAAGAAAGCTTCCAGGAGCTCAAGAAGAGATTGACCACAGCCCCTGTTTTGGCCACCCCTGATATTCACAAGGAATTTGTGATTTATTGTGATGCATCAAGAACCGGACTTGGAGGTGTTCTGATGCAAGAAGGCCGAGTCGTAGCATATCTGTCCCAACAGCTACGTCCTCATGAAGAGAACTACGCAACTCACGATCTCGAGTTGGCAGCCGTGGTTCATGCCCTGAAGACATGGCGGCATTACATTCTAGGGAAGCGATGTGAGATATTCACTGACCACAAGAGTTTGAAGTATATCTTCACTCAAAGGGAATTGAACAAGAGGCAGCGAAGATGGTTGGAGTTGATCAAGGACTATGACCTCAGTATTCAATACCACCCCGGAAAGGCCAATGTGGTAGCTGACGCCTTAAGCAGAAAGGCTTGCTCCTTGAATGCTATGATTAAGGAAAGGCTACCCGCTTTGTATGATGAGCTTGAGAGCTTCGGCTTGGGACTGGTCGCACCAGGATTTCTTGCCAACCACGAAGCGAAGCCTACCTTGATGGATGATATCAAAGAAGCCTAGAAGGGACACAAGAGCATTGAAGGCATTAAGAGCAAGATCAAGGCAGGCAAGGCCCCAGGATTCTCAGAGGATGAACAAGGAGTCATGTGGTTTGGGAACCGCATTTGCGTACCCAACAAAGAGGAGCTCAAGAACTTGATCTTACAAGAAGCTCATATCACTCCCTACTCCATCCATCCTGGAGGAACCAAGATGTATCAAGACCTCAAGGCAAGATTCTGGTGGCATGGCATGAAGCGGGAAATAGGCACGTTCGTGGCTAAGTGTGACATATGCCAGAGGGTCAAGGCTGAGCATCAGCGACCTGCTGGACTACTGCAGCCCCTTAAAGTGCCTGAATGGAAGTGGGATAAAATCGGGATGGACTTCATCACCGGTTTACCAAGGTCAAGCAAGGTACGTGATTCCATTTGGGTCATTGTCGACCACCTGACCAAGGTCGCCCATTTTGTTCCCGTCAAGACCACCTATGATGGCAACAAGTTAGCCAGCCTCTACATAGAGCGGATCGTGAGTCTTCATGGAGTACCAAAGAAGATTGTGTCAGACCGAGGGACCCAGTTCACCTCAAGGTTCTGGAAGAAGTTTCAAGAAACTATGGGAACCAAGCTCTCCTTCAGCACTGCTTTTCACCCCCAGACCAGTGGGCAAACGGAACGAGTAAACCAGATACTCGAAGACATGCTCCGCGCTTGTGTTCTGTCATATGGAGCCAAGTGGGAAGATTGCTTACCGTTCGCCGAGTTCTCCTACAACAACAGCTATCAGTCAAGCCTTCAGATGGCACCATTTGAGGCATTGTATGGACGCAAGTGCCGTACTCCCCTCAACTGGTCAGAGACCGGAGAAGGATTAATATTTGGACCAGATATCCTCCGCGAAGCCGAAGAGCAAGTTCAACTTGTTCCTAAGCGCCTCAAGACCGCTAAGTCAAGACAGAAGAGCCACGCCGACTCTCACCACCGAGAACTGAACCTCGACGTTGGAGATTATGTCTACCTCCGCGTCACTCCTCAAGGGAACCAAGCGTTTTCACGTCAAAGGACCAAGCGTTTTCACGTCAAAGGAAAGCTCGCGCCAAGGTATATCGGACCCTTCAGGATCACTGCAAGACGAGGAGAAGTTGCTTATCAGCTAGAGCTACCTTCAGAGCTGTCGGATGTGCACAACGCTTCCACGTGTCACAGCTTCGGAAGTGTCTGCAAGTTCCCGAATGCCCCGACCTTTACAAAGACATCGACCATCAGGCCATCGACCTTCAGCCAGATCTCACTTATTGTGAGCGGCCTGTCTGCATTTTGGATGAAGCTGAGCACTGCACCCGAAGCCGCACCATCAAGTACTTCAAGGTCCCGTGGAGCAACCACATGGAAGCAGAAGCAACATGGGAGCGTGAAGATTATCTCAGATTAGAGTTTCCATATCTTTTTAGCGCTTAGCCTAGGAATCTCGGGGACGAGATTCTTGCAAGGGGGGAAGGTCTGTCACACCCTGTATTTGGCACATTGTTGTGTTTGTTTTTATAAAAAATTGGAGCCAACTAAAACTTTTTGAGTGCATGCTTGTTCGATGTGATGCTTGTTTGAATTGCTTGAGTGTTCAAGTTTGGCACTATTAGGTTCTACTCCACTCCACCTTCATCTTCCTTGATCCGAATTCCTTGCCCTATGATCATGCCATGTGAATATAGCTCAAAAATATTTTTATCAAAATTTATTTTCACCAAAAAGGATTTATTCAATTTAAGTTCACTAAAATCCCTGAATTGAGGTTTGAACTACAGGTCTTCAATTTAGGTGGATCTTTTCTTCCCAAATGCTTTATTTGAAACCTACTATATATATGACTTCTCAAAACCACCAAATATTATTTTTAAACATTATTTTCATATTTTATTTAAAGGCTTTTTCTTAAGAACAGAAATGGCTTTTCCTAAGGGAAAATTATTTAAATGCTTTGAAAATATTTGAGAAAATTTAGAGAGACTCAGTGGACATATATTTTCCATATATATGAGTTTCAACACAAGGGCTTGAACATAACATGGGCAAAACCCCTCAAAACCCTTTCTGATCAGATCAAACTTTTGGAATGTTTCTGCAAGAAATATTCTCAATAAATTCCAAGAAAATTCTAGAAAGTCAACACTATCATAGGTGATGATCTTGCAAAGTTTTATCTCAATCAAAGTTGGTTTGGTTCATCAAACCAACCCAAATCCATTTATGTCCAGATTCAAGTTTTGACAACTTTACGTTGCGAAGTGTCTTCCCTTGGCCTCAAACTTTGTTAGCATGCTCTAATGACCAATTAGTGACGATACAATAAGTGGTGCATCAAGGGTTAAAGCCTAACCCCTTTGAATCTATAGAAAACAGATTCTGTCTATTTCTAGGTTTTCCCTAAGTCCCATTATGAACTTTCTTCAAACCCTCTCAAACTAGGTGATCTCACTTGCCTTTCATCACCTCTTGACTCTATCAAATCTCAAGCTAATCCAGGTTCATTTGATCACCCAAATCAACATCAAACACCTTCTGCCAGAAATATAAAAATGGCATTTCCACCCTTTCACTTTTTACCCTTGGCCTCCCCTTTTTACCATAGCCTCTAGTAGGTGCCTTGCACCTCCAGTAAAAATCCTGAGCCCTCTAGCCATGGTGAGATGGGGTAAAACCCCCTATTTTCTACCTGAATGCATCCTTTCTGACCTCTCCTCTCCATTTCTTCTACCCCAGGGCTACCCCATAGACCCACCCTAGCCTCTCCTAGCCGTTGGGGCATCTCCTAATGCCTCTGGACACAAGAAGACACGCAGGGGGGCTTAAAGAATGCCCATGCATGCCATAAGGGCTCTCTGGAGCGCACTACAGTGCGCTCCCACACTGTAGCCGCCCCTGCCCGGTGCCGCCAGGCAGCATTGGGCCGCCCCTGCCTGTCCATTTGGTCGGCCTCAACGTCTGCAGCCCTGCAGGCGGTCGGCCCCCTCCTCCCTCTCTCTCCTTCTCCCTCCTCCGCGCGTGCCCGCCACCGCCCGGCTCGGCCAATCCTCGATTCTGAGCACGCGACCTCCCCTGCCTTCCTCCTCTCTTCCCCCTGGCCTGGACTAACCCCAGGAATGCCCCCGGCTCCCTCTCTCCCTCTCTCGTGGCCCCTGGCGATGGCCACATCCCCGCCGGCGCACCCGGATCTGGTGGACTCGCCCCCGCCTATATAAAGGGCCCCCGAACCCCTCTCTCCCCTCTGGTCTCTCTCTCCTCCCCAGAATCCTCGCCGAACCCCTCATTTGAGCCTCCCGAGCACCAGTGCTCGAGATCGACCGAGGCCCCGCCGCGGCAGAGCTCCGTCGATCTTGGGACACAGGCCCGCTCAGGCGCTCACCTCGCCTCCTTTGGGCCTGTAGCCTCCATTCCTGCCTCCAGACATCCTCGCCGTGCTCCCCTCCGTCGCCGATGAGCTTCCCCTCCTCCCTATCACGAGGAGGAAGAAGGACCCGACAGGTGGGGCCCACCTATCGGCCTCTCTTTCCCCTCCCGCGCTCTCTCCCCTCTCGTCTGAGCCACTGGCAGCCGGGCCCCGCGCGTCAGATTTGAATCTGACCGCGCGCGCGGCTGGCTGGCTGGCCAGATGGGCCGGCCCAGCTCCTGGCCGCCCCTGGCACAGGATCTGGAGCCCTTTTCTTTTTCTAAATTTTGTGGCATTTGTAAAAATTCCACAGGGCTGAATATTTGCCCCATGCAAATACTTTCTCCATCATAAATCTTAGAATAATCTTTAGGATTTAATAGTATCATTTATAAAAATGTTTGCAAAGGTTTTTATCACTGTTTTATTTTACAACCTATTAAATACACCGTTTTAGCCTCTGTTATTTTGTTTATAAAATGGTTTTCACAGAGAAATTTATTGTAGATATTTTTAATATGACTTTAGGTATTTAACAGAGTAGGTGAACATTTTAGTAGAGGCTTTTGTGCTCTGTTTTCATTGTGTTGCTTATTATTATCGTTTATTCCGCGATTATAGATTGCGCCGTAGACGAAGAAGTTGGACTCGAAGACCTCGAAGACCCCGGAGACTTTGTTGAGCCAGGCAAGCAGCCCTTTTACCATATCAAGAAACTATTTTAACTTGCATGTCATATAGCACTTTACTTTCGGCATTATCGATCATATGATGTGGTGGTTTCCCCTTTGGTGGGATGCCTCCGGTGCTTTCCGTTGATACTTGCATCGAGCAAGACCCTACCACCTTATGAGGGTTGTGCGGGTGGGAGTAGATAGGTTGCTAGTAGATGCTACGCAAGTAGGATGGGACTTATGCATGGTGATACCGAAAGGTGTGTGTTTTCAATACTCTTTCGAAAACCCCGTCGGGTGTCACTAATGCCCGAGGGAGATGATGATGAGTTGGGTGACCACTTGAGAAAGAAGTAGTGTACCGGAACAAATGGGTGTGTGTTTTCGAAAGCGGATTAGATTTAAGGTCTGCTGACTGTCCCGACATTACATGAGCAACCACGATACCCCTTATGGGACGGGGCTTTGTTGATTACCTTGGTGGGTACTGGCAAGGAGCCCGCATTACTAGTGGTGGGAGTGGTGTGATCACTCTCGATACGGGGTCGTACCAGATGTACGATCATGCGTTGTCTTTACAGGCACCGGGCACACCGTTGGTCCCCTCATGGATGGTACGGTTTGAGCAAGGCTCGTGTGATGTACGTCATGAGGGTTGGGTACCAATCGAGTGGACTCTTTGTTTAGTATCGCCGGGGGAAAGGCATTGTTCGGGTGCTTACCTCGGGTATGTATATACCGCGAGTCGTGGATGACACGGAAGTTCCCCGAGTCTTGTGGGTAAAGTGTGCAACCTCTGTAGAGTGTAAAACTATTAGAATAGCCGCGTCCGCGGTCGTGGACACTTGAGGTCGTTCTTAGACTATGTCCGAATGTTTTCGTGAAATATTGGTGTGAGTATGGGTGTGTTAGTGACAAGAGGTCACCTGAGTCAAGTCCGATGACTTGGCATGAGAAATGAACTAAGCCCGATGACTTAGCGTGAACATGATGTGTTCAACTCATACCGTGATGGTATCGACAATGTGTTATCATGAATACTTGGTTAGTTGTTGATGCATACTTACTATTACTTGATCATGTCGCTTGCATACAAAATCAGCTTTCCGCAAATTACCTATAGTGCTATATCATGCACCATTATTTCCTCGTTCCACTCTTGGGTTGCTTGCGAGTACATTCAAAGTACTCATTGGCTTGCCACTGGTTATTTAATTGGCCAGGCATGGAAGAACAGGAATATGTCGTAGATTTCATTGGAGACGAACATGCGAACTAGGACGCTTCCCAGTCAAAGTGCCTGTAGGTTAAGGCAGATGGCATGGGTTCACGCTTTCGACGAAGATTTCCGCTGCTTGTTCTAGACTTAGTGTTTGGCCCGAGTGGTCCTATCCTTGTAAGAATGAGACCTTCGTGATCATCATTTGTGTAAGACATTAAGTGTGGATGTAAGACTCTTTTATTTAGCTTATGTGTGTTCAGTGAGCATTGATCTCTGGGATCACTGTACACGTGCATTCGGTGATCTCGACTTATGAGTCGGCGTCCCCACAGACCGTGAACAAACGAATCCACTAGATGTCGAACCCAACCTCACATCATGATCTGTTGGAAGATAGCCTAGGTAACTACTTGAATTCCCACCTAAGAACTTCCGAAAACATTCTTGGTTATGCAATTAGGTATTGGGGATAAAAGGAGGAAATATCTCACACAACTAACAAACCTACACCCCAACTGTATCCATCCTTCAACACATAACCAGAGGCTTTCGCAAGTCCATCTAACTTAGATCCTCGAAAGCACAACGATACTAACCATGGTGGTACCCTGGACGCCTCCCCAGTACTGGGTGACTCCGACCTTATCTCATCATGACAAGTATTGAAGCAATTCCGAACATCCTCCTTCCTGACATACTAAGGAAACTGAACAATAACGATGTGTCAAGAATTCCCTGGAGCTCAACTCCCCGGAAGAAATCAAGTTAGACGGGAGGCACCAAGAAAGAACTCCATCACATCAGTATCATATAGTTTCCAAAATACCCGCGTGATCCTAAAAAAATTGAGTGAGAAGAGGGAAGAATCAAAATTCCTAAGTCGAATACCTCACCAGAGCATAGAAGAGGAGTAAAAAGAATCCTACTCTCCGATATAACTAGACTCAAAATAGTTCTTCTCTAGACTCGACTCGGCCAAGTTCGATCAATCAAGAGGGCTCCTAGGTCGGTACAGGGATAGCAAGGATGGATGTCATTTTGTCGTTTGATTTTGTCCGTAGTCGGACCCTGCTCTTTTGTATGATGTTTGACTACGTTGTTGTATTGATGTGATATTGATGTAGCTGGTGGCGAGTGTAAGCCAATTCCATATACTCATATCTTCTGTACATGTACTTGTAATGATATACATTCTTGCAACACGACGAGATGAGCTTCTATCCCTGTCGAGGCCCTCGTGCCAAAATGAGGATAGGATCACATCTTGGGCGTGACATTCAGTGATTGAGAGCATGATTTGTTGGTTATCAATAGAGTTCTTGGTTCATACTTTATCTTGTGAATGAATTGTTACTTTAGCATAAGAAATCATGTACCAATAAGCATTATTGTTCTAAATATGATCAGGATGACCTCATGTCCGTATTTTATTTTATCGACACCTATATCTCTAAATTTGTGGACATATTTATCGATCTCGGCTTTTGCTTGAGGACAAACGAGGTCTAAGCTTGGGGCAGTGGATACATCCATTTTGCATCATGCTTTTATGTTGATATTTATTGCATTATGGGTTGTTATTACACGTTATGGTACAATACTTATGCCTTTTCTCTCCTATTTTGCAAGGTTTACATGAAGAGGGAGAATACCGGCAGCTGAAATTCTGGACTAGAAAAGGAGCAAATCTAGGAGACCTATTCTGCACAACTCCAAAAGTCCTGAAAATTTATGGAGAATTATTTTCGAATATATAAAAAATATTGGGCGAAACAAATACCAGAGGGGGGCACCAGGAGGTGACAAGCCTGCCAGGCGCGACCACCCCCCTGGCCGCGCCTAGAGGGCATGTGACCCACCTGGCAGGCCCCCGATGCCCATCTTCTATACTGAGGGTTTTGACCTGGAAAAAATCAGAAGGAAGCTTTCGGGACGAAGCACCGCCGTCTCGAGGCGGGACCTAGACAGAACCAATCTAGAGCTCCGGCAGAGCTGTTCTACCGGGGAAACTTCCCTTCCAGAGGGGGAAATCCAAGACATCATCATCACCAACGATCCTCTCATCGAGAGGGGGTCAATCTCCATCAACATCTTCATCAGCACCATCTCCTCTCCAAACCCTAGTTCATCTCTTATATCCGATCTTTGTCTCAAACCTCAGATTGGTACATATGGGTTGCTAGTAGTGTTGATTACTCCTTGTAGTTGATGCTAGTTGGTTTACTTGGTGGAAGATCATATGTTCAGATCCTTTATGATAATTAATACTCCTTTGATTATGAACATGAGCATGCTTTGTGAGTAGTTACGTTTGTTCCTGAGGATATGGGATAAGTCTTGTTATAAGTAATCATGTGAATTTGGTATTCGTTCGATATTTTGATGAGATGTATGTTGTCTCTCCTCTAGTGTTATTATGTGAACATAGACTACATAAACTTGACCATTATTTGACCTAGGGTAAGGCATTGGGAAGTAATAAGTAGATGATGGGTTGATAGAGTGAAAGAAACTTAAACCCTAGTTTATGTGTTGCTTCGTAAGGGGCTGATTTGGATCCATATGTTTCATGCTATGATTAGATATATCTTAATTCTTCTTTCATAGTTGCGGATGCTTGCAAGAAAGGTTAATCATAAGTGGGAGGTTTGTCCAAGTAAGGGCAGCACCCAAGCACCGGTCCACCCACATATCAAATTATCAAAGTAACGAACGTGAATCAAATGAGCATGATGAAAACTAGCTTGACGGAAATTCCCATGTGACCTCGGGACCGCTTTGCTTTATATAAGAGTTTGTCCAGGCATGTCCTTTGTTACAAAGAGTATTGGGCTACCTTGCTGCACCTTTGCTACACTTGTTACTTGTTGCTCGTTACAAATTATCTTATCACGAAACTATATGTCACTGATAATTTCAATGCTTGCAGAGAATACCTTATTGAAAACCGCTTGTCATTTCCTTCTGCTCCTCATTGGGTTCGATACTCTTACTTATCGGAAGGATCTGATAGATCCCCTATACTTGTGGGTCATCACTAGTCATCAGCCCCCGCATTCCTTTTTCATGCTCCTACGGCTAAGTGAAAGTAACAAAGCACTATGGTCTGATTGCCTTGTCCCCATAACACTACCGCCTTCGGGTACCGATAGCTCGGCTAAGGGTCACAGTGCATAGGCAGAGACACCTCGCGTAGTATCTACGTGGGGGGTGAAGCTGACGACTCGCAACTTTTTGTTTAAACGGCCACACAGGAGTTATAGCGAATGCAAAAGATAAAAGACATGATAAACCATGCATCATAACCATAAAAGCATTCAAAGGTCTCCGGACATATTACAACATGTTTACTCGTAAATGTTTTCTTTTGAACATTGAGCCTCTATTGCCCGAGCACCCTCCATCACTAAGGAGAAGTATCGCTCAGGGCACCTATGCTCCTTTACAGAGGGTGGAGGAGCGGTGGCTATCTTCGTCAGATCAAGCCCCGGCTAGTGCACCATGGCCCTTGCAAAGGCCATCCGAGCTCCCTTGATACAGGAAGAACGCCTTAGTGCGTCGATCCGAGGCAAGGCATCGCTTAACTTCCGCACTAGGCCGAAGTAGCTGCTCGGCAATGGCTCGTCGGGCCATAGCCGGATACAGAGATCCTTCATGGCCGGCTCTGCCCTGTGTAGCTCCATCAGTTCCTACATTTGCTCGACGAGAAGAGTAGAGCGCTCGGGGGCTTCAAACTGCGCCCAAAATAGCTGACCTTCATCTCCTTCTCCCCGCGAAGCATAGAACTGGTTCGCGTCCGCTATGCTCTTCTGGAGGTCTGAGCAGGCGCCTGAGGAACACCACACTTGGGTGAGCAATGCAAACCTGCTATCACCGAAGGCACACTGCAGTAAATACGGCTTACCATCCGTGATAGCCTTAACTTGGCGGACCTACTCTTCAAAGAACTGCCTATCCACACGCTCCTTTTGGAGATCGGATTTCAGAATGGATAGTTCAGTGGCCTTCTCCTTGCCCTTTTGCTCAAGGTCCTCACACTTTTGGTCGGCGTCCTTGAGCTCCTACTGGATCTCCTCCACCCGAGCCTCATGCTTGGCACTTGTGGCTTGTAAAGCGGAAAGCGCGGCAGCCGCTTGTTCGGCCGGCTACCTTCTCGTCCGCGGCCTCTTGCTTCACCTTCTGCGGCTCGTCCTTGAGTTCTTCAATTTCTTTCATTGAAGAGGCTGTGAAAGCAATAAATATATAAGCATACCAATTCGACAACGTGAATCACTCATAATGGATAATTCGGATATTATAATCCAGCTTACCTTGCGCCTCGTCGAACCTCCTATTCAGAGTGTCAAGCTCATCTTCGGAACTCTTGAGCTTACGATTTAGCTTGTCTAGCTCGACGGCATTAGTAGCCGCCGTTGACGACGAAGCCTACAAATAACAAACCCCTATTAGATTACATGGGTTCAAACCTCTGAACTTTCATAAACATCTAATTTATGCTTGACCCCTAGGTGAGTTTTTCTAAACTCACCTAGGGATCGGGGGCTGCTATATACATAACGATAGCACAAATGTAATAAATCAATATTCAAGAAATAGAACATTACGTGGCTCACCTGGAAGCCCGTCAGGAGACCCTTGAAGGCCTCCTTCAGTCCGCTATCAACGGATTGAATGCTTCGCAAAACCGCACACATAAGGGTGCGGTGATCCTTAGAGATGTAGGCGCTTGATAGAGCCTCCTCCATAACTGGCCACCCAGTGATCGGTTAGCATGATGTCCCACCAGGTTTGAATCGGTGGCTTCGGAGGCGTGGGGCGCTCCGGAGATGACCTTAGAGGGGACTGGACATCCCTTCGGCTAGTCTCCTCGGTGTCCGGGAGGGGCTCCTCCTCCAGGTCCTTGGCGGCCGAGGCGTTAACCCCGACCATGACGTCGTCAACCCCACCGCTAGTGTTCGGCTCCAAAGGAGCCTGGTGGGATGAAACCTCCGTCGCATCCTTCGCGGCACCCGGAGGTGTGGGATGCGACGCGGTCCCACTCTCTGCTGGCACAGCGGGTGGGGTCTTGCCGTCCGAAACTGCGTTGGTGGGGAGAACGCGTGGTGGGTGCTACCTCTTGAGCTTGTGTTGGTTTTCCCTTAAAGAGGAAAGGGTGATCCAGCGAAGTACATAAGTATTTCCCTCAGTTGTTGAGAACCAAGGTATCAATCTAGTACGAGGAACAAGTGATGACCCACAAGTATAGGGGATCTATCATAGTCCTTTCGATAAGTAAGAGTGTCGAACCCAATGAGGAGCAAAAGGAAATGACAAGCGGTTTTCAGTAAAGTATTCTCTGCAAGCACTGAAATTATCGGTGACAGATAGTTTTGTGATAAGATAATTTGTAATGAGTAATAAGTAACAAGTGTAGCAAAGGTGCAGAAAGGTAGCCCAATCCATTTTGTAGCAAAGAACGGGCCTAGACAAACTCTTATATAAATTGAAGCGCTCCCGAGGACACATGGGAATTTCCGTCAAGCTAGTTTTCATCATGCTCATTTGATTCTCGTACGCTACTTTGATAATTTGATATGTGGGTGGGCCGGTGCTTGGGAGCCGCCCTTACTTGGACAAACCTCCCACTTATGATTAACCTCTCTCGCAAGCATCCGCAATTACGAAACAAGAATTAAGACAAATCTAACCATAGCATGAAACATATGGATCCAAATCAGCCCCTTACGAAGCAACGCATAAACTAGGGTTTAAGCTTCTGTCACTCTAGCAACCCACCATCTACTTATTACTTCCCAATGCCTTCCCCTAGGGCCAAATAATTGTGAAATGTAATGTAGTCGATGTTCACATAACACCACTAGAGGATAGACAACATACATCTCATCAAAATATAGAACGAATACCAAATTCACATGATTACTTATAACAACACTTATCCCATGTCCTTAGGAACAAACGTAACTACTCACAAAGCATGTTCATGTTCATAATCAGAGGAGTATTAATTATCATAAAGGATCTAAACATATGATCTTCCACCAAGTAAACCAACTATCATCAACAACAAGGAGTAATCAACACTACTAGCAACCCACGGGTACCAATCTGAGGTTTTAGACAAAGATCGGATACAAGAGATGAACTAGTGTTTGGAGAGGAGATGGTGTTGATGAAGATGTTGATGGAGATTGACCCCCTCTCAATGAGAGTATCCTTGGTGATGACGATGGCTTCGATTTCCCCCGACGGGAGGGAAGTTTCCCCGGTAGAACAGCTTCGTCGGAGCTCTAGATTGGTTCTGCCCAAGTTCCGCCTCGAGACGGAGGCGCTTCATCCCGAAAGCTCTCTTATTTTTTTTTCAGGTCAAAACCCTCCATATAGCAGAAGATGGGCGTCGGGGACCTGCCAGGTGGGCTACAAGCCACCTAGGCATGGTCAGGGGGGTGGCCGCGCCTGGCAGGCTTGTGACCTCCTGGTGGGCCCCCTCTGGTATTTGTTTTGCCCAATATTTTTTATATATTCCAAAACAATTCTCCGTAAGTTTTCAGGACTTTTAGAGTTGTGCAGAATAGGTCTCTCAGAGTTACTCCTTTCCCAGTCCAGAATTCCAACTGCAGGCATTCTCCCTCTTCATGTAAACCTTGTAAAATAAGAGAGAAAAGGCATAAGTATTGTACCATAACGTGTAATAACATCCCATAATGCGATAAATATCAATATAAAAGCATGATGCAAAATGGACATATCAACTCCCCCAAGCTTAGACCTCGCTTGTCCTCAAGCGAAAGCCGAGATCAATAAATATGTCCACATGTTTAGAGATGGAGGTGTCGATAAAATAAATATGGACATGAGGGAATCATGATCATATTTAGAACAGAAATACTTATTGATATATTATTTCTTATGCTGGAGTAACAATTCATTCATAGGGTAAAAGTATGAACCAAGAACTTTATTGACAACTGACAAATTGCACTCTCAGTCATTGAAGCAATTTGCAATTTATCATAACATCGGAAAGAGTCAATATAAGATCTTGGCAAATCCACATACTCAATTATCTTTTAGTCTTTCACAATCTCTAACACTCACGCGGTACTCATGAGATAAAAGATTCAATTGGACACAGAGAAAGATAGGGGTTTATTGTTTCACCTCCCAACTACTCACCTCAATGGTGATGTCAACAATAATAACTCATGATCACCCACATTCGAGTGGATATATGTGTTTAGGTCATTCACTAACATATAATGCTTGCCAAGTGAAAAAGGCAAAATATAGGAAGTGGTGAAGATCACCATGACTCTTGAATCAAGGTAAGTACTTATAAAGTAAATGTAACAGATATGCCCTTCGTAAAGGGAAGCAGAGGTTGTCATGCGCTTTTTGTTTTTGGATGTGCAAACCCTTAATGCAAAGGGACGTCGTGTTGTATTGCCCTTTGTGATAGCAACCTTTATTATGCAGTTCGTCGCTTTTATTTCTTTACTATCACAAGTTCGTACAACGCTTATTTTCCTTTACAATAAAAGATCATACGTATTTAGGAGCAATTCCTATTGCTTTTTGCACTGATGACAACTTGCTTGAAGGATCTTACTCAATCCGTAGGTAGGTATGGTGGACTCTCATGTAAAATTGGGGGAGGGTATAGGGAAGCACAAGTAGTATCTCTACTTGGTGCAGATGTTTTGACTAATATGAGGTGGAGGCAAGCACTACATTTTGGAGGATCTATAAAAATATAACTTCTTTTCGGAAATAAGCAAACATAACCCATTGCGTTGTCTTCCTTGTCCAACATCAACCTCTTGGCATAAGATATTTTAATGAGTGCTCACAATCATAAAAGATGTCCAAGATAATATATTTATATGTGAACCTCTCTTTCTTTATTACTTCCTTTTAATTGCCCCAATGACCAATCGCTATGGTTGTCAACTCCCAACAAATTTCAACCGACACACTTCTTATATGTGAAGTCATCACTCCCCATAAGATCATCCTATATACTCTTTGCTTTTATTCTATTCTTCGTTTATTTCTTATTTATTTTTCTCAAGATCATAGCAAGAAAGCAGAGCCCTCACATCAAAACTACTATTTATTATATAACTCTTGGACTCGCTTACATAAGGGGAACAAAAAGCAAAAACTCAAAGCCAGATAATACTAAAATTTTATTCTACTAGATCAAGATATAACCAAAAGGATCGTACTAAGAAAAAAAACAAGAAAAGGAAAAGATGTGATGGTGATACGATGCCAGGGCACCTCCCCCAAGATTGGCACCATGTGAACTTGTCAAACCATTCAACTATATTGTATATCGATTGGCCACATCAACGCATTTCACCTCGGAACTTGTACTTAGAATAGAGCCAGCCTTGAGATCCGCCACATCTTCCTTCAAGTCAGAGAGTTGAGATAGAACAGCTTCGCCTTTGACCAGTTTGCTGCTTTCCTTTATACACAAGCCCCTATTATTAAGGTATGGAGGTTTTTTCTGGAATGACCAAAGAACAAGAGAAGTTCAATGAGGTGCAAACGCAAGAATTAAAACAACGAGGACAGGTGCTACGATAGGATCCCGAAGGATGGCATGCCTATTCAGCAACGTGTAGAAAGGATGGCTTCACGCAAGAATCTTGATGAACCAGATATGTCTTCTACTAACAGATATGCTATTTGCAATTCCACCGATTCTTCTTTCCTGTTCCTTCACTGGCTATAGCGCCTTACCTCTTCTGTGACTTGTCCTGAGATGAGAAGTATCAAAAGTGTCAGGGTAGTGCCCATACCCATGTGTCTAGATTTCCTTCTTCGGAGGTGATGGTGGTGGGGTAGGATCTTTAAGCTTGTTCAGTTTCCTCTTAAGCATAAAGTTTTGTTCCCTCAGATCGTCTACTTCCTGCTCGAGCTTAAATATCCTTTGACATAATTCTTCCTTGCTCTCCTGCAGAAAACGAGAAGGGATAAATACAACCTTGGGTTTTCTCCTTGTGTTTGGGAGGCATGGTTTCCTGAACTCCACGTGCATATCTCCTAGTTGAGGCACGGAAGTCTCCTCTTCATCCGAGCTTTCTTCCCCATACTTGCCTTCTTGTTCCTCCTCCAAGAATAATCCATAAGGATCTTGGTACCCATAGAGCTTGGGATTGGCAAGATAATGCGATATATAGCTCTCCCCAACAGACTCTTGAGACGATATATTGCTCTAAATTTGTTGTAGAAACATCTCCAAATGAAAACAGGAGGTATTGTCGTGATACGAAAGTCCAAGCCTTCGGGAGATTATATAATGAATTTTTACCGGAGGGTGCACGAGCTGGTCACAAGCCACCGGTGGCCGCGCCTGGCAGGCTTGTCACCTCCTCGTGCCTCTTTCGGACTATTTTAAATTTTCCTAATTTATTAAATATTCCAAAACCGAGAAAAATTGCTACTGGGAAAGTTTTGGAGTCGGTTTGCTTACCGTACCACATACCTATTCCTTTTCGGAGTCTGAAACATTCCTATAGGTCTCCCTAATATACTCCTCCGGGGTTATGGTATTGATAATATTGGTTTCAACATTTATGGGAGTACCTGAGATATAATGTTCGATTCTTTGCCTGTTTACCACCTTTAGATTTGTGTCTTCGGCGTTGTTGATCTTGATGGCACCCGAATGATATACTTCGTTGACAATGTAGGGCCCTTCCCATTTAGAGATAATTTTCCTGCAAAAAACCTTAAACGGGAATTGTATAGCAAGACATGGTCACCTACATTGAATTCATGCTTCTGTATCCTTTTATCATGCCATCTCTTAACCTTTTCTTTAAACAACTTGGCATTCTCATAGGCCTGGATTCTTCATTCATCAAGTGAGCTAATGTCAAATAACCTCTTCTCACCAGCAAGTTTGAAATCATAATTGAGCTCTTTGATTTCCTAATAAGCTTTATGCTCTAGTTCTAGAGGTAAGTGGCATGCTTTACCATAAACCATTTTATATAGAGACATACCCATAGGATTTTTGTAAGCAGTTCTATAAGCCCATAATGCATCGTCAAGTTTCTTAGACCAATTCTTTCTAGATCTATTAATAGTCTTTTGCAAGATCAATTTAATTTATTTATTGCTTAATTCTACTTGACCACTAGACTAAGGATGATAAGGATATGCAATTCTATGATTAACGTCATACATATCAAACAATTTACGGAAGGCACCATGAATAAAGTGTGAACCACCATCAGTCATTAAATATCTAGGGACTCCAAATCTAGGGAAAGTAACTTCTTTCGGCGTTTTAATAGAGGTGTTATAATCAGCTCTACTAGTTGGAATAGCTCCTACCCACTTAGTAACATAATCAACAACAACTAGAATATGAGTATACCCGTTGGACGTTGGAAAAGGTCCCATATAATCAAAGCACCAAACATCAAATGGTTCAATAACAAGAGAGTAATTCATAGGCATTTTCTGACGTCTACAAATATTGCCAATTCTTTGACATTCATCACATGACAAGACAAACTTATGAGCATCCTTGAAGAGAGTAGGCCAATAAAACCCAGATTCTAATACCTTGTGTGCAATTCTATCTCCAACGTGGTGTCCTCAGCAGGCCTCGGAATGACACTTCTATAGGATCTGTTCCTGTTCATGCTTAGGTACACAACGTCTAATAACACCATCTACTCCTTGTTTATAAAGTTGAGGATCATCCCAAAAGTAATGTCTTAAATCATAGAAGAACTTTTTGTTTTGTTGGTATGTGAAACTAGGCGGTATAAACTTAGCAACAATGTAATTAACATAATCAGCATACCATGGAGCATTACGCGAAGCATTTATTACAGCTAATTGTTCACCAGGAAAGCTATCATAAATAGGTAATAGGTCATCAAGAACATTATCTATCATAGACAAGTTATCCGCTATGGGGTTATCAGCACCCTTTCTATCAACAATATGCAAATCAAATTCTTGTAGCAAAAGGATCCATTTGATAAGTCTAGGTTTAGCATATTTCTTTTCCATAAGATATTTAATAGCAGCATGATCAGTGTGAAAAGTTACTTTGGAATCAACAATATAAGGTCTGAACTTATCACAAGCAAACACAACTAATAAAAATTCATTTTCAGTGGTAGCATAGTTTCTTTGAGCGATGTCTAGAGTTTTACTAGCATAATGGATAACATTTAACTTCTTATCAACTCTTTATCCTAAAATAGCACCAAAGGCATAATCACTAGCATCGCACATAATTTCAAAGGGTATGTTCCAATCAGGTGGTTGAACAACAGGTGCAGAATCAAGGCATTCTTAAGGATTTGAAATGCTTCTACACAATCATCATCAAAAACAAATGGAACATCTTTTTGCAAAAGATTAGTGAGAGGCCTCGAAATCTTAGAGAAGTATTTAATAAACCTCATATAGAAACCAGCATGACCAAGGAAACTTCTTATACCTCTAATATCCGTAGGATGCAGCATTTTTCAATAGCATCAACTTTGGCTTTGTCAACTTCAATACCTCTTTCAGAGATTTTGTGTCCCAATACAATACCTTCATTCACCACAAAGAGGCACTTCTCCCAATTCAAGCCAATATTAGATTCTTCGCATCTCTGCAAAACTCGATCAAGGTTGCTGAAAAAATCATGAAAAGAAGTTCCGTAAATGGAAAAATCATCCATAAAAACCTCAACAATCCTTTCACAAAAAGCAGAGAATTGCTACCTCTTGAGCTTGTGTTGGTTTTCCCTTGAAGAGGAAAGGGTGATGCAGCAAATTACATAAGTATTTCCCTCAGTTGATAAGAAACAAGGTATCAATCTAGTAGGAGGAACAAGCAAGTCACCAATGGATGCACCTACACAAACAATCAAACTCTTGCACCCAACGCTATAAAGGGGTTGTCAATCCCTTCACGATTATTTGCAAGGATTAGATCCGATAAAGATATAAGTAAACGAGAACAGAAACTAAAAGATAAATAAATTGCAGCAAAGTATTTTTGGTATTTGGGGTTTATAGATCTGAAAATATATTATGGAAAGTAGACCCGGGGGCCATAGATTTCACTAGAGGCTTCTCTCTTGAAGGAAAATATCATGCTGGGTAAACAAATTATTTTCAAGCAATTGATAGAAAAGCAAATAATCATGTAGTTATCCAAGGCAATGATTATGCATATAGGCATCACGTCCGTGTCAAGTAGACAGAAACGATTCTGCATCTACTACTATTACTCCACACATCGACCGACGCATGCGTGCATCTAGAGTATTAAGTTCATGAAGAATAGATTAACGCATTAAGAAAGATGGCATGATGTAGAGGGATAAACTTAAGCCATATGATGAAAACCCCATCTTCTTACACTTGATGGCAACAATACAATACGTGCCTCACTACCCCTACTATGTCACTGGGTGAGGACACCGCAAGATTGAACCCAAAACCAAGAACTTCTCCCATTGCAAGAATTACCAATCTAGTTGGCCAAACCAAACCAATAACTCGAAGAGACTTGCAAGGATATGAAATCATGCATATAAGAATTCAGAGAAGATTCAAATAAGATTCATGGATAATCTGAACATAAACTCACAATTCATCGGATCTTGACAAACACACCACAAAAGAGTATTACATCGGATAGATCCTCATGAAGATCATGAATAACATGGTATTGAAGATCAAAGAGAGAGAAGAAGCCATCTAGCTACTAGATATGGACCCGTAGGTCTGTGGTGGACTACTCACGCATCATCGGAGGGGCAAAGGAGTTGATGTAGATGCCCTCCGTGATCGAAACCCCCTCCAGCAGATTATCAGAAAAGGCTCCAAGTTTGGATCTCTCGAGGATGGAGGCTTCTGGCGACGAAAAAGTATTTGCGTGGCTCCTTTTTGTGTTGGGGGAATATTTGGGTATTTATAGGATGAAGAATAGGGTTAGGAGACCTGCCACGAGACGACAAGCCTGCTAGGTGCAGCCAGAGGGGTGGCCGCGCCTACTAGGCTTGTGACCTCCTGGCAGGTGCCCTCTCGTGCACTCCAAGCATGTTGGGTTTGTTTCCTTCTAGAAAAAATCATTCCGAAGATTTTATTCCATTTGGACTCCGTTTAAGATTCCATATCTGCAAAACTCAACAACAAGGAAAAACAGAAACTGACACTGGGCTCTAGATTAATAGGTTAGTCCCAAAAATAATATAAAATAGCATATTAATGCGTATAAAACATCCAAAACAGATAATATAATAGCATGACATCATCAAAAATTATAGATACGTTGGGGACGTATCAGCATCCCCAAGCTTAATTTCTGCTCGTCCTCGAGTAGGTAAATGATAAAAACAAATTTTTTGATGTGGAGTGCTACCTAGCATATTTATCCATGTAATATTCTCTATTGTGGCATGAATATTCATATCCATAAGACTCAAAACAAAAGCTTAATATTGATATAAAAACAATAACGTTTCAAACATACTATAAAAGCAATTGTATCTATTCAAAATATAATGGCAAAAGAAAGTTCTCCCTACAATATCACATGGTCTGCTATGCTCCATCTTCCCTACACAAAGTATTTATATCATGCACAACCCCGATGAAAACTCAAGAAATTGTTTTCACACTTTTATTTTCTCAAACTTTTTCAACTCTCGCGCAATACATGAGCTGAGCCATGGATATAGCACTATAGGTGGAATAGAATATGGTGTAGGTTTTCAAGAAAAGGGAGAAGATAGTCTCACATCAACTAGGCGTATCAACGGGCTATGGAGATGCCCATCAATAGATATCAATGTGGGTGAGTAGGGATTGCCATGCAACGGATGCACTAGAGCTATAAGTGTATGAAAGAACAAGAGGAAACTAATTGGGGGTTCATCCAACTTGTTTGCTCATGAAGACCTAGGGAA
This sequence comes from Hordeum marinum, assembly GCA_022496015.1. Taxonomy (NCBI): domain Eukaryota; kingdom Viridiplantae; phylum Streptophyta; class Magnoliopsida; order Poales; family Poaceae; genus Hordeum; species Hordeum marinum. The sequence continues at coordinate 540,381,933 of CM039673.1, read as the reverse complement.
ATTTTAGGAAGCCCGTTATTGGAATATACAAGCCAAGTTATATAAAGAAAATTTCCCACTAGTATATGAAAGTGACAAAATAGGAGACTCTCTATCATGAAGATCATGGTGCTACTTTGAAGCACAGGTGTGGAAAAAGATAGTAGCAATGTCCCTTCTCTCTTTTCTCTAATTGTTTTTCTTTTATCTCTTTTTTGGTGGGCATCTAAGGCCTCTTTTATTTTTATTTTATTTGGGCTTCGCTGGCCTCTTTTATTTTTTTCATGAAGTCCGGAATCTCATCCCCACTTGTGAGGGAATCATAGCTTCCATCATCCTTACCTCACATGGTACATGCACTAATAATTATAATCATCACACTTTTATTTACTTTCAACTCAAAAGAAAGTTACAACTTGATACTATGACAAAATATGACTCTATATATAATATGGAAGTGATGGTGTAAGTCATAATAGGAAACGATGGAAGTTGCACGGCAATATTTCTCGGAATAGCTATGGAAATGCCATAATAGGTAGGTATGGTGGATGTTTTGAGGAAATATATATGGTTTCTGTTTTGAGGAAGGTATATGGTGGCTGTTTTGAGGAAGGTGTTTGTTGTACCGGTGAAAGTTGTGTGGTACTAGAGAGGCTAGCAAAGGTGGAAGGGTGAGAGTGCGTATAATCCATGGACTCAACATTACTCATAAAGAACTCAGATACTTATTGCAAAAGTATATTAGTCATTGAAGCAAAGTATGAAACGCATGCTCCTAGGGTAGAGGTTGGTAGGAGTTAGCCATCGCACGCTCCCGACCCTCACACAAAGGTCGACAATTTATAAACAAATCATGCTCCGACTTCCTTACATAATGGTTCACCATACGTGCATGCGACGGGAATCACAAACCTTTACACAAGTATTTTTACCAAATAAAAATTACTTCCTAACATGACTCTTAACATTACCGTCTTTATATCTCAAAACTTTATGCAATGAATCAAACTTCTCATAGTATTCAATGCACTTAATATGGAAGTTTTTATTATATCCCTCTTGGACGTCTATCATATTAGGACTAAATTCATAACCTAGACCAATTACCATGATGTTTAGAGACTCTCATAATAATATAAGTGAGGTATGAGAGTTCAATTATTTCTATAAAATGCAAACACCACCGTGCTCTAAAAAATATAAGTGAAGCAATAGAGAAAAATTGCCCATCTAAAAAGATATAAGTGAAGCACATGGAGTATTCTAATAAATTCATGATTCAGCGTGTCTCTCTCAAAAGATGTGTCCAGCAAGGATGATTTTGGCAAACTAAGAAGAAAAGACTCAAATCATACAAGATGCTCCAAGCAAAATACATATCATGTGGTGAATAAAAATATAGCCTCAAGTAAATTTACCGATGGATTGAAGATGAAAGAGGGGATGCCTTCTGGGGTATCCCAAGATTAGGCTCTTTGGCATCCTTGAATATGACTTGGGGTTCCTTGGGCATCCCCAAGCTTAGGATGTTGACACTCCTTATTTCATAGTCCATCAAATCTTTACCCAAAAGTTGAAAACTTCACAACACAAAACTTAACAGAAAACTCGTGAGATCAGTTAGTATAAGAAAATAAATCACCACTTTAGGTACTATTCTGAACTCATTCTTTATTTATATTGGTGTTATACCTACTGTATTCTAACTTGTCCATGGTTCATACCCCATGATACAACCCATAGATTCATCAAATAGGCAAACAACACAAAGAAAACAGAATCTGTCAAAAACAGAACAGTCTGTAGAAATCTGAAAACTTCATATACTTATATAACTCAAAATATTCTTAAAAATCAGTATAGCCTGAGAAATTTGTATATCAATCTTGTGTAAAAATTTCAGACTCATTCGACGCTCTGAAAAGTTTAGAAATTCCTGGACTGAGCGCAAATTTTTTTTGTTTTTCAGCAAGATTAAATCAACAACCACCATAGATCACCCCAAATGTTTTTCTTGGCTCAGACACTAATTACAACACCAAAACACAATTACTACAGAAGTAATAATGTGGGATACACTCAAAAACAAAAGCAAAAACAGAACATAAAAATAAAATTGGGTTGCCTCCCAACAAGCGTTATTGTTTAACGCCCCTAGCTAGGCATAATGATTTCAATGATGCTCACATAAAAAGTAGTATTTGAGACATGCAAGAGAGCATCATGAATCTCATGACAAGCACATTTAAGTCTAACCCACTTCCTATGCATAGGGTTTTTATGAGCAAACAATTTATAGGAGCAAGAATCAACTAGCATAGGAAGGCAAAACAAGCATAACTTTAAAACTTTGAACACATAGAGAGGAAACTTGATATTATTGCAATTCCTACAAGCATATGTTCCTCCCTCATAATAATATTCAGTAGAATCATCAAGGAATCTCACAATATAACTATCACATAAATGATTCTTTTCATGATCAATTATAGCATATGTGTCATCACCAAAACTTGGGGAACAAAAACTATCATATTCATCAAGCATAGCATCCCCAAGCTTGTGGTTTTGCATATCATTGGCATCATGGATATTCGGAGAATTCATAGTAACAACAAGGAAATCATGCTTTTCATTCAAGGAACTATCATGAATCTCCTTACAAATTTCTTCTTTCAACACTTCATCAAAAAATTCAGATTCATGATTTTCAAACAAAACTTCATAGAGATAATAAAGTGCACTCAACTCACTAGCAATTGGTTCATCATAATTTGGTATTTTGAAAAGATTAGCAAGTGGATGAGGATCCATATCAATAGATTTTTAGCAAGTGAATATGCAAGCAAATAGAAGGCACATGGCAACACAAGAAAACATAGCAAGGAAAAGGTGACCGGAAGAAGGGTGAATAAAAAGGCAAATCTTTTTGGTATTTTCTGAAAATCGTTTTAGAAGTGGGGGAGAGGAAAACGAGAAGCAAAAGTCAAATAATGTAAATGCAAAAGATGAGTCTGTGATGGATACTTGGTAGGCTTGATGTAGATCTCCTTGGCAACGAAAACAGAAATTGGCAAGTTGATGGGAGAGATCTTTTCTTGAATTGCTATGTATCCTCCCAGGCAACGGCGCCAGAAATCCTTTTTGCTACCTCTTGAGCTTGCGTTGGTTTTCCCTTGAAGAGGAAAGGGTGATGCAGCAAAGTAGATAAGTATTTCCCTCAGTTTATGAGAACCAAAGTATTAATCCAGTAGGAGGAATAAGCAAGTCACCAATGGATGCACCTACACAAACAATCAAACTCTTGCACCCAACAATATAAAGGGGATGTCAATCCCTTATTTGCAAGGATTAGATCCTATAAAGATAGATGTAAAGGAGAACGGAAAGTAAAAGATAAATAAACTGCAGCAGTATTTTGGTATTTTGGGTTTATAGATCTGAAAATATATTATGGAAAGTAGACCCGGGGGCCATAGATTTCACTAGAGGCTTCTCTCTTGAAGGAAAATATCATGGTGGGTAAACAAATTACTATCAAGCAGTTGATAGAAAAGCGAATAATCATGTAGTTATCCAAGGCAATGATTATGCATATAGGCATCATGTCCAAGTCAAGTAGACCAAAAAAATTTTGCATCTACTACTATTACTCCACACATCGACCGACTCCTGCCTGCATCTAGAGTATTAAGTTCATGAAGAACAGAGTAACGCATTAAGAAATATGACATGATGTAGAGGGATAAACTCGAGCAATATGATGAAAACCCATCTTGTTACCCTTGATGGAAACAATACAATACGTGCCTCGCTACCCCTACTATGTCACTAGGTGAGGACACCGCAAGATTGAACCCAAAACCAAGCACTTCTCCCATTGCAAGAATTACCAATCTAGTTGGCCAAACCAAACCAATAACTCGAAGAGACTTACAAGGATATGAAATCATGCATATAAGAATTCAAAGAAGATTCAAATAAGATTCATGGATAATCTGAACATAAACTCAAAATTCATCGGATCTTGACAAACAGACCACAAAAGAGTATTACATCAGATAGATCCCAATGTAGATCATGAAGAACATGGTATTGAAGATCAAAGAGAGAGAAGAAGCCATCTAGCTACTAGCTATGGACCCATAGGTCTGTGGTGGACTACTCACGCATCATCGGAGGGGCAATGGAGTTGATGTAGATGCCCTCCGTGATCGAAACCCCCTCCGGCAGATTACTGGAAAAGGCTGCAAGATTGGATCTCTCGGGAACGGAGGATTCTAGTGGCGGAAAAGTATTTGTGTGGCTCCTTTTGGTGTTGGGGGAATATTTGGGTATTTATAGGACGAAGAAAAGGGTTAGGATACCTGCTAGGAGACGGCAAACCTGCTAGGCGCGACTGGGGGGTGGCCGCGCCTACCAGGCTTGACCTCTTGGCAGGTGCCATGGCGTGCACTCCAAGCCCGTTGGATTTGTTTCCTTCCAGAAAAAATCATTCTGAAGATTTTATTCCGTTTGGAGTCCGTTTAATATTCCCTATCTGCAAAACTCAAAAACAAGGAAAAATTAGAAACTGGCACTAGGCTCTAGATTAATAGGTTAGTCCCAAAAATAATATAAAATAGCATATAAATGCATATAAAACATCCAAAACAGATAATATAATAGCATGACATCATCAAAAAATATAGATACGTTGGATATGTATCATGAATATATCAGTCATACATCTTTGAAAGGTAGCACGTGCATTGCATAAACCAAAAGGCATACGTATATAAGCAAAGGTAACAAAAGGGCAAGTAAAAGTGGTCTTCTCTTGGTCCTCTTTTGACACAGGTATTTGAGAGAAGCTAGAATAACCGTCTAGAAAGCAAAAAATGTGTGTATTTGGAAAGTCTTTCTAGCATTTTATCCATAAAAGGTAGAGGGTAATGATCTTTCCTAGTAGCTTTATTTAATTTCCTAAAATCAATTACCATTCTATACCCTGTAACAATTCTTTGTGGGATCAATTCGTTTTTATCATTAGGAACCACAGTAATACCTCCTTTCTTAGGGACACAATGAACGGGACTAAACCATCTACTATAAACAATAGTATAAATAATACTTGCCTCCACAAGCTTTAGTATTTAATTTCTTAACACTTCTTTCATTTTAGGATTTAACTGTCGATGGTGATCAACAACTGGTTTAGCATCGGGCTCCATATTAATTTTATGTTGACATAGAGTGGGACTAATGCCCTTAAGATCATCAAGAGTATATCCAATAGCAGCATGGTGTTTCCTCGGAGTTTTCAATAATCTCTTTTCTTCATGCTTTGAAAGGTTAGCACTAATAATAACGGGATATATCTTATTTTCATCAAGATAAGCATATTTTAGAGTATCCAGTAGTTGTTTAAGCTCAAACACGGGATCACCCTTAGGTCGAGGAGGATCCCCAAGTATTTCGACAGGCAAGTTATGTTTCAAAATAGGGTGCTGATGAAAGTAAATCTTATCTATTTTATTCCTTTGATTCATATGCATATCATTTTCATGGTCTAGCAGATATTTTTCTAAGGGGTCAGTAGGAGGCACAACAATAGAAGCAAGACCAATAATTTCATCCTTACTAGGCAATTCTTTATCACGGGGTTGTCTATGAAATTTAGAGAAATTAAACTCATGAGACGTCGCCCCAAAACTTACAGTAACAGTTTCCTTCTCACAATCTATACTGGTATTAACAGTATTCAAGAAAGGTGTACCAAATATAATGGGACAAAAATCATCTTGTGGGGAACCAAGGACAAGAAAATTTGTAGGATATTTTATTTTCCCACACAAGACTTCAACATCTCTAACAATCCCAACTGGTGTTATAGTATCTCTATTAGAAGGCTTTATGGTAACATTAATTTCCTCTAGCTCAGTTGGTGTAATATCATTCATAATTTCTTTATATAAGGGAAAGGGAATTGCACTCACACTAGCACCCATATCACATAAGCCATGATAACAATGATCTCCTATTTTAATAGAAACAAAAGGCATGCCAACAATAGGTCTATGTTTATCTTTAGCATCAGGTCTAGCAATTTTAGCAGCTTCATCACAGAATTGAATAACATGCCCATCAATATTATCAACCAAGAGATCTTTAACCATAGCAATACTAGGCTCAACTTTAATTTTTTTTCAGGGGGTGTAGGTCTTCTAACATAGCTCTTACGAACCACAGTTGAAGCTTTAGCATGTTCCTTTATCCTAATAGGGAAAGGTGGTTTCTCAATATAAGCAGCAGGAATAACAGGATTAACGTTATAAGTAATAGTTTCCTCTTGAACTTTAATAGGTTCAACTACTTTCACTTCAATGCGTGGACGATATTTAAACCACTTCTCCTTAGGGAGATCAACATGAGCAGCAAAAGATTCACAAAAAGAAGCTACTATCTCAGAGTCAAGTCCATATTTAGTGCTAAATTCACGAAAAGCATCGGTGTCTACAAAAGATTTAACACAATCAAACTTAAGGTTTATACCTGAATCCTTACCTTCATCTAGTTCCCAATATTCAGAGTTGTGTCTATTTCTTTCCTATAAATCCCATTCGGAGTCAATATCTTTCTTCATATGGGCACCAGCACAAGAAGTATCGAGCATGGATTGATCATTACGAGAAAGTCGAGCATAAAAATTCTGAATAATAATTTCTCTTGAGAGTCCATGATTAGGGCATGAATATAACATTGACTTAAGCCTCCCCCAAGCTTGAGCGATTCTTTCTCCTTCACGAGCACAAAAATTATAGATATAATTCCAATCACGATGAACTAGATGCATAGGATAGAACTTGTGATGGAATTCCATTTTCAATCGGTTGTAGCTCCATGATCCAATATCATCACATAGCCTATACCATGTCAATGCGTTCTACTTCAAAGATAAAGGAAAGACGTTCTTCTTGACGTGATCCTTGGGCAGACCTGCAAGCTTAAATAATCCACAAACTTCATCCACATAGATTAGATGCAAATGAGGATGTAGTGTTACATCTCTTGCATAAGGATTAGCCAGTGGTTTCTCTATAATACCTGAAAGAATTTGATAATAAATATTTTCAGTAGGTTCAGTAGGTTGAGAGGCAACTCTTTGTGCTTCTGGTCAAGGTGGGGATACCTCGAACAAGCCCCTCAAAAGATTACTTTCCATAGTAACAAGTGACACTAAATTTCAGCACACTATATAAATTTTTCCTTACCAAATTCCACTAACAAAGGCGCTTCACTCCCCGGCAACGGCGCCAGAAAAGAGTCTTGATGACCCACAAGTCTAGGGGATCTATCTTAGTCCTTTTGATAAGTAAGAGTGCCAAACCCAACGAGGAGCAGAAGTTAATGACAAACGGTTTTCAGTAAGCTATTCTCTGCAAGCACTGAAATTATCGGTAACAGATAGTTTTGTGATAAGATAATTTGTAACGAGTAACAAGTAAAAAGTGTAGAAAAGGTGCAGAAAGGTAGCCCAATCCTTTTTGTAGCAAAGGACAGGCATGTACAAACTCTTATATAAAGTGAAGCGCTCCCGAGGACACATGGGAATTTCCGTCAAGCTAGTTTTCATCATGCTCATTTCATCCTCGTTCGCTAATTTGATAATTTGATATGTGGGTGGACTGGTGCTTGGGTGCTGCCCTTACTTGGAGAAACCTCCCACTTATGATTAACCTCTCTTGAAAGCATTCGCAACTATGAAAGAAGAATTAAGATAAATCTAACCATAGCATGAAACATATGGATCCAAATCAGCCCCTTACGAAGCAACGCATAAACTAGGGTTTAAGCTTCTATCACTCTAGCAACCCATCATCTACTTATTACTTCCCAATGCCTCCCCCTAGGCCAGAATAATGGTGAAGTGTTATGTAGTCAACGTTCGCATAACACCACTAGAGGAGAGACAACATACATCTCATCAAAATATCAAACGAATACCAAATTCACATGATTACTTATAACAAGACTTATCCCATGTCCTTACGAACAAATGTAACTACTCACAAAGCATGCTCATGTTCATAATCAGAGGAGTATTAATTATCATAAAGGATCTAAACACATGATCTTCCACCAAGTAAATCAACTAGTATCGACTACAAGGAGTAATCAACAATACTAGCAACCCAAAGGTACCAATCTGGGGTTTGAGACAAAGATCGGATACAAGAGATGAAATAGGGTTTGGAAAGGAGATGGTGCTGATGAAGATGTTGATGGAGATTGACCCCCTATCGATGAGAGGATCGTTGGTGATGACGATGGATTCAATCCCCCCCCCCCCCGGGGAGGGAAGTTTCCCTAGCAGAACTGCTCTGTTGGAGCTCTAGATTGGTTCTGCCCAAGTTCTGCCTTGAGACTGTGGCGCTTCGTCCCAAAATCTCTCTTATGATTTTTTTTCAGGTCAAAACCCTCCATCTAGCAGAAGATGGGCGTCGGGGACCTGCCAGGTGGGTCACAAGCCACCTAGGCACGGCGAGGGGGTGGCCGCGCCTGGCAGGCTTGTGACCTCCTGGTGGGCCCCCTCTAGTATTTGTTTCACCCAATATTTTTTATATATTCCAAAACAATTTTCCATAACTTTTCAGGACTTTTAGAGTTGCGATGGATAGGTCTCTCAGTTTTGCTCCTTTCCCAGTCCAGAATTCCAGTTGTCAGCATTTGTTGGAAATATGCCCTAGAGGCAATAATAAATTGGTTATTATCATATTTTCTTGTTCATGATAATAGTTAATTATCCATGCTATAATTGTGTTGATTGAAAACTCAGATACATGTGTGGATACATAGACAACACCATGTCCCTAGTATGCCTCTAATAGACTAGCTGTTGATCAAAGATGACTATGGTTTCCTAGTCATGGACATGAGATGTCATTTGATAACGGGATCACGTCATTAGGAGAATGATGTGATGGACAAGACCCAGACTACAAACGTAGCATATGATCGTGTCAGTTTATTGCTACTGTTTTCTGCATGTCAAGTATTTGTTCCTATGACCATGAGATCATGCAACTCACTGACACCGGAGGAGTACCTTGTGTGTATCAACTGTCACAACATAACTCGGTGACTATAAAGGTGCTCTACAGGTATCTTCGAGGGTGTCTGTTGGGTTGGCATGGATCAAGACTGGGATTTGTTACTCCGTGTGACGGAGAGGTATCTCAGGGCCCACTCGGTAATATAACATCACAATAAGCCTTGCAAGCAATGTGACTAAGTGTTAGTCACAGTATCTTGTATTACGGAACGAGTAAAGAGACTTGCCGGTAACGAGGTTGAACTAGGTATGGAGATACCAACGATCGAATCTCGGGCAAGTAACATACTTAAGAACAAAGGGAACATCCTACGGGATTAACTGAATCCTTGACATAGAGGTTCGACTAATAAAGATCTTCATAGAATATGTAGGAACCAATATGGGCATCCAGGTCCCGCTATTGGTTATTGACCGTAGAGGTGTCTCGGTCATGTCTACATAGTTCTTGAACCCGCAGGGTATGCACACTTAAGGTAGAAATCAAGAAGGAGCATCAAGTGTTGATGGTTAGTAAAACCACTAGTTTCGAGAAGGGAAAGTGCAAGGAGGGAAACTTCATGGATGGCAAGTCAGTTGCTGCTCCAGTGAAGCAACCCAAAGTTGAACCCAAACCCGAGACTAAGTGCTTCTATTATGAGGTGAGCGGTCGCTGAAGCGGAACAACCCTAGATACTTGGTAGATAAGAAGGCTGGCAACGTCGACACAAGTGTATTTGATATACGTGTTATTGATGTGTACCTTGCTAGTACTCCTAATAGCACATGGGTATTAGATACCGGTTCGGTTCTAAATGTTAGTAAATCGAAGTAAAAGCTATGGAATAAACGGAGACTAGCTAAGGGTGAAGTGACGATGTGTGTTGGAAATGTTTCCAACGTTGATGTGATCGACATCGCACGCTCTCTCTACCTTAGGGATTAGTGGCGAACCTAAATAAATGTTATTTGGTGTTTTGCGTTGAGCATGAACATGATTAGATTGTGTTTATTGCAACATGGTTATTCATTTAAGTTAGAGAATAATTGTTATTCTGTTTACATGAATAATACCTTCAATGGTCATGCACCCAGTGAGAATGGTTTGTTGAATCTTGATCATAGTAATACACATGTTCATAACATTGATGCCAAAAGATACAAAGTTAATAATGATAGTACCACATACTTGTGGCACTGCCACTAAATGTCATATTGGTATAAAGCACATGAAGAAACTCCATGTTGATGGATCTTTGGACTCATTCGATTTCGAATCGTTTGAGACATGTGAACCATGCCTCTTGGGCAAGATGACTAAGGACCCCGTTTTCCGGATTGATGGAGTGGGCAAGTGATTTATTGGAAATGATACATGTTGATGTATGCAATCCAATGAGTCTTGTAGCGTGCGGTGGATATCGTTATTTTCTTACCTTCACTGGTGATTTGAGTAGATATAGTGTATGTTTGCTTAATGAAACACAAGTTTGAATCGTTTGAAAAGTTCAAGCAAATTCAGAGTGAAGTTTAAGATCATCATGACAAGAAGATAAAAATGTCTGCGATATGATCATGGAGGTGAATATCTGAGTTACGAGTTTGGCATACAACTTTAGACAATGTGAAAGTCATTTCACAACTCATGCCACCTGGAACACCATAGTGTGATGGTGTGTCCAAACATCATAGTCGTGCTCTATTGGATATGGTGCGGGCTATGATGTCTCTTATCCTTTTGCTACTATAGTTTTGGGGTTATGCATTAGAGACAACTACATTCACTTTAAATAGGGCACCATCTAAATCCGTTGAGATGACACCGTGTGAATTATGGTTTGATAGAAACCGAAGCTATCATTTATTAATGTTTGGGGCTGCGACGCTTGTGTGAAAAAATGTTTTCACCTAATGAGCTCGAACCCAAAGCGGACAAATGCATCTTCATAGATTAACCTAAGAACAGTTGGGTGAACCTTCTATCTCAGATCCAAGCATAAAGTGTTTGTTGCTAAAACGGGTCCTTTCCCGAGAAAAAGTTTCTCTCGAAAGAATTGAGTGGGAGGAAGATAGAACTTGATGAGGTTGTTGAACCTTTGTTTCAACCAGAGAGTAGCGCAGCGTAGAAAGATGTTTCTATGGAAACTACATCAGTTGAAGAGGAAGTAAATGATGATGATCATGAAGCTTCGGATCCAGTTACTATCGAATCTCGTAGGTAGACAAGGATGTGTACTGCTCCTGAGTGGTATGAAAACCCTATCTTGGAGGTCATGTTGTTGGACAACGATGAACCTACGAGATATGGAGAAGCGATGATGGGCCCGGATTCCGACAAATGGTTAGAGGCCATGAAATCCGAGAAAGGGTCCATGTATGAAAACCAAGTATAGACTTTGGTAGACTTGCTCGTTGGATGGCAGGTCGTCGAGTAGAAATGGACCTTTGAGATGAAGACAGACGCTGATGGTAAATGTCACCATTTATAAAGCTCGACTTGTCACAAAGAAGTTTCCGACAAGTTCAAAGAGTTGACTGCGATGAGACTTTCTCACTCGTAGCAATGCTAAAGTCTATTGGAATTATGTTAGAAGTTGCTGCATTTTTCAATTATGAAATTTGGCAGATGGATGACAAAACATCGTTTCCTTAACAGTTTACTTGAGGAAAAGTTGTATGTGATACAACCAGAAGGTTTTGCCAGTCCTAAGGATGCTAAAAGGTGAGAAAGCTTCAGTGATCCTTCTATGGACTGAAGCAAGCATCTCGGAGTTGGAATATACACTTTGATGAGGTGATCAAAAGTTTTTGAGTCTATACAAAGTTTATGAGAAACTTGTATTTACAATAAAGTGAGTGGGAGCACTATAGAGTTTCTGATAAGCATATGTGGTTGACATATTGTTGATCGGAAATGATGTAGAATTTCTGGAAAGCATAAAGGGTTGTTTGAAAGGAGTTTTTCAAAGGAAGACCTGGATAAAGCTACCTAATTGTTGAGCATCAATATCTATAGAGATATATCAAGATGCTTGATGAGACTATGAATGAGTACATACCTTGACAAGATTTTGAAAGAGTTCAAAATGGATTAGTCAGAGAGAAGTGTTCTCGCCTGCTTTGTAAGGTGTGAAGTTGAGTGAGACTCAAAGCTCGACCACGGCAGAAGAAAGAGAAAGGACGAATGTCGTCCCCTATGACTTAGCCATAGGCTCTGTATAGTATGCCATGCCGTGTACCGAACCTTTGTGTGGCTTGCCATGAGTCTGTCAAGGGGTACAAGAGTGATCCAGGAGTGGATCACTGGACAGCGGTCAAGATCATCCTTAGTAACTAAAAGAGTAAAGAAATGTTTCTCTATTATGGAGGTAAGAAAGAGTTCGTCGTAAAGAGTTACGTCGATGCAAGCTTTGACACCAATCCGGATGACTCTTAGTAGCAATCCAGATACGTATAGTAGAGCAGCCATTTGGAATAGCTCGAAGTGGAGTGTGGTAGCAGTGTTTACAGTTTGACATAGAGATTTGCAAAGTACACATGGATCTAAATGTCACAGACCCGTTGACTATAAGACCTCTCTCACATGCAAAGCATGATCGAGCCCCAGAACTCATTGGGTGTTAGATTCATAACATTGCGAATCACATGGTGATGTGAACTAGATTATTGACTCCAGTGCAAGTGGGAGACTGTTGGAAATATGCCCTAGAGGCAATAATAAATTGGTTATTATCATATTTCCTTGTTCATGATAATCGTTTATTATCCATGCTATAATTGTGTTGATCGGAAACTCAGATACATGTGTGGATACATAAACAACACCATGTCCCTAGTATGCCTCTAATAGACTAGCTCGTTGATCAAAGATGACTATGGTTTCCTAGTCATGGACATGAGATGTCATTTGATAACGGGATCACGTCATTAGGAGAATGATGTGATGGACAAGACCCAAACTACAAACGTAGCATATGATCGTGTCAGTTTATTGCTACTGTTTTCTGCATGTCAAGTATTTATTCCTATGACCATGAGATCATGCAACTCACTAACACCGGAGGAGTACCTTGTGTGTATCAAACGTCGCAACGTAACTGGGTGACTATAAAGGTGCTCTACAGGTATCTCCGAGGGTGTCTGTTGGGTTGGCATGGATCAAGACTAGGATTTGTTACTCCGTGTGATGGAGAGGTATCTCAGGGCCCACTCGGTAATATAACATCACAATAAGCCTTGCAAGCAATGTGAATAAGTGTTAGTCACGGGATGTTGTATTACGGAACGAGTAAAGAGACTTGCCGGTAACGAGGTTGAACTAGGTATGGAGATATCGACGATCGAATCTTGGGCAAGTAACATACTGAAGAACAAAGGGAACATCATACGGGATTAACTGAATCCTTGACATAGAGGTTCGACTGATAAAGATCTTCATAGAATATGTAGGAACCAATATGGGCATCCAGGTCCTGCTATTGGTTATTGACCATAGAGGTGTCTCGGTCATGTCTACATAGTTCTCGAACCCGCAGGGTCTGCACACTTAAGGTTCGGTGACGTTTCGGTAGTATAGAGTTATGTATGATAGTGACCGAAGGTTGTTCGGAGACCCGGATGAGATCTTAGACATCACGAGGAGCTTCGGAATGGTCTGGAGGTAAGGATTGATATATAGGAAGTCCTGTTTTGGTCGCCGGAAAAGTTTCGGGCTCATCGGTAGTGTACCGGGAGCGCCGGCAGTGGACCGGGGGACCACCGGGAGAGGTATTTCGACCCAAGAGTCTACATGGGCTGTGGGAGGAGGTAAACCAGCCCCTAGTGGACTGACCGAAGCCTCCTCTAAGGGCCCATGCATCTGGAGTGGTTTGAGAAGGAAAAAATCCAAAGGTGGAGAGGTGGAAAGAGTTTCCAAGTGGAAAGGAGGAATCCTACTCCTAATAGGATTGGAGTAGGACTCCTCCACCTCCAATTTCGACCAAACCTTGAGGGTTTGAGTCTAACCCTAATAGCCACGTGCTACCTCTCCTCTAGATCGCAGTTTCTCCTCTAGATCGGTTTTCAGCGGTGCTTAGGCAAAGCCCTGCTGGAATAGCTCCACCACCATCGCCACAATGCCGCCACGCTGCCGGAGAAATCATCTACCTCTCTGCTCCCTCTTGCTGGATCAAGAAGGCGGAGATCGTCATCGAGCTATATGTGTGTTGAACGCGGAGGTGTCGTCTGTTCGGCGCTAGATCGGAAGGACCGTGATCAAGATCGCGAGACGGATCATGATGAGATTGTGGGACGGATCGTGATGAGTTCGCGGGATAGATCGTGATTGGATCGCGGGACGGATCATGATGAGATCGCGGGATGCTCAGCAATTTGGATCGTGAAGGCGTTCGACTACATCGACCGCGTTTCTTAACGCTTCCCGCTTAGCGATTACAAGGGTACGTAGATCCACTCTCCCTCTCGTAGATGCTCATCACCATGGATAGATCTTGCGTGTGCATAGGAAATTTTTTGTTTCCCATGCAACGTTCCCCAATAGCATTCTCCCTCTTTAGGTAAACCTTGTAAAATAAGAGAGAAAAGGCATAAGTATTGTACCATAACGTGAAATAACAGCCCATAATGCAATAAATATCAATATAAAAGTATGATGAAAAATGGACGTATCAACAAGCAAGTCACCAATGGATGCACCTATACAAATAATCAAACTCTTGCACCCAACGCTATAAAGGGGTTGTCAATCCCTTCACGGTTATTTGCGGATTAGATCTGATAGAGACAGATGTAATAGCTTGCGGAAAGTAAAAAGTAAATAAATTTCAGCAAGGTATTTTTGGTATTTTTGGTTTATAGAATTGAAAATATATTATGGAAAGTAGACCCGGGGGCCATAGGTTTCAGTAGAGGCTTCTCTCTTGAAGGAAAGTATCACGGTGGATGAACAAATTACTGTCGAGCAATTGATAGAAAAGCGAATAATTATGAAGATATCCAAGGCAATGATTATGCATATAGGCATCACGTACGTGTCAAGTAGACCGAAACGAGTCTGCATCTAATACTATTACTCCACACATCGACCGACTCCTGCCTGCATCTAGAGTATTAAGTGCATGAAGAACAGAGTAACGCATTAGGTAAGATGACATGATGTAGAGGGATAAACTCAAGGAATATGATGAAAACCCCATCTTCTTACCCTTGATGGCAACAATACAATACGTGCCTCGCTACCCCTACTTTGTCACTGGGTGAGGACACCGCAAGATTGAACCCAAAACTAAGCACTTCTCCCATTGCAAGAATTACCAGTCTAGTCGGACAAACCAAACCAATAACTCGAAGAGACTGGAAAAGATATGAAATCATGCATATAAGAATTCAGAAAAGACTCAAATAATATTCATGGATAATCTGAACATAAATCCGCAATTCATCGGATCTCGACAAACACACCGCAAAAGAGTATTACATCGGATAGATCTCCATGAAGATCATGAAGAACATGGTATTGAAGCACAAAGAGAGATAAGAACCCATCTAGCTACTATCTATGGACCCATAGGTCTGTGGTGGACTATTAACGCATCATCGGAGGGGCAATGGAGTTGATGTAGATGCCCTCCGTGATCGGATCCCCCTCTGGAAGATTACCGGAAAAGGATCCAAGATTGGATCTCTGGGAACGGAGGCTTCTGGCGGCGGAAAAGTATTTGCGTGGCTCTTTTGGGTATTGGGGGAATATTTGGGTATTTATAGGACGAAGATTAGGGCTAGGAGACCTGCCAGGCATGGCCAGGGGGTGGTCACGCCCCCCTGGCTTGTGACCTCCTGGCAGAGTCCCTGCCTTGCACTCCAAGCCTGGTAGATCTCTTTCGTTCCAAAAAAATCATTCCGAAGATTTTATTTCGTTTGGACTCCGTTTAATATTCCATATGTGCAATACTCAAAAACAAGGAAAATAGAAACTGGCACTAGGCTCTAGATTAATAAGTTAGTCCCCAAAATAATATAAAATAGCATTTAATGCATATAAAACATCCAAAATAGATAATATAATAGCATGGCACAATCAAAAATTATAGATACGTTGGAGACGTATCAGTGGGCTGCAGATCAAAAGGAACTCACATGTTAATAACATTTAAAACTTTGCATGAATAGCTTAGGAAGTCTTTGTATTCTTACCTTCGAGCTGACAACGGCCTTTCTTCTTCTTCTCTTTCTTTTCTGGTGCTTTGCAAGATGCCACGACGAACATCTCTGACAACGGCTTGGACCTGGGGTCTTCGGGCTGTGTTGTCGGGCAGTTAATGCCCGTGGCTTTGCTCAACCATTTCTGTAAAGCTGATCGGAAAGGTGTTTAGATTTTCTTTCTGAAGACAGAGCCGATCAATTAAAACTATGTCATACCTGGGAAGGAGGGTTATCGGCATGTAGGCCCCGATCCTCCTCCTTGGCTGACCAGCTCTCCTGAGCCTTGAAAAGCACCTTCCACAGTTTCTCTAGAGTGGTGCGGAAGAGCTGGCGAATAGTAGGCTCATCATCAAGCCGATAAGCCCACATGGGCGAGTCCCGCCGCTGACAGGGGAGGATGCACCGTCGAAGCATGATCTGGACCACGTTGGCCAGCTCAATCTTGCCTTTGATCATTGAGGCGATGCGCTTCTATAGGTTGTCCACCTCCACATCCGGACCCCAGTCGAGGCCCTTTCGAAGCCATGAGGTCAGTCTTGTGGGGGGACCGGATCTGAACTCGACCGGAGCAGCCTGACCTTCTTCCCTTGGCTCGGTGATATAAAACCACTCTTTTTGCCAGGTCTTGATGGTGTCGATGAAGGTGCTGGACGGCCATCCAACGCGGGGGAGCTTGCTAATGACCACCACACCACAGTCTGCGTGTTCGCCTGCGACACACTTCGGCTTGATGTTGAACACCTTCAGCCATAGTCCAAAGTGTGGTTCAACCCGCAAGAATGCCTTGCAGACGATGATGAAGGCCGATATGTGCATGAAGGAGTTCAGTGAGAGGTCATGGAAGTCGAGTCCGTACAAGAATATGAGCCCCCTGACGAAGGGGCGGGGCGGGAAGCTCAGTCCCTGGATGAAGTGGGGGACGAACACCACCCTCTCGCCAGGATTGGGAGTAGGAACCACTTGTTTGGGCTCAGCGGCGCAATGGTAGATCCTAGCGGGGAGGTAGCCGGCCTGTTTTAGGTCACAGATATCCTGGTCGGTGACCATGGAGGCCTCCCACTTGCCTTTGGAACCGGAACCAGCCATGGCTGAGCTCGGAGGGGGAATTGTGAAAGAATTGGATCTGGGCTCTGGAGGCTTAGGAGATTGGGGAAGCAAAGGATGTGAATGGGAAGCGCGGCTAGGCCTTGGGTTTTTTCCCCTTTTATGGGGCTTGTCACCGGTTAGCCTCCCTTTACTGCACCGCGAGTCCCTCCACTTCCCAAGACGTGTGTGTCATTATACGCGCCAGATTAATCATATCCCATGTGAAACGGAGCATGATTTATGCATTGATGGATCGTGTTGATGAAAAAATGGCCTCGAACCGCGAATTGAGTTTTTGCAACTGGTTCAATGGTCGTGGTGGGCCCTGACCTTTCGTCCGAAAGGTTGTCAAGAAACACTGTTTGCTCCTTAACGCTTGGCTTTCGGGGCTAAGCTATTCATGGTGTTCAGGCGATCCTCTGATTGGGAAAACTATGTGTCATCGGAGGCCGAACTAAACGCGTCCGATCACTAACTGGGGAGAAGAACTCGCCTCGCAAGCCGAAGACTCTGATCATGTGAAGCAGCTAGAGCTAAGATCCTTGGCGTTGGAGGCTAGTTCGGGCGCTACTGAGGGAGTCCTGGTTTAAGGGGTCCTTGGGTGGCCGACCTATTTCTCATGGGCCGGACTATATGGGCCATTTACCGAGCATGGATTGACCGAAGGCCCTATCATCAGGAAGGAAGCTTCAGGAATCGTGGCGTGTCCTCCAAGTTGGGAATAGTGGATAGGCATGTTTTTCCTTCGATGTGTAGCCGGCCATGTGTAAACTCTAGGTACCCGCAACGTCTATATAAGTGGGAGGGTTTTAGGTTGTAGGGGAGGGCAACTCATCTAGGATTTAGCTATTCGATCTCGAGGTAGATCAACTCTGTAACCTTCATATCATCAATATAATCAAGCAAGACGTGGGGTTTTACCTGTTGGGGAACGTCACATGGGAAACAAAAAATTTCCTACGCACACGCAAACCTATCCATGGTGATGAGCATCTACGGGAGGGAGAGTGGATCTACGTACCCTTGTAGATCGCTAAGCGAGAAGCGTTAAGAAACGCGGTTGGTGTAGTCAAACTTCTTCGCGGTCCAAATCGCCGAGCGTCCCGCGATCTAATCACGAACCGTCCCGCAAACCAATCACGAACCGTCCCGCGATCTCATCACAATCCGTCCCGCGATCCGATCACGAACGTCCCGTGGCCTTGATCACGATCCTTCCGATCTAGTACCGAACGGACGGCACCTCCGCGTTCAGCACACATGCAGCTTGATGACGATCTCCACCGATCCAGCAAGAGAAGGTGGAGAGGAGAGAGAGTTCACCGGCAGCATGACGGCACTCCGGTGATGGTGGTGGAGCAATTCCGGCAGGGCTTCGCCTAAGCACTGCGGAACTACGATCTAGAGGAGAAACTATGCACCGGTGGAACGGGTAGCACGTGGCCGGAAATTCTATGCAAAACCCTAGATATCCACCAATATATATAGGAGGAGAGGAGGGGGAGAGGGGCTGGCACACCAAGACCCCCTAGGGGATTCGGCCGGCCAAGGGGGGAGAAATCCTACTCCTACTCCAATCCTAGTTGGAGTAGGATTGCTTCCTATTGGCTGATTTTTCCCTTTTCCCTTTAGGACTCCCTCTTCCTGCACCATGGGCCTTTGTGGATGCTTTCCCAGCCCACTAAGGGATGTTAATTAGTCTCCCACAGCCCATGGACCTCTTGGGGTCGAAATACCCCTCCCGGAGGTCCCCCGGTACACTACCGGCACTCCCGGTACACTACCGATGAGCCCGAAACTTTTCCGGCGACCAAACTGGGACTTCCTATATATGAATCTTTACCTCCGGACCATTCCGGAGCTCCTCGTGACGTCCAGGATCTCATCTGGGACTCCGAACAACCTTCGGTCACCACCATACATAACTCTACACTACCGAAACGTCACCGAACCTTAAGTGTGCAGACCCTGCGGGTTCGAGAACTATGTAGACATGACCGAGACACCTCTACGGTCAATAACCAATGGTGGGACCTGGATGTCCACATTGGTTCCTACATATTCTACGAAGATCTTCATCGGTCGAACCTCTATGTCAAGGATTCAGTTAATCCCGTATAACGTTCCCTTTGTTCTTCGATATGTTACTTGCCCGAGATTCGATCGTCGGTATCTCCATACCTAGTTCAACCTCGTTACCGGCAAGTCTCTTTACTTGTTCCGTAATACAAGATCCCGCAACTAACAATTAGTCACATTGCTTGCAAGGCTCATTGTGATGTTGTATTACCGAGTGGGCCCCGAGATACCTCTCCGTAACATGGAGTAACAAATCCCAGTCTCGATCCATGGCAACTCAACAAACACCATCGGAGAAACCTGTAGAGCACCTTTATAGTCACCCAGTTACGTTGCGACGTTTGATACACACAAGTCACTCCTCCGATATCCGTGAGTTGCATGATCTCATGGTCAAAGAAACATATACATTGACATGCAGAAAAACAGTAGCAATAAACTGACACGATCATACGCTACGTTTGTAGTTTGGGTCTTGTCCATCACATCATTCTCCTAATGATGTGATCCCGTCATCAAATGACATCACATGTCAATGGCTAGGAAACCCTGACCATCTTTGATCAACGAGCTAGTTCACTAGAGGCATACTAGGGACACAGTGTTGTCTATTTACCCATACATGCAATGTGTTTCCAATCAATGCAATTATAGCATGGATAATAAACGATTATCATGAACAAGGAAATATAATAATAAACACTTTATATATTGCCTCTAGGGCATATTTCCAATAGTCTCCCACTTGCACTAGAGTCAATAATCTAGTTCACATCACTATGTGATTTACATGGTAATGAATCGAACACCCGTACAGTTCTGGTGTTGATCATGTTTAGCCCTTGGAAGAGGTTTAGTCAACGGGTCTGCAACATTCAGATCCGTGTGCACTTTGCAAATATTTATGTCCTTCTCCTCGATGTAGAACCGAATGGAGTTGAAGCGTCGCTTTATGTGTCTGGTCCTCTTGTGAAACCTTGGTTCCTTGGCTAGAGCAAAGGCACCAGTGTTGTCACAGAACAGGTTTATTGGATTCGGTGCACTGGGCACTATTCCAAGATCTGTCATGAACTGCTTCATCCACACACCTTCCTTCGCTGCCTCCAAGGCTGCGATGTACTCTGCTTCGCACGTAGAATCAGCTACCACGCTTTGCTTGGAACTGTACCAGCTTACCGCTCCCCCGTTAAGAATAAATACGTATCCGGTTTGAGATTTAGAATCGTCCGGATCAGTGTCAAAGCTTGCATCGACGTAACCCTTTACGACGAGCTCTTCATCACCTCCATAAACGAGAAACATGTCCTTAGTCCTGTTAAGGTACTTAAGGATATTCTTGACCGCTTGCCAGTGCTCCATTCCAGGATCACTTTGAAACCTTCCAGCCATATTTATGGCAAGGCTGACATCGGGTCTTGTGCACAGCATTGCATACATGATAGAGCCTATGGCTGAAGCATAGGGGATGACGCTCATCTTTTCTTTATCTTTTGCAGTCACTGGGCATTGAGTCTTACTCAACTTCACACCTTGTAACACAGGCAAGAACCCCTTCTTGGCCTGTTCCATCTTGAACTTCTTCAAAACTTTATCAAGGTATGTGCTCTGTGAAAGTGCTATTAAGCGTCTCGATCTATCTCTATAGATCTTAATGCCTAATATGAAAGCAGCTTCTCCTAGGTCCTTCATTGAAAAACTCCTATTCAAATATTCCTTCACGCTTTCCAGCATTTCTGTATTGTTTCCAATCAGCAATATGTCATCCACATATAACACTAGAAACGCTATAGAGCTCCCACTCACTTTCTTGTAAATACAAGCTTCTCCATAAACTTGTATAAACCCAAACGCTTTGATCACCTCATCAAAACGCTTATTCCAACTCCGAGATGCTTGCACCAGTCCATAAATGGATCGCTGGAGTTTGCAAACTTTGTCAGCATTCCTTGGATGGACAAAACCTTCGGGTTGCATCATATACAACTCTTCCTCAAGGAAACCGTTGAGGAATGCCATTTTGACATCCATCTGCCAAATTTCATAGTCGAAATAAGCAGCTATTGCCAACATGATTCTGACAGACTTAAGCATCGCTACGGGTGAGAAAGTCTCATCGTAGTCTACTCCTTGAACTTGTGAAAAACCCTTTGCCACAAGTTGAGCTTTATAGATGGTGACATTACCGTCCGCGTCTGTCTTCTTCTTAAAGATCCATTTGTTCTGAATGGCCTTGCGCCCTTCAGGTAATACTTCCAAAGTCCATACTTTGTTTTCATACATGGATCCCATCTCGGATTTCATGGCCTCTAACCATTTCTCGGAATCCGGGCCCATCACCGCTCCTTCATAGCTCGTAGGTTCATTGTTGTCCAACAACATGACCTCTAAGACAGGGTTGTCGTACCACTCGGGAGTAGTACGCATCCTTGTTGACCTACGAGGTTCAATAGCAGCTTGATCCGAAGCTTCATGATCATCATCATTAACTTCCTCTTCTACCGTCGTAGGTTCCACAGAAACATCTTTCTGTGCTGCGCTACTCTCTGGTTGAAGTAAAGGTTCAATAACCTCATCAAGCTCTATTTTCCTCCCACTCAATTCTTTCGAGAGAAAATCTTTCTCAAGAAATGTTCCGTTCTTAGCGACAAACACTTTGCCTTCGGATCTGAGATAGAAGGTATACCCGATTGTCTCTTTCGCGTATCCTATGAAGACACATTTCTCCGCTTTGGGTTCCAGCTTTTCAGGCTGAAGCTTTTTGACATAAGCATCACATCCCCAAACTTTAAGAAACGACAACTTCGGCTTTTTGCCAAACCAAAGTTCATATGGCGTCGTCTCAACGGATTTTGATGGTGCCCTATTTAAAGTGAATGCAGTTGTCTCTAATGCATAAACCCAAAACGATAGTGGCAAATCGGCAAGAGGCGTCATAGAACGCACCATATCTAATAAGGTCCGATTACGACGTTCAGACACACCATTACGCTATGGTGTTCCGGGCGGTGTCAACTGTGAAACAATTCCACACTGTCTTAAGTGACTGCCAAACTCATAACTCAGATATTCACCTCCTCGATCAGATTGCAGAAATTTAATCTTCTTGTTACGATGATTCTCAACTTCACTCTGAAATTGCTTGAACTTTTCAAACGTTTCAGACTTGTGTTTCATCAAGTAAATATATCCATATCTACTCAAGTCATCAGTGAAGGTGAGAAAGTAACGATAACCACCGCGCGCTTCGACATTCATTGGACCGCACACATCTGTATGTATGATTTCCAACAAGTCACTTGCCCGTTCCATTGTTCCAGAGAACAGTGTTTTAGTCATTTTGCCCATGAGGCATGGTTCACATGTGTCAAGTGATTCAAAATCAAGTGACTCCAAAAGTCCATCAGCATGGAGCTTCCTCATGCGTTTTACACCAATATGACCTAAACGGCAGTGCCACAAGAAAGTGGTACTATCATTATCAACTCTACATCTTTTGGCATCAATGTTATGAACATGTGTCTCATCACTATCAAGATTCAATATGAATAAACCTCTAACATTGGGTGCATGACCATAAAACATATTAATCATATAAATAGAACAACCTTTATTCTCTGATTTAAATGAGTAACCGTATCGCAATAAACAAGATCCAGATATAATGTTCATGCTTAACGCAGGCACTAAATAACAATTATTCAGGTTCATCACTAATCCCGATGGTAATCGAAGAGAGAGCGTGCCGACGGCGATCACATCAACCTTGGAACCATTTCCCACGCGCATCGTCACTTCATCCTTTGCCAGTCTTCGTTTATTCCATAGTTCCTGCTTTGAGTTGCAAATGTGAGCAACCGAACTGGTATCAAATACCCAGGCACTACTACGAGAACTAGTAAGGTACACATCAATAACATGTATATCATATATACCTTGTTTGTCGTTGGCCGCCTTCTTGCCAGCCAGGTACTTGGGGCAGTTCCGCTTCCAGTGACCAGTTCCTTTGCAATGAAAGCACTCAGTTTCTGGCTTAGGTCCATGCTTAGGCTTCTTTGTAGGAGTAGCAACTGCTTTGCCATCCTTCTTGGTTTTACCCTTCTTGTCTTTGCCTTTGTCGGTTTTCTTGAAACTAGTGGTTTTATTGACCATCAACACTTGATGTTCTTTCTGGATTTCAGACTCAACGACTTTCAGCATCGCAAACAGCTCAGCGACTGACTTGTTCATCCCGTGCATGTTATAGTTCATCACAAAGCTCTTGTAACTAGGTGGCAGCGATTGAAGAACTCTATCAGTGATCGCCTCCGGCGGAAGGGTAATTCCCAACTCCGCTAGACGGTTTGAGTACCCAGACATTCTGAGTATGTGCTCACTAATAGACCCGTTCTCCTCCATCTTGCAAGCATAGAATTTATCGGAGGTCTCATACCTCTCGATCCGGGCATTCTTCTGAAAGATAAACTTCAACTCCTGGAACATCTCATATGCTCCATGACGTTCAAAACGTCTTTGAAGTCCCGGTTCTAAGCCATACAATATTGCACACTAAACTATTGAGTAGTCTCTAGCACGAGCCTCCCAAGCATTCTTAACGTCTTCGGAGGTCATGTCTTCTGGCTGGTCACCAAGCGGTGCATCAAGGACATATGACTTCTGGGAAGCCGTGAGGATAATCCTCAGATTACGGGCCCATTCAACAACGTTACTTCCATCATCTTTCAATTTAGCTTTCTCTAGGAACGCATTAAAATTCAGGGGTGCTACTGCGCGAGCCATTGATCTACAACATAAATATGCAAAGGTTACTTAGACTATTGTTCAAGATAATGAGTTTAGTTAATCAAATTAATAAAGCTCCCACTCAAATTGACATCCCTCAGGTCATCTGAGTGTCACATGATCCAAATTCACCAACTCAGGTCCGATCATCACGTGAGTCAAGGTGGCTTCAATGGTGAACATCGTCATGTTGATCATATCTACTATATGACTCATGCTCGACCTTTCGGTCTCTTGTGTTCTGAGGCCATGTCTGTACATGCTAGGCTCGTCAAGTTTAACCCGAGTGTTCTGCGCGTGCAAATCTGGCTTGCACCCATTGTATGTGAACATAGAGTCTATCACACCCGATCATCACGTGGTGTCTCAACACGACGAACTTTCGCAACGGTGCACACTCGGGGAGAACACAAATTTATCTTGAAATTTAAGTGAGGGATCACCTTATAATGCTACCTTCGTACTAAGCAAAACAAGGTGCATAAAAGGATTAACATCACATGCAATTCATAAGTGACATGATATGGCCATGAACTTGTGTTTAAGATCTCCATCTTCGAAACACCGGCATGATCTCCATCGTCACCGGCACGACACCATGATCTCCATCATCTTGATCTCCATCAATGTGCTGCCATAGGGGTTGTGGCGCCAGCTGCTTCTACTTCTATAGCTACCGTTTAGCGATAAAGTAAAGCATTACATAGCGCTTAATGATTGACACGCAGGTCATACAATAATTAAAGACAACCCTATGGCTCCTGCCGGTTGTCGTACTCATCGACATGCAAGTCGTGAAATTCTATACATCACATGATCATCTCATACATCACATATATCTCATCATGCAATTGGCCATATCATATCACAACATACCCTGCAAAAACAAGTTAGACGTCCTCTAGTTGTTGTTGCAAGTTTTACGTGGCTGCTACGGGTATCTAGCAAGAACGATTCTCACCTACGCAAAGCCACAACGGTGATACGTAGTTTGCTTTTCAACCTTCTCAAGGACCACCTTTGTCGGATCCGATCCAACTAAAGTAAGAGAAACTGTCACCCGCAAGCCATCTAAGCAACAAGTTGCATCGAGGGAACCGGTCTCTCGTAAGCGTACGAGTAATGTTGGTCCGGGCCGCTTCATCTCACAATCCCGCTGAACCAAAATCCGACCAAGGGAGAAAGCAATCTAAGCATCAACGCCCACAAACCTTTTGTGTTCTACTCGAGATCTCATCGAACCATCAACCTAGCTCATGATGCCACTGTTGGGGAACGTCGCATGGGAAACAAAAAATTTCCTACGCACACGCAAACCTATCCATGGTGAGCATCTACGAGAGGGAGAGTGGATCTACGTACCCTTGTAGATCGCTAAGCGGGAAGCGTTAAGAAACGCGGTTGGTGTAGTCGAACTTCTTCGCGATCCAAATCGCCGAGCGTCCCGCGATCTAATCACGAACCGTCCCACGAACCAATCAAGAACCGTCCCGCGATCTCGTCACGATCCGTCGCGCGATCCGATCACGAACGTCCCGTGGCCTTGATCACGATGCTTCTGATCTAGTACCGAACGGACGACACCTCCGCGTTCAGCACACGTGTAGCTTGATGACGATATCCACCGTATTGATCCAGCAAGAGAAGGTGGAGAGGAGAGAGAGTTCGCCGGCAGCGTGACGGCGCTCCGGTGATGGTGGTGGAGCAATTCCGGCAGGGCTTCGCCTAAGCACTGCGGAACTACGATCTAGAGGAGAAACTATGCACCGGTGGAACGGGTAGCACGTGGCCGGAAATTCTGTGCAAAACCCTAGCTATCCACCAATATATATAGGAGGAGAGGAGGGGGAGAGGGGCTGGCGCACCAAGACCCCCTAGGGGATTCGGCCGGCCAAGGGGGGAGCAATCCTACTCCTACTCCAATCCTAGTTGGAGTAGGATTGCTTCCTATTGGCTGATTTTTCCCTTTTCCCTTTAGGACTCCCTCTTCCTGCGCCATGGGCCTTTGTGGATGTTTTCCCAGCCCACTAAGGGCTGGTAATTAGTCTCCCACAGCCCATGGACCTCTTGGGGTCGAAATACCCCTCCCGGAGGTCCCCCGGTACACTACCGGCACTCCCGGTACACTACCGATGAGCCCGAAACTTTTCCGGCGACCAAACTGGGACTTCCTATATATGAATATTTACCTCCGAACCATTTCGGAGCTCCTCGTGACATC
Organism: Hordeum marinum; assembly: GCA_022496015.1. Taxonomy (NCBI): domain Eukaryota; kingdom Viridiplantae; phylum Streptophyta; class Magnoliopsida; order Poales; family Poaceae; genus Hordeum; species Hordeum marinum. The sequence goes on along the minus strand of CM039673.1, from coordinate 540,355,513 downwards.
CGGGATCTCATCTGGGACTCCGAACAACCTTCGGTCACCACCATACATAACTCTACACTACCGAAACGTCACCGAACCTTAAGTGTGCATACCCTGCGGGTTCGAGAACTATGTAGACATGACCGAGACACCTCTACGGTCAATAACCAATGGCGGGACCTGGATGTCCACATTGGTTCCTACATATTCTACGAAGATCTTCATCGGTCGAACCTCTATGTCAAGGATTCAGTTAATCCCGTATAACGTTCCCTTTGTTATTCGGTATGTTACTTGCCCGAGATTCGATCGTCGGTATCTCCATACCTAGTTCAACCTCGTTACCGGCAAGTCTCTTTACTCGTTCCGTAATACAAGATCCCGCAACTAACAATTAGTCACATTGCTTGCAAGGCTCATTGTGATGTTGTATTACCGAGTGGGCCCCGAGATACCTCTCCGTAACACGGAGTAACGAATCCCAGTCTCGATCCATGGCAACTCAACAAACACCATCGGAGAAACCTGTAGAGCACCTTTATAGTCACCCAGTTACGTTGCGATGTTTGATACACACAAGTCACTCCTCCGATATCCGTGAGTTGCATGATCTCATGGTCAAAGGAACATATACATTGACATGCAGAAAAACAGTAGCAATAAATTGACACGATCATACGCTACGTTTGTAGTTTGGGTCTTGTCCATCACATCATTCTCCTAATGATGTGATCCCGTCATCAAATGACATCACATGTCAATGGCTAGGAAACCCTGACCATCTTTGATCAACGAGCTAGTTCACTAGAGGCATACTAGGGACACAGTGTTGTCTATTTACCCATACATGCAATATGTTTCCAATCAATGCAATTATAGCATGGATAATAAACGATTATCATGAACAAGGAAATATAATAATAAACACTTTATATATTGCCTCTAGGGCATATTTCCAACATTACCTCCATAGGAGGGCCCGAACCTGGGTAAACACCGTCTCGTTCGTCCCCTATTACCATCGATCCTAGTCTCACAGCTCGGGACTCCCTACTCGAGATCTGCCGGTTTTGACACCGACATATGGCGTGTGGGAGATGGAACTAATATTGATATTTGGAATGACCAATGGATACCAAATAGTGCATCACGTAAAGTTATAACTAGAAGGGGCCACAACATTCTTAATAGGGTGAGCGGCCTTATTGATCCCAACGCAAATCACTTAGATGTGGACCTAGTGAAACAGACTTGTTGGGAAGTTGATGTTTAAAGAATTCTTGCTATCCTTTTATCTTCTTCGGGCATGCAAGATTTTTTTTCTTGAAACCTAACTCGTACGAGCACTTTCTCTGTGCGCTCAGCATATTATGCAGAATGGGAAGCACGGTACGGCCAAAGGTTAAACATATGTCACCATGCAATTGGTATTGAACCTCATCCAGTTTGGGGTAAGATTTGGGACTCAATGTGCCAGCAAAGGTTAAATTTTTTGTCTAGAGAGCTATGCATAATACTATTCCTTGCCAAGTTACCCTAGAACCGCCATATTAAAGTGGGTGGACAATGCCCAGTGTGTGGGATTGGAGCGGAAGACATTAAGCACCTCCTGTTCAAGTGTACACAAGGAAAGCATGTTTGGAAAGCTCTGGGTATTCACGATCTAATCGAGAAAACATGTCTTGTACATCATCATGGGCAGGCAGTTATGAAGGAGCTGTTGTACTCCAATTGATCACTCATCAATTTTAGGCCAAAATCTATCACCGGAGCTTATTGCGGTTGCCAGCACCGGTCCTGAAGATTCGGAGGCCCCGGGGCAAACTCAAATGAATGGGCCCAGTGACAACATTGGAGGAAAAATTGATTCCATACATTGATTTTTTTATTGCAAAGCTATAATGATCAGAGGTAATTTTTCCTTGGTAAATAATACTCCAAGTCAGAAACAACAATGTCATACTTCAGGTGTAAATCAAACATCATGGAAGTCATGGAGAATAATAATAAAAAGACATGCTAGCGAACCTCAAGCCTCGAGTAATCATGAGAAACGTCTCCTTTGTTCATTTTTTTGATGCAAAATCATTAATGACAATGTCAAGATAAATGTAATCCGTTTCAAACACAAGATTTTATTCCCTTGTAGGCCCTTTTTTAATCGGAATATATCTTGATTTATTGTCCCGGTTTCTAGATTCATAGATATCAAAAGGAGAAGATCCTTGTTCATCTACAATTGCAGGATTCTCACGGCCACTCAAATATTGAGGAGTCTAGTATGGGCATTGTTTTCCTCAATTGTGGTCTCATTCTCAGCAGGTTGTTGTTCTTTCGCACCATTGCCATCTAATTCCTCAAAACTATCAGTAGTGTCATTCCTCACAACAATTTTATGCATAGTTCTTTTCTAATTTCCAATAAACTTATCTGTTCTTTTCCTCTTTCTTCTTTTCTCAGAACCAGATACATGTTTTTTAGGCAACATGTTTGGAAAAAAAGGAGTGAAGCCACCTGAAGACTGAAGGTTGCTGTAAATCAGTGACAATTTGTATTCTTCACGCTGCAGCTATCCAAATTCAATCAAGGAATCAAGAAGTCCAGGACCTCGGGTCAAGGCAGCAGGGGCGACGGCCTGGGGCCCAGCCAAATTGGGGGCCCCCGAAAAATCGTGATATTCAGGTGCAGTCCCCAGGGGATTGCGGGGGAAGGAGGCAAATTAGTCGTGATATTCAGGTGCAGTCCCTTGAAAAATCTGCAATGGCAATTCTAGTGTTGTGCTCAAATTTTAGATCTGTTGTGGTTCCTGATGCAAGAGTGAGAAAGGAGATTTGGACTCCACCAATAGGAGATTGCGTTCAGATAAATGTGGATGCTTCATTCAATCCAAATTATTTGAAGGGAACTAATGGCTCTATCATTCGAGATAAAAATGGGAATTTTATTGATGTGAGTAATGTACAATTGGATTTTGTTCAAGATGTTCTTTCTGTTAAAGCTTTGGCTCTCAAGAATGGATTGCTCTTAGCGGAATCCATAGGTTGTAATAGAGTTGTTGTGAGCTCTGACAATCTAGAAGTAATAGAAGTTATGAAGAATGAGAGGCCACCTACGGGTATTGCTGCAGCGATCTTCCATGACTGTTTTTCCATGGAGCATGAATTTGTTAGAGTTAAATACGAGCATGTCATTAGGGAAACATATTCTGTAGCTCATGAACTGGCCGAGTTGGCAAAGTTCGAAGTCTGTAGGGTTTGGCTTTATGATCCTCCCCCCCTTCTATTGTACTCCGTACCTCTTATGGTGAACGATGTAGCATTATTTTCTAATCAATAAAGGAGGTTATTTTGAGGTCAAAAAAGAAATTTGAGAGCTTGATCAGACCAAGACCTCAGGAGGGTCGTCGCTTCTTCCTCCTGTGGTAGTGGGCAGCCAGAAAACCTTTATGCTAGAGATACAAATTTACCCATGCATTGTCACGGCAAATAAGTTTTTCAAATATCCAAAGAATGTGTTGTCATGGCAAATAAGTTTTTCAAATGCGTTGTCACTACAAAGTCATCTTCTTCAGCTTGCCCTCTACTCCCTCCACCCGCTCCTCCAGCCAGAGAATCAGATCGAGATTCGAGAACGCGGACTCGTCTAGGGTTGGGTGTCTTACGACTGGAAGCCCTAGATCATCCAGAAGGCTATTTGGTGGATGGTTTTGGATGGAGAAACGGGAGACCTTATGTTTGTGGGATCCCTCCCACCTCGCTGAGATCTAAGAGGGGAAGGAAGACTAGAAGGATTGAGATTGCACGGGATGAACCCTAGCAGCGACCCTTGCAATTGCCACCTGCCGAACCTAACAGTCACGCACGGGACGAACAACAAGTTCTTGTTCTTGATAGCGTTTAATAGTGCGATTTCTCAAATATCCAAGTTGACGAGGGCTGATTTCCAATTAATTTGATAAATGCTTGTTTTTTATCGATCACACTTCTTTCCGATCAAAATAGTTGTTGTTCTTGATGTGTTGGTTCATTAAGCAATTCAACTCTCGTGCAGGGGTTGTTAGCTCGATGGCTTATCCAGGGGATGTTTTTTATTTGCATTCACGCCTTTTAGAAAGAGCCGCTAAATTAAATTCTCTTTTAGGCGAAGGAAGTATGACCGCTTTACCAATAGTTGAGACTCAATCTGGAGACATTTCCGCCTATATTCCTACTAATGTAATCTCCATTACAGATGGACAAATATTCTTATCTGCGGATCTATTCAATGCCGGAATTCGACCCGCTATTAATGTGGGTATTTCTATGCCGTCAGAGGGGCCAAGCAGCCGCAGCACGGAAAAGGAGACTGGGGCAGGGCCTTGCAGCAGTGTCACCAGCAAGGAGACGGGGTCTACCGACAGCGGCACCAACCAGGAAACGGAGACAGCAAACGGAAAGAAAATGCTTCATCTTGCCGTGGTTTGCCTGAACCTTGCAACGAGAGTTGCACCCAATGTTGCAGAAGCATTGGGCGTTCGTGCATTCCTTTTACAGAGACTGAAGCTACGCCCGGACCTGATCGATGCATTAGCCAAGGGCTTAGTTTTCACCAAGTCGATTTATACTCTTTTCAAGGAGACGAAGGAGGTGTCAGAGGTCCTCCTGTACTTCCTAGGTCTGCACAAGCCGAAGTGACTATGCTACCATAGAGATATGATGGGTGGATAGAGTAGACCAGTCATCAGAAATAGAAGAAAATAGTAGTCTCTTATAGATCTTACAATATATCGAGTCCAGGAACCTCGCCCTAGACGAATAGAGTTTCGCAGTTGTAAATTCTGTACAAAGCTACATATGTATTTTGTCCATACGCTTAGAACAAGCATGATGCTTGAATGCTAGAAGGCTACCCTTCCACCAAATGCCTGATCACTCACCCTGTGCATTTTAAAACCGAACCAAAAAACCATACTGAAAATGAACCGAGCCGAACAAAATTTATTGTTTTTATGGCTTTATGGTTCCGGTATGGTATGAACTTTTCATACCGTTTTGAATTTTGGTTTTTATGGTATATACCGAATAAACTGAAGTACAAAATGTATTTATATATCTTAGGGCGAAGAATCATACACAGAGTCATTTTTGTGTTGAGAAGCCAGATTTCATGATAAGTGCATCTGTTTATCTTGTAATGAAGTCATATTTCTCTTCACAAGAATGCTAAGCACGTTCATAACCATTGAATTCATGCATGCATATACACTTCCATATAGATATATACTCTTTGTATCAAAACATATGTGTTTTGGATCATAAATTTGTAAATTGTTATATGTCATTTTCAAATTTGCGTCAACTTTGGTTTTTATGGTATATATCGAAACCATACCGAAATAATTTGGTATATAGCGAAACCGAACCGTATCAAGATTTCATACCGTATTTACCCGAACTATTAATACCGTACAAACCGAAAAACAGTATAAACCGAACCATGTAAATCGAATAAACCGAACGCACAGAGTGACTAATCACCCTCATGAAGCCACCTTTAGTTTTTAGTATCTTGTACATCCCTAGCATGTGGCGTCTGGGATCCTTATCGCCTACAATCTGATAGTATACAGCTCCAAAGTACACTTCAACCCAAATGAGCCTGAGATGAACAGACAATTGTTTAGAGAAAATATTTGATGTCCTAGGAATAAAACTGCATAGTAAGCATAATTGTTTCAGACACCAAATACTAACCAATAATTTCCGTGAAGAGGCGGTAAAAACCCTACCATATAAGCAACATAAAGCAATTAGTATAAAATATGCTCACAATCATATTAAAGTTTAGAACTCATACTTTGTAACATAGGACTTACCGAAAATGTTGTGTTATCCTTGTACAACAAAATAAGTGATATTGCAGCATTGGGAATGAAGGCATACTTTAATGTTTCACCATCATAAAGGTGCATAATTGCCACGGAGAAATATAAATTTGCATGTCCAAAAGTATTTTCTATGTTTCCCAAAAAAAAAGTATTTTCTATGTTCAGTTGGACTTGGATCCATATAAAATTTACAACACAAGTACCATTCACAGAGGCGTTTAGATTCTTCATCACATAAAAAATTCAGAAACGAAAATAAACTTACTTTGAACAACAGAGAATAGCGGCTCCCACTGCTCGAAAGATTACTCTAGAATTTCTGATGTGATAAAAGTTTCAAGTGGTGTTTGAGTCCCAATCATAAAGTCGGGGGACTTCTAGCAGGATCCAGAGTATGATAAATTGATATACTTATTTCCTACCGTATAAGCACACGCTAAATGGTACTATTTGAATCCCAAAACTTACCGAGCTGTATCCGAGCACATATGTGGTTTGCCTTCCCGTTTATTTTCAGTTCTGCAGCTAAAACACTTAGCTTGTAGAATATATATCCAAGAATCATATCCACGAACAGGGTTGGTGCTAATGTACCGAGCTGGCAGAAACCGGCAATAACCAACAATGGGCCTGCAAAATAAATAGAATACATAATTGAGCTGTGTGCAATGCTTCCTCAGATAATTTGCTATTTCCTCTGTGAAGAGTGAAATCGCGATGAAATCACTGAATAAGACCAATGGTGTCATTACCCACAAAAAAATAAAGACCAATGGTGTCGTATTCAGATCATACTTGGGAAGTTGGAAATTCAGTGATACCGAATTTTACTGGAAGGTGCAGGAGTCAATATACTGAATGTTCCTCCCGTACATATTAATTCAGTAAACAAGATGAGTCAAATAGTTGGACACAACAGAGCGGCTATTAGCGATTTTGCATTGTCAATCGCTGTTAGTAGAACGAGTAAGTTGATTCTTGATTGCATTGCCCAGAGCAAGCAGCTCGATGGCTGTCGTGTCAGAACCTGTACAGATCAACCAAGAAGAAACCTGTACCGGCGACGATCCCGGCGTGGTAGCTGCGGCAGTGGAAGAAGTGGCCGCGGTCCCTGATCTCGCGCAGGGCGAGCAGGACGGGCCGGAGGGGCTCGGCGACGAGCGCGTTCCATATGGCCTCAAGCTCCTCCCGGCCGTGCCCGGTGGTCGGCGCGTCGGTCTCCTCCGTGGGGAGCTCCTCCGGGGTGAGCTCCGTGGCCCACCACCGGCTCAGGGCCGGAGCGCTAGGCCGTGCGCTGCACAGCCTGAGCACAGCACGTCGTTGGCGATTGGTGAACCGGAGGCTGGGAGCGCAAGAGTAGGCGTCGGAGCGGCGGCTCCGCGTGGCACTGGGGGAGACGAGGGCGCTTGCGGGGCAGAGGCAGAGGGGCTGAGCCATTGTCGTCGATTTGAACACCATGGTGATTGTGAGCGTTTTTCTGTTCCGGTGGACTCGACGGGCTTCGTGGGCTCGTGACAGCCTATTTAGAGCCGGAAGGACGATAATGGGTCGGCGGGACTCAGATCCGATCATGCAAACCCGACAAGAGTTTGATCAGGTTTGCCAAAAAAAAGAGTTCGATCGGGTCAAAGGACGCGCGCGGTGAGCTTTGGAGTAATTGGAGGACCCACATCAAAATTCCACGAGGAAAATATCCCCCTTTCCTTAATTCCTCTTTGATAGATCGATTCCCCCTTCATCCCTACCCCCAATTCAAAACCCTGAGCAATCAGCCCCTAAACTTTCTGAAACCGGATCAATTTGCCCGCACGGTGATTTTAAACCTGATTTTGGTGATTTTGGCTTTTCTTTTGCCGACTAGATAGACTAGTTGAGCTGGCAATTCATGTGGTTTCTTCGATTGGCGATGCCGCCCGACCAATCAGCCCCCAATTCAAAGTGATTTCGCTCCTCTTTCCCCTGGTGCCTCAACCACGCTGTCCGACCTTGCCGCCATGGCATCAAACACATCGCCACCGTCGAGCACCCCTACTTCTCCGCCTGCTAGCGAGTCCTCGTGTGCCTCCTTCCCCGGCAGTGCATCATCGCGCTAGGATAGGGGGTTTGTGTAGCTGCCATGGCAAGAGATTTGTGCTTAGCAGGAAATGCAGATGCCATGGCAGGGGATTTGTGCTAGCCGATTTTGCTGCCATGGTAGCCAGATCAAGCAGGTGCATGGGAGATCGTGCGCAGGGGTTTTGTGCCAATTTTGCTATGTTTCGTGTGTAGTTTCTGAAGTTTTTCTTTGGGAAGGTGGTGTTGATGAGGCAGAAGGTGAAGATGAATCATTTTATGTGTCATTGCATTATTTTGACAAATTTGGGAGAGACGGTGGGTTGGTTGAATACAAGGGAGGACTCATGACAACATTTCATGTGGAGAGAAGAACCTAGGATATGAGAATTTGTTGTCATATGCACATGACACGTATCATGTTGAAAGAGGACATTGCATGGAAAAATTTAGTTACAAGATGCACTGGCTTCTTCCAGGAAAAAAGTTTGAGTGATGGTTTGTATTTTATTCATAATGATGCAAGTATGGACAAGATGGAGCATGCAACACATGTTGGGTCATGTGCAGAGATGAGAAGATGAGGTATCAGTTTGTGAAGAACAAGTAATGCAGTTGCATAACAAAGCAGATGAAGTGCGAGCGTTAGTTTCTGAGACATTCCAATCATAAAGGTAGCAATTTTGCATTGCTAAATGTGGATGTTGTGGAGACAGACATGGTTGTTGAGATGTTTTTATCAGATGTTGTAGCTCAACCAGAAGAAGTAGTTGCACAAGTTGTGTTAGGGGTCAAAAGGACAACTATTGAGAAAGATAATCCGAGGATAATAAATTTGGCTCATGACTTTCTCACTACATATGAGAGCCCGGTGAAGATTGAGAAAAGTAGACCAAGTAGACTTGGAGCTAAAAGAAGAAACATACATGTTGTTGACGAAGGTGAAGCTCGAGTTGCAACCACGTCAGCTGCGGGTGCATCCACACCAACTCCATGTGTAGCTCCAACATCCTCATGTGCAACTCAGGTGCATCCACATCAACTCCAGGTGTAGCTACATCAAGTCCATCAACCCCAGCAGCAACTTATGTAGAGAGAGCAACAATTGCAAAGACAACAAATTCTACAAAGCCAAAAACGGCAAAAGGTCCAACATAAAGAGGAACATTGCACCGAGAATATGATCTTTATGGGATGACTTCCTCCAACTAGTTTTGCTGCTTGACAAGCGCTACAAAGTCTATCTTTGTCAAGGGTAACATCTTTTAACACTGAGAATATGATCAGCTTTGATAACCTTGTCTAGATTACGCATACCAACATGTCCTAGACTTCTATGTCATAACCAACCTTTACAAGATTTCGCAATAAGACATGTACGAGGTTGGGCTCTTTTAGTGAAATAAACAATGTATAGATCACCTCTACGGATGCTGGTAAAGACCATGTCATGATTATATTGATGAAACACTTGGCAATCTACTTTAATGAATAACACATTGAAGCCAAAGCCAGCAAGTCTAGATATGAAAAGAAGATTGCAACCAAGGGATTCAACGAGCATGGCTTTTTGAATAGAGCTATCATGAGATATGACCATTTTACCAAGGCCAAGTACCTTACCTTTGGAGGTGTCTTCGAAAGTCACATACTTGCATGGACCGTCATTTGTAGCAAGTTCACAAAAACATGTCTTTGTCCCCGGTCATGTGATAGGTGCATCCACTATCGAGTATCTACTCTTTTCCTCCGCACATGTAATCTCTAAGGTTAGACATGATACTAAGATTCCTCGTCGTCTTCTCATATTCGATGTCGAACTCTTCATATTCATCATAATAGTCATGTTCATCATCATCATCATCATTATGTGGGGCGCGTTCATCACCTAGGACGAATAATTCATTAGTTTCATGATCATGTCATTGTTCAAACGTACACGTTCGAATGATTCTTAAGATGATATTTTTGATAGTTCTAACATCTCCTTTAGTACTCATGAGGTCTTTAAGCTCAAAAAGACATTGATCAAATTTAGGATCATTGGGCTTCATTTTATGAAAAGCAATAGTCTTATGAAGAATTTCATCGAGATTCTTTAGAGAGAAATTTGGATACCTCTTTTCCAAATCTTTCCACAAGGTATAAGCCACACAAATTTTTGCATACAATTAAGCACGATCTTGGGTAATCCTCTAATGATGAGATTGATGGTTCCAAGGTTACGAAACATGTCAATTTCTTCTTCGAGAGTTGAGTGCATGGGATAAATGGGAGGTACATGGGGGATATGAACATACTTTCTCAAGTTAAATTCATCAAATATATCAAGAATTTCATCTCTTCATAAGTATAATAATCTCCATTGAGAATGGACACTCTATGTCTAAGACTCCCCAAAGTAGACACATCCATCTTTCTCCAATGGTGATTAAAACCAAAGCAATAGAGACCAATACTCTCATATGAATTGTAGGATCGAGAAGAGGGGTCTATAGGGAGATGAATATACACTTAACATGGCAAAGGTGCAATTTTTAAAATTCTCGAAGTAATAACAGATTTTAGCACAAGTTAATTCACTACCAATATTTCCTGCACAAGCATATCTAAAGATTGAGCGGCGGAAAGTGAATATGATGTAAGTGTGAGAAATTAAAGGAGGTAGAGATAGGAATGTAGTTCCGATAGGTAGTGCTATGACACGTCCACGTTGATGGAGACTTCAATCCACGGAAGGTAATGGTTGCGCGAGTCCACTAAGGGCTCCACCCATGAAGGGTCCACGAAGAAGCAACCTTGTCTATTCCATCATAAATTACGTCCATGAAGGACTAGCCTCACTCGGGGTAGATCTTCATGAAGTAGACGATTTCCTTGCAAACTTCTTGCTTCAACTCCACACGATTTGGAGGATCCCAAGCAACCCCTTACCAATCCAGGAGACACCACTCTTCAAAAGGTAATAGATGTTGTGTCAAGGATGAACTACTTTCTCTTGTGCTTCAAAAGATAGTCTCCTCAACACTCAATCACTCTCTCGTAGATTTTAGCTTGGTAGAAGAGAAGGATTGGGTGGGAAGAAACTTTAGGAGGCTAGAGATCAAGAATCATATGGCTGGATTGGAATGCCTTGATCTCAACACAAGTTTAGGAGGTTCTCTCTCATAAAAGTGGACATGGGAAGTGTAGGCTTTGCTCTAGTTTCTCTCTCTGATAGTAGGTGGTGGTGAACAGGTATATGTAGCCATCACCAAAAATCTAGTCGTTACTCACTTTATGCCCAACTCGGTGGAACCGATGTGAAATCTCGAAGGCACCGAGTAGTGTAAAAGATTCGAATGTTAGACATTGGTGAGACAAGATGGATCCACTCGGAGGCACCGATGTGTGATGACTTAAGCATGTCCTTGTTTCGATAGTTATAATCGGTTTCTGAACTGAAAAATAAATAGGTTACAGAAACTTGGCACATACACTTCGATGGGATCGAAGGCCATCTCGGTGGAACTGAGTTTCTAGGGTCAGGCTTGTGGCTCTGTCTTAGTTATCTTGGTGGTTCCAGGTAGATGCATTTTGGTGGGACCGAGATAGACTTTGAGGTTTTGTACAAATGGATTTTCGAGAATGTGGTTGAGGGTTTTGGACCAAATATCTCTAAGCACTTGGGCAAGACTACTCATCATCAAAACCTCATCCCCTTTTAATAGTATTGGCTTTTCCTATGGACTCAATGTGATCTTGGATCACTTAACCAAAAATGGAGTCTTAGACCTTTTGCCAATCCTTGTCCTTTGTAGCTTGAGAGGTCCACCTCTCCATCCAATTGCTTTCCTAGGTTGAACTTTTCCTGAGATAGACTTGAGTAAAACATTAGTCCAATAATATGTATGTTGGCATGAATTACCAAAACCACCAAGGGAGCGAGTGTGCTTTCAACCGGTCCTCCCCATATCCGCCCTAGATTTTGTTGGGGAACGTTGCATGGGAAACAAAAAATTTCCTACGCACATGCAAGATCTATCCATGGTGATGAGAATCTACGAGAGGGAGAGTGGATCTACATACCCTTGTAGATCGCTAAGCGCGAAGCGTTAAGAAACGCGATTGATGTAGTCGAACGTCTTTGCGATCCAAATCGCCGAGCGCCCCGCGATCCCATCACGATCCGATCATGATCCATCCCGCGATCTCATCACGATCCGTCCCGTGATCCAATCATGAATCGTCTCGCGATCTTGATCACAGTCCTTCCGATCTAGCGCCGAACGGACGACACCTCCGCGTTCAACACACGTACAGCTTGATGACGATATCCGCCTTCTTGATCCAGCAAGAGGAAGCGGAGAGGTAGATGAGTTCTCCGGTAGCACAACGGTATGGTGGCGGTGGTGGTGAACTAATCCTGCAGGGCTTCGCCTAAGCACCGAAGAACTAATCTAGAGGAGAAACAAATCTAGAGGAAGAAGAGGGAAGCACGTGGCAATTAGGGTTAGGGCTGCCCTCAAAACCTCTAGTATATATAGGAGGAGGGGAGGGAGGAGACTTGGCTCCCAAGGAGCCAAATCTGGTTCGGCCGAAGTGGGAGGGAGGAGTCCTCCTCCTCCACTTCTAGTAGGATTAGGACTCCTTCCTTATTTCCCCACTTTTGCCTTCTTTCCACCTTGGGTTTTCTTCCCTAGCTGCATGGGCATCATGTGGGACTTAGGACAGCCCACTAAGGGCTGGTATTACTTCTCCCACAGACCATATAGCCTCTTGGGTCGAAATACCCCTCCTGATGGTTCCCCGGTACTCTCTCGGCACTCCCGGTACACTACCGATGAGCCCGAAACTTTTCCGGTGACCAAAACGAGACTTCCTATATATCAATATTTACCTACGGACCATTCCGGAGCTCCTCATGATGTCCGGGATCTCATCCGGGACTCTAAACAACCTTCGGTCACCACCATACATGACTCTATACTACCGAAACAACACCGAACCTTAAGTGTGCAGACCTTGCGGGTTCGAGAACTATGTAGATATGACCGAGACACCTCTACAGTCAATAACCAATAGCGCAACCTGGATGCCCATATTGGTTCCTACATATTCTATGAAGATCTTTATCGGTCAAACCTCCATGTCAAGGATTCAGTTAATCCCGTATGCTGTTCCCTTTGTTCTTTGGTATGTTACTTGCCCGAGATTCGAGCGTCGACATCTCCATAACTAGTTCAATCTCGTTACCGGCAAGTCTCTTTACTCGTTCCGTAATACAAGATCTCGTGGCTAACACTTAGTCACATTGCTTGCAAGGCTTATTGTGATGTTGTATTACCGAGTGGACCCTGAGATACCTCTCCGTCACACGAAGCAACAAATCCCAGTCTTGATCCATGCCAACCCAATAGACACCCTCGGAGATACCTGTAGAGCACCTTTATAGTCACCTAGTTACGTTGCGACGTTTGATACACACAAGGCACTCCTCCGGTGTCAGTGAGTTGCATGATCTCATGGTCATAGGAACAGATACTTGACATGCAGAAAACAGTAGCAATAAACTGACATGATCATATGCTAAGTTCATAGTTTGGGTCTTGTCCATCACATCATTCTCCTAATGATGTGATCCCATTATCAAATGACATCTCATGTCCATGACTAGGAAACCATAGCCATCTTTGATCAACGAGCTAGTCTATTAGAGGCATACTAGGGACATGGTGTTGTCTATGTATCCACACATGTATCTGAGTTTCTGAACAATACAATTATATCATGGATAATAAACGATTATCATGAACAAGGAAATATGATAATAACCAATTTATTATTGCCTCTAGGGCATATTTTCAACAGATTTGGGCTAGATATGACGGGTGTCAGTCAACCGGGGCCGGTACGAGGAGCCTGGATGGGTCACTTTTTCTCGACCAGTTAGTGATCGGGCCGTCTGTCTGGACGTTTGAGACGGGTATGAGGTGTGCTGTTGTAGATGCTCTCATGTCACCAACCGACAACCAATCACACGACTACTCTCGCGTCGCTTCGGCGAATGACCGATAGGGCAAACCTAGCCGTTGGGCCTTGTCCCCTAATTTGAAAAACCTAATACACCTTATATTTTGAAACAAAGGGGGTAACAAAATTATGAAAATCCAACAACACCAACGACACAGTAAAACATGCTCAACATTACGCTAAGATCCATAATTTTTAAGGCCTCGTAGCCAATTGACACTTCAATATAGAATTGGGTCATCCGATTTTAACCGGATCAACAATTTCTCAAGAAGTTCTTTCATTAATTTCTTTAAAGTCACTATGCTCCTTATTTTTGGAGCCCTTAGGTATTCAATTCTAGAATTGATTTATATTGTGACTGGGTCAATGTTTTTTTTAAATCAATCGACAACAAATGGACTATAAAAAACATATCAATCCTGTGGATCCTCTCATCACCTAGAAAAAAAGTCAACATGTAATATTGTAGCACCAACATATGATACATGCAGTTACTCACGCATAACATTTTCCCACATAAACATGAGTTAATTAGCAGATAACTCAAAATCACACCGCGAAAGGCCCATCGAAACACCGCATTATATTATAAATAAATAAAAACTCATTCCATCATCGCCCCCATTTGACAAACCAAATATTCCCTCCGTGTCAAAGTAAAAGGTGTATTAGTTTTTTAAAAGGTGGAATTTCTTAATCTTTGACTAAGTCTAGAGCCAAAAATACTGGCGTCTACAATACTAATTAGATAAAATATGAAAATTTATTTCATGATGAATCTAATGATACCGATTTAATATCATGGATATTGGTATATTTTCTCTACAAAATTGTCCATAATTACAGAGGTTTGATTTTCAAAAACCAATCATCGTAAATTTTGAAATAGAGAGTAAAAAAATTATGAAAACCAACAACTACTAACGGTGCAGCAAAGCACATTCAACCCTTCTAGTATCTTTAGAACGAGAGAGACTGTCGAGATACGAGGATGTCCTGATTTTCCATGCAAAGACCATGTCAAAACCAAATCCGCCACTTGTTTGTATACAATTGTTTTTCTATGTGAACCTTGCCATTGAACTAACAATCTCATTGAATGCATGCGAACCAACCCGTGGTTAGATTGTTAGAGGGACGGTGGTATTTCCAGCTCATCCGAATTTAAATTCTGATGCTCGCATTATTTTTGGATTTATTTCATTATTTCCGACGATGCGCATCAAGTGAGAGAAGGCGTTTCCATCAACGACAAGGTGCCTATGGTGTCTTGATAAATCTCAAGATAATATGCAGACTCAGTCTCGCGAAGATGCTCATAAGGATACGATATGCGTGTATGTGTTTATAGGGATGAGTGTATGTGTGTATATGAACGCTTAAAAAAAACAATCTCATTCGATCGTAGTTTGCAATAGGAAAGATGATGCGTGCAAGGGAATGATTTATACCACGGTTAAAAAACACTCGGTACTCCATCGGGAACACTCGATACTACGCCCTACGACACCTTTTTTTCCCGCTCGTCATAATGGTGCGAGGCTTGCTCCCGAGGCCCAGTCGAGCGACAGGCGCTCGTCCCTTCTTCACGAAGCAAAGCGAGCAAAAATGAAATCCCCGTGTTTAATCATGCACCGGTGACTACAGTCTCCCGGTCGAACTAATCCGACCGGCGGGATCAGCACGGACGCAGCTCGGCCACGAGGCACGTGCACGGAGCACGCAGGCCAATTCCTCCCCCCCCCCCCCCCCCAAAAAATATTTAAACCCGGAGAGAAACTTCGAACCACGGGATCCGAACCGATCCGTCGCCTCTCCAGAACAGCAAGGCCCACCGCTTCCCCCATCAACGCCGCCCGCCTCCCCGCGCGCGGCCCCACCCTGCCCCACTCGCCAGCGAGCAACCCCCAAACCCCACCCCAGCTCACGCCATCCGCATCCCATCCCACCTGGCGAAAGCGGAAGAGAAAAAAGAGTTCTCTCGCCGGGCGCCTCGCCCGCCGAGATCTCTCTCCCACTCAACCCAAACCGGCATCGCTTTCCGCCCCTCTCCCGATTTCCGCTCCCCGGTCTCCACATTTCTCCGCCTATTTTTTTCTCCCCCCGTGGTCTTTCAAACCCCCCGTCGCCTCCTCTCCCCAGCCGGCACCGCCGCCAGCCAAGCAGGCAGCGCGCCACTTGGACTCCCCGCCCCGCGCCGGCGTCGACCGGACCCGCGGCGGGCCCCGCCAGCTGGACCGCCTCGGCCGCTTCGCTTTCGCTCGCGTGCCGCCCGTGCCTGCCTGCCTGCCCCCAGATGCGCGCTGGCCTGCGGAGGGGGACGAGGATAGCGTGGCGGTAGGGGAGGAGTCGGAGGAGGAGGACGCGGCGGGATGGGGTTCTGGATGGGCCTGGCGATGGGGGTCGCCGCGGGCGTCGCGCTCATCGTCGCCTTCGCCCGCTGCGAGAATTCCCGCGGGGCGCGCCGCCGGAAGCTGGTAAGACCACGCGCCCCCTTCCCTCTCCCTCGAATCTCGTCGACGCGCCTCTGCTACGTCCGTACGCCGCTTGGGGATTGCGGGTGCTCGGGGATTGGATGAATACAGCGTGGCGTACGAGCCGAAAGCGGGCCCGAATCTCCTGTCGCCTTTCCTGGTGGGGCTGTTCAACTGTTGCCTTCCCGTTAGGTAGACGGCGCTCACCATCATCCCCCTGTTGAGCTGTGTCGGTGTTGGCTTATGTGGGTTGCAACTTGCAACCATGCCCTGCTCGCAGCTTGTTACAATTGCAGCATTTTTATTGGTCACACTCACACTACATTAGCCTGTAGGGCAGCAGTAGTCATTTTGGGGCCCTTGAATATTGCCCACGGATAAGCGCAGTGGCAAGTGCTCCTAATCATGCCGTATGGTTCTTGTAGTTGTAGTGCTGGCCACTGCCTTTCACCGTGCATATGACTGTTTAGGGCAGGCTAATTGTAGTCCATGGGGTCATTTCCATATCACTTTTTTGTTGAAGAAATTGCATGTTCTATTAATAGAGAAGGCATTGGCGCCCAAATTCGTGCATGGTACTTGAACTCAGGTGGTGGAATGTCCACCCACTTCCCCACCCAGCTGAGATAGGCCTTCATGTCCATCCTAAGCCAGGAACCTTTTTGCTCTGTGACTGAATTTCCGGGTTGCAGCCGTACCTGAATTAATAGGAATTTTCGCTGGTTATTTGTGCAGGCTGCCACGGTTGCTACTTTCTCTAAAATGACGGTCGAAGATTCACGCAAGTTACTTCCAGGTACCCTGTACCCATCCTGGGTCGTTTTCTCTACGCAGCAAAAGGTATACTTATATAGCAATCTCTAGTTAGCTCTCCTTCCCATGGTTGGTGAATGATCATGTATTCATGCGTGCAATTTTGCAGTTAAAATGGCTTAATGAGGAGCTCAACAAAATATGGCCCTTTGTGAATGAGGTATACATCTCATCCCATGTATCCTGAATCCGTCACCAGAATTCTTTCTATTTTACTTCTTTTGTAAATACCTTCCCTCTTCTTGAGCATCTTCTTCTCTGGTCATCTGTTGTTGCAGGCAGCATCAGAACTCATCAAAGCCTCCGTTGAGCCTGTTCTTGAACAATATAGGCCAGTGATCTTTGCTGCCCTCACGTTCTCAAAACTCACTCTTGGTACTGTTGCACCGCAGTTTACTGGTAGGTATATTCAAACTACCTCTCACCATTTCCTCTATTTTGTTATATTCTTGATGACATTGAACTCACTCTATTGTTGCCAGCATTTTTTTCGTGCACGGATTTTGTTGACCAACATCTGCATGCTTTAGTCAATAGTATGACACCAGCAAATGAGACATTAGCCCCTTAAGTCTGCTGGTGCTGCATATTAGATTGTATACATGGTGTTTGCCCATACTTTGGAATAGTAGTAAAACGGTTTTGAGGCCTTGAGGATGTGGGTGAATACTTATTTTGGATGCACAGACTCCATCAAAAAATAAAATTTCATCCTAATGGAACTGAGGTTGTTCTAATGATCTTTATACTGTTCATTTAAGGTGCTCCATTCCACTTATCCATTGAAAAATGAAAATGCTACTTTCTGTAAAAAAACTAATGATCTTCATACTGTTCATTTAAGGTGCTGCATTCCACTTATCCATTGAAAAATGAAAATGCTACTTTCTGTAAAAAAAAAGTTATATGGTGATGAGTTTGAAGTAGTTCCTTCAGTTGTGTGGTGCTTTATTTTAGTTTTATTTTATCTAGCCTGATTCAGTATATGTCCTACTCATCTTGGTGAAGGTATTTCGATCATTGAGAGTAATGAAGAAGGTATTGTTATGGAGCTGGAGATGAATTGGGATGCCAATCCAAGTATCATATTGGATGTAAAAACTAGACTTGGGGTGGCCTTACCAATACAGGTGATCCATTTCATGTCTTTGTCTTTGGTCATGTTGTATGAAACTATGAATTGATGGAATATGTGCAAGGAATCATAACCAACTCACACAACTGACCTTTTATTTTTAGATCAATTGAATTATCGAATTGGTTGTCTTACATATCTACTCCCTCCGTCCGGTGAAAAGTGTACATATAGAAATTTTAGGACAAATTATGGAGTGAAGTAAAAAATGCATGTAGAAATTAAGAAGAGCATGTGTAGAATGTTATTGGTCTTGATTACCGTGTGATGAGAGAGAAGCATTTTTTTCTACTTTAAAGTGCATTGGGAAGATAGAAGTACACTCTTTTGTGGACAAATTTTAAAGCCAAACGTACACTTTTCACCGGACGGAGGGAGTATTAAGTAAGAAGTAGTCAAGTAGGTAAAAGGTTGTCAATCAGGTTCTACTCTGCTTTACTCTTCATTGACCAAGGGTCATATGTTGTTAGTTCATCAGTCAACTCATTAGTTTCTGCAGTGCAAAATTTTACGTGTAGTTTGTGCATGACATCGTGAGTTGTGAGGGTCCATGTGCTTTGATTGGCTAGTGATAGTGTTAATCCTTGAAACTTCAACCAATTACCGTATCATGTATTGTATTCCATACTCCAAAATGAACCTTATGACTTATTCCATAGTACTAAGATTCCCCTGCCATATAGGTGAAGGACATCGGCTTCACGGGAGTTTTCCGCTTGATTTTCAAACCGCTGGTTGAACAACTGCCTTGCTTTGGAGCTGTTTGTTTTTCTCTAAGACAGAAGGTTAATTTTTTGTCCATCATTATTTCTCTCTGGTTGCTGAAGCTATATCTTTGTTAGCATCCTTACTATTTTTTATCTCCTAAAATTATGTTAGAAAAAACTGGATTTCAAACTGAAGGTCATTGGTGGCGATATTTCTGCTATTCCTGGCATTTCAGCTGCTCTTGAGGTTTGTCCGTACACTTGTGTTTCATAGTGGAGAGTTGGAATTTGCAAATCCTATGGTTGAATTTGTTGATGTAATATGTTTAATCATTTTACAGGAAACTATAAAAAATGCTATAGAAGACTCAATAACATGGCCAGTAAGGAAAGTCATTCCTATAGTACCTGGGGACTACAGGTGAGTATTGGTTAATCCCTGGTTACATGATAGTAACATTTTAAAAAATATCAGTGTCACTAAATCACAGTGGAATGACTATAATGATTGTGTACCAGTGATCTGGAACTGAAGCCTGTTGGTACATTGGAAGTCAAGCTTGTGCAAGCAAGAGATTTGACAAACAAGGATCTGATAGGAAAATCGGATCCTTTTGCCACTTTATATATCCGACCATTACCAGACAAAACAAAGAGAAGTAAAACAATTGTAAGTCTACTATATTCGTTCCTTGTTTGCGCGCTTTGCCTTTTGGGGATTCCTACTAACTTTTGTCATCAACTATATAGAACAATGATCTCAATCCCATTTGGAATGAACACTTTGAGTTTATTGTTGAAGACGCTGATACTCAGAGCGTGACAGTGAAGATTTATGATGATGACGGTATTCAGGAATCTGATCTGATTGGCTGTACTCAAGTTAGCCTGAAGGATCTTCAACCTGGCAAAGTGAAGGATGTCTGGCTGAAGCTTGTAAAAGATTTGGAGATTCAACGAGACAGGAAAGATCGGGGTCAGGTGAGCCCAGTTCTCCTGGAGTGAACTTTTTTGCTTTCCTGGAATCTGAATTGATTGACACTCAAAATAGATTTACCTTTCCATATCATCATTTTTCATGGCGCATATTACAAAATTGGGTACATGACCTTCTTGTTTTGATGTAACCTTTTGTTGTGGCGTGACCCCAACAGGTGCACCTTGAGCTAGTCTATTATCCATATAACATGAAGGATGAGACTCCAAATCCTTTTAAACAACATTTTTCGATGACTTCCTTGGAGAGGACAATGACAAGTAATGGAAATGGATCAGCTAGCAAAGATTATGGCAGATTATCATCAAGGAAGAGAAAGGAAATTATCCTGCGAGGGGTTCTCCAAGTAACTGTGATATCTGGTGAAGATCTGCCAGCAATGGATATGAATGGAAAGTCTGACCCATATGTTGTAGTTTCTCTCAAGAAAACAAAAACAAAGCACAAGACAAGGGTAATTTCTTTCAGATATAGCATTGCCAGTTTTTATTTAGTATAATATCATAATGTTAATATTTCAATGTTTTTTGCAAAGTTGACCGCTTGTCAGCTATATAACGTGTTGCTGTCAGAATTTACTCAGTAAAAGCATGTCTTCACTGTTCCTATCATGTGACTGCAGGTTGTGAATGAAAGCTTGAACCCAGTTTGGAATCAAACTTTTGACTTTGTTGTTGAAGATGGTTTGCATGACATGCTTATGCTGGAAGTTTATGATCACGACACTTTCAGTAGAGTAAGTCCTATCAAAGCTTTTATCATGGTGCTATCCGGGTAATTTTTCAACTGCGATATGGTCTCATGTTTGCATGTCAAACTATGCTTTCTGCAGGATTACATGGGACGGTGCATCCTGACCTTGACTAAGGTCTTGATCGAAGAAGACTACACCGACAGCTTCCCGTTGCAGGGAGCAAAGACCGGGAAGCTGAAGTTGCATCTGAAGTGGTCGCCACAATCAATCATGCGTGATTCGGGAGAAGCAGCTTAACTTTCAGACCATTCAAGTATGTGTGCACAAATATATGTCTGCCTCTGGTTTCCGTGGGTGGATACTGGGTTGGCTGTTTGCCATGATACTTGGGTTTCCTTTTGACAACCAGCTGGGGTTCAGTCATCATTTTTCGGGTGTAAATGGTTTCCATCGTTTCGTCGTTGCAGCAGAGTCATGGTGTCGATAGATTGAATTCTGCAATGGCAGTGACAGCGTTTAATTTCCTTGTAACGCCGTGCTTCAAAGGCATCTGTAAATCCAGTAGAGACACATTCAGCTCTTGGGGGCAATCGTGGATGCTTCATCACTCTCATGAGGATCCATCCTTGCCATTAGACGCAAAATCGTGCCATGGTATTGGCCTTTTGCCCTGTTTTCTGGCGTTGGATCGCGATTTGTCGAAAGGTTATGTCGATTGGCTCCAGTTGCTCATGTCGTCTTGTAAGTTACTAACACGCAACAACTGTGGCCCGCCTACAGCATGTGCTGAAAGGAGATATATATATATATATATTCAAGACTAGAGTCACCAGTAGTGCAGCTCACACCCATATTACCCTGTGATCTAGTAACAGGAATCTTGCTTTTGCCAAGGGAAAAAAAGTAACGGAATCTAAATGAGAATCCGTACTACTAGCTCGACGTGAGAGCGCCATCTCTGCTCCCGTCAGGCGAAGCGCGGGAGGCCTCCTGTTCCTTTCGGCTCACCAACGAACGGCCGCTGCAGACGCAATAGAGTAATCTTCTCAAGGTGCTTTGGTCAACGGACTCGTTGTGCCAGCCACAGTTTGTTTGTAAGCATCCCATTACGGCCAAGGCGCGGGAAGGGAGGCGCGCACGGGCATCCCAGGGCTTCCTCCTTGGGAAGATGCGCTCTGCGGCTTTGGACGCTACCGCCGGAGACGGCCGCCCAGCTCGGCCCGGAGCATCCATCCTCGTTTCTTCCATCCATCATCACTATAGTCTAGAGACAAACTGATGTAACCCTAACCCTAAGCGAAGGATTCCCTCCGCCTTGATGTAGTGTAATAGACTTTGTTGTATTATTATTTGAGCAGTCACGAATCAGTTTGAGCTTTGGTAGCGGACAAGGCGCATTAACAATGCCCAGGAGAGGAGACAAAAGCACACGGTAGGGGAATGGATGAATGAATGTGAGTGAAAGCACTTTGCTGCTTCCTCCATGTCGTTAACCCGGCCATCTACACACACAAACCCAAAGTTATACTCTCAGAATACCCACAATAAGGAATAATATAGAGTAGTAACACACACATGTTACTAGTGTAAGTTACTACCTTCATAGTGGATAATAAACATAGCGGTAGTAACATTGACCCTTTTATTTATTAGCTTATAGACCTATCTTGTCTTGGTTTGCGTTATGTTATAGTAACATGCTAAGATACTCAATTTCTTTCTCTTCTCATTAATTAGTTGTCACATCATATTTTTTTGCTTAATGACATCTATGTTACTATCCATGTTACTGTTATTGTGGGTAGTCTGAGCCAAATGTCAAAAAAAAAAGAAAATTTTGTAATACTTATTACTAATAAGAATTTTGAGCGAGATGTCACCCTCAATTCGGCCCTCGTCCTGCTCGAGGGCAAATATACATTTCTTTATATGCCTACCATTTAACAACATATGAAAATATTTCGCATTATCATCTCCTCAAACCAGGTATTATGCCTTCGAGCATCGGTACCATTTGATTTTTTCCTCACGCAATAGTCGCACAATCTGCTCATTTATTCGGCTCTTTTTTGCTCGGAAGCAGATAGAGGCCTCCTCATCTCTACGGGATTATCGAGCACGTTGATCATGGTAGAGAGATGCAAATTTTCTTTTATTGTACCCTATATATGTCCGTGGTTTGTTTAGCCTATCCACAAAGAAATAATCGCAAGACGTGGACTCCGTAATTCAATCGTCGGATCGGGAATTGCCCCGGGGTTGCCTCTCACCTAAACTTTTGCCTTGAGCGGCCGGGCATCACCCAAACTAAGTTAGCCATCGTAGCTCGAAGTAAAACTGTGGCCGGTTACTACTATTCGGAGGGGTTTGACCGAATTTGGGTACCGATAGTCATAGCCACATGAAACTTGGTCCGGGACACGTGTTTGAAAATTCCGTCAAACCCGACTCAAACATGGCCGCTAAGTCTAACGCGTGACTGCTCCGCCTTGACACATCACATTTTTTTTTAGGGAACACATGACATTATTTGAGGACTAACGAATCGGTCTGGGCTGTGGTGGCGGACACGGCGCGTTAATTAACAGAACAATGCTTAGAGGTTAGGAGACGAGACAAAATCATCATACACGTAGGGGAATGAAATGAAGGAACGCGAGTGACAGGACGGGCGAGGATACTTTTGATGCTTTGCCCGTGTCGTTAACCCGGCGATCCACACGCACAAACCCAAAGTTGTTCCGACTCCTAAACCGTGTGGCTTCGCTGGACCTACTCTTGCCCGATCGCTGTCGTCTGTGACTCTGTGTGCGCGCTCCAACTGGAGCGCCGTACCGTCGGGAGGCAAACGAACTCGACGCATCTTTGCGGGGTCACGCGCCCCGCGTTTCCTTCAACAGACAAAGGTCTTTTTACTGTATAAAACAAAAAACAAAACGGAGATCGTTGGTTTTTTTCTTTCCTTGGCAGCTGCTAGGATGACTGACACGTCATCACCCATGCACTGCACACCCGGACGTACGTACGCATGCACATGGAAGTGCGTCTCCTAATCACCGCTAGCTTTGATTTGACGGCCGGGGGTTTCTCATCGGACGTATCGTCAGAGTGTGCCTAAATGTGAACACTGTCATTTGAACTCTAGTGGACAGGAGTAGAACACGACCCTACCGTCTCACCAAGAGGTGCTACTTCTTCTTCTTCTCACCAGGGCCATTATTTTGCTCGCTTTCAAGCAATGCTACACTTGTGTTGTGTCCGATGTGGAATTGCTAGGCATCTACCGCTAGACTTGGGTTATCACCGCACTCTCGGCACACACATGTTCACAGACACAACAGGGGTGGCCGGCAAATCACCCATACCATCACACTACTCTTGGTGCTATGTTATGTCACCGTTCACGGGTATTCTCCTCTGTATATTTACCTCCGTCCGTCCACGTCCCGATCGGGCCGAAACATCTGTCGGCGTTCTCCAGGCAGAACGTACGTAGACAAGAACATTGGCAACCCGCCCTGCTTTTCTCCAGGCCAAATGATGATGATTTCACTACCAACCTGCCGGAATATTCAGCCGGATTCCAGTGCCAAATCGCACCATCAGTGACGGAAGTTGCCTCCAAATTGCACGAACGTACTTTGTCGCTGGTGCAATTGAAAACTGCCCAAGTTGGCACAAGGGCCACCCAATGCGCCGCCGAACAGAGGGACCAAACCTGGCAAACCAAAACTGGCGCCTCGGACCGGCCGGGCAGCGTGTGACGGACGGACGGACGCCCAATGGGACACCTCCGGCCACCTTGTAGAGACCGTGCCCGTGCCCGTCCTCCATCTGGCCGTGCCAGCCACCGTCCAGACCAGACCACGGGCACACAGCTCCCATGACTTGTCCCATACCTCACCGGAGCGCACACGGTCCTCCGACGCCCCACGGTGCGGTGACGCCGGACGCTAACTTTTCTTCGAGAAAAACAGTACAGACGCAGACGATCGTACGCCAGCCGGTAGCTTGTCCTGTTTCTTTCACCTTCCGCGTGTAACTCGCACAGCAGCACCCCCGTTGAGTGCAAAACCCTTTGGCCGCACATGAGGCCGGGCGTAGCTAGGAGCAGGCTAGTCCGGGCCGTTGATGGAGCGGACGATGCAAAGGCGCGCCACGATGCGTGCTGCGTGCTACGCGCTGCACGGCGGGGCCCCGGCGCATGTGACCGGAGGCGTGGGCCCGCGGGGTCAGGCGTCGGGATGGAAATGGATGGACGATCGAGAGGCCAGGATCGGATGACGGGATCGATCGGATGACGGGATGAGCCTCGGGCCGGCCTCCCAGGCCGCTCATCCTATATCCTCTCCGCCCCTCGCCCGCGTTTCAGTCCAGCTCCCCTGCTTCCTCTTCTTCCTCCTCCCTCCCTCCTCTGTCTCTTCTTCCTCCGTCCTTTGCACCTCGTCTCGGCTTATCTTAAACCCCTCCTCTGCTATCTTGTGTCCTGCCGGGGTATACAGAGGAGGGGGTTCTCCGAGGGAGGGCGGCAATGGCCCCCAAGCATGCCGGCCGTGGCAAGGGCCGGGGCGGCGGTGGCAAGGGCGACCGCAAGAAGAAGGAGGAGAAAGGTACGGAGACGCACCCATGAAACCTCCTGTCCCGCCTACAATCCATGGCCGCACGGCAAGCGCTGTCCCTCGTCGAGTTCGTCGTCCTCGTCGCCATTGAATTGCTGTTTCTGACGACGCCGTATGCCCATATTTGCTCTGCTGCTTTACAATCTGCGCCCGTATATAAAAGGTAAAAAGGACGGGCAATTTGGAAGTACGGGCGGCAAACAGTAGCCCTGTCTGTTCTTTGCTCTTCCTCCCGTCTTTCGCTTTTCCAAATCGCTTGCTTCGATTCCTGGCCACGACGCTTTGGGCGCTGAATTGAGGGATACGCCGCCCATCCCCTTTTCCTGCTCATGATTAGTTTTCGCCGCGCCCGATGTTCGTCCCTCTCTTTCTCCTTTAGCTTCCAACTAGAGACAATTCTGCAAGCTCGTCTAGTTTCTTGTTGTAACGTACGTACTGATACCAGGCGCCGTGGGGGCGACGTCAGTTGGGTCATGCGGTTCGCGCTCGCGCGGCCGGCCGTGATGGCTCCGCCTCCGTCTGACCGACTTAATTCCGAGCATTCTTGTTTGTTGCTGCTGTTGCTGTCGATCATGTCTGAAACTCTCCGTTACCTCGTGTGTTTCTGCAGTGGTGCCGAGCGTGCTGGACGTGGCGGTCACCACCCCCTACGAGTCCCAGGTGACACTCAAGGTATGTATCACCATGGCTCCCTCCATCCGTTGCCAGCCGCCTTCTCCCACGCAGAAAGGACAATGAAAAGGACAAACAGGAACTGAAATTTTCTACTAGCTGACATGGCTCTGATTCTGAGCACGCCGATGCTTAGTACAAATTACTTACTCCGCAGCAATCTCCATGCGAGAGAGATGCTCCCTCCCTCCCTCCCTCCCTCCCACTATTGTTCTCTAGTTTAGACCATTGTTATCCAGCAACAACAGAGCAGTGAACTCGAGAAAGAATTTACTGTGGTTTCTGTTCTTACTTGTGTTGGCGCGCGTGCGTGTGATTTGTGTGCAGGGGATATCGACGGACCGCGTGCTGGACGTGCGGAAGCTGCTGGGGTCGAACGTGGAGACGTGCCACCTCACAAACTATTCACTCTCCCACGTGGTAATGCTTCACTTGTCGTCACCTTCGTTTCACTTGTGCGTGCTAGCTCTGGACGACCCAGATTCACTCGTCTGCAGGCTGTACTATAGTAGCTAGGCGCTGCTCCAACATTGTTGGCTGCAAGCTGCACTGCCAACCAAATTAATTAGATGCAGCTTCTTCAACTGTACTGCCATTGCTCACTTACCTACTTTTGGGACGCAATGTTGGCTTGATTTGTGTGCTAGTACTGTACTTACTTTGCTAACGGTGGCGCGTTTGTTGTTTCGGGTGCAGGTGCGTGGGCAGCGGCTGGAGGAAGGCGTGGAGATCGTGGCGCTGAAACCCTGCGCGCTCACCATCGTCGAAGGTAGGTGGCCGCTGCAACCAACAATCTACTCCTCCTACCTGCCGCACTCTGTTTTCATCTTCAGAAACAGACGCCAGCAGCGGCAAACTGAATGCATGCTGGCGTCTCTTGTGCCTTTACGGTTCTTTTTTTTTTTTGGCGCCGTCGAAAGGTGTTCGCATGGGTTCGTGCTCGATCGTGTCTCGTTCTAGCCGATGCAGACACCGGGCCTGTACGTGCGTAGCAGCTGGCCTGCTGGCGTTACAATTGCAGCAGGAGCACATACGTTGATGCTTCAGCAGAAGAAAGGGTGCAACGTGCAAGTAGTGCCGACAAATATAGTGCTCCTACTTAACATTCCATGGGGATTTTGCTGTATCGTGTAGGGTTTGACCCGCCGGCCGGTAGATCAAATCTTACGTCACATTCCACTGGAAAAAGGTCGATCGAATCGGTGCATTGCCGGCGCCGCGCGTGGCGTCTCGTCTGCACTGCATGCCTCTCTCGGCAGTCCGGGGAGCTTGATCATTGGCATTGCCGTGCTGCCTCCTCAGCCCTGAGCCCTGGCTGGGGGCGGCTGCGTGGGAGAGCATTTTTTCCACCACACCAACCAGTCGTGCTAGCTTTTTCTTCACCGACGTCCCTTTCCGGCAGCCCCCCATGGCGTCACGGCGCACGGAGAGGTCAGAGGGAGGAGCTCTCTGATGGCTCTGGGAGTGCACTCGGTGCCGATCGAGTTCACGTACGGTACAGTGAGTGGTTGAACGGTGCGGCGGTGGCCGGTGCTGCAGCGATTGGTTTTCTTATTAAGATTATTAAGAGGAGCAGTGGTCTGGCCAGCATAGTGCTTAACGTCCGGTTAATAATGCTGCCTGCCGCCGGGGCTGCGTGGGAGGGCGGCGATTGGTTGGTTGGTTGGTCAAAAATAGCCGCCTTGTTTAAGGTCGCCTCCTTTTCTGCGTCAGACGAGACCGCGAGAGCGACCGGCCGTGAATCCGTGATCAAGAGCCGATTAATTTGGGAGGGAAGGAGGTGGCATTTGGACGCACCGGGAGGGCATATTTCCCGCCTGCGACATGCCTGATGCTGATGCCAAGTCCACCTTCTCTCCAGCACACTCATTAGTAAGCACTGTTATCTACTCCTTCCTTCCGTAAACTAATATAAGACTTTATACAGTAATCTAAACACCTTTATATTAATTTACGGAGAAAGTATCTATCTATCGTCTGACGCTAGGATCATACACATATAATACTGTCTGGAGTAGAAAAAAATATGAAACTTTGTGCAGCTCCTTGTCCATCAAGTAAGTATGTGTCTAGCTGGGTTGTGCGTGCTCTTTTTGGTTGAAAAAAGAGACAAAGGAGGTATCTGGTTGTTGTCAATGCCCGGCGTTGGTACGGTGCGTGCAGGACAAAGCTGGGCGGCTCTTGGGATCAGCGGTCGGTGTGTTGGGCTGTTAGCTCCAGTGGACACTATAATTTATCAAAAATGCTACACGTACGGGCTGTTACAGGACAGCTTCCTAATTTATTCTACTAATCCTGTGAGGCCGCACTAGCTTGCAACGACTTGGCGAGTTTACCACGTCGGGTATCTCGACCTTAGGGGTCCGGTGACAATTAGTCGAAATCGATGCATTTCTAACCATTTCGGGGATTTCGCTACAAATCAAACATCAGATTTTTGAGCATGACACATCAAACTCTCGAGATGGAAGATTATGTTGTCGCCAGGATGGCAATCTTCTTTAGCAAGCATGGCAAATCCTTGTCATGTCCAGTCGTTTTGACAGAAATTGTCATAGAAAATGTTTGATTTGCCATGTTTGAAAATACGATGTCAGATTTTTAGCATTTCCGCACATGTTATCTGCACATTTTATCGGATTGGTTCTATTTGTTTAATCGGGTTCTATTGTTCCCTTGTTTAATCTGGTTCTTTTTGTTCCCGTGTTTAATCTGGTTCTATTTGTTCTCATCTAGCCTCTTCATTTTTCTTGAAACTTCAGCCAACAACTTCCTCCATTTACCCCCATAAATATTTCAGGAAATAATGCATTGGTTAGCCAGTGCTTTTTTTAGGCATTTGTTTTACACTTGGTTACTCAGTGTTGGTCATTTTTTTTTTGAGCATTGGTTAGTTAGTGTTGGGCTAGAATGTTCTTTCGAGACTTGTTTTGTTTTTCTTTGAGGGGACTTTCGAGACTTGGTTAGTCGACTATTGCTAGAGGCTACCAACATGGCCCAGCCCAAGACTACCTACTATTACTAGGCCTTTGTAGGTACTAACCGGGCCCAACAACGGCTTTCCTTCTTCTGTGCAGAGGAGTACGCGACGGAGGAGGCCGCGGTGGCGCACGTCCGCCGGCTGCTGGACATCGTCGCCTGCACCACCGCCTTCGCCAAGGCGAAGCAGCACAAGTCCTCGTCCAAGCACGCGCAGCGCCCCGCCACGCCCCCGTCTCCCCCACCCGCCTCCTCCCCCGGGGCCAATGGCGTCGGTGCCGGCGAGGCCGCGCCCGCGATATCGGCGGCGCACGACATGGCGGCCATCGGCCCGCCGCCCAAGCTCGGCGAGTTCTACGACTTCTTCTCCTTCGCCCACCTCACCCCGCCCCTCCACTGTAAGCCGCATTTTTGCCCAGTCGTGGATTCCCGGATGGAGCCTGCTTGTGTGCGGGGGACAGATTCACTGACGCGTGCTTCGATCCGGTGTGCAGTTATCAGGAGGAAGGAGAGGAATGGCGCTGCCCAGGAAGGAGATTACTTCGAAATCGAGGTGTGTGAGCTCGTTTGGTTGGCACTTTGAGTCGATCCAACTCTGAAATGGGCAACTCCACCGTGAATCTGCAACCATATGCAGAATGCACCTCACTGAAAGCATTTTGATGTGTGCCCCAGGTGAAGGTCTGCAACGGGAAGCTTCTGCACATAGTTGCTTCGGCCAAGGGATTCTATCTGGTGGGGAAGCCGCACACTGTAAGCCGGTCCTTGGTGGACCTGCTACAGCAGCTCAGCAGTGGATTTGCCAATGTTAGTAAGCGTGATTCTACATGCTTATTGCCAATGCAATGCATTGCGTGCTTTGTGTCTATTCTTATCTGTAACTTTCCCGAGTACACTTCGGTACCCTACATTTTGAGCGTTGTCTGTTTATCTGATATTGATATCTACTATTCGTTTCATACAGGCGTATGAGGCACTGATGAAAGCTTTTGTGGATCACAACAAGGTGATTGTCTTAAATACTTTCATTTTGCATGGTTATACTGAAGACTGAACCAATGTTAAATCTATCGAATTTCTGATAGTGATACGTCTCTTGCATCCTTAGTTTGGGAATCTGCCGTTTGGCTTTCGTGCAAACACATGGCTGGTTCCTCCTGTATATGTGGACTCTGCTACGAAGAGCCCAGCTTTGCCTGCTGAGGATGAGAACTGGGGTGGCAATGGAGGTGGCTGCGGACGAGACGGAAAACATGACCGGAGACGCTGGGCAAGAGAATTTTCTATTTTGGCTAGAATGCCATCCAAGACTGAGGAAGAGAGGGTGATCAGAGACAGGAAGGCTTTTCTTTTACACAATCTGTTTGTAGATACTGCGATTTTCAGAGCTGCATCGACAATACGGCGACTAGTTGATGCTAGTCCACAATCTGGTCTGGATGGTTCGTTAGTACTTGAGGAACGTGTTGGGGACTTGCATATAACTGTAAAGAAGGATGAGGCTGATGCTAGTTTGAAGTTGGAGGACAAAGTTGACGGAGTTGCCATCTACCAGACGGATGCTATGGATATATCACAAAGAAATCTTCTGAAAGGTTTAACTTCTGATGAGAGTGTCGTTGCTAAGGTGATTGCTTGCTACCTTTATGGTTTACACACTTAAATTGTGTGCTCTAATATCGACTGCTAAGTTCTGTCAACATGATTTCCATTCAGGACTCTTCCACGCTAGGTGTGGTGATTGTTAAGCATTGCGGATATACGGCAACAGTGAAAGTTTCGGGACGCACAAAGAACAGCAGCGATGGCAAACAAACCAGTGATATCTCTGATCATCTTGATGAAATACCTAACATCGATGTGGATGATCATCCAGATGGAGGTTCTAATGCCTTGAATGCTCACAGGTTTGATATCTTTTCTTACTTACATGCTTGCTTAGTGATAGGCTGATAGCTTCAAGATTTTATTCACATACTTGCTCATCACTGGAGGAATTTTCCACAGTCCACACTCAATGTTGTTTAACTAACCTTGTTCTCTCTGTGTGTTCTTCTTTTTTCAGTCTAAGAATACCACTGCCGAAAATTACCAACCCAGAAATCGCTGCCAGTAACCAGCACCTTGCATCTAGACCACATGTTGATAATTATGCGAGGAAACTAGCATGTAAGGTACTTGAAACCAGCTTGAGGAAGCTGGGGAACACCCCGAACAAAAATCCTAGACGTATCAGGTGGGAACTTGGGTCCTCCTGGCTCCAGCACTTGCAGAAAAAAGATGCTTCCGTTTCTGAGGACAGTGAGAAGAATACAAAAAAATCTGAAAAAGATTCATCTGTCAAAGGTCTCGGCAAGCACTTTGAACAGTTAAGAAAAATTAAAAAGAAAGAAAGCACTACTGAGGATGCTAAGACTGAGAAGGAAGAATCTGATAGCAACTGCCTGACAAATGGTATGGAAAAGTCTAAAAATGTAGCATCTACCGAAACCAATATGGAGGCTGAAATAAGGAACCTGATTACAGAGGATGCTTTCTGCCGCTTGAAGAGTTTGGAAGCTGGCCTTCATCAAAAGGTGATTTAACTATACGATTCCACACTTGTTTTAGAATTTCCAAGTGCCATCAGTTGACATGTTCTGTCTTAAAAGAACTAAATTTATGCCCGATGCTATTTGATCTGGATTGACAGAGCACAATCGGTTCTATATATGAATATGTTGGTGAAACTCTGATGCATTATTACCTAACTTCATTTTTCTTGATCTAGTCCCTTGAAGAGCTCACAAAGATGGCCCATACGTTCTATGATGATACTGCACTCCCAAAGCTGGTAAGTGTTGTCTACTCCTAGTCTTATCTATTTGGAAAACCTTAGCTAAAATCCACAGTTCTGAGAGTCTGAGAGTCCATATTTAAGATATCGCTGTCTTGAAACTTTCTTACATACTATTTGATTCCCAAACTGAATAATTACTTTTCTCTGGGACTGATTTCTGCAGGTGGCTGATTTTGCTTCCCTTGAACTTTCTCCAGTGGATGGAAGAACGATGACCGATTTCATGCATACAAGGGGACTAAATATGTGCTCATTAGGCCGTGTGGTGGGTGTAAATACTAGTCTTAATTGCTTTTGCTTCTATGCTAGCAGGATATCCTCATGTTCTTTTTCTTCAAATTATCAGGTAGAGCTAGCAGAGAAGCTCCCACACATCCAGTCAATATGCATCCATGAAATGGTCATTCGAGCCTTTAAGCACGTCATTCGAGCTGTTATTGCAGCTGTTGATGACATGCAAAATATGTCTGCGGTTATAGCCGAGACTTTGAACATTTTACTGGGATCTCCAAGATTAGAAAATGATCTTGATACAGATGCTAATGAGCATAACTTGCGGCTGAAATGGGTAGAGAGCTTCCTTTCTAAAAGATACTGTTGGACACTGAAAGATGAATTTGCGCACTTGCGGAAGCCCATCATTCTGAGAGGCCTTTGCAGCAAGGTACATACTGTAAAGTGAGATTTGCAAACATTCATAGCTTTTCGTTTCCTGAACAGCATACTAATATATCTGTTGATCAGGTTGGCCTTGAGTTAGTCGCAAGAGATTATGATATGAATAGCCCAAACCCGTTTGAGAAATCCGACATTGTCAACATAGTTCCTGTATGCAAGGTAGCATATTACTGAAAGTTCAGAACTATTTATGTCTCGTCGATTGGATGTATTGTTGATTGAGTTTGCTTTGGCATTGTCTTCTCTTCCAGCATGTCGTCTACTCATCTATTGATAGTCGAAACTTACTAGAATCATCAAAGATGGCTTTGGACAAAGGAAAGCTTGATGATGCTGTTAACTATGGAGCAAAGGTATGCAGTGGTCAACCTTTTTTCACGTCTTCTCTGTACATCATCTAACTGCCGTGCTACAGTTTTCTTGCATATTTTTTAATTTTAGTGAAGTCATTGGCTTGTCATCTTTATGTACTAATATACTCTCTTTTCTTTTGAAGGCCTTGTCCAAAGTTATAGCTGTTTGTGGTCCATACCATCGGCTGACTGCTAATGCATACAGTCTTCTTGCTGTAGTTCTTTACCATACTGGAGATTTTAATCAGGTACCTAAATGAACTTGGTTTAGGTTGCCTGTGATTTGTCTGTTGGATGCTCTACTTTGCGCAAATTTGTTTTTCTCAAAACCACTCTGCTATTATTATTGCAGCTAGCTGCATAGTTTGTCATTGATAGAACTCTGCAAGCAAATAGAGACATGCCGGATAGCACTTTGTAAAAATATTGGAAGTTGCAGTTCTTTACTAATATTTGTTCATTTGTTGTAGGCAACTATATATCAACAGAAGGCACTTGATATCAATGAAAGGGAGCTTGGTCTTGACCATCCAGAAACTATGAAGAGCTATGGTGATTTGTCAGTATTCTACTACCGTCTCCAACACATTGAGATGGCTCTGAAGTAAGTGTTATTATAGGCGTTCGCTTGTGGAAACATGAAAATTGCAATTATGACTCTGGCTCATAGGTAGTCTACTGCAATCCATGATGTTATTGTGCCGATATATTTCTCCCCATAATATGGTCAAGCAGCATATATGTTGCAAGTAGGATGTGCCCATTGCAACTTTTGTTCTGTTGTATTAGCCAGTGTGTGTGCTGTTTTGTCAAATAGCCTGTGACTGGAGGTGTGTTTACTCATGAAGTGACAATGGCCACCTGTTTGTTGGATAACAATCATCTTTCACATATCATCCACCTGTTTTCATTTCTATTCTCTATTTTTGTTGACTTGTATTCCTAATGGTATATTTTCCTCTTGAAGGTATGTCAACCGTGCACTTTATCTACTTCAATTTTCTTGTGGGCTTTCACATCCAAATTCAGCTGCCACCTACATAAATGTGGCTATGATGGAAGAAGGTATGGGAAATGTTCATGTTGCTCTAAGGTATTTGCATGAAGCGCTAAAATGCAACAAGAGATTGCTTGGAGCTGATCACATACAGGTATTTCTTTTTACTTTTTCTTACCATGTTTTCATTAGTCCACCTAAGGCTTACACAATTAAATGACGAAATTTAGTTTTTTCTCTTGGAATTGGTCGACGTACTCTAGGATACAACATTTGTAGAGATCAGCTCTGTACTTACATCTGTTTAATGCAAAATACGTTATTCAAGCTTTCTCCTGCAGTAATATTTCTCTAGGATTAAATAGCAGTACTGGAATGCTTATCTTATAACAATGAGGATGTAAGACACCACTTACGATCAGTACGAGATCAATTCTTCATATTGTTAAATTTGTCTAACCCAAACAACATTTTCAGAAGTGCTCTTGCACCAATATTTCCTTAGAAATGGCATTATTGTACTAAAATGCTTGTCTTACAGAATAATGTGCAAAATGCCTATGGTATTTAGACATGTCGTATTAGGCTAAAACAATGCATGCAAAATCCAACTTGTGATGTAGCTTCTCAAGTTTCTGGATATTCTCTATTGCTCTCCATCGAAGGTGTGCCTAACTTTTCATGTTTTTCTCAACAAAACTCTTCAACGTGTTCCAGGTTTTGAAATGACATTTTTTTTACATAGTGCCGATATAACCATGCTGTTATTTGGTTCAGAAGAAGATATGTATTAGTGTAGCTCTGTGCTGTCATGTATCGTTGAAATGCATCTAGCTAAACATGCCCCTTTATATATTAGAGAAATACACCAATTTATTTGGTATATTTGAATTGATGTGATGTACAAAATATGCACAAGATCCGGTTACTAAATTTATATCACTTCTTTTTTCCCAATCAGACTGCTGCAAGCTACCATGCCATAGCCATAGCCCTCTCCATGATGGATGCGTTCTCCCTAAGCGTGCAACATGAACAAACCACCTTACAGATACTTCAGGAGAAACTAGGAGAAGATGACCTTCGAACTCAGGTTCTTTTTCTGTGAATATATGAAGCTGAAGAGCAAATATTTCAGTGTTCTCTTGGATTGTTAAACGTTACGTTTCTGCTGCAGGATGCTGCTGCTTGGCTAGAGTATTTTGATTCAAAAGCATTAGAGCAACAAGAGGCTGCTCGCAGAGGAATCCCAAAACCTGATTCCTCTATTGCAAGTAAAGGGCATCTTAGGTATGAATAAATTGTGTATTATCAATTGTAAACCGTCTCAATCTAGATTGAAACATTTATCTTTCCAGTGTATCAGATCTACTTGACTTCATAAGCCCGGATCAGGAAAGAAAAGAGAGGGATATGCAAAGGAAGTGCAGGCGTGCAAAGGTGATTATAGTATATATATAATTTTCAGGATTATTATTGTTAAAATGAGTTAGCAGAGATATGATTATTTTTCAAGATTATATCTGTTAAAGAATTGTGAGATAAGAGATTGACGCGCAGCGGAAAGTTCAGAACAGGGCTGGTACAATAATTTTTGTACGGGTGTTATGTATGGACCAATGAACATGTGCTAGCTATTGATCCCTAGGCAGCTTATGAAGTCAGTATAGGTCTAAAGTTACGACTTACAACTGCCATAATAGACACTACAGTGGTACCAGCTTATCTTGGTAAGTTGGGTACTAACCAAAAATCACCGTAGGAACACAAAATCTCATCGAGACATACCAATTTTATTTTGGTAAAAAAAATCCTATGGACATGTACTGACATATATTTGGCTAAGCTTCCTGATTGATTAGTGCCATCTACTTGAAATATTCTTGGTCCACCCTTAATGTACGAACCAAGTAGTAATCCATTTTGTTCTTAAATAGAAATTCTCTGCATATGTACATGCACTTTATTCTTTATTGTAGTACTATAAGATTCATGAGTTGTGGTCTTCTCTTCCTTGTGTTAATGGTTTCTTAAAGGTTCTGCTGCCTGCTACTGCCTAAATCATTATATGAAACTTCCATGTTGCTCATATTGCCTCTTACTTTCCCTTTTTTCACCATTTGTAATATTAAATGCAGAATAATACCAGAGCACACCAAGGTGAATCAGTTGAAGAGAAGGAGAACTTTCAGCATGACTCAGGATCTCTTCTTGAAGCAGACAAAAAGGATTTTCAAGAAGCAAAACTGGAAGCAAGCCCTTATGTAGTAGCAGCAGTAGCAGAAGAAACTTATGCTGTCCATGATGAACTGAAGCAGGTAGATACTTTGTCACCTGAAGAGTATTCTGATGAAGGTTGGCAAGCAGCTACTTTGAAAGGGAGATCTTCAAATGTGCGGAAGAAAAGCATCCGCAGAAGGCCATCTCTCAGTAAATTATTGGTTGATCGTACAGAAGATGGTCGCACTGCTTCTGCTCATAGGAGTGGTGTGCAACCACAAGCGAAAGAGCATAAAGAGGAAGCTGTAAACTCCCCTAGCCAGCTATCATTTGGCAACTTTATAAGAAGTGACAAGTTGAATGGGGATCCCGTCATTACCGAAGACAAGTCTTCTAAGGGTATGTCTAAATCAGAATGGAAGGTAAAGCCTACAGGAAGTAAGAGGCCAACTACCATAGCTTCAAAGTTGGTATCATACAAAGATGTGGCAGTGTCACCACCTGGCACAGTGTGGAAACCAATTTTGGAACAGAAGGAAACAAAGGAGAAGGATAATGAACAAGATACTGATGTAGCACCTTCATCCGAGGAAGGAGATAGAAAGCTTATAGATGAAGAGAAGGAGAAGTCAAGTGATGAGAGCAGCAAAGAGATTGTCTCAAGTCAGCCAGAGGAAAGCAGTCCCACAGAGCCAGAGAAAGCTTCTGACAGCAATAGTGACGGAAGCTCATCTCCGGGCAAGAAAACAAGTGGAAGCAAACTTTCAGCCTCAGCACCTCCATTCAAACCTGGATCACTCTTATCAGTGTCCCATCCTTACAGCACAGTGGCAATATATGATGCTAGCGCTGTGCTTCAGCCAATTCCAAGTCAAGCAATGGAGATTCTCCCTCATGCTGTCGATACTAGAGTACCCCGTGGTCCTCGGTCCACCTTGTACTATCGTACTGGGCATTCTTTCCAAAGGAAACAGGGTTATACACAGAGCCAGAGTACTATTCTGAGGGGCAGCACCTCCCCCCCAACCATGAATCCCCATGCTGCTGAGTTTGTGCCTGGAAAAACTGTGCAACAAATTGATTTGGCTACAGAGGAACAAGTTAATTCTGTGACTGATCCAGCAGGTCAGCAGTTGGCATCACATGCCTCAGATGAAGCAAAAGTCGATATTCGTGAGGCTGACAAGGCAGGTCAAGTGGAGAAGACAACTCCAGGTAAAGGGAAGGAACGAGCGAAAGACGTGATGAGAGATTCATACAAAGCAGAACTTGCAAGGCAGATTCTGCTCGGCTTCATTGTCAAGTCGGTCCATGACAGCTTAGGTTCGACTCGACCTCAGCCGGACAGAAAACCAAGCGGGTCAGATGAAGCTAGTAAGGAACAGAGCAGCAACGTAACCAAGACCGCCTTAAGTCCGAAAGAGTTCGACAAACAACCGAAGGCCGCCGAGGCGCCCAAGAGCGAGAAGGACACAGAGGGGTTCACAGTAGTCTCAAAGCGCAGAAAAAGCAAGCAGCACTTTGTGAATCCCATAAACGGTCTCTACTCTCAGCAGTCAATCTGCACTTCGGTCAGCTGAGGTTGCTGCGCTTCCCTGAGACCTGCAAGCAGTGGCAATGTGTTGGAAGATGGTATTGCTTACTTTGCTCTTTTAGGCGCTTGGTAGCAGAGTTTTGCCCTATATTCAGATGAACGAGCATGTTGTCAAACTGTACAAAGTTTTCCGCCGTCCCCCCTTTCCAATATTTTTTTTGTAATTTGAGGTAGCAGAATAAAATGGTTTCCCCTCCTTCCTATGGACGTACTATGTTATTATGACAGAATTATAGGATATAGTAGCAAACATTCATTTCCTGCAACACTCCAGTGGTGCTCCTGAATTTGCTTTGATGATTTGCACTTGTCAAGTTGCCGCTGCAGAAGGTAGTTTTGCCCTATCCAGATGACTGAGCATGTAGCCAAACTGTACAAATATTTCCCTAGTTCCATTTTCTAATATTTTTTTGTAATTTTGGGTGGCAGTAGTGCTGAATAAAATGTTTTCCCCTTCCTGTGTACTATTGTAGTAGTTATTATGACAAGAATCATAGGATATAGAAGCAAATATTCATTTCATCCAAAACTCCAGCGGTGCTCCTGAATTTGCTTTGATGGTCTGCACTGCCAAGTTGGCGTTGCAGAGCAGAGTGCGAGACCGGAGACATCAGAGGTTCGGTTATAATGTGATTGCCGAGTTACGTAGTTTGACATGAGAGGTTCAGTTAAAATGTGATTGCCGAGTTAAGTAGTTTCTGCCCGTTTCTCTCTAATTAACCAGTCGAGTCTCTTCTCTATAAAATCTCTTGTGAAAAATGTTGATGCATGGTTTGCTGGAAGCAGTTTGAAAAATATATGGGTAGGCCCCATGTGTCACACAACAATTCATCCTCCTTATTTCATGCAAGTCTTGGTGGATCATGTTCATCATTTCTTCCCCTTTTGCCGTTGCCACGCTTTGTTTATACATTCGGGAAAATAGTGACCGGGCACCAATGGACGAGATCTCCACGGCTGACATCCACGACCGGACAGGCGTCAACGACTCTCTGTGAAGATTTAGTCAGCGTTGAGACCGACGCTGATTGACACTTGATGGTCGGGGGTGAAGGGGGACATAGATTGCTAGGGTGACTGCTGCGTGTCGGTCGAACCGAGGTGTTGGGTTGCGTAGTAGCAGGGCGCGTTCAGCAGGGAGGGCCGGGGATGCGCGCGATTGCCCATGCGGCACCGGCCTCGCGGTGCTCCGCCTTGCCGCAGAATAATTTTGACTTGTTCTTCGCCTCCATGCACGTGGCATGGCGTTCCAGGGACCAAGCCTTACAAGCGGCCACTGCTCGGTCCGGCAGGACGACCAACATCGTTATCGAGTCCTCTAGCTGCTCCATCGCCGCGGCGTGAACGATAGAATGGGCCAGAATGGCGTGGTGGGGGCGGTGATCGATCGGGGCCAAGATAGCGAGAAAGGGCGGCTTTTCATGCGGGAATAGTGGTGGGGATTTTGAAATTAATGCACGTGCTCTGGCTCGATTTTGGTTGTGTCTGGGTTGTCATGGTCGTCTTACGTAGCAAATTGTAAGTGGAGCAACGGTGGCGACAATGGTAGCGCGCGAAGACTTTCGCTTGAAGACAATGGAGCAAGAAGACTTAGTCTTTTGATAGTTTTATCTTCTTCTTTGTTGAGTCATAGGAACTCCTGTACTGTTAAGTGGGTTCAAGGCGAACAAAGTTCGAAACTGACGTGATGTTCAGCTAAAATCCTATGTCTTCGAGTGACTACAATGAGAGAAAATCCCTTCCATAGTTGGATGGGTCACCTTTGCTTGTAGCCCAAGCAAAGTTGCCGCGTGTGTTTGAAATCTGGTTGTTGGGACACGTGTCGACTGGCCACTTATCAAGGGCCAGACCGGTCAGATCATGTTGGGTTGTCCTGGCTATAAATAGCCACACCCCCACCATAAGATAGTGGCTGCTCCAAGTTATTTCATGGCTTCTGTCATTTTAGAGCAACCCACCTGCCTTTGATAGAGATTTCCTGCGAGGAAATCAAAGATTGAAGACATTCTGTTCTGAGTGAACGAAGACTTATTACACTTGAAAATTATGATCTTCCAGACAGTTAGGCATTATGTTCTGAGAATCCAAGAGTTATTGTGGATCGTTGTTAAAGAATTTTGTGAAGGTTTCAGAAGTCTACCTTGAAGACTTACCTGAGTGATTGGACGAGGTCTAATTGACTTTAGCTCAAGGGGAATAAGGCGAAGGCTGGGTATTCCGAGTTTAATCTCAGCCTCCCTAACCAGACATACAATTGTCACAACAAGTAGAACCGATCAAACAAATCTTTTGTCTTCACCGAGCAACTGGTTCTATCTCTTCACTACTTTACTTTCTGTTTTATACTGAGAAGCCTTTGCTTGCCCATCTTTGTGTGAAGACATTTCTTGAAGACATTCCCATTGATCCCATCTTTGTCTTCCTGTTTGTTTGACGGGGTTATTACCCCTGGGTAGGCCAAAGCAACGGGGTTATCTCCCCTGTTTCAAGAAAAATCACCTCACCGACTGCCTCGCGACCGGCTGACGCACAAGCGACAGGCTCGTTGTCGGCTGGCCAGCAGGTGACTCCCCGAAGGGCCGGCTCGACCCTGGCCGACTGGATTATGACCGGCTGC
Source organism: Hordeum marinum (assembly GCA_022496015.1). Taxonomy (NCBI): domain Eukaryota; kingdom Viridiplantae; phylum Streptophyta; class Magnoliopsida; order Poales; family Poaceae; genus Hordeum; species Hordeum marinum. The sequence continues at coordinate 540,315,213 of CM039673.1, read as the reverse complement.
CCCCGGGCCGACTCTCCCGTTGACCCTCGGGTGAGCAGGCTTCCGTCCCATCCCACTACGCACGGGTACGACGACAAGACAAGACCCCCACGACGGGTCCCGACACGGCCACGGTAACCGCTCACACGCGGGCACGTATGGCTACAGTCCAGCCGGTCATGTCGCTGACCTTGGCTGACCGCGACCGGGCGAAGCAACAGCGCTGGCATGCCTCCACCCACTCCATTACCCGCCCCCGCGTGGCTACAGTGCAGTCAGCCATACCAAAGACTTCGGTCGGCTGGCGCAAGACGCCGCCGCTCGGGAGGCCCGTGTCGTAGCAAGTGAGCGCGGGCCAATCGCGGAGCCGGCTGGCGGGCCCCATCGGGCGACGGGACCATGCAGCCGCTGGACCCCGCATGCGACGAGACGGCTCAAGAGGCGGGTCCCGCTCGTCAGCCGGAGAGGCTGTCAGCCGGGTCCCCACACGCAGTACCTTAAGAATATTGTAGGCCGGGGGGTTGGCCTATACAAACCCCCGAGCCCCCCATGCATAAGGGGACACTCTCTCACGCACAAGCACACAGAAAGGAACACCGTTCCGCGATCACCTTTGTAGTAAGGGAAGGGGAGCCGGCTCCTCCTCCTTCTACCTCTAGACACAGCTCAAGGAGCACCATTGTAACCCCTCCCCATCGATCAACTAGACCAAGCGGGACTAGGGGTATTACCTCCCGCGGAGGGCCCTGAACCTGGGTAGATCACGTGTTAGTCACCACTTGTGCCTAATCCCGCTCCCGGAGCTTGTCGGCGTCCTACGGCCCCAACCACCTTCGATAAGCCTACCCATGGCATCTGTCGTGAGAAAACGACGACAGTTGGCGCCCACTGTGGGGCCGTACGCGGCGCCGGCCGGAGTCATGCTCCGGGTGGGACCCTTCGCCATTCACCGCGGCCGTCGCACGTCTAGGCGAAACCACAGGCTCGTGGGGCTTGCTCCGGTAGGCCCTGTGGGCAGCTCCGTCGACCTCGCGCTCGACATCGAGGTGCTCACCGAGCGCTTTAGCAAGCTAAGCCTTACCGAAGCGCCGGTCATCGACGAATACCCCAGCCAGGTGTTCGACTGCATCGACCCTGCCACATCCGTGGGAACACTCACTGCGATCCAGTCCAACAGCTCCCACGTCCGTGCGGGAGTGATGGCCATCACCTTCACCACCTCTTCCGGCCGAGCGCGGGCCGAGGCCGGCGCCGCCACGGCCCGCACCGGCACCTCCGACCTGCTCAGTGCAGCCCTTCGAGGCCTGAGCACCCCCATTACTCCGACGGCGGACCCGACGATGCCATGGCCGAGCTGGAGACGGCTCGCCGCCTGCTGTTCGAGGACGCCAGCGCCCTCGTGGCTGCGCGGCACCGCATGGAGGCTGCTTAGAGGGAGTACGCCTCCGCCTACGGTCTCAGCCTGGCTGGCACCAAGCCCAACCGGCATGGGGCCATGCGCGACCGCGACCGCATGGTTGTAGAAATCCTCGGCGGCAACATGTCCGTCTATGAAACCCTTGCGGCCAACCTGCGGGCCGCCAAGGTAGCCTACTAGGATCTGACTACCTTGGAGGGCGAAGAGCGTGCCGCCCATGAGAGTCACATCAAGGACCTCATCGACGCTGCCGATGCGCAGCAACATCTGCTCGCCCCCGTTGGAGCCTCCTCCGAAGGCCCCCGTCCCGAGGGCGAGGGCGTCGAGACTGCTGGCCATCAGCCGTCTTAGCACTCTTGTTCCCCTCGCGCCTCCGGTCGCCGGGTCGGGGCGAGCAACCCCCAGCGCTCCCAACTGTCGGGGAGCGAGAAGCCGACTGTGAACAGCCAGAAAAGCAACCACCCGGCTCACAACAACCACCGCAACGAGGCGCTGGCTGGCGGAAGCCGGCGCAGTCGCGGGCATACACTGCCTCCGTGGCTTGAGCCGACGCGGTCGGTCCCGCCTGTCATCTGCCCCGAACTCTTGGCCCGGCTCGGACCGAGAGTCCCCCACAGTGAAAATGACGCCCGTCTCCGCATCGACCGGCTCGCACAGTTGGTCCTCCTCGAGGAGGAGGGCTTGATTGGTCCAGCGTGTTTTGGCCCTCGGATCCGCAATGAGCCGTTCCCTACCGGCTTCATGCTCCCCCGGGACACCCCGAAGTACAACGGGGCCGCCAAGCCCGAGGACTGGCTGATCGACTACACCACCGTAGTCGGCATCGTCAGGGGGAACAAGCGCGTAGCCGTCCGCTATGGCCCCCTCATGCTGATCGGTTCGGCCCGCACCTTCAACAGCCTGGCGGCTAGCAGCATCAACACCTGGACGGACTTTGAGGAAGTATTTGTCCGCAACTTCACCGGCACCTACAAGTGGCCCGGCCGCCCCCGTGAGCTAGCCATGTGCGTTCAGGGGCCGGACGAGTCCCTCCACGACTACCTCACCTGATGAACCGAGCTCCACAACTCTTGTGAAGGGGTGCACGAGGTGCAAGCCATATAGTACTTCATCGAAGGCTGTCGCGACGGCACTCCCCTCAACCACAAGCTCCTGTGCTCTGAGCCGGCTACGCTGGCCAAGCTCATGACCAAGGCGGGCAAGTACGCCACGGCTGACTCCGCCATTCGGGTCAAGATGACCCGCCTGCCAAGGCAACTCCGACGCCGGCGGCATCACGACCGGCTGCTGACAACTGGCAGCCGCAGAACAACAAGCGCAAGAATGACCAGCCCGACTCCCGCTATGGGAGCCGGCAGGTCGCCACCATCGAGGAGCAGGAGCCGGCTGTGATGCCGAGTCCCGGCAGCTACGCCCTGGTCCTCGACCCAGCATCGCCACCGAGAAGCACACCTGCCGCTTCACGCGGGTGCTGATTGTTGGTGGCAGCAGCATCAACATCTTCTACCTCGACACGATGCGCAAGCTGGGGCTAAAAATAGATGACCTGCAGGCGAGCCTGACAGTCTTCCACGGCATCGTGCCGGGAAAGTCCTGCTCCCCCGTTGGCAAGATCAAGCTCGACGTCCTCTTCGGTGGACCCGATCACTTTTGCCGTGAGCCGGTATGGATCGAGGTGGTGGACCTCGAAAGTCCCTACCACGTGCTGCTGGGCCGACCGACCCTCGTCAAGTTAATGGCGGTCCCCCACTACGCCTACCTCAAGCTCAAGATGCCGAGTCCCAAGGGGATCATCACCATTGCGGGCGACTACAAGATGTCAATCGAGTGCGCTCGAGACGGCAGCCGGCTGGCCGAGGACCTGGACATAGCCGAGGAAAAGCGGTAGCTCGACCGGCTCGTGGCCCTTGCTGCTAGCTAGCCAGCCGGGTCGTCTCCTCCCTCCCAGTCGGTCGGCAAAGCCTCCTTCCAGCCGTCCAAGGACACCAGGCAGGTCTCGCTCGACCCGGCCAACCCCACGTAGTGCGTCACTATTGGCTCCCGCCTCGACAACAAATAGAAAAGCGAGCTCGTCGACTTCCTTCATGAGAATCGGGACATCTTTGCGTGGTCCCCCAAGGACATGCCGGGTGTTCCGAGGAAGTTCGTTGAGCACAAGCTTCACATCCGGCCGGACGCTAAACCGTTCAAGAAATCCCTACACCGTTTCTTTGAGGAGAAGCATCGCACTATAGGAGAAGAGATCGCCCGACTGCTCGCAGCCGGCTTCATCATGGAAGTTTTCCACCCGGACTGGCTGACCAACCCAGTCCTGGTGCTGAAGAAGAACAAGACCTGGCGCATGTGCATCGACTACACCAGCCTGAACAAGGCGTGCCCCAAGGACCCATTCGTCCTGCCGCGGATCGATCAAGTCATCGGCTCCAGGCCGACTGCGATTTGCTGTCTTTCTTGGACGCCAACTCCGGCTACCACCAGATCAACCTGGACCCGGACGACCGGCTCAAGACCTCCTTCATCACGTCCTGCGGGCCTACTGCTACATCACCATGTCCTTCAGCCTGAAGAATGCAGGCGCTACATTCCAGCAATGCATGCAGAAGTGCCTCCTGCCTCAGATAGGAAGGAACATCCACGTTTACATCGACGACATCGTTGTCAAGACCAAGAAGCACTTTAGCCTCCTCAACGATCTCCGGGAGATGTTCGTGAACCTGCGCGAATACAAGATCAAGCTCAACCCGGAGAAGTGTGTCTTCGGCGTCCTAGCCGGCCAGCTCTTGGGTTTCTTCGTGTCCACTCGTGGCATCGAGGCTAATCCAGAGAAGATCAGCGTGATCGAGCGCATGCCCAAGCCGTCCCGGCTCTGCGACATCCAGAAGATCACCTGCTGCCTCGCCTACCTCAGCCGGTTCATCAGCCAGTTGGGAAAAAAAGCCTTGCCCCTCTACGGGCTCCTTCGCAAGATGGCTCTGGTCGAGCCGGGTCACATGAAGAAGCCGGGCATGTTCGACTGGCCCTACGAGGTGGATGCAGCCTTCCGCGGCCTACATCGCTGAGAAGGAGCCCTTGCTCTCCTACATCGCAGTGACCACATGTGTCATCAGCATTGTCCTGATGGTCAAGCGGTCGAAGGAGGGAAAGCCCCTGCCAGTCCAGCGCCCCGTGTACTACCTCAGCGAGGTCCTCTCCATCTCCAAGCAGAACTACCCCCACTACCTGAAGATGTGCTATGACATCTACTTTGTTGCCAAGAAGGTCAAGCAGTACTTCCAGGAACACACCATCACCGTGGTGAGCACGGCCCAGCTCGGCGAGATCATGAGCGACCGAGACTCCACCAACCGGATCGCCAAATGGGTCATCGCCCTTGACGACCACGAAATCTGGTACGAGCAGCGTACCGCCATCAAGTCGCAAGCGATGGCCGACTTCCTCATCGACTGGGCGGAGACCAAGTTCGTGTCGCCTCCCCCAGACTCCAAGCATTGGCACATGCATTTCGACAGCTCGAAGATGAGGACGGGTCTGGGTGCAGGTACCATGGCGCCTCCAGGACCCTGGTGGCCAAGGCTTTCCACCACGGCTTCTACTGACGGACCACCTTGGAGGAGGCCAAGAAGTTGGTCGACGAGTGCGAGGGCTGCCAGCACTTCAGCACGCAGAGCCACCTGCGGGCTACGGCCCTCCAGACCATCCCCCTCTTGTGGCCCTTTGCCGTCTGGGGGCTGGACATGGTGGGTCCCTTCAAGACCACATGAGGCGGCATGACACATCTGCTGGTGGCCGTCGACAAGTTCACCAAGTGGATTGAGGCTAGGCCAATCAAGAAGCTAGACGGCCCCACGACCGTCCGGTTCATCGAAGACATCACGGTCCGCTATGGCGTCCCCCACAACATCATCACCAACAACGGCACAAACTTCACGAAGGGCGCGCTGGCGCGCTTCTGAGCCAAACAAGGCATCCGACTCGACTTGGCGTCCGTCGCACATCCATAGTCTAACGGCCAAGTCGAGAGGGCAAACAGCCTAATCTTATCTGGCATCAAGCCCCGGCTCGTAACGCCGCTGGTCAGGTCAGCCGGCTGCTGGATCGATGAGTTGCCGGTTGTCCTTTAGAGCCTGAGGACCATGCCCAACCGGTCGACCGGCTACACCCCTTTCTTTCTCGTGTACGGGTCCAAAGCGATCATCCCCACCGACATCGACTTCGACTTGCCTCGGGTCGCCCTGTACATGAAGAAGGACGCAAGGGAGGCAAGAGAAGACGGCATCGACCTACTCGAAGAAGCACGCGAACTGGCCTTGAGCCGGACGACCATCTACCAGCAAAAGCTCTGGCACTACCATAGCAAGAGGATCCAACCACTCTCCTTCCATGAAGGAGACTTGGTGCTCAGGAGGATCCAGCGAACAGCTGGCCAGCACAAGTTGTCCTCCCCATGGGAGGGCCCGTTCATCATCAGCAAGGCGTTGCACAACAATGCGTACTACCTGATAGATGCCCAAAAGCCGCAGAAGCGCAAGAGAGACGCCTCCGGCGAGGAGACGGAGCGCCCGTGGAACGCGGCACTCCTCTGCCCGTTTTACTACTAAGAACAAGTGTATGTATGTATCCTTCCCTTTTGGGCTTATGAATGCAATGGGTGCCCCAAGCCCACTCTTGGGACACACCCCTTCCAGCTTCACTTCAAAGATTTCGATTCAATCTGCCGGCTCCCGGTCCCGAGGGCTCGGTGGCTAGTCCTAAACATCTTCCCTCGAAGTAGATCAATTAGTGTGGGCTGAATAAATCCTCCCACCCTCCCAGCCACAGATTGGCTCCCGACTGTCCGGCTAACGGGGTCCTGGGACGACAAAGCTTAGCACACACGAAAACCGATTGCTAGGGGGTCACCGGCTAGGTCTAGTCGGATCACTTTATCGCCTCTGTTGCTTACCTTACCGAAAAAGCCCTCACGGTCCCTAAACTCAAAACCGGCTCCCTCGAGGTGGACGCCCCGACCCAGCCACAGACGGGCTCCCGGCTATCGGCCTGGTGGGGCCAAAGCCAAAGGGGAAAAGGGGACGAGCAGACGGAACCAATGAGGCAAAACAAAGGGATAAGGTCGAGACGACACACATGATAACAACACATTCAATAATCAAAGTGCAAAGTGATAAAAACTTGAAAAGGCCACCGGCCATAGGTTCATTACATACACCCCCAATGGGTGGAATTGAGTCTAGCTTGCAGCAAAAGTAGAAACAAGTAAAAACGCCCAGGGGCTCAAGCTACCGGCGCGTCGCCAGCCGGCGCACCACCAGCCGGCTCGACGTGCGGCCCGAAAGAGGTTGCGGCCTTTGGTTCGGCTTCCGTGGTTCCCGCCGTGTCGCCGCCGCTGTCGGTGCTCTCAATGGCGACCTCCTCGTCCTCCGGAACTTGGGGGTTGCCAAAGGAATCCTCGGCGACCGGCTCGCCATCCTCGCCAAGGGCCAGAAGGTGCTCGTCCGGGTCAACATACGAGGCAAGCTCGTTGGCCCAGCGGACTAGGGCGGTCTCGCGTGCCACCCGCTCCTCCTCTGGCTCATCCCGCATGGTGGCCAGCCGGTCCAAGTCGACCCACGGTACCATGACGAACCGGAGCGCCATCTACGCACCGGATCGAGCCACGGATGCCTTCCAGACCTCGAGCCAGGCCACGACGTTCTCCAGCCACAACGCCAAGTGGCTCTCCGGAGCCCTGCGACCCGGCCACAAGGCGGCGATGACCTCTTTGCCGGCCGTCTTCAGCCGCTCCATGATGCGCTCAAGATGGATCAGCCGGTTCTCCATGGCTAGCCCAAGCTCCGCCATGTCCCAACCGGCATTCTCTTCGATCTCGTGCCCGTGCTCCCGGAGATAATCCCGATGTTCCATCACGACGCTCTTAGCACGGCACTGGGTTTCCGGGAAGCATTCTGGAAAAGAGAGGGGAGAATCATAAGAAGGCAACTCAAAGGCAAGAAGAACACAGCCAACTGAGAAACAAAAAAACCAAGACTTACGTTGGAAGGGGTCGTCTAGCTCGAGGGCGAAGTGCAACGACGAGTCCCGCTCCGACACCAGCACCACCTCCGCCTCGGCAAGGGAAGCCTTGCGCTCCTTGAGCGTCTTCTCGATGTGGGTCACCTCGCTTTGGAGGGCGGCGGTCCATTTGGGCGGCGTCAGCCGCCTCCTTAGCGGCCTTCTCCTTGGCCGCCACCTCCCGCGCCATGTCGGCCCACAGACGGTCTTGAGTCGCCTGCCCATCCACCAGTAGGGCACCCAGCCGGCCCCTTTCCAGGGTGATCGCTTGGACGCTCTACATCAGCCGGTCCCACTCGAAGAACACCTCAGCCTTCTCCCCTTGGAGGATGGTCAGCTCCCCTGTGAAGCAAAACCAGCATCAGTTAAAACATTTAAGACCCGACCCGGCTACCAAGCAGCCGGCCCAACTCCCGAGGGCTACACTCCCCCTTTGGACCAAGCATACCCCGGACCCTCATCAGCTCCTCCTCCAACCGGTAAAAGCCATGCTTGCCGCGTTTGTGGATGGTGACCGCCTCGTCGAACAGCTCCTACCGGCGGGTGTTCCCCGCTTGCCATAGGAAGCCGACGTTAGAGTATGCACGAAGAGATCCGGCCCGGCTGCCCCACAACCGGTTAGCCGACCCGCATCTCGAGGGCTACACCCAGTGGGTGCGCTCGCGCGCCCCCACTGAAAAATTTGACGAAGACAAGCAAGGCTTACCTTCATGCGCCGCAGGGTGTTGTCAGCCGCCTCCACGAACCGGGCCAGCTCCTCGCAGCACCGCTCCAGGATGTTGCCCAGCTCCCCAAACACCGGGACCGGGCCACCTACCGCCGGAGGCGGGATGGCGGGGACGCGCGCCAGCGCCTCCTAGTCCCGGATCACGTCCATCGTGGGCCTCCGGGGCCGGCCCTCCTCGCCGCTCGCCCTGGCATTCGTCATGACACCGGCTACTGGGGGAGGGTTGAGAACGGCAAGGGCGCAGGAATCAGCTCCCGGTTGTCCCTCGTTCGGCGCCAATGCCGCCTCCCCCTCCGGTCGGCTCGGTGCGACGATCGCGGCGGTTGGCATCTCCGTCTCCGCAACCGGCACCTCCGGCGCCACCTTCGAAGCCGCCGGGACTTCCGGCATGTCGACCTGGGCAGGCTCGCAGTAGGCGGTGTCCCATCCGGAACCACCGACCGGGTCTCCTCGTGGGACGGCTCCGTGGCCGGTGCCCCTGGTCGGGACGTTTCCTCCGTAGGCGGAGGCACGACCGGCTCCGCGGCCGCCCCTCGCGGTTCGCTCGACGGGGGCCTCGACATGCGAGTCGACTCTGCTGCCGAGTCCGATGCTCGCGCGGGATCCGCGTACCTCCTCCGCCTCACGCCACTCGAGGTCCCGGAGTGTGAGGGCTCGCCCAGGGCTCCGAACTTTAAGGCCCACAGCTCCGCAAGCCTCCTCTTCTCCTTGCGCTGCGTGGCCGCATGCTCGCGGGCTAGCCGGCTGGCGGCCTCCACCGGGTCGGCTGTCAACTCCACGTCATGGAGCTCCATGGGGTCCCTAGGGTAGAAAGGACTCAATCACTTGCTGGCACACGACCCAAAGAGAAACCCACGCAAGAAATAGAACACTTACCCGGTGACGACGGGCAGAGCCCACCTGACGCGCACCGGCAGCTTCGACGTGACCGCCTTCACCCACTTGCGAGCCGACGACTGGGCCGCCGTCTCCTCCTGAGCCGGCCTTTTCCCCCGGCTGGAGGCCCTGACCGTCGGGGCATGCACCGGCTGTTCCTCGTTCCGCCCGTGCGAGCCCTGCTGAACTGTGGGGGAGGCGCGTTCAAGATCCAAACATCGTCATCATCATCGTCATCGTCATCGTCAGTCCAATCCCTGATCGCGGGGCCGAGGGGAAACTCACCGGCTGCGCTGGGCCCTCCGGCTCCTGGGTCGGCCCCCGCCTCGGCCTCCCCCGAGGAGTCGACCCCTTCTTCGGGCGCACCTCCTTGCTCGTAGTCCTCGGAGTTGGACTGGGGGCGCTCCGCCTCGAAGATCTGGGGTGCACGCCGTCCAACGCGTTCTATCACATGAACAACTATGGTCAGCACAGAAAGTAAGATCGAGAGTCGGCCAGAAGGGTTCAGAAAAGAAAGGTCGCCTCGAAGGAACGTACCAGGGGTGCCCGGTGGTGCCGGTCGTACGGCTCCTTGCCGAAGGCTCACGTTGCTGGCGCCAGCCGGAAGGTCGTGATGGCGTTCACTTGCTTCGCCACCTGCGTCGGCGTCAGGTCGACTGTCGTCAGCCGGCAGGGGTCCTAGCGGCCGAACATGTCACAGATCCGGTGCGGACTCAGCTGGAGAGGCAGCACCCGGCATGCAATGAAGGCGGCCACCAGATCCACGGCAACTAGCCCTTCCTCGCTCCTCATCTCCACGATCCAGCCCAGCTCTTCGAGGCAGGTCCCATGGGGGGCGGTCCCCGACCAGTTCGTGCCGGAGGACGGGACGTTGACGTATGCCGGCAGCCGGATGTAGTCCCGCTGCGGGTCGGCGTTCTTCACGTAGAAGAACGTCTGGTGCCAACCCTTGACGGAGTCAATCAGGCTGAAGTGCGGGAAGCGCGAGCCACGATAGCACACCACTGCGCCCCCAACGGCGTACGACTCCTCGGCGTTCTTCAACGCCTTGAGGTAGAAGGGCTTCTTGAAGAGATCCACGAAGGGGAGCTTCCCCAAATAGCCCTCGCACAGCGTCACGAAGCCCGCAATGTAGAGGATGGCGTTGGGGCCGAGGTGATGCGGCTGGAGGTCAAACGTATCCAGCATCAGGCAAAAGAAGAGACTGACCAGCAACCCGAACCCACGCGAGAAGTGGCTGGCAAAAACGACGTGCTCCCCCGCTTGCGGCTCGGGCACCACTTCGTCTCCGGGCGCGCGGGCAACCACGCGCTCCATCGACGACAACATGCGAGCGCAGCGGAGCTCCACGATGATGGCCTCCGTGACGACGGAGCCAGCCCAGCTCCCCGAGCGATCTTGGGCAATCGCAACGTCGGGGCTGCGCGAGAAGGCGAGCGGGCGGAGAAGTGAGCAAGAAGAGCGGCAGCGCGTGGGGAAGCTGAGAAGACGAAGAAGAGGAAAACCAAGGGGGCGAATGGGGCACGGTTACCTTCGCCCCTCGCCCTCTCTCCCTTTTAAACGAGGAGGCCACGACCGGGGGAGGTGGGGATTAACTATGCCCACTCCCTCAGGATCTCCGCACGCGTGTGGCCACCCTGGGCCGTAACCGTTGCATCGGGGCGCAGAAGATCTTGGCCTGCTCCCCGAGGCCTACTGGGCTATGCCCGTGGCTTGACAGGCTAGGCCCAGGGCAACGTCCCATCTGCCCGCGTGCGCGGGCCCCATGGCATCATTACTCACTACATGGCGCGCGGTAGGCCGGCTCGGGACCCGGAGCGGCGCGTCAGAACCCAAGGCGTCTAGAGCGGCTGCTGACCTGGCTGACCGTTCGGTTTCGTGTCAGAGGCATACACCGCGTGGGGGAAGCCGCCGGCTCCCCTCGTCCGGACGTGAGACCCCACCGGCTTCGGGGACTACTGACGGGGTTATTACCCCTAGGTTGGCCAAAGCAATGGGGTTCTCTCCCCTGTTTCAAGAAAAATCACCTCATCGGCTACCTCGCGGCCGGTTGACGCACAACCGATAGGCTCGTTGCCGGCTGGCCAGTAGCCGGCTCTCCGAAGAGCCGGCTCGACCCTGGCCGGCTGGACTACGACCGGCTGCCCCCGGGCCGGCTCCCCCGTTGATCCTCGGGCGAGCAGGCTTCCGTCCCAACCCACTGCGCAGGTACGACGACAAGACAAGACTCCCACGACGGGTCCTAACACAGCCACACTAACCGTTGACACGTGGGAACGTATGGCTATAGTCCACCCGATCGTACCATTGACCTTGGCTGACTGCGACCGGGTGAAGCAACAATGTCGGAACGCCTCCGCCCACTCCATTACCTTCCCTCGTGTGGCTACAGTGCAGCCGGCTGTACCGGAGACTTTTGTCTGGCTGGCATAAGACGACGCTGCTCGGGCAGCCCGTGCCATAGCAGGTGAGCACGGGCCAATCGCGGAGCCGGTTGGCGGGCCCCATCGGGTGATAGGACCATGCAGCCGGTGGACCCCGCAGGCGATGAGACGGCTCAAGAGGTGAGTCCCACTGGTCAGCCGGAGAGGTTACCAGCCGGGTCCCCCCATGCAGTACCTTAAGAATATTGTAGGCCGGGGGATTGGCCTATAAAAGCCCCCGAGCCCACCATGCATAAGGGGACACTCTCTCATGCACAAGCACATAGAAAGGAATACCTCGTTCCGCGATGACCTTTGTAGCAAGGGAAGGGGAGCCGGCTCCTGCTCCTTCTACCTCTAGACACAACTCAAGGAGCACCATTGTAACCCCTCCTCATCGATCAACTAGACCAAGCAGGACTAGGGGTATTACCTCCCACGGAGGGCGCTGAACCCAGGTACATCGCGTGTTAGTCACCGCTTGTGCCTAATCCCGCTCCTAGAGCCCATAGGCGTCCTCCGGCCCCAACCACCTTCGGTAAGCCTACCCATGGCATCTATCGTATGAAAACGATGACATTGTTGTTCGGTATGCTCTATGCTACCTAGTTTTGCCTCTTGTCTTTGTTTCCTATGCCAGTTAGTTTATCTTTATGTGCATGCCTAGTGTATTTTCGTTCTTGTTATGCCATGTTTAATTCTTGGTTAGCTTCCGCATCTTCAAAGACATAGCCTATTTTGAAGACTTCTCTAAACCACCCATTCACCCCCTCTAGTTGATAACTAGCACTTTAAATTGGTATCAGAGCAAGGTGCTCCCTTGTTCTGTGTGATTTGGTTTAACCACCTAGAGTTTCAACTATGTCGACTGCAGGTATTATCAAAGTCTCCACCATGTGCCTTGTCTTCAGTCTCACTGATTATACCTATTAGAATAATAAGACGTGCATGCATCTTGAAGCCATCGACAATGAGCTATGGTTTATCATCAAGAGAGGGATTCCCAAGGTTGGAGAAGGTGTTACCGCCGCTGATGTGAAGAGGTTCACTCAGTTGGACTCTACCACCAAGACCATTATTCATGGTCATCTAAACAAAGGGCAGTATGACCGTGTGAGTGATTTTGAATATGTGAAGTTGATTTGGGAGTGGCTCTTCAAAGTCAATAAGGGTGTCTCTTCTCAACGAGACTCTGGAGATGATGTTCTTCACAATCTCTTCAACCGCTTCAAGAGGCTTGACAACAGAAGTGTCCAGCTGATGTTTTTATCGTCCCACTAATATCTCTAATGAGCTTCAAGCTCTTGAAGCCATTTACATAACCAAGCATGAAGTGGTGAAGAAGCTGCCAAGGTCCCTTGATAGTTCATTTGATACAATGTCTCTGATGATACAAGAGCATCCTGACTTCAAGACCTTGGGACCTGCCAATATTTTGAGAGGCTCGATACTTATGAATTTAAGCAAGCTGAGAAAGAGATATTTATAGTTCCAACTATGGTCATTCTTGTCCCTAAAAGGAAAACATTGTCTCTTCATCTGAAGAAGAATCTGACTGCAGTTCCGGTGGCCCGGAAGACATTGGCAGACCTTGCACTACCTGTGAGAAAGTTCTAGAAGTTTACAAAGATAACCCGTTTTGGAAAGGCTTCAAAGTATGATTCAAAGAGATCCATAGAAACTTCTTCTCGGGACTACAGAAGAGAACCTGCCACAAGTACAAGAAGCCTAGTCACTATATTGTTGATTGTCCTCTATGGGAAAAGAAATCAAAGAAGAAGAAGAGCAAGGATGATGATTCCGATAATAATAATAATAATAATAATAATAATAATAATAATAATAATAATAATAATAATAATAATAATAAACACTCAAAGTCTCCTTCAAAGTCTTATGGCATTGAAATGGAAATGATGGTTCTGGGATTGCTTCCTCGCAGGGTGTGAGGAAGGATCTCTGGGCGTTGCTACAACATACTTATTGCTTATGATATGCTAATATGTACTCTTCTAATGCTGCAATACGCTGAAGATGCTAGTCTTTGATAGTCTAGGTCTTTCCCTTCTCTTCTGGCATTTCTGCAGTTCAGTCTAAAGATATAGTCCCATTCCTTTGATAGTGATGCATACTTAGCATAGATCTGATGTCAATCTTGTGAGTACTTTGGATGAGTACTCACGGTTGCTTTGCTCCCCTTTTCCCTCGATACGATTGATGTGATCAGATGATGGAGCCCAGGAGCCAGCTGATTCCGCCGATGGCTACTTGTTAGGGAACGTTGCATGGGAAACAAAAATTTCCTACGAACACCCAAGATCTATCTATGGAGATCAACAACTAAGAGAGGGAGAGTGGATCCACATACCCTTGTAGATCACTAAGAGGGAAGCGCTAAGAAACGCGGTTGATGTAGTCAAACATCTTCGCAATCCAAATCGCAATCCATCCTGCAATCCAATCACGACCCGTCCCGATCTAGCGCCGAACGGACGACACCTCCGCATTAAACACACATACAACTCGATGACGTATCCGCCTTCTTGATCTAGCAAGCAAGGGTAGAGAGGTAGATGAGTTCTCTGCCAGCACGATGTGTTTTCAGTGCAGCTTCGCCAAGCGCTGCCACAGATGCGTTTTCAGTGGAAAAACAGATCTAGGGAGAGAGGAAGGGCTGCACCTATGCCTTAGGGTGTTGCTGACCTCCCTCTCCCTCTCTATATATAGGAGGAAGGGGTAGATGGTTCGCATCCCTAGCCCTTCCTCCAAGGAAGTGGGCGGCGGCCACGAGGGAGGAGTCCTCCCTCCCCAAGGCACCTCCTAGGTGCCTTCCCCTTTAGGGTTTCCTACCCCTTGCCGCATGGGTCCTTGGAGGCTGAACCAACAAGGCTTGGAAGCTCCCTTACATCCCATGCACGTCCTAGGGGCTGGAGGGACCCTTCTGGACTCCTCCGGAACCCTCTATAACCTTCTGGAACCTTTCGGAAGCTTCCCGGTATATTACTGAAAAACCCGAAACTTTTCCGGTAGCCAAAGTATGACTTCCCATATATAAATATTTACCTCCAAACCATTCCGGAGTTCCTCATGACATTTAAGATCTCAACCAGGACTCTAAACAACCTTAGGTCACCAACATACATGACTCAACAATACCAAATCGTCACCGAACGTTAAGTGTGAAGACTGTGTGGGTTCGAGAACTATGTAGACATGACCGGGACAACTCCACAGTCAATAACCAATAGCGAGATCTGGATGCCCATATTGGTTCCTACATATTCTATGAAGATCTTTGTCGGTTGAACCACGATGTCAAGGATTAAACAATCCCATATGCAGTTCCCTTTGTCCATCGGTATGTTGCTTGCCCGAGATTCGATCGTCGGTATCTCCATACCTAGTTCAATATCGTTACCGGCAAGTCTCTTTACTCGTTCCGTAACACAAGATCACGTGACTAACTCCTTAGTCACATTGCTTGCAAGCTTCTTGTGATGTTGTATTACCGAGTGGTCCAGAGATACCTCTCTGTCATATGGAGTGACCCAACAGACACCCTCGTTGATACATGTAGAGCACCTATATAGTCACTCAGTTACGTTGTGACATTTGATACACACAAGGTACTCCTCCGATGTTAGTGAGTTGCATGGTGTCGGTGTCAAAACCGGTGGATCTCAGGTAGGGGGTCCCGAGCTGTGAGACTAGGATCGATGGTAAGAGGGGACGAAGGAGACGATGTTTACCCAGGTTCAGGCCTTCCTATGAAGGTAAAACCCTATGTCCTGCTTGATTGTATTGATGATATGAAGGTTACAGAGTTGATCTACCTCGAGATCAAATATCTAAAACCCTAGACGAGTTTCTTTGCCTTATAATCTAAAACCCTCCGAGTTTATATAGACACCGGGGGGTACTAGGGTTTACACATGGCAGGTCTCCTGCCGAGGAGGGAGATGCCGATTTCCTCATCTTGACTTGGAGTGCACGACGCACCTTTGGGACTTTCTTCTGGAATGTGGGCTCACAATGTATCTGGCCCTTCCTACAACAATCAAAGAATGGCCCACCAAGCCGGCCTATTAAGAGATAGGCCGACGACTCGAGGAGCCCTTAGTCCAGGACTCCCTCAGTAGCCTCCGAACTAGCCCCCAACGCCAAGGGTCTCAGCTTCGGCCTCTCCACGTGGCCAGAGTCTTCGGCTTGTGGGGTGAGTTCTTCTTCCCATTTAATGATGGCCTGAGATTGGTTCGACTTTTGATGACGCGTAACGTTTCCGATCATATGATCGTTCGAACACCTTGAGTTGCTTAGTCCCGAAGGCCAAATGTCAAAGTGTAAACAATGTATACTGACAACCTTTCTAACGAAGGGTCGCGGCCCACCATGACCACTGAACCAGTCACGAAAACTCGATTCGCGGTTCGTGGCCGTTTTTATCTTAACACGATTCATCAATGCATAAACCATGCTCCATTTTATATGGGATATGATTAATCATATCATGTTTCTTCACACGCGTATAATAGCATGCACGTCTTGGGAAGCGGAGGGATTCGCGACGCAATAAAGGGAGGTTACTCATCGTCATGCCTCATAAAAGGTAAAAAAACCTCAAGGCCTATTCACGCTCCCCACTCGTATCCTCTGCTTCCTCAATCTTCTCCAAGCTCTGAGATCCTAGATCCAGTTCATCCTCAACTTCTCCTCCAATCTTTATCCATGGCGGGTTCGGGCTCCAATGAAAAGTGGGAGGCCTCCATGATCACTGACCAAGACATCCGGGACCTGAAAGACACCGGCTACCTCCCCACCAACATCTAACACCGCGCTCCGGAGAAGAAACCAGGTGGTTCCCACCCCCAAGCTAGGCGAGAGGGTGGTATTCGTCCCCCACTTCATCTGGGGACTAAGCTTCCCACTCCATCCCTTTGTCTGGGGGCTCATGTTCTTCTATGGACAAGACTTCCACGACCTCCCCGCGAACTCCTTTATGCATATATCAGCGTTTATCATCATCTGCGAGGCCTTTCTGCAGGTCGAACCACACTTCGGCCTGTGGCTCAAGGTCTTCAACGTCAAGCCAGAGACCATCACGAGCGAGCATGGGGACTGCAGATGGGCCGTGATCAGCAAGCTCCCCCGTGTTGGATGGCCGACTGGCACCTTCATCGATACCATCAAGATCTGACAAAAGGAGTGGTTTTATATCACCAAGCCAAGAGAAGAAGGTCGAGCTGCTCCGGCCGAGTTAAGATCCGGACCCCCCACAAGATTGACCTCCTGGCTCCGAAAGGGCCTCGACTTAGGGTCGGATGCAGAGGTGGGTACACTGCATAAGCGCATCACCTTGATGATCAAGGCCAAGATCAAGCTGACTAACATGATCCAAATCATGCTCCAATGCCGCATCCTTCCCTGCTAGCGCTGGAACTCCCCTATGTGGCCTTATCAGCTTGATGATGAGCCTACAGTTCGCCAGCTCTTCCGCACCACTCCGGAGAAGCTGTGGAAGACGTTGTTCAAGCCTCGGGAGAGTTGGCCAGCCAAGGGGAGGATCAGGGCCTACACGCCGATAACCCTCCTACCTAGGTATAATATAATTTCAATTGGTCGGCTTTATTGTCTCGTAAAAGATCTAAACTCCCTTCGCCTCATCTTTGCAGAAGTGGTTGAGCAAAGCCATGGGAACCAACTGCCCGACACCGCAGCCCGAAGACCCCAGTCGAAGCTGTTGTCGAAGATGCTCGTCGTGGCGCCTTACCAGGCGCCAAGGAAGAAAGAGAAGAAGAAAGGGAAAGGAGGTCCCCGCTTAAAGGACTAGCCGGATGCTGCGTCCGAGGAAACCCATGCCTCCTCTAATCATGAGGGGCATGAATACGAGGAGGAGGGGGATTCACCCTTCCCCAGAAAGAGGGCGGTGTCGCCGGACACCATGGAGGAGATACCTCCTACTGCCCCGAAAAGGGTACGTCGGGCGAGGTTGACCCTACCCGACGAAAGTTCGGACTCAGACACCGAGTCCGAGGACTTCGAGAAGGTTCCTTGGTAGAACCTAAGGGTCAAGCCCCTAGCTCGAAGGTAAGAATCCGAAGACTCCCTGAGCTATTTATGCCAAGTTTTAGATGATATTAACACGTGAGCACCTTTTGATCCACAACCCACCATGCGTTCTCTCCACCGACCAGGTTTCGGATGGGGAGACTCCACCCGCCGAACTAGCGGAGAGTGGCACCACGTCGCATCCCACACCTCCGGGCGCCACGAAGGATGCCGCAGAGGTGTCATGCCACCTGGATCCTTTGGAGCCGAACACAAGCGATGGGGGTGACGATGTCATGGTCAAGGTTAACGCCTCGGCCATCGAAGACCAGGAGGAGGAGACTAGACGAAGGGACGTCTAGTCCCCTCAGAGGTCATCTGCAGAGCGTACCACTCCTCTAGAGCTACCGGTTCAATCCTCGGTTGGAGATCATGTTAACCGATCACCACAGGCGCCACCAATGATTGGGTGGCCGGTCATGGAGGAGGCTTTAGCAAGCGCCTCCATCTCCGAGGATCACTGCACCCTTATGGGTTCGGTTTTGCAAAGCATTCAGTCCATTGATAGCGGAATGAAGGAGGCCTTCAACGGTCTCCTGACAGGCTTCCAGGTGAGCCACATAATGTTCTCTTTCTGAAATTTTAATTTATTAGGTTTGTGCTATCATTATATATGTAGTAGTCCCCAAGCCGTCGATGAGTTGCGAAAAACTCACCATGGGGTCAAATTCAAAGAAACGACCAAACAATGTGTTAGACATTACTCATACTGTAACGTTCTAGCAGTCCTTAAGAGGACCGAACATAGGGTCATGGTCTTGACAGTTCGAAGGTTGGAACCCATAGAAACTGATAAGGATTTGCTGTTTGTAGGCCTCGTCATCAGTGGCAGCCGTTAATGCCACCGAGCTTGATGAGCTAAATCGGAAGCTCAAGAGCTCCGAAGATGAGCTTGACGCTATGAACAAGAGGTTCAACGAGGCGCAAGGTAAGCCGAATTGTAATATCCGAATTTTTCATCATTAGTAATTCGCATTGTCGATTCAGTATGGTTATATGTTTATTGCTTACACAACCTGAGCAAAGGAAATTGAGAATCTCAAGGCCGAGCTGCAGGAGATGAAGCAAGAGGCCGCAGACGAGAAGGCAGCGGCCGAACAAGCGGCTGCCGTGCTGTCCGCCTTGAAAACCACAAGTGCCAACCATGAGGCTTGGGTGGAGGAGGTTCAACTGGAGCTCAAGGATGCCAGCCTAAAATGCGAGGGCCTTGAGCAGAAGGGCAAGGAGCAAGCCACCGAGCTATCCACTCTAATATTCAATCTCCAAAAGGAGCGGGTGGATAGGTGGTTCTTTGATGAACAGATCCGCCAAGTCAAGGTTGTTATAGATGGTAAGATGTATTTATTGCAGTGTGCCTTTGGTGATAGAAAGTTCGCGTTGCTCACCCAGGTGTGGCGTTCCTCGGGCGTATGTTAGACCTGCCGAAGAGTGTAGTGGGTGCAAACCAGTTCTACGCTTCATGAGAAGAAGGAGATGAGGCTCGCCTTTTTTGGGCACGGTTTGAAGCCCCCAAGTGCTCTCCTCTTCTCATCGAGCAAATGAAGCAGCTGATGGAACTACACAGGATGTTGTAGCCGTCCATGAAGGATCTTTTATCCGGCTATGGCCCGACGAGCCATTGCCGAGAAGCTACTTCGGCCTAGTGTAGAAGTTGAGCGATGCCTCGCCTCGGATCGACGTGCTAAGGCGTTCTTCTTGTATCAAGGGAGCTCAGATGGCCTTTGCAAGGGCCAAGTTGCACTGGCCAGGGCTTGATCCGACGAAGATAGCCACCACTCCTCCGCCCCCTGGAAAGGAGCATAGGTGCCCTAAGCGATACTTCTCTGTAGTGATTGAGGGTGCTTGGGCAATAGAAGCTCAGTGCTTGAAAAATAACATTTATGAGTACATGCGTTGTAATATGTGAGAAGACCTTTTAACGCTTTTATGGTTATGATGCATGGTTTATCATGTCTTTTATGTTTTGCATTCGCTATAACTCATGTGTGGCCGCTTAAACTTAAAGTTGCGAGTCGTCGGCTTCAGCCCCCATGTAGATACTACGCGAGGTGTCTCTACTTCCGCACTATGACCCTTATCCGAGCTATCGGTACCCGAAGGCGTTAGTGTGAGGTGGACAAGGCAATCGGACCATGATGCTTTATTGCTTTCACTTAGCCGTAGGAGTGTGAAAAAGGAACGCGGGGGCTGATGACTAGCCCCCCGTGGTTTGTGATGTTCGGATGAACCGTGGCAAGGCCGGCATCACATAGTTTGTACGAATGCCAAACCCATTGTATGACATGGAATAACTTCTGACAAATTCTTTAGTATAACACTTATACTCGGATTTGCAGACCGATTCTCGCCTACTATGATAGTCAGTTTTCGGCGTTCTCCCCTGAGGTGCTTGACCAGGCTAGCTGGAAACACAATCCCAGTGGTTCTCCCTTCTCCCTTTTAGCCAAACGAGCGGAACGTAAAAGGGCAAGCACAGGAGCCGGACAACCCAACTATTGACCCAAGACATAGTTCGGAACCAATTCATATAAAGCGAACACCGAGACGCCAAACACATGATCAATTGTGCTTAGGGCGATTTTTTTAAATTCGAGCCCCCGGTCTATTAGCCGGTTGTATCGTAATGTGTACCAAACAGTTTTGCAAGAAGCGTTTGAGGAGGGAGGAAATAGAGTATGTACCCAAAAAAACAGTGAAACGGCCATTCATGATGGTGTAATATTTTGATCAATAACTCTTATAGCTCAAATTGCCGAAGCAACTGTTTACAGGTACTTGAAGATGAAATATAAAGTTTACAGGAGGGGTTGTACCAGGGGTCTTCAATGGGTGGCCTGATGTCCTTGATGTGCCCTATCGTCTGCCCACTCCTGTGCCTCCTAGGTGGTTGCATTCCTTTATGGGTAATGCTGTCAGTGAGCGGACCTTGGAAAAAAGATCTTGAGAGGTCGCCGAACTATTGATGAGCGTTACGCCTTAGCAGGTCCTTGATGGTAAGTGAGCGGACCTTGGAAAAAAGATCTTGAGAGGTCGCCGAACTATTGATGAGCGTTACGCCTTAGCAGGTCCTTGATGGTACCTGTTGTATGTCTGAAGACTTATATTTCTAGTAGTTCGGTCCAGCTGAACACTTGTGCTTTGATAGTTGCTCTCCACTGCTGCCCATGGAATCTTAGTGTGAAGTTGTGCCTTCTTGGCACGTGTTTTTCTAGTATTATGGCTGTGCAATGGGGGACGAGTACCTATTTTTGGGGAGGAGAAGGTTCTGTGAGTTCGGGCTGAAACCGAGCTCGCTTCTCAACCTTTCGTGCCTTTACAGCAGATGTCAGCGTTTGTCGATCATCATTGTAATGGAATTCGGCTGTCAGGGCCAATGCATGTTCCTTAGTTCGGAGGGAGCGCTTTGTGTTGCTGTTGACAATAATGAGCCCCTTGGGGCCGGGCATCTTGAGCTTGATGTATGCGTAGTGTGGGACAACGTTAAAGAAAGCGAACGATGCACGACCTAGCAGGGTGTGATAGCCGCTGCGGAAAGGTAAAATGTCGAAGATCAAGTCTTCATTTCGAAAGTTATCGGGCGAACCGAACACTACTTCCAGTCTTATAGAGCCCGTACACCAGGCTTCGACGCCTGGGATCACTCCTTTAAAGGTAGTGTTGCTGGGTTTTATCCTTGACGGATCTATACCATCTTTTTCACCATGTGTGAGTAAATCAGATTAAGGCTACTTTCTCCGTCCACTAGGACTTTAGTGAGGTGATACCCATCTATCATGGGGTCTAGGACGAGGGCGGCTGAACCCCCATGATGGATACTGGTCGGGTGGTCGCGTCGATTGAAGGTGATCGGGTACGCCTACCATGGGTTGTACTTCGAGGCTATAGGCTCTATAGCGTAGACCTCTCAAAGGGCGCACTTCCTCTCCTTTTTTGGTATATGAGTGGCGTATATCATATTCACTATTTTTACCTCTGGAGGGAACTGCTTTTGTCCACCACCGATCGGGCTGCGGGGCTCATCCTTGTCCTTGCTGCGTGGGGCCTTGCCTTGTCCCTTGGCTGCAAGTTTGCCGGTCTGTTTGAACACCCAACATGTACAATTGGTGTGGTTTGCGGGCTTTTCTTGAGTGCCATGGATCTGGCAAGGCCTCTCCACGATCTTGTCCAACACGGTGGGTTTGTCGCGATTGCCTTTAGGAGGCCTCTTCTGCTGCCCGGTCAGGAATTGCGGAAGCCGGCGTTGACAGCCGTGTCGTCGACATCACTATTGCTGTGCCGGTGCTTATTCTTGTTGCTCTTTGGTTTCCCGTTTCTGTCCCGAAATTCGTAGGTTCCGGGGTCTTTGGGGGTTGTGGCTCCATCTTGCTAGTTAGTTATCCTCTCCTGCGCAAACGCAAGTCATGAAAGATGTGAGGTGGGACATTGTCCTAGGTTTATCCTGGCCGAGCTAGCGCGCCAGCCATTCATCCCGAATATTGTGCCTTAAGGAGGCTATTGCCTCGGCGTCCAGACAGTCAACAATCTGGTTTTTCTTGGTCAAGAACCAATTCCAGAATTGCCGAGCGGACTCTCCTGGCTTCTCGATGACCTTGCTAAGGTCGGAGGAGTCCGGCGGTGTAACATCCCAAATTTTGGAATGTTATAATAAATATTAGAATGATTGTTTGTTTGATTTAGTAATTGAATTTGAGTGAAAATTTGAAACTTTTTGAAACTTTTGAAAGTTTAATGAGAGGGAATGAAATGACTTTCCCAAAACTTTCAATCTGCATTTTGATCACAAGGAAATCAAATTATTTTCATCACAAAACCCTAGAGTGAAAATTACATGACTTCTTCCATTTAAAGAAATGAAAAGGGATTTGAAAATGATTTGAATTTCATTTGAATATATTTCCAATTCAAAAAGTTTAAGCAACTCAATGATTTTCATGAGAGAGGATAAAATGACTTCTTCAAATTATATGAAATATGAGTTGGAAGTTTAAAATAAAGCTTTGAAAAGTGAATGTGAAAATCTCTGGATTTTCTTTTGGAATCATTTCATATTTGGTTCCTATTCAAATTTTCAAAGTATTCAAACCCCTGACAAAAATTTGAGAGGAGTAATATGACACTCCAAACCAGGGGAAATTTTGTGAAGTATTTGAACCATAACCCAAAGGGTCATTTGAAAAATATTTGCAAAAAAGATTTAAAACCAAATAGGCATTTTCTGAAAATAATATTTTTTTAAAGTTATCAAATGACAGAATAAAAATGTTCAATAAATGGCATTTATTATTCTGTTAATTTTGATATATTTATTCCCTATATTTAAAAACGGTTTGAATGCTTTAAATGATTTTGAAATGCTCTAGAAATTATTAAAAAGAGAAATTAACGCGTGTATTAAAACGGGCCAGCCCACTGCCTTTAAGACCCGAATTCTCTCCGTAACGGTCACCGCTGACCGCGCCCTTTTTCTTCTCCCTCTGACGCGTGGGACCCGCCGCCCGACCGCAAACATCGCCGGTCATCCTCCTCCTCCCACGCGCCCGACGACCACCGGCGATCTCTCCCGCGGATCTCTCCCCTCGTGCCTTACCCGACCACCCGCGAGCCCGTATAAGTACCCCTGCCTCTCCTCTACCCATTCCCCTAGTTTCCCCCTCGTCCGAGCCCCTCTCCTCGTCGGAACTCCTCACCGGAGAAACCCACGGCCGCCGCGCCATTTTTGAGCAACTGCTCCACTCCGATTCCCCCGAGCGCCACCGAGCCCTCCATCCACCTTCTCTCGCCCGTGCGCACCTTCCCCACCCCTCTGCTTCACCGGGGACCCACCAGAACGGCACAACCATCACCTCGCCGGAGCTCCATTTTCCACCGAACTGCCCCCGAGCTCGTGCCGCTCGTCACCGTCGCCCCCTCGCCTCTCCGACGCCGCCAATCATCGCCGGAGGATCACCGCCGTCATCCGGAGCCCTCCGACGCCTCCCTCGACCACCGGAGCTCCTCGCCGACGTCCTCGCTGCCTTCGGACCACCGGAGATCTCCATCGCCGGCGACCTCATCCTCGGTGAGCTTCCTCTCCCGTCCGATTTTGGATCGACGACCACGATTAGATCGTTTAATAGCGCGAAGCATTATGTTGTAAGCTTCGGTCGCCCGCCCGTATCTCCCGCACACACGCGCTAGCAGCCAATAGGGTCTTGCCATGTAGCCCCTGGCCGTCCGGTAGTTTTCTGTTTTTTTTTCTGTTTTGTTTTAGTTAACAGAAACTTTTCAAATTTTATTTTGCTTATAACTTTTAATCTGTTTAATGTTTTGAGTTGATTCTTTTTGCAATAGTTCACATTTTTCATGCAGTTTCACCCTGTACTTTTAAATTTTAAATTTGAACTATAAAATTTGAATTGAATCAAATTTTCACAAATCATTCAAATCTGAATAACTAGAGTTTGAAAATAGATTTTGATATAAATCTTTTTGCTACTGCTTGGTAATAGTTAGGAATGTCATCATGCTTAGTTTGAGGATTTTTAGGATGATTTTAATCAGTGTTTTAGCTATACACAGATTCTGCCTATTAGTTAGTATAGTTTAATTAAGTTAGATTTTAGTTAGTTCAATTCAGATTTAGTTTTAATTGTTTTAGTAGGTTCTGTTGCTTAAATATTAGATGTTTTACCTACTATTAATAAAAATATAAATTTGCTTAGTTTATTTCTTTATGGTTATAGGAATCTCAACTCCTTTTCAAATAGGTTTAATTTGTTATAAAACAAACTAGTTAGTAATAGTTAATTTTAACAAAGTTTTAAGTAATTAGATTCTGTTTTCAAATAAAGTTTTTAGTAATCTTTTCTGTTAAGAATGTTTGTTAATAAAAATGGTTTAGTTTTACTTTATTATAGGAAACTATATTCTTTATCATTAGGTAATGTTTTATAAAACAACTTAGTTTTAGTAGAGATCATTCTCACAAAGTTTTTAGATGATCTAATTCTGTTTTGTAATAAAGATTTTATTTAATTCCTTTCTATTAACTTAGTTGTGATAATTTGTTTTATTTGTTTTCTTGTAGTTAAGTTTATTAGGCAAACACTTATGATGCTTAGGATGTTGTTTTCATGATAACTAATTGTACTTCAAAAGTGATTCTTTTACTAATAAAATATTTATTAAAATACTTTTGTTATATTTTATTTTGTTTTGTTTTGTTACACTTCAAAATAGTTGTTTGTAGATAAAACCAATCTTCAGTTGCTTTGATGAAGTTTTGTTGATTTCGACTTTTGTCTTGAGTATTTCCTTCATCACAACTTTTGTGTTTCAGGTTGGTGTTTCTTATTGAATGTTAGTATTGAGTGTTAGAATGATTGCTTATATAAAGGCAATGCTTGTTTATATAGTTTTTCATCGGAGAGTGACGAATAGTCTATCAAGTTATTTATGAGAGCGATCTTTATCTTCATAAACAGTGCAGGCAAGTTCACTTTGACCATCTTTTCATACCTATGTTTTATTGCATATAGTGACATCATTTCAACAAATCCCTCCCGTAGTGTTATTCAAATTCTTGTAGTTGAGTAGAATGCATGAGGTAGGAACCCACCACTTGTTACTAAAGCCCCGGGAACGCTAGTTAGTGCAATGCTATGCTAAAGTAGACGGGGTCTGGTATGAGTGTTCGTGAGTGGTGAGAAGGAGGACTCCACGTCAAAACAACGACTTCATGAAGGCTTCTTCAAGACCTGCATATTCAAGACCTCAAGACTTCGAGACTCGAGAAACAAGTTTTTCAATACACACTACTGGGTGAGGGATGGTTGAAACGGTACCCTGGAGAAACCAGTGGATTTGCCTAGGTGTTGCTGGAGATGGCCAGTATTCACACGGAAAGCCTCACCCAGACTCAAAGGGAAGGATGAATACTTCATGCCCGGAAGCTTACCTGTGTAGCCACAAGTCATTATGGGCTCTGGCTTGGTTGATCTTTGTTGTGACTCTGCTTGGTAGTGCTACGAGATGTAGTCGACGTTAGGATTGGATGGGCACTGTCGGACAGTTAGGGAAACACTTTGAAAGGCCATGTTTCGTTCATCCGGTTCTCAAACACCAGGCAGTGCGAGGACTTACCAGAAGGGAACGAATCTTGTGGGTAAAGTACACAACACTCTACAGAGTTAAAACCTAATCGATTAGCCGTGTCCACGGTTACGGACAATTTGAGCTTCTAGACTTGGATCTATCTCTGAACTCTCAACACTGGACTGATAACTAATTGTGGGCAACTTATGATACTTATGGGCATTGAGACATTGGTTGGCGGAACCATGTCATGATAGGTAACTCCATAGTGAAATTCCTGTTATTCCTTTGTTGTAGGGAAAATAAAATCAGCTTTTACGCAAAAACTTAGACACAGAGCCACAAAGCCTTTGCATATAGAATAGTCTTTATTCTTCTATTCTACTATGGTGATCTTGCCAGTACATTCAATGTACTGACCTATATGGCTGCAACGTATCATGTTGTAGATACTCTTCTACGACGGGTAAGAGTACGATTCAGGGTTACGGTCCGCACTCAACTTGCCGTGGGTGTTATTGGGACTCCACTCCCGTTGACTGTATCCGCTGCTACTTCAAGGTATATACCAGTTTTATGTTAATTACATGTGATTGCACTTTGATATATACATTGATGTACTGTGTGTGCTAGCATACTGATCCAGGGATGGCACAGAAAAAACACAGAGGCTTGACTCGTTCTGAGTCGGGTCGCTACAGAAATGGTATCAGAGCACATGTTGACTGTAGGACGTGACCCTAGAAACTGGAAAGCCCTTAGGAAATGATTTCTCAAAAAAAAACTTTGTTTTCAAAAGACCTTTTACTTCTCATCTTATTTGAGCCTTATCAAATGATCTCTCCTACTTCAAAGAGTTAGAAATACCCGTTTCCCTTTGACCACACTAAGGATCAACTAAGACCACTTCGAGAAGGACAAGATATCGAAACAACTGATGGTCACTTCAAAGTAAAGAAGATTTCACCATGCATTTGAAGAGTTGAAGCTACATGTGTTGAAGACTGTGAAGACCCGAAGAAATTGAAGACCATGAAGAATTTCCAAGATATTATGCCCCTAGAAGACCAAACCCCTGTTGTATACTTATGTTAGATACGATGATTTTGTGAGCTGTCATTTGTGTGTAATTTTCGACAGCCACAACAAAAATCTATTTTCAAAACCATTGTTTGTATTGTGTGTATCCCCTCCTTTTCTCTCTCTTGCATATCATCCCAAAACCTTGACCCCAATAGATGATGATTGAAGCTGGACTTGTGTATTCTGGATCAATGACTCGGTTAGAGACAGAAGAATGGATTCATAACATGGAGAATCACCTAAGGAGTAACCTTGTTGCAAGGAACGAGATGGTCCAATATGCTCTTCGGTACTTTGCAGAAGGTGTTGCATATTGGTGGAAGATGCATGAAGATATCCATGATAGGCAAGCATCAAACACTTGGGAAGAATTCAAGATGACTCTACAAAAATCTCATGTTTTTACCAACACCCAGAAGTCCCGTGGCAAAGATGTGAAGAAGATTTGTGCATGCAAGATATGTGGAGAGATAGGACACACCCAGGCAGAACACAAGGATGGATGCCCTTACTGTGAAGAGAATCACCCTGCTGAGGACTGCCCAACTAGGCAAGTGACATGTTTCTAGTGTGAAGGAACTACACATTACCCTGGCTCAATGCCAAGTGTACCCCAAGGTACAAGAAGTCATCAAACAGCAGAAGAACGCCATGGAGGTAACCTTCATAGAAAACTTAGGAGAACTTATGACGAAGGAAGATGTTGAAGACCCTAATGGAGAAGGCCTAACCATATTTTACTCCAATGCCTGCTATTCATGTGGAGAAGAAGGACACTTCTCACAGGACTGTACGAAGGAAAGAAAAGAATATCTAGGAAACTTCCCGACAGAAGAAGTGGAGTTTGATCCACAGGAAATTGAAGTTTTGATCGGAACAAAGCACCTCAGGAAGGGACAAGCCCCTAAACAGAAGGACCTGGGTCATATCAGATGTTTCAAGTGTAAGGATATGGGCCACTATGCCAATAAGTGCCCAAGAAAGGAACCAGAACTCCAAGGAGCAAACACCAACATCAAGAAGCCCCGAGACTTGTCAGAAATCATCTGTTTTCGTAGCAAGGAAGCAGGACATTACGCTAGTAAATGTCCAAAGGAGAAGAAAGCTAGAATGAGTTAGTAAATTTTTGAAGATGGAAATAAGTGTATCATGAAGCACTCTTGGTTTCATGACATTATTTTGTAACGGAAGTCTCTGAGATTGTAACAACTTCGTAAATCAATGAAATTTGTTGAACAAAGATCTCCGACTTTTTTTTGAGGGTGTCAGTACTCTGCAACATGTTCGGAAGTATAAGTTTGGTTTGGATGATAAGGATGCTTACCCAAGAAGAAACACATGTTAATTTTTGAGTACTTTTTCTGATATCTACAGATGTCTACCCTCAATGAGTCTTTTCTCAAGGGCCGGAGACGATCATGACCCTGACTAGTGACCATGATTACCCAAAGATCCTGAAGGATATGATGAAGCACATCAATCTGGAAGGAGATGCAGTCTATAAAGACTACCCATTCATGGAAACTGGAGTGGAACTGTGGTATGTGGAGGTACACCTCCACCGGGAGAAAGGAGTATGCCCAAAGACTATGGGACAATACTTTTTCATATCTCGTGTACCACGAGCAACGTTCTTTGACGCTGTTCGTGAAGCTACCATGGAAGCCATACGACAGATTGGAGAAATACTTGAAGCAAGACTCCGTCATACTCAGGAATACCTGCATGAGGTGCATACGGAGATGATGGAGATGAAGCTCAAGTCCACCCTGATCAAGGAGAAGATGGGTGATTTCAAGGAGCACATCACAAAGTTCCAGTGGTACTAAAATATCTCCAAGAGGGGATAAAGGAATAAAGTTGGGAGTGAAGCTGAACCATACCAAACTATGTGGATGGCAACACTTGTAATAAAGTATTTTGGAATTTTAAGAAGAGATTGAAGTTACGTAACGGAAGTCTCAGTGTCTGTAATAAAAGTCATGAGATCAATGGAATTTATGATGTCATGACTCTCCTATGTTGAACTATATGAGTTGCCATTCTAAGAGCAATAGTCTCCGACCAATTTTTGAGGATACGAGAAAAAAATTTGGTCTAAGCAGACCTGAGTGCATTTCATTTTAAGTGTGGTAGTGACCATAGGTACCTCCCGGTTAAGGAATTTGGATAAGTGAATACGAATGAAGAGAATGTGGAACCACCGCAAACTATCCGGATAATAACCTTTGAGACAAAGAGTTTTCGAAGCTGTAATGCTGAGAAACGGAATGATTGTGATGAAACCATACCCAAGGTTAAACAAATCAATGGAAAGGAAAATGAATTCCATGGAGTGGAATCCAGGCAATAATAGGTCTGTAAATTGTTACCTCAAGGGTATAATGGAGTGTACTGAAGGTAATGCTGGAATATGGATCGATAGTCACCCCACGGGTGAGATGAAGTTGTTCAAGTATTCAAGTGAATCCACAAGTCACTGACCTCAGGATTAATAAGGATCAAGCCCCACCTTGGTGAAGGAAGAAACTTGGAAGAAGCTACGACTAATCAGCAAACGTTTTCCTTAGGAGTATTAGGAAAACCTGAGAGTTGTGAAGAAACGATAGATGTTTTTGTTCGGCTTGCAGAAATAAATGGATTTATCCGAACTTCGTTCATTGACAAGAGAAATTTTATGCAATGCTTGTGAGGAAGCCCAAGTGTTAGAATACGAGATTCACTAAACCTTATACAAGGTAATGATTTCAGTGCGACATGGCTTGGCCACCATGAAGACTTACTCTTATCATTTTGTTGCTATTCGGAATGGTAAATCTGAGTGACTTACCCTTAGTAAAGAGACGACGTTCTTTGAAGCTTTTGTTTAAAGCCTTAGAATGGTATGATGAAGAACCCTTGTACATGACAGTTTCTATCACATGTTGGAATTTTACGGTGAGGAATGAAGCCAAGACCCATTTCACCGCAGGATAACCACTAATGGTAGACCACCATGAGATCTTCGATAAGTTGTTTAGAATGAATGTGAGACATGTCAGTTAAGAGACCCAGTATCGGAGGAAATACATTTTGTTATGAGATGACAAGATTTTGATATTAAATAGAAGAGCGTCATCGAAGGAGCTATCGTGAAGTATGTGAAGAGACATATGCACCCAGAGGACTATCATGATTTTGTGGGACTAGTAACTCTCATTTTAAGTGTGGTAGACCCCACACCTTCCACGTCAATGGTTTTGCTAGAAGACCCCCAAAACCCTAACCTTTTCTTTCTAGCCCTTTCGAATCTTGAGGACGAGATTCATTTTAAGTGTGGTAGGTTTGTAACATCTCAAATTTTGGAATGTTATAATAAATATTAGAATGATTGTTTGTTTGATTTAGTAATTGAATTTGAGTGAAAATTTGAAACTTTTTGAAACTTTTGAAAGTTTAATGAGAGGGAATGAAATGACTTTCCCAAAACTTTCAATCTGCATTTTGATCACCAGGAAATCAAATTATTTTCATCACAAAACCCTAGAGTGAAGATGACATGACTTCTTCCATTCATTATGATGATGTATTACCGAGTGGTCCCAGAGATACCTCTCCGTTACACGGAGTGACAAATCCCAGTCTCGATTCGTGCCAACCCAACAGACACTTTCGAAGACACCTGTAGTGCACCTTTATAGTCACCCAGTTATGTTGTGACATTTGATACACCCAAAGCATTCCTACGATATCCGGGAGTTGCACAATCTCATGGTCTAAGTAAATGATACTTGACATTAGAAAAGCTCTAGCAGACGAACTACATGATCTTGTGCTATGCTTAGGATTGGGTCTTGTCCATCACATCATTATCCTAATGATGTGATCCTATTATCTTTTTTGACAAGTTAAAACAGCAGGAGAGGCTCCTACTGTTGCTATATTAAAAGAGGACAGTTACAAAGGGTTTTACATAGCCATGTAGAGTAGGCAAACGAGAAAGCAGAAGCTGAACTAGGTTGAGCTAGAGAGGTTACAAAGGGGGCAAATTTACAACCGGATAGTTGGGAGAAGTCTATCCAGGAAGGCAGAATTGTCAGCTTAAGTCTGAATCGCAGGATTTCCAAGTCTGTCTTCAGCATCCGAAACCAGTCCTGTTGCGTTACCATCACACCATCAAAAACCTTCCGGTTGCGTTGTTTCCAGATATTGCATGCGGACAATATGCATATTTCCTTAAATAGCGGTTTAGTCCATGTTTTTTCCATTACATCCAATCGCGCCTGCATGTCCAGAGACGTATCCCAAGTGATGCCAAGTGTCCCCTAGCTGGCAATTGCAAAAGGGCATTGGTAGAAAAGGTGGTCGTCAGTTTCCAGCAGACCTCCATCACACAGCACATAGGAGTGGTCTTCGCCTATATTGAAGTGTCTTCTCACCAGTAAATCTCGAGTGTTTAGCCTATCCATTCTCTGCAGCCAAGCAAACACTTTGTGTCTAAGAATGCATTTCGTTTTCCATATGGTTGATATGTAGGACGGAGCATGTTCCTGTCTAAACAGGTATCGGTAGAAACTCTTTGGCTTGAAGTGCACCTCTTCCCAATAGTATATCCATTCATCAGCCTTCAAGGGGTGCAAGGTCATCATGTTAATGGTGATCATCAAATCTTCCAATTCCAAACGCGCTTCACGTGATAATGGTAGGTGGAAGTGGGAAGCCGGGTCTGCATCCATCACGAACTAGGCAGAGACACATCCTCATTGGTCGCATAGGAGAGTAAATGTTCATGTGAATTTGCTAAGACATTTTCGCTATGCCACCGGTCCTTCCAAAATAAGACAATATCACTCGAGTTTGGGATGCAAGTTGTAATCCCTCTAAAGATGTCAGAGAAGGACATGATATCTCTCCACCAAAACGATCCACAAACCGGCATTGCATGTGGGGGTGTTGTATCATAGTATGCGTTCCAGACCAACATCACCCAGGGAGTGTCCACCTTATGGTAGAATTTATGAAGAAATTTCAACAACAGAGCCTTGTTCTGTAGCTTTAGGTTTATGATACCAAGGCCCCCTTTATCCTTCGGTTTGCACACTAGCTCCCATGCTGCCAGGGAGTGTGTTTTTGCGTCTGTGTCCACCAATTTTCTCCATAGATAGTGCCTACGAGCTCGATCAAATATGTCAATGATTTTCACGGGCAACCTCAGCACGCACATAGAAAACGATAGGAGTGATGATAAAGCTGAGTTGATGAATTGCACCATTTCCTCGTATGAAAGCCAGATAGCCATGCTTGTTAGTCTATGTTCAATCCTGTCGACAAGCAGCATCACATCCCTCACTGATGGTCTTGAAGTGCCCATCGGAACTCCAAGATAAGTGAAAGGCATCGATCCCACCTGGCATCCAAGTAATGAAGCCAATTCATGAGCTGCTTCTTGGTTAATATTGATAGGCATTAGTTGTGATTTAGAGTAGTTTATACTGAGACCCGTGACATTAGGATAGACATCCAGCAGTTGTTTAATAACCCTAATTTCCGAGCTCTTTGCAGGGAGGATGAGCAATGTATCATCGGCATATTGGATCACCAGATACATCTCCGAGGCAGGTTGTTCAATTGGCAATGATAGGTGCTCCTCCGACCAAGCTGCATTAACCATTGATTGTAGAAGATCCGCCGCTAAGACAAACAATAGGGGGGAGAATGGATCACCCTGTCGAACTCCCCTTTTGCATTGAAATTCCTTGCCCAACAATCCATTCAGTAAGATCGACAAAGATCCTGAATTTAAAATCATTTCAACCCAAGAACACCACTTGTCATCAAAGCCCTTGCATCTCATCATTTTGAGTATGAAGGAATGGTCCATTGTATCAAAAGCTTTAGCGAAGTCCAACTTGAGGACCACAATTTCCTTAGCTGATTGTTTGCATTGGTGTAAAAATTCATAAGCCCATGTGAGACAATCTTGGATAGTTCGGGACCTTATGAAGCCATATTGGTTGCGATGCACAATCTTTAAGATGCAACCTTGCAATCTTTCGGCCAATAGCTTTGTGAGAACTTTAAGAACACAATTGAGTAAAGATATTGGTCAAAAATCATTTATCGTCTCTAGGGAGCTGGTTTTTGGAATGAGAGTAATCAAGGATGTGTTTAAACATTTGAGATCAATTTTTTCCTCCTAGAAGTCATGACAAAGTTGATAAAAATCATATTTAATAGCATCCCAACAAACTTTGACGAACAAACCATTGAACCCATCGGGTCCAGGCGCCCTATCCGAAGGGATATTTTTGATAACATTGTCTATTTCCTCATGAGTGAAAGGGGAGGACAATCCTTCCAATCCATCAACACATTGCACCAGCTCCTGGAGCTCAAACTCCGCAGATGTTTCTGTGACAACTCCCATTCTACTTTTAAAACATTGATAGAAAGCTACTGCTTTTTTGTGATGATTTTCAATAGTCATGCCATTTGGCAGTAAAATGGAGGATATGGTATTCCTCCTATATCTTTCTGTTGCCCTTGCCTGAAAATACTTAGTGTTTTCCTCCCCCTCGACCGCCCATCTGTAAGTACATCTTTTTTTCCAGTACGCACTTTGGTATTTGAGTAGTTTTATCAACTGTTTTTTCATGAACCCGAAATTAGATTCAGGTAGGGATAAAGTACGAACACTACTGGAATCAGACGATTTGCCGTCTGCCAGCTCTTTGCCGTCTGCTAGCAGACGACAAAGAGTGTCTTTGCCATCAGCTAGCACAATGCAGACGACAAAGACCTAGTAGAAGGCAAAGAGGGGCTTTGCCATCTGCCAGCTCTTTGCCGTCCGCTAGCGGACGACAAAGAGGTGGGTGGGGTCCAGTTGACGGCACTACTGTAACGGCCCACCACCCCAACTCTTTGTCGTCCACTAGCGGACGGCAAAGGGGTGGATACCTAACCCGCTAACGACGCACCCCCACGCCTCTATCTCCCGCAACCCATCTCTCCCCTGACACCAGTCGCACGCCCGCCCGCCCGCCGCGCCCCATCCCCCACCCCCACCACGCCCCCGCGCCGGCCGTCGTGCTCCCGGCCCCTATCACGCCCCTGTCGCGCCCCTGCCGCCAGCCCCCGTCGTGCCGCCGCCGCTGGCCCCCGTCGCGCCCCCACCGCCCCACCCCCGCCGGCCGCGCTACCGTCGGCCGCCGGCCGCCCCCCCCGCCCCCCCGTCGGCCGCCGCCCCTCACCCCCACCGCCGCATCGCTACTGATTCGCCACCATCGGCCGCCGCCCGCGCCCACCATCCCACCCCACCCTACCGCCCCCCACCCCGCCGCCCCCACCCCCGTTGCCCGCACCCACCGCCGGCCGCTGCCCCACTCCGGTGAGCCCCCTCCCCCTCTTTTTTTTCATTTTTTAATAGTCTAGTTATAATAATTTTGGTAGTTAGTTGTAGTTAGTTAGTTGTAATTTAGTTAGTTGTAATTTAGTTAGCTTAGTTAGTAATTTAGTTAGTTAGTTGTAGTTAGTTATAGTTAATTAGCTCAGTTAGTAATTTAGTTAGTAATTAGAAGAAGAGAGAAGAAGAAGAAGAGGAGGAGAAGGAGAAGAAGAAGAAGAGGAAGGAGAAGAAGAAATAGAAGAAGAAAAGGAGGAGGAGGATGAGGAGAAGAAAAGAAGAAAAAGAAGAAGAAGAGGAGGAGGAGGGGTGCATCGGCACCGACGTAACCGGGTCGATGATCGCCGACACGACACCACTGACACCCCGACCCCCGACATGACACCCCGACACCATGACACGGCACCCCGGACCCCGACACGACACCCTCCACACCCGACCCCAACACGACACCCCGACACCCCGACCCCGACACGGCACCCCCGACACCCCGACCCCGACACGGCATCCCCAACACCCTGACCCCGACACGACACCCCTGACACCCCGACCCCGACATGGCACCCCTGACACTCCGACCCCGACACGGCACCCCCGACACCCAGACCCCCGACACGACACCCTGACCCCACGACACGGCACCCCGGACCCCGACACGACACCCCCCACACCCCGACCCCGACACGGCAGTCGTGACACCCCGACCCCAACCCCGACACGGCACCCAACCCCGACCCCGATACGACACCCCCGACACCCCGACCCGACACGACACCCCAGACACCCCGACCCCGACACGACACCCCTGACACCCTGACACGGCACCCCCGAACACGACACAACACCCCTACCCCGACACGACACCCCCGACCCCGACATGACACCCTCGACGTCGATGGAACCCTAAATAGCAAGTATCATCGGTACGAGATACATGTGGCCGTCGGTGTCGAACACTACATCCATGTCCCACAAGTTACGTCGGCGCCCGGCGTCCCGCAACAACAGTTCTTGGGGTCGATGGCGGTTGAACACCTATGCGAATTTGTCTTGCAGCCTCTATGATGACGATTAAAAGCCAAATGTTGAAACTTGAAACACCCTAACTGACTCATGTCGGTTTGGTTATTTGAAGTTTCAAAACTTGGCTTTGATCCTCATCGCAGAGGCTGCCAGACAAATTTGCCAAGGTGTTCGACCATCATTGGCCCCCAAAACTATTGCCGTCTCTTTGCCGTCTGCCAGCTCTTTGACTACTGGAATCAGACAATTTTCCGTCTGCCAACTCTTTGTCGTCTGCTAGCAGACGGCAAAGAGTGTCTTTGCCATCAGCTAGCACAAAGCAGACGACAAAGAGCTAGCAGACGGCAAAGAGGGGCTTTGCCATCTGCCAGCTCTTTGCCGTCCGCTAGAGGACGGCAAAGATTCTTTGACATCAGCGAGCGGACGGCAAAGAGGTGGGTGGGGTCCAGTTGACGACACTATTGGAAAGCACGCCGTTAAGCCCCTAACGGAGCTAAGTTGCCACATGTGCCGTCCAGGCCCTTTGTCGTCCGCTGGCGGACAACAAAGATTCAAAGGTCTTTGTCGTCCGCTAGCAGACGGCAAAGCGCCCTTTACCATGGCTTATTCAGCTGGACGGTTGGCCGTCTGCTGGCGGACGGCAAAGCCTTTGCCATTCGGGAAGCATGCCTTTGCCGTCCGGGATGGCTACCGACAAAGTAGCTGATTCCTGTAGTGGAACGTCCTCCAAACTGTCTAAATGGAGCAGTTGTTTATTGCAGTTTTCAATCAATAGTTTCAACTTGGAGAGATGCTTACACCATTATTTAAGGGCGTATCTTAATCTTTTCAGCTTAGCCGGGATGCGAGTGGCAGAAGATGTTGCTTTGATGGGCTTATTCCAAGAGTTCTGCACCGTCTCCATAAAACCCAGACATTGTGGCTAGTAATTCTCAAATCTAAAGAGCTTGCATTGTGGAATAGATGTTTTAATCTGCGTGACACATGGAATATGATCAGAAACTGGTTTAGCGAGAGGTTTCACCATAGTATTGGGGAATTTCGAAGTCCATTCAGGGGATGTAAAGAACCAGTCCAGTTACTCTAGTAATGGGTTTTCCTGCATATTGCTCCAAGTTTATTTTTTGCCTTTGATTGGGATCTCGATCAGGGCCAAAGAGCTGAGAATTTCATTAAATTGAATAATATCATCAATGTTACCTCCAGGGAGGTTGCGATTCTGTAGCGATCGAATGAAATTGAAATCCCCCATGAAAACCCATAAATCATCAATTTCAACATTGAGACCCTCAAACCATTAAGTGAAATCATCTCTCTCTGGGCCACTGCATGGTCCATAAATATTGGTGAGTAGCCATTGTTGATTTGAATGAACCGATGAAAATTTAACGCTTATAGCAAAAGCATATTTATGCATTACCACTCCAATGAAAAGACTACTACACCAAATAATTATAAGGCCACCAGATGCTCCCTCTGACGGAAGAAAAGCATATTTATCAAACCTTCTAGGGCAACATTTACGAATGAAAGAGTGATCAAACTCCTCTTTCTTAGTTTCCTGTAAACAGACGATCGAACAGTTGGATTCATCAATTTTGTTACGCAGAGACAAACTTTTAGACTCATGGTTCATACCATGCATGTTCCAACATAAAATGTTCCAAGTAGCAGTCGACATCAAAAGAAAGGTGTGAAATAAGAAAATTCGAATATGGTAAAATGAAGCATCAGCCCACTAGGGAGCAATGTCCATATTCTCCCGGGCCTCGAGCTGGGTCTTCTCCTGCTGGCTCATCAAGATCTCCACCATCAGCTCCTCCCTAGGAATGCCACATTGAACCACTCCAATGTGTTGAATAGTAGGAATTGGGGTCTCTGGGGGGATTGCCCTTGGTTTTGCAGCTATCTCCATATCATTAGAATTGTCTTTGTCATTGAATATAGGAGAGCATCTTGGCTTGACATAAGAGACTTTCCGTTTGGAATTAGCCATGGATGGCGCTTTGAAGCCCTGAAACCTAGTGGATCTTGCGCTTGTGCGAACCATTGACACATCCAGAGGATCCCCTGGCCTCTTCTTGTGCGAGGTGATAGTATCAGACAACTGATTCTCTTCCTTGCAGTTTAAGTGTTGGTTCCTCTCCTGAGTCTGATTGTAACGGATTGCATCAGAGTGAAGTGCAAGCACAGAAGACAATAATTGCTAGTGGCTTTCTTCCATGTAGTCCATACACACTTTCCAAACTTCCTGGGAGCAAATGACTGTGGTTGAACCCCTGGAAAAAGGAGTGAAGGGGAATACCGAGTGGTATGCATACTCCATCATCTTGAAAAACCAGAATTGTATACCCTCAGCTACTTGAACCCAATCCAAATGTGGCGACAATACAATTCTCCTTGTGAGGACGCTTGAGTAAAAGCATCCAAAGAACTCAAGAAAAGTAGCAGGCACATGTACATCTAGGACTAACTGATGAGAGTTGAGCTAAACAAATTCCAGGTGCCCAGAATGTCGACCCAGGATGACATTGTCCGTAGCCTCTTCTGATAACTGCACATGTTCATTCCAGAGGCGTGAGCCATCATCACGACCAGAGTCATCAGTATGCACCCCATCCATCATTGAAGGTCCCTCATACCCTGTTAACTATATGTAACTTATCCCCTGAAAGGCAGCAGGGACAGGTGGAATTTCTAGCCAAACTCCCCATCCCTGTTGAGGAGCAGCAGGTGCAGGAGCAGCCTCCCAAGCATTGTTAGCATTTTCCAATTGCCAAATTTGGGCATCATGCTAGGCTTGTTGCATAGCATTGATAAATGGTGATTGTTCTAGGTGCGGAGAAGCTCCCATTGGAGGCACCTCATCTTCATTGCTTAAAAGCCCCTGAGTAGCATTTCTACCATTAAGAACATACACCAGTACAGTCCAAGATTGACCCATACCACTCATATCAGTAAACCTCTTGATAACTAAGCTGTATGGCACCAAAGTTAATTCAATGATTAGCACTCTGACCAGCACCCGGGACTTTTTGTAAACTGGCCTATGCCAAAACAAGCATCTACCAAAACAAGAAACTGCCTTGATAATGTAATACTCAGTCTGATAGTTCAAAGGGAATCCTAAAAGCATCACCCAAGCCTCTCTTTCCACTACTGGACGTCTCATGTTAGGCCCTTCATCATGCCTCAAAAGGTAAAAAGTAGAGAGGTCATCCAGAGCTTGTTCTCCCCAATCAACCATCGCATATCTAACTAACCTATCCGCAAAACGGACCAATCTAACACAAAAGGGGTAAATCTCACCTTCCAAAGTTTTCTGAATTGTGATCTTCATCCAAGACCCTTCTAACTTTAGCAAGTACTGTCTCTCATTGTAAATCAGGAGGAGGGGGACGACAAATACCAGTGCATGCTGCGCATGATCAAGGGGCGGCTCGTCGACGACCACCATGTTCCTCTGCAGGCGACCATGGGGGCTCTGCTGGATGTTCATCACTCTAGGAACAAACTGATATGACATCACAGGGATGGTCGCCATTGCTTGA
Organism: Hordeum marinum; assembly: GCA_022496015.1. Lineage (NCBI taxonomy): Eukaryota > Viridiplantae > Streptophyta > Magnoliopsida > Poales > Poaceae > Hordeum > Hordeum marinum. Next base: position 540,276,527 of record CM039673.1, on the reverse strand, counting down.
TGGGTGCTTTCCCTAGCGGCAGAAGGCAGAGGAACCGGGGCAGAGAGAAGAAAACCCCCATTGTGTTCGGAAGAAGTAGTAGAAGGGGAAAAATCTTGGTTGCCGATGGGAAGGAGCTCTGACTGCTTGTCATCGATTGGACACTTGGGAGACGAAATGGATGGAGAGGTATCAGGAATCCACGCAAACAGTGGGATATTCTTCCGCAGTAAAGATTTAGCTACCCAAGTTTGTTGCCTGTGCCGCTCCGTTGCGATACTCTATTTCGGTTGCCATGTTTTGCGCTTTGTAATAGAATTCTGTTTTCGTCTCCAAACCATGGACTTAGAAGCAGCCCATGTCTTACACTCCCATCCAAAATGGCCCAAAAGCCTGCAGCAGCGACAACGAAGCCCAATAGTGCATGCCCTTCTAGCGTGACCGACAGCGAGGCACCTTGAGCATGATACGTTCTTATCCCACATATAGGAGGTATAACTCGAATCTTCATGAAGATTGCACGTGTAACTCAGATTGATACAAGTCAGGCAAGAAATTCCTGGACAATTAACCGCAATATGCCCCTTTCTAAAGCATGCTTCACATCTATGGATCTTAGAAAAAATAAACTCTTTGGAAGGAACAGATTTAATGTTTAGACAATCCTTCACCTGAGCATTTGAGTAACCTGCATGCCAGAGATCAAGAATTTCCTCCAATAATGAGAAAGAAATGGACTCCCAATAATTTTGCTGAAACATTGACCCTAAAAAATTTGCTTGTTTTCGAAGGACCCATCCAAAGCCAGATCACGGTTTAAACTTCCAAACCTCAAATTCTTTAAAGAGAGAGAATTATCAATCAAAGGAGAAACCCTGGCAACCCTGCTACCGATCTCACCCTCCTCAAGATCATCCATACAACCACGATCTGATTGAGCACCAAGACGAAGAAAGTTCAGAGATGATTTGATAGCCATAGGTGATCTAGCCACCACTTCAGGGATCTCGTGATCCATATGCCAAGAAATACTATCCTTTGAATAATCCACATGGTCCTTGAATAATCGAAAATGACAGACGAAATTTAGCCAAATTCGGTCCTTCAAACCATATATAAAATGACCCACTCGATTCGAGGCCACCGAGAATTTAAAACTCTGAGAACCCAATTGAAGAACATTGAAACCAAGTGCCAAACCACCAATGCAACATTGTAGCACAATCCCAACCGCCTCTTCCGTAAGAGGAAATGAGGCTAAGGAGAAAGAAACGACCAAGAAAAATTCCTTGGAGCCTGGCGATTTTTCATAGTGAACCGAAGATCCAAATCTAGCATGAACCTGGTTTTCCACCTTGAGGCCAAGGGCAAGGTCCTAGTGGACAAGACTTGCCATGCCATTGATGAGGATGAGGAGCGCCTATAGATCTTCCCCGGAGCCAGATCTACACGTGCCATTGGAGGTGGAGGTGGTGGTGGACGTGGAGGCGGAGGTGGAGGTGGCCATCGTTTCCCTGCCTTCGGATGGGCTGTGATCCCATTATCAACGACATCCAATGTCCATGGCCAGGAAACCATGACCATCTATTGATCAACGAGCTAGTCAACTGGAGGCTCACTAGGGACACGGTGTGGTTTATGTATTCACACATGTATTACAGTTTCCGATTAATACAATTATAGCATGAACAATAGACAATTATCATGCACAAGGAAATATAATAATAATCATTTTATTGTTGCCTCTAGGGCATATTTCCAATAGTCTCCCACTTGCACTAGAGTCAATAATCTAGTTACATTGTGATGAATCAAACACCCATAGAGTTCTGGTGCTAATCATGTTTCACTCGTGAAAGAGGTTTGGTCAACGAATCTGTGACATTCAGATCCATATGTACTTTACAAATATCTATATCTCCATCCTGAATGTAACCACGAATGGACTTGAAGCAGCTCTTGATGTGCTTGGTCTTCTTGTGAAACCTGGGCTCCTTGGCAATGGCAATAGCTCCAGTGTTGTCACAAAAGAGAGTCATCGGACCCTATGCATTGGGAATCACTCTAGGTCGGTGATGAACTCCTTCATCCAGACTCCTTCCTGTGTTGCTTCCGAAGCAGCTATGTACTCCACTTCACATGTAGATGCCGCCACGACGCTTTGCTTGCAACTGCACCAGCTGACTGCCCCACCATTCAAAATATACACGTATCTGGTTTGTGACTTGGAGTCATCCGGATCTTTGTCGAAGCTAGCATCGACGTAACCCTTTACAACGAGCTCTTCGGCACCTTCATAAACGAGAAACATATCCTTATTACTTTTCAGATACTTAAGGACATTCTTGACAGCTGTCCAGTGTTCCATTCCGGGATCACTTTGGTACCTCCCTACCAAACTTATGGCAAGGTTCACATCAGGTCTGGTACACATCATGGCATACACAATAGAGCCTATGGATGAGGCATAGGGGATGACACTCATCTTTTCTCTATCTTCTGCCGAGGTCGGGAATTGAGCTGTGCTCAATCTCACACCTTGCAATACAAGCAAGAACCCCTTGTTGGACTGATCCATATTGAACTTCTTCAATATCTTGTCAAGGTATGTGCTTTGTGAAAGACCAATGAGGCGCATCGATCTATCTCTATAGATCTTGATGCCTAATATGTAAGCAGATTCTCCAAGGTCCTTCATTGAAAAACACTTATTCAAGTAGGCCTTTATGCTTTCCAATAGTTCTATATCATTTACCATCAATAATATGTCATCCACATATAAAATGAGAAATGCTACAGGGCTCCCACTCACTTTCTTGTAAATACAGGCTTCTCCATAAGTTTGTATAAACCCAAATGCTTTTATCACCTCATCAAAGCAAATGTTCCAACTCCGAGATGCTTGCACCAGCCCATAGATGGAGCGCTGGAGCTTGCATACCTTGTCAGCATTATTAGGATCGACAAAACCTTCTGGCTGCATCATATACAATTCTTCCTTAAGGAAACTGTTAAGGAATGTTGTTTTGACGTCCATTTTCCAGATCTCATAATCACAAAATGCGGCAACTGCTAACATGATTCGGACGGACTTCAGCATCGCAATGGGTGAGAAGGTCTATCGTAGTCAACTCCTTGAACTTGTTGATAACCCTTAGTGACAAGCCGAGCCTTATAGACGGTCACATTATCATCCGCATCAGTCTTCTTCTTAAAGATCCATTTATTTTCTATGGCTTGCCAATCATCGGGCAAGTCCACCAAAGTCCATACTTTGTTCTCACACATGGATCCTATCTCAGATTTCATAGCTTTAAGCCATTTGTTGGAATATGGGCCCGCCATGGCTTCTTCATAGTTTGAGGGTTCACTATTGTCTAACAACATGTTTTCCAGGAGAGGGTTGCCATAACACTCTGGTGCGGAATGTGTCCTCATGGACCTATGAAGTTCAGTAGTAACTTGATCAGAAGTTTCATGATCATCATCATTAACTTCCTCTCTAGTCAGTGTAGGCACCACAGAAACATTCTCCCACGCTGCGCTACTTTCCGGTTTGAGAGGGGGTACAGTTAACTCATCAAGTTCTACTTTCCTCACACTTACTTCTTTAGAGAGAAACTCTTTCTCTAGAAAGGATCCATTCTTGGCGACAAAGATTTTGCCTTCAGATCTGAGGTAGAAGGTATACCCAATAGTTTCCTTAGGGTATCCTATGAAGACACACTTTTCCGATTTGGGTTCGAGCTTTTCAGGTTGAAGTTTCTTGACATAAGCATCATCCCCCAAACTTTCAGAAACGACAGCTTAGGTTTCTTCCCAAACCATAATTCATACGGTGTCATCTCAACGATTTAGACGGTGCCCTATTTAAAGTGAATGCGGCAGTCTCTAATGCATATCCCCAAAATGATAGCGGTAAATCAGTAAGAGACCTCATAGATCGCACCATATTCAATAGAGTGCGATTACAATGTTCGGACACACCATTACGCTGATGTGTGCCAGACGGTGTGAGTTGTGAAACAATTCCACATTTCCTTAAGTGCGTGCCAAACTCGTGACTCAAATATTCTCCTCCACGATCAGATCGTAAGAACTTTATTTTCTTGTCACGTTGATTCTCTACCTCACTCTAAAATTCCTTGAACTTTTCAAAGGTCTCAGACTTGTGTTTCATGAAGTAGACGTACCCATATCTGCATAAGTCATTAGTGAGGGTGAGAACATAACGATAGCCACCGCAAGCCTCAACGCTCATCGGTCCACATACATCGGTATGTATTATTTCTAACAAGTTGGTTGCTCGCTCCATTGTTCCGGAGAACAGAGTCTTAGTCATCTTGCCCATGAGGCATGGTTCACACGTGTCAAATGATTCATAATCAAGAGACTCCCAAAGTCCATCTGCATGGAGTTTCTTCATGCGTTTGACACCAATATGACCAAGGTGGCAGTGCCACAAGTATGTGGGACTATCATTATCAACCTTACATCATTTGGTATTCACACTATGAATATGTGTAACATCACGTTCGAGATTCAATAAAAATAAACCATTGACGAGCGGGGCATGACTATAAAACATATCTCTCATATAAATAGAACAACCATTATTCTCGGATTTAAATGAGTAGCCATCTCGCATCAAACGACATCTAGATACAATGTTCATGCTCAAAGCTGGTACTAAATAACAATTATTGAGGTTTAAAACTAATCCTGAAGGTAGATGTAGAGGTAGCGTGCCGACGGCGATCACATCGACCTTGGAACCATTCCCGACACGCATCGTCACCTCGTCCTTTGCCAGTCTCCGCTTATTCTGCAGCTCCTATTTTGAGTTACAAATGTGAGCAACCGCACCGGTATCAAATACCTAGGACCTACTACGAGCACTGGTAAGGTACACATTAATAACATGTATATCATATATACCTTTGACGTTGCCGTCCTTTTTATCCGCTAAGTACTTGGGGCAGTTCCGCTTCCAGTGACCGGTTTCCTTGCAATAAAAGCACTCAGTCTTAGGCTTGGGTCCATTCTTGGGCTTCTTCCCGGCAACTGATTTACCGGGTGCGACAACTGCTTTTCCGTCCTTCTTGAAGTTCTTCTTACCCTTGCCTTTCTTGAAACTAGTGGTATTATTCACCATTAACACTTGATGTTCCTTTTTGATCTCCACCTTCGCTAATTTCAGCATCGAATATAACTCAGGAATGGACTTCTCCATCCCTTGCATATTGTAGTTCATCAAAAAGCTCTTGTATCTAGGCGGAAGCAACTAGAGGATTCTGTCAATAACCGAGTCATCCGGAAGATTAACTCCCAGCTGAGACAAGCAATTGTGCAACCCAGACATTTTGAGTATGTGCTCGCTGATAGAACTATTTTCCTCTATCATACAACTTAAGAACTTGTCGAAGACTTCATATCTCTCGACCCGAGAATGAGCTTAGAAAACCATTCTCAGCTCTTGGAACATCTCATATGCTCCATGTTGCTCAAAACGCTTTTGGAGCCCCGGTTCTAAGCTGTAAAGCATGCCGCACTGAACCAGGGAGTAATCATCACTAGGCGACTACCAAGCGTTCACAATGTCTTGAGTTGCTAGGAAAACGGGTGCATCACCTAGCGGTGCATCAAGGACATATAATTTCTTGGAAGCTATACGGATGATCCTCAAGTTATGGACTTAGTCCGTATAGTTGCTTCCATCGTCTTTCAGCTTGGTTTTCTCTAGGAACGTGTTGAAGTTGAGGGCAACATTAGCATGGGCCATTGGATCTACAAGATAGATTGTAAAGACAATCTTAGACTAAGTTCATGATAATTAAGTTCGTCTAATAAAATTATCTAATGAACCTCCACCGAGATAGACATCCCTCTAGTCATCTAACTGATACATGTTCCACATCAACTAGGCCGTGTCCGATCATCACGTGAGACAGACTAGTCATCAATGTTGAACATCTCCATGTTGACCGTATCTACTATACGACTCATGTTCGACCTTTTGGTCTCTCGTGTTCCGAGGCCATGTATGTACATGCTAGGCTCGTCAAGTCAACCTAAGTGTTGTGTGTGTGTAAATCTGGCCTACACCCGCTGTATGCGAATGTTAGAATCTATCACACCCGATCATCACGTGGTGCTTCGAAACAACGATCCTTCGCAATGGTGCAAACTTAGGGGAACACATTTCTTGAAATTTTAGTGAGGTATCGTCTTATTTATGATACCGTTGTTCTAAGCAAATAAGATGTAAAAATATGATAAACATCACATGCAAATCATAAAGTGACGTGATATGGCTAATGTCATCTTGCGCCTTTGATCTCCATCTTTGGGGCGCAGCATGATCACCATTATCACCGGCAAGACACCATGATCTCCATCATCATGATCTCCATCATCGTGTCTTCATGAAGTTGTCTCGCCAACTATTACTTCTACACCATGGCTAACGGTTAGCAATAAAGTAAAGTAATTACATGTTATTTTTTATTGACACGCAGGTCATACAATAAATTAAGACAACTCCTATGGCTCCTGCCGGTTGTCATACTCATCGACATGCAAGTCATGATTCCTATTACAAGAACATTATCAAACTCATACATCACATATATTTCATCACATCATTTTGGCCATATCCTGCAATAACAAGTTAGACGTACTCTAATTGTTGTTGCAAGTTTTACGTGGCTACTATGGGTTTCTAGCAAGAACGTTTCTTTCCTACGCAAAAGCCACAACCGTGATATGCCAATTGCTATTTACCCTTCATAAGGACCCTCTTCATCGAATCCGATCTGACTAAAGTGGGAGAGACAGACATCCGCTAGCCACCTTATGCAACAAGTGCATGTCAGGCGGTGGAACCTGTCTCACGTAAGCGTACGTGTAAAGTTGGTCCGGGCCGCTTCATCCCACAATGTCGCCGAATCAAGATAAGACTAGTAACGGCAAGCAAATTGACCAAATCATCGCCCACAACTACTTTTGTTCTACTCGTGCATAGAATCTACGCATAGACCTAGCTCATGATGCCACTGTTGGGTAACGTAGTAATAATTCAAAATTTTCCTACGTGTCACCAATATCAATCTAGGAGATGCTAGCAACGAGAGAGAAGGAGTGCATGTTCATACCCTTGAAGATCGCTCAGCGGAAGCGTTACAAAGAATGTGGTTGATGGAGTCGTACTCGCGGCGATTCAAATCGTGGAAGATCTGATCCAAGCGCCGAACGGACGGTGCCTTCGCGTTCAACACACGTACAGCCGGGGAACGTATCCTCCTTATTGATCCAGCAAGGGTGTCGTGGATTTCTCACGGCAGATGTCTGGGTGAACGGACTTAGGTTCGGGGCGAGACGCAACTACGTGGCGGCTTGAAGGGGTTGATCGGAATCGAGAAGACACGGAGTTTTACCCAGGTTCAGCCCCTCCGATGGAGGTAAAAGCCTACGTCCTACTTGTCTGGTATTGATGATGATGAAGATCTCTCAGTTACAAGGGTGCTAACTGCTACCTCTAATCTCTTGTGCCTCTAATCTCTTGTGTTGTCTAAACTTGTAGACTTGTGTCTCTTGAGAACCTGTCCCTCTAGGGGTGCTCTACCCCTCCTTATATAAGTGGAGAGGGTAGGTTTACAAATAGATCCCTACTAGGAGTAGGATTAGGACTAGTCTCTCACGAATCCTACTTCGGGTCTTATTTCCTTTAAGGGAATCCTTCTCTCTTGTGGGCCTTCTCTTGTGAGCCGCCTCGCGCCGGCTCACCCTCTGGGTCTTGGGCTTGGTCATCCTGTGACCCGCTTGCCGGGTCATAAATAAGATGTCATGTCTTTAATGGGTCTCGTGTGAGTTGCCTGGCCGGGTCATTAATAAGATGTCATGTCTTCGGCCGGGTCTCCTGTGAGTCGTCAGGCCGGGCCATACCATGGGGTATATCCCCGTCATTAGCCCCCAGGTTAGCTTGAATTTATTCATGGTAAGCTCCTGAAATAAGAGTAACAAATATGTTAAGTGGCCGACTTGCTCCTTTGGCCGGCTTATAAAATGGCTCCTCAGAAATCCGGGTCTTTTCTCCATATGAATGAGTCGTCTTGATAATCATCTTGCTTGTCAATGTCTTTTGAAAAATATTGAGAATAGAACACCCATATGCTATTGAGTTGGCTTCCAATACTCTTGGCGGGTCATCTCCGCCGGGTCATAATCATTGATGATGCCGGGTCATTATCGTTGGTGACTCCGGGTTAAATAACTAGAATCCTGCTGACTTGATAAATATTGGGATGAAAATCCATCTGATGTAAAACCGGACTTCTATTGTTGTGAAGCAGGGCGGCTTATATAAACTCTGGCGGGTTTATGATCTTTTGATAACACCGGGTCATAAGTGTTGGTGACGCCGGGTCTAACAACTGAACTCCATATTTAATATCTTGAAAATTCTCCTCAAAGTTTTTGATATGTCCATATTACCTGTAGCCCCCAAGCCTCGAGATTATCCATGATAACTTGGTGCTTTGCAAATAACATTTTGGACTGTGTAGCCCCCAAGTGTCGGGTTGTCCTGCCTGCAGCAACCTGGGACTTATAATTGCCTTATATCTTATAATGCTTCGGCGGGTGTAGCCCCCAAGGGCCGGCTCATCAGAAAGCTTCAGCAGGTGTAGCCCCCAAGGGCTGGCTCATCAGAATGTGATGCGCCGGGTCTTCAATTTCAATCTCTTAATCTGTTGGAACAACTGACTGTAGCCCCCAAGTGCCGGGTCAGTAAAAATTATTGGGCTGGGACTTTAGAAAAATATAGAAGGGCCGGCTCATCTCCTTGAGATAATATGATCTTGCTGACAATGTAATGGTTTGAAAACCGGCTTGCATTAGCCCCCAAGTGCCGTGGTGCATGCTTGCAGCGACATGGGACTTGCATAATTGATATAAACTTGGACTTGGATAATGTAGCCCCCAAGTGCCGGGTCGTCTGCCTGCGGCGACTCGGGACTATGTGAGAATAATACGTCTCACCATAATTTTTTGAATGAATCTTTGACCATGGTCGTAATATAACCCGGAATGAATATCCTGGAATAATTCCTTTGTCTTTGACATGAAATTCCTGCTCGTGGTTGCGGTGCAACCCGGCAAATATAAGTTTGAGAAATCCGTGAGTGTTGTAGATTACTACAGAGTATAATTAAAGAAATCCGAGAACCGGCCAATTAGATGATACGACATTATATCTGCCCTGCGCGGCTCTTTGCAAAATAATAATTTCTCTAAGCTAGTTTGAAAAACCCCAATCATTTATTACTGGTTATGATAAACCATGAAGATCCAGCTATATTGGCTATTAAAAGATCCATTTGCTCTTGCAAAACACTTAACGGCGGCTCATCTTTTAAGAGATAGTACCTGCAAAAAATAAACAAGGCAGGATATATTCTGCATTGTTGTAAGGGCGGCTTGAAGAAGCTCAACCTGGAGATGTTTTATACCTTTCATAACATTGCTCCTGTTCTCATAATCTTGCTCTGACCCAGCTCGATAAGCCAGCATGTTATCTGGAGGTGGGAAGCCCCCTTGATAATCCACGGCTCCACCTTCTAGCTCCCATTTGAGAGCACCTTTGTAATAGCTTTAAGGATAATTCTGCCTTTCTTGAATGCAGCTCCGGATGTATATATTTCCGTCTCTCCGTGTTTTTGTTTTACCGGCTCTTTATTGATTGATCCCCCCTTTGTATAAATCCATCTTGAACTTTTAGAGCCAGCGCTTGTCTTCGAAGATGTCACACCTTCTCCAGTAACTTAGAGCCGGCCGAGCACTTTGAAACTTGTCAACCGGAGTAGTATGACTCCGGCTCTTGTAAGATGAACTTTGTCGAGAACCGGTTGTCGTAGGGTAATGTAAGCTGTACTTAAAGGTAAGAAGCGTCCATCGACAACCGCGGCTAATAATGAGCCAGAAGCGGCGTAAAGCCGGCTATTTGCAGGGCAATGTAAGTTGTACCTAAAGGTAAGAAGCCTCCTGTTAACGTTTGAATATTGTATGCGCGGACGCCAGCTGTCGATGGGAGATGTAAGCTATACCCTAAGGCAAGAAGCCTCCATCGACAACCGCGGCTAATGATTAGCCTGAAACGGCATAAAGCCGGCTGTTTGAAGGGAGATGTAAGCTATTCCCGAAGGCAAGAAGCCTCCTTCAACAGCTACAGTTGATAAGCAACTGAGTTTTGGCGTAAAACGCCGGTTGTTAGGGTGAGATAAGCGAACTCGTCGGTAAGAAGCCCCCTTCGACAACTGCGGTTAATAAGTAACCGGAAGTGGCATAAAGCCGGCCATTAGGGTGAGATAAGCGATACCCGTTGGTAAGAAGCCCCCTTCGATGGCCGCAGTTGATAAGCAACTGGAATTTGGTGTACACGTTGTTGTCTTAGGGTCATGTAAGCTATACCAAAGGTAAGAAGCCTCCATCAACAACAGCGCTTAATGTAACCAAACTAGGCATAAAGCCAACTGTGCAAGGGAGATGTAAGCTATACCCGAAGGCAAGAAGCCTCCTTGCAACAGTTTAATAACAGCTGGCTGTGCAAAGGAGATGTAAGCTATACCCGAAGGCAAGAAGCCTCTTTGCAACAGTGCTTAATTGGGCATAACGCCGGCTGTGCAAGGGAGATGTAAGCTATACCCGAAGGCAAGAAGCCTCCTTGCAACAGCGTAAAAGCAGACTGTGCAGGGGAGATGTAAGCTATACCCGAAGGCAAGAAGCCTCCCTGCAACAACGCTTGATAGGGCATAAAGCCGGATGATAGATCAGCCGTTTTGACGGCGAACAAACCACTTCAACTCAAATTTCTGAGCCGGAAAATTTCATCTTGCAAAGACCCGGGCTTCTCATTGAAAACGACCAAATGTGTCTTGACATGTCTGTAGCCCCGAGCCTCAAGTTGACTCGAAGAGGCGGCTTGAGAATCTCCACCGAAAGTTGAGGTTGGCCGTGGCGGGTTATAGATGATCCCACATGATTTGTTTCAATGATCTGGCCGATGGTTCGCCCCGGCCGGTTGTTGAAGTGAACCAAACTATAGTGGTGGCGACTTGTGCGCCTGTCCGTTAAGCGGCTCGTATCGACGAGCACTGCACCGATATGTTGATGTAGATCAAACTGTGGGTGGCGTCTTGTGCGCATCCGTTGGACGGCTCATACTGGTGTATGCAGTCACCGGCTTGTTAACGTAGACGTAGAAAACGGCTGCAGCATTGTAAACCGGTGATGTTGTGAAAGGCGCCACGGCATTGTAAGCCGGCGCGGATGATGAGAGATGGCCATGGCATTGTAAGCCGGCGCAGGTGGCGAGATACAGCCACGACGTTGTAAGCCTGCGCGGGTGGCGAGAGACGGCCACGGCGCTGTAAGCCGGCACGGGTGGCGAAAGACGGCCACGACGTTGTAAGTCGGTTCGGCCGCGAGAGACAGCCGTGGCGTTGCAGGCCAGTACGGACGTGCGAGTCGCCGGTGGCGTCGAAAGCCGGCGAGAACGTCGAGTCGGCCATGGCGTTTGTTGGTGAAGACCATAATGCGGGTACGGCGGCTTGCCGTACTCATTCGGCGGCTCATACTGGCGGGTGAACGCACGCGATACCGGCAAGTTGATGTAGACCGTCTATGGGGATGGTGACTCACGCGCGTCCATCGAGCAATGCAACACACTGACGTGCGTTCTAACTCCGTGGTATCGTGCCACACGAATAATTGTCCTGCATAAAAAATATTGCAAGAGACGGAGTAACTGTTTACAATTTTTTTAATATGTGTTAGTGAAATAGAAAGGGTATATATCACCTAACGCATTTGCTCGACGGATGAATTGGTTCGTCCAGATGCATGAAGAAGTTGCAGATGAAAAAGGATGGGCGGACTGGTTTTTATTTCTCCACCATGGGGTCTTCTTTCTCTCCTCTGTCGCCTTGCCTCCTCGGTAGCTTTGTAGAAATCCTTGAGATTGTTGGCACAGGCCTCGGCTCATATGTAGTGTGTGATGTATACTTTCTGTCTATAGCACACGTACGCGTACGTAGGCGGTAACTTTGCTTGCTAGCTAGCCAATTGATCCTCCTTGCATTGATACGCTCGTACACTAATACGCTAGCGCGCACGAAACATGCACACAGCCTGGCCTAGCATATGCACGTACGTACGAAGCAACCAGCCGCCGGCTTGTTGAATCAACCACTCAAGTTAACGGGTCTTAGACATGCGAGGCTGCTCGAGGTGAGGCCGGCACGAGGCAAAGCCATGACGGCGAGGCGAGCAACCATAGCGGAGGTGGGACCGGTCAGGCGGAGTGGCACAATGGGCATAATGGGGCGGAGCCAGCGTGGGCACATGCTCGCGTGGGGGCGGCTCGAGCGGCGCGGGCGCCCAAGGCGTGACGGAGCTGGCCAAGGCGCCGCATGGCAGGAGAGGCGAGCGAGACGAGCCATGGCGGAGGGCCTAGCGCGGGGCGGAGCCAGTGCGATGGAGGCGCCGCGAAGCTAGCGGCGGCAGCGGAGCCAGCCGGATTGCGTCGGGCGAGGCGAGGTCACGGCAGAGCCCGGGGGCTCAGCTGGCCGATGCAAAAGCACTGCCATGGCGTGGGCGGCTCAGCGCGAGCCCGGCTCGGACACGGCAATGGCGGTAGGCAAGGCGAGGTGGGTCACAGCGGCACAACGCGGGGGCACACGCTCGGTTCAGTACCAATGGCGGCTCGAAAGAGCGCCGCGAAAGCGACTTGTGGGGTCATGGCTCGGACTGCCGGCAGGTGAGGCAGCTGGGAGGAAGCAACGACTTGGCAGCGCAAGGCGGCTCGCCAGCAGCGCGGCGCGCGACGGGGTGGCTTGCCCGCGGGAGCTGAGGTGCGGGGTAGCGGGTGGCATGCCGATAGGTGCGGTCAGGGAGCTGCGACACATCAGGTGTCCAGTGGAAACCGAGTCGTGGTCAATACAGTCGTGGCGTCGTGGAGGCGGGAACAACCCCCTCTTTTTTATATTGCATCGGTGCTAGATGGACGTCAATCGTTTTGAGACCAGAGAGTTAGAAGACTTGGCGAAGGACCCGTGTTGATGGACTGGCATTGATTATCCTCAGAACGTGTGTTTGATGGGTTAGGTGCACGTCAACAGTGCAGTATAGACTATGTTGCCGCCACCACACAATTTTTTACTGAAGTTTTTCTTGGACGATCAGTGTAGCGGATTGGTCATGATTGTTGTTGTTGGCCTTCAATTGGTCTCGGCTGATCGTAGAAACGCAGCAGCGCACAGATGTAACCATACTATTCCCCTCGATCTCCACGATGTTCTGACATTGTCAATGGCATTTAGATCCTTTAGCGCTGAATCTTTTCTTTTTTTTTCTTATCTGGTGCCTCGCAAGCTGCTCGATCCTTGAAGAGCTCCCTTCGAAAACACAACACCACTGTGCGCTCCGCCCCACGGTGGGCGTCAACTGTCGTGGATTTGTCACGGCAGATGTCCGGGTGAACGGACTTAGGTTCGTGCCGAGACGCAACTACGTGGCGGCTTGAAGGGGTTGATCGGAATCGAGAAGACACGGAGTTTTACCCAGGTTCGGCCCCTTCGATGGAGGTAAAAGCCTACGTCCTGCTTGTCTGGTATTGATGATGATGAAGATCTCTCGGTTACAAGGGTGCTAATTGCTACCTCTAATCTCTTGTGCCTCTAATCTCTTGTGTTGTCTAAACTTGTAGACTTGTGTCTCTTGAGAACTTGTCCCTCTAGGGGTGCTCTACCCCTCCTTATATAAGTGGAGAGGGTAGGTTTACAAATAGAGTCCTACTAGGAGTAGGATTAGTACTAGTCTCTCATGAATCCTACTCCGGGTCATATTTCCTTTAAGGGAATCATTCTCTCTTGTGGGCCTTCTCCTGTGGGCCTTCTCTTGTGAGCCGCCTGGTGCCGGCTCACCCGCCGGGTCTTGGGCTTGGTCATCCTGTGACCCGCTTGCCAGGTCATAAATAAGATGTCATGTCTTTAACGGGTCTCCTGTGATTTGCCTGGCCGGGTCATTAATAAGATGTCATGTCTTCGGCCGGGTCTCCTGTGAGTCACCAGGCCGGGTCAAACCATGGGGTATATCCCCGTCAAAGGGGGAGGAGAAGTTGAGGGAGAGCTCCGGCAGCACGACAGCATGGTGGCGGTGGAGCTCGTGGTTCTCCGGCAGAGCTTTGCTAAGCGCTACAGAGGAGGAGGAGGTGTAGGAAGGGGCAGGGCTGCGCCAGGGGAAGGGGGTGCGGCTTCCCTCCCACCCCCACTATTTATAGGGGAAGGGGAGAGGGGGCTGGCCCTCCTAGATGTTGGGGAACGTTGCATGGGAAACAAAAAAATTCCTACGCACACGCAGATCTATCCATGGTGATGAGCATCTACGAGAGGGAGAGTGTATCTACATACCCTTGTAGATCGCTAAGTGGGAAGCATTAAGAAACGCGGTTGGTGTAGTCGAACGTCTTCGCAATCCAAATCGCCAAGCGTCCCGCGATCCAATCACGATCCGTCCCGCGATCCAATCACGATCCGTCCCACGAACTTGATCACGATCCGTCCCACGAACTTGATCACGATCTGTCCCATGAACTTGATCACGATACTTCCGATCTAGCGCCGAACGGATGGCACCTCGACATTCAGCACACGTACAGCTTGATGACGATCTCCGCCGTGTTGATCCAGCAAGAAGGAGCGGAGAGGAAGAAGAGTTCTCCGGCAGCGTGACGGCGCTCCGACGATGGTGGTGGAGCAATTCCGACAGGGCTTCGCCTAAGCACTGCAGAAATCCGATCTAGAGGAGAAACTATGCACTGGAGGAACGGGTAGCACGTGGCTGAAAAAATTAGTGCAAAAACCCTAAAACCACCAGTATATATAGGAGAAAGAGAGGAGAGGAGGCAGCCTTGGCTTCCAAGCCAAGGAGCTTCGGCCGGACCAGGTGGTGGAGGTGGAGTCCACCTCCAATCCTAGTAGGACTAGGATTCACCCTATTTTGCCTTTTTTCCACTTTTTGTCTTTGTATTTTCTTCTCTAGCCGCATGGGCCTTGTGTGGAAGTTACACCAGCCCACTAAGGGCTGGTATTCACTCTCCCACAGTCCATGAAGCCTCTTGGGTCGAAATACCCCTCCCGATGGTCTCCCGGTACACTACCGGCACTCTCGGTACACTATCGATGAGCCTGAAACTTTTCCGGCGACCAAAATAGGACTTCCTATATATCAATCTTTACCTCCGGACCATTCCAGAGCTCCTTATGACGTCCGGGATCTCATCCGGGACTCCGAGCAACCTTCGGTCACCACCATACATAACTCTATACTACCGAAACGTCACCAAACCTTAAGTGTGCAGACCCTGTGGGTTTGAGAACTATGTAGACATGACCGAGACACCTCTACAGTCAATAACCAATAGCGGGACCTGGATTCCCATATTGGTTCCTACGTATTCTATGAAGATCTTTATCGGTCGAACCTCTGTGTCAAGGATTCAGTTAATCCCGTATGATGTTCCTTTTGTTCTTCGGTATGTTACTTGCCCGAGATTCGATCGTCGGTATCTCCATACCTAGTTCAACCTCGTTACCGGCAAGTCTTTTTACTCGTTCCGTAATACAAGATCCCGTGACTAACACTTAGACACATTGCTTGCAAGTCTCATTGTGATGTTGTATTACCGAGTGGGCCCTGAGATACCTCTCCGTCACAAGGAGTAACAAATCCCAGTCTTGATCCATGCCAACTCAACAGACACCCTCGGAGATACCTGTAGAGCACCTTTATAGTCACCCAGTTATGTTGCGACTGTTGATACACACAAGGCACTCCGCCGATGTCCGTGAGTTGGATGATCTCATGGTCATAGGAACACATACTTGACATGCAGAAAACAGTAGCAATAAACTGACACGATTATATGCTACGTTTGTAGTTTGGGTCTTGTCCATCACATCATTCTCCTAATGATGTGATCCCGTTATCAAATGACATCACATGTCAATGGCTAGGAAACCTTGACCATCTTTGATCAACGAGATAGTTCACTAGAGGCATACTAGGGACAGAGTGTTGTCTATTAACCCACACATGTAATGTGTTTCCAATCAATACAATTATAGCATGGATAATAAACGATTATAATGAACAAGGAAATATAATAATAAACACTTTATTTATTGCCTCTAGGGAATATTTCCAACAGTCTCCCACTTGCACTAGAGCCAATAATCTAGTTCACATCACTATGTGATTTACATTGTAATGAATCGAACACCCATGCAGTTCTGGTGTTGATCATGTTTAGCCCTTGGAAGAGGTTTAGTCAATGGGTCTGCAACATTCAGATCCGTGTGCACTTTGCAAATATTTATGTCCTTCTCCCCGATGTAATCGCGGATGGAGTTGAAGCGTCGCTTTATGTGTCTGGTCCTCTTGTGAACCCATGTTCCTTGGCCAGAGCAATGGCACCAGTGTTGGCATAGAACATATTCATTGGATTCAGTGCACGGGGCACTACTCCAAGATCTGTCATGAACTGCTTCATCCAGACACCTTCCTTCGCCGCCTCCGAGGCTGTGATGTACTCCGCTTCGCACGTAGAATCGGCTACCACGCTTTGCTTGGAACCGCACCAGCTTACCGCTCCCCCGTTGAGAATAAATACATATCCGGTTTGCGACTTTGAGTCATCCGGATCAGTGTCAAAGCTTGCATCGACGTAACCCTTTACGACGAGCTCTTCATCACCTCCATAAACGAGAAACATTTCCTTAGTCCTTTTCAGCTACTTAAGGATATTCTTGACCGTTGCCCAGTGCTCCATTCCAGGATCACTTTGAAACCTTCCGGCCATACTTATGGCAAGGCTGACATCGAGTCTTGTGCACAACATTGCATACATGATAGAGCCTATGGCTGAAGCATAGGGGATGACACTCATCTTTTGTTTATCTTCTGCAGTCACTGGGCATTGAGTCTTACTCGACTTCACAACTTGTAACACAGGCAAGAACCCCTTCTTGGACTGATCCATTTTGAACTTCTTCAAAACTTTATCAAGGTGTGTGCTTTGTGAAAGTGCTATTAAGCGTCTCGATCTATCTCTATAGATCTTAATGCCTAATATGAAAGCAGCTTCTCCTAGGTCCTTCATTGAAAAACTCTTGTTCAAATATTCCTTCACGCTTTCCAGCATTTCTATATTGTTTCCAATCAGTAATATGTCATCCACATATAATATTAGAAACGCTATAGAGCTCCCACTCACTTTCTTGTAAATACAAGATTCTCCATAAACTTGTATAAACTCAAACGCTTTGATCACCTCATCAAAACGCTTATTCCAACTCCGAGATGCTTGCACCAGTCCATAAATGGATCGCTAGAGTTTTCAAACTTTGTCAGCATTCTCTAGATCGACAAAACCTTCTGGTTGCATCATATACAACTCTTCCTCAAGGAAACCGTTGAGGAACGCTGTTTTGACATCCATCTGCCAAATTTCATAGTCGAAATAAGAAGCTATTGCCAACATGATTCTGACAGACTTAAGCATCGCTACAGGTCGAGCTATTGCCAACATGTCTCATCGTAGTCAACTCCTTGAACTTGTGAAAAACCCTTTGCCACAAGTCGAGCTTTATAGATGGTGATATTACCGTCCGTGTCTGTCTTCTTCTTAAAGATCCATTTTTTTGAATGGCCTTTCGCCCTTTAGGTAATACTTTCAAAGTCCATACTTTGTTTTCATACATGGATCCCATCTCGGATTTCATGGCCTCTAACCATTTCTCGGAATCTGGGCCCATCACTGCTCCTCCATAGCTCGTAGGTTCATTTTTGTCCAACAACATGACCTCTAAGACAGGGTTGTCGTACCACTCAGGAGCAATACGCGCCCTTGTAGACCTACGAGGTTCAATAGTAGCTTGATACGAAGCTTCATGATCATCATCATTAACTTCGTCTTCTACCGTCATAGGTTCCACAGAAACATCTTTCTGCGTTGTGCTACTTTCTGGCTGAAGTAAAGGTTCAATAACCTCATCAAGCTCTATCTTCCTCCCACTCAATTCTTTCGAGAGAAACTCTTTCTTAAGAAATGTTCCATTCTTAGCGACAAACACTTTGCCTTCGGATCTGAGATAGAAGGTATACCCGACTGTCTCTTTCGGCTATCCTATGAAGACGCATTTCTCCGCTTTGGGTTCCAGCTTTCCAGGCTGAAGCTTTTTGACATAAGCATCACCTCCCCAAACTTTAAGAAACGACAACTTTGGCCTTTTGCCAAACCATAGTTCATATGGTGTCGTCTCAATGGATTTCGATGGTGCCCTGTTTAAAGTGAATGCAGCTATCTCTAATGCATAACCCCAAAACGATAGTGGCAAATCAGCAAGAGACATCATAGAACGCACCATATCTAATAAGGTTCAATTACGACGTTCGAACACACCATTACGCTGTGGTGTTCCGGGTGGTGTCAACTATGAAACAATTCCACATTGTCTTAAGTGACTGCCAAACTCATAACTCAGATATTCACCTCCTCGATCAGATCGCAGGAACTTAAACTTCTTGTTACGATGATTCTCAACTTCACTCTGAAATTGCTTGAACTTTTCAAACGTTTCAGACTTGTGTTTAATTAAGTAAATATACCCATATCTACTTAAGTCATCAGTGAAGGTGAGAAAATAACGATATCCGCCACGTGTTGTAACATTCATTGGACCGCACACATCAGTATGTATGATTTCCAATAAGTCACTTGCTCGTTCCATTGTTCCAGAGAACGGCGTTTTAGTCATCTTACCCATGAGGCACGGTTCACATGTGTCAAGTGATTCAAAATCAAGTGACTCCAAAAGTCCATCAGGATGGAGCTTCCTCATGCATTTTACACCAATATGACCTAAACGGCAGTGCCACAAGAAAGTGGTACTATCATTATCAAATCTACATCTTTTGGCATCAATGTTATGAACATGTGTGTCATCACTATCAAGATTTAATATGAATAAACCCCTAACATTGGGTGCATGACCATAAAAGATATTACTCATATAAATAGAACAACCTTTATTCTCTGATTTAAATGAGTAACCGTCTTGCAATAAACAAGATCCAGATATAATGTTCATGCTTAACGCAGGCACTAAATAACAATTATTCAGGTTCATCACTAATCTTGATGGTAATCGAAGAGAGAGCGCGCCGACGGCGATCACATCAACCTTGGAACTATTTCACACGCGCATTATCACTTCGCCCTTTGCCAGCCTTCGTTTATTCCGTAGTTCCTGCTTTGAGTTGCAAATGTGAGCAACCAAACCGGTATCAAATACCCAGGCACTACTACGAGAGCTAGTAAGGTACACATCAATAACATGTATATCATATATACCTTGTTTGTCGTTGGCCGCCTTCTTGTCAGCCAGGTACTTGGGGCAGTTCCGCTTCCAGTGACCAGTTCCCTTGCAATGAAAGCACTCCGTTTCTGGCTTAGGTCCATGCTTAGGCTTCTTTACAGGAGTAGCAACTGCTTTGCCATCCTTCTTGGTTTTACCCTTCTTGCCCTTGCCCTTGCCATTCTTCTTGAAACTAGTGGTTTTATTGACCATCAACACTTGATGTTCTTTCTGGATTTCAGACTCAGTAACTTTCAGCATCGCAAACAGCTCGGCGACTGACTTGTTCATCCCGTGTATGTTATCGTTCATCACAAAGCTCTTGTAACTAGGTGACAGTTATTGAAGAACTCTGTTAGTGATTGCCTCTGGTGGAAGGGTAATTCCCAACTCTGCTAGACGATTTGAATACTTAGACATTCTGAGTATATGCCCACTGATAGACCCGTTCTCCTCCATCTTGCAAGCATAGAATTTATCGGAGGTCTCATACCTCTCGATCCGGGCATTCTTCTGAAAGATAGACTTCAACTCCTGGAACATCTCATATGCTCCATGACATTCAAAATGTCTTTGAAGTCCCGGTTCTAAGCCATACAATATTGCACACTGAACTAGTGAGTAGTCTCCAGCATGTGCCTCCCAAGCGTTCTTAATGTCTTCGGAGGTCATGTCTTCTCGTTGGTTACCAAGCGGTGCATCAAGGACATATGATTTCTGGGAAGCCGTGCAACACTGGCTTGGACCCGTTGTATGTGAACATAGAGTCTATCACACCCGATCATCACGTGGTGTCTTGACACGACAAACTTTTGCAACGGTGCACACTCGGGGAGAACATAATTCATCTTGAAATTTAAGTGAGGGGTCACCTTATAATGCTACCGTCGTCCTAAGCAAAACAAGGTGCATAAAAGGATTAACATCACATGCAATTCATAAGTGACATGATATGGCCATGAACTTGTGCTTTTGATCTCCATCTAGAAAGCACCGACATGATCTCCATCGTCACCGGCATGACACCATGATCTCCATCATCTTGATCTCCATCAACGTGTCGCCATCGGGGTTGTCGCGCCCAGCATGCTTCTACTACTATTGCTACCATAGCGATAAAGTAAAGCATTACATAGCGCTTAATGATTGACACGCAGGTCATACAATAATTAAAGATAACCCTATGGCTCCTGCCGGTTGCCGTACTCATCGACCTGCAAGTCATGACAATCTATACATCACATGATCATCTCATACATCACATATATCACATCATGTAATTGGCCATATCACATCACAACATACCCTGCAAAAAAAAGTTAGACGTCCTCTAATTATTGTTGCATGTTTTACGTGGCTGCTACGGGTATCTAGCAAGAACAATTCTCATCTATGAAAAAACCACAACGGTGATACACTAGTTGCTTTTCAACCTTCTCAAGGACCGCCTTTGTCGAATCCGATCCAACTAAAGTGAGAGAAACTGGCACCCGCAAGACATCTATGCAACAAGTTGCAGTCGAGGGAAGTGGTCTCTCGTAAGCGTACGAGTAATGTTGGTCTGGGCCGCTTCATCTCACAATACCGCTGAACCAAAATCCGACCAAGGGAGGAAGCAATCTAAGCATCAACGCCCACAAACCTTTTTTGTTCTACTCGAGATCTCATCTACACATAGACCTAGCTCATGATGCCAATGTGGGGGAACATTGCATGGGAAACAAAAAAATTCCTACGCACATGCAGATCTATCCATGGTGATGAGCATCTACGAGAGGGAGAGTGGATCTACGTACCCTTGTAGATCGCTAAGCGGGAAGCGTTAAACGCGGTTGGTGTAGTCAAACGTCTTCGCGATCCAAATCGCCGAGCGTCCCGCGATCCAATCACGATCTATCCCGCGATCCAATCATGATCAGTCCCACAAAGTTGATCACGATCCGTCCCATGAACTTGATCACGATCCGTGCCATGAACTTGATCACGATACTTCCGATCTAGCGCCGAACGGACGGCACCTCTGCGTTCAGCACGCGTACAGCTTGATGACGATCCCCGCCATCTTGATCTAGCAAGAAGGGGCGGAGAGGAAGAAGAGTTCTCCGGCAGCGTGACGGCGCTTCGGCGATGGTGGTGGAGCAATTCCGGCAGGGCTTCGCCTAAGCACTTCAGAAATCTGATCTAGAGGAGAAACTATGCACTGGAGGAATGGGTAGCACGTGGCTGAAAAAACTAGTGCAAAAACCCTAAAACCACCAGTATATATAGGAGGAAGAGAGGATAGGAGGAAGCCTTGGCTTCCAAGCCAAGGAGCTTCGGCCAAACCAGGTGGTAGAGGTGGAGTCCACCTCCAATCCTAGTAGGACTAGGATTCACCCTATTTTGCCTTTTTTCCACTTTTTCTCTTTGGATTTTCTTCTCTAGCCGCATGGGCCTTGTGTGGAAGTTCCACCAGCCCACTAAGGGCTGGTATTCACTCTCCCACATCCCATGAAGCCTCTTGGGTCGAAATACCCCTCCCGATGGTCTTCGGGTACACTACCAGCACTCCCGGCACACTACCGATGAGCCCAAAACTTTTCCAGCGACCAAAATAGGACTTCCTATATATCAATATTTACCTACGGACCATTCCGGAGCTCCTCGTGACGTATGGGATCTCATCAGGGACTCCGAACAACCTTCGGTCACCACCATACATAACTCTATACTACCGAAACGTCACCAAACCTTAAGTGTGCAGACCCTGTGGGTTCGAGAACTATGTAGACATGACCGAGACGCCTCTACGGTCAATAACCAATAGCGGGACCTAGATGCCCATATTGGTTCCTACATATTCTACGAAGATCTTTATTGGTCGAACCGCTATGTCAAGGATTCAGTTAATCCCGTATGATGTTTCCTTTGTTCTTCGGTATGTTACTTGCCAGAGATTCGATCGTCGGTATCTCCATACCTAGTTCAACCTCATTACCGGCAAGTCTCTTTACTCGGTCCGTAATACAAGATCCCGTGACTAACACTTATACACATTGCTTGCAAGGATCATTGTGATGTTGTATTACCGAGTGGGCCCTGAGATACCTCTCCGTCACACGGAGTAACAAATCCCAGTCTTGATCCATGCCAACTCAACAGACACCCTCGGAGATACCTGTAGAGCACCTTTATAGTCACCCAGTTACGTTGCGACGTTTGATACACACAAGGCACTCCTCCGATGTCCGTGAGTTACATGATCTCATGGTCATAGGAACACATACTTGACATGCAGAAAACAGTAGCAATAAACTGACACGATCATATGCTACGTTTGTAGTTTGGGTCTTGTCCATCACATAATTCTCCTAATGATGTGATCCTGTTATCAAATGACATCACATGTCAATGGCTAGGAAACCTTGACCATCTTTGATCAACGAGCTAGTTCACTAGAGGCATACTAGGGACAGAGTGTTGTCTATTTACCCACACATGTAATGTGTTTCCAATCAATACAATTATTGCATGGATAATAAACGATTATCATGAACAAGGAAATATAATAATAAACACTTTATTTATTGCCTCTAGGGCATATTTCCAACACTAGATCCATCTAGATGGGGGACGGCCCCCCGGGATCCATCTAGAGGGGGGGTGGCCCCCCGGGGGTGACTTGCCCCCCAAGTTAGGTGGGAGGTGCCCCCACCCCTAGGGTTTCCAACCCTAGGCGCCTTGGGCACTTAGGGAGCCCAGCAGCCCACTAAGGGCCTGGTTACCACCCAACTATAGCCCATTAGGTCCACCCGGACAAGTGGACCCTCCCGGTGGACCCCCGGAACCCCTTTGGTGGTCCCGGTATAATACCGATAAATCCCGAAACCTTTTGGGTGACTGAAACTGGACTTCCCATATATAAATCTTCACCTCCGGACCAGTATGGAACTCCTCGTGACGTTCGGGGTCTCATCCAGGACTCCGAACAACTTTTGGTAACCACATACAATTCCCATTACAACTCTAGTGTCACCGAACCTAAGTGTGTAGACCCTACGGGTTCGGGAACCATGCAGTCATGACCGAGACACCTCTCCGGCCAATAACCAATAGCAGGATTTGGATACCCATATTGTCTCCCACGTGTTCCATGATTATCTCATCAGATGAACCATGATGTCGGGGATTCAATTAATCCCGTATACAATTCCCTTTGTCCATCGATATGTTACTTGCTACAGATTCGATCGTCGGTATCCCTATACCTTGTTCAATCTCGTTACCGGCAAGTCTCTTTACTCGTTCCATAACACATGATCTCGTGACTAACTCCTTAGTCACATTGAGCTCATTATGATGATCTATTACTGAGTGGGCCTAGAGATACCTCTCCGTTACATGGAGTGAAAAATCCGAGTCTCGATTCGTGCCAACCCAACAGACACTTTATAGTCACCCAGTTACGTTGTGACGTTTGATACACCCAAAGCATTCCTATGGTATCCGGGAGTTGCACAATCTCGTGGTCTAAGGAAATGATACTTGACATTAGAAAAGGTCTAGTAGACGAACTACACGAGCTCGTGCTATGCTTAGGATTGGATCTTGTCCATCACATCATTCTCCTAATGATGTGATCCTGTTATCAACGACATCCAATGTCCATGGCCAGGAAATCATGACCATCTATTGATCAATGAGCTAGTCAACTAGAGCCTCACTAGGGACATGGTGTGGTCTATGTATTCACACATGTATTATGGTTTCCGGTTAATACAATTATAGCATGAACAATAGACAATTATCATGAACAAGTAAATATAATAATAACCATTTTATTATTGCCTCTAGGGCATATTTCCAATAGGTACCCCTCCCATCTATCGGGTGAGTACCCTCTGGATCCGTAGATGGACCTGTATGACCTGCTCTATAGTCCAGGTCGTGTCACAGGTCAAACCTGTCATCGGGCTCTATTGGCCCTTTTCCCTGCCTTCGGGGTATCGTCAGCCGTCCTGTCTCGTCCTCGAGGAGGGCGGTCTGGCTTGTCATATGGAGTGTGTTTGGGAGACGGCGTATCAGTAAGCTCATCATCGAATTGTGCCAGCAGCCTTCGGCATGGATAGCTTTTGGGTTGGTCTGATAGACCGGTATCATATCCTTCCTGAGCTGATAGAACCCTAGTCCATCGATTGTTGAGGTTAGCCTGTTCAGCCTTAAGCTGTCGTTCTTTTGCCTTTAGGCTGCGGGCCGTGGCTACAAGTTGTTTCCTGAATTGTTCCTGATCCTCAAGGTTATCGAGGATGGCGAAGTCTTTGGCTTCCGGTATGCCCTCCTCCTCGACAAGGGGGAGGTATTTGTTATCCTCATAATCGTTTAGATCATCGGGGTTGTGCTGATCTTCCAGCCTCTCTCGACCCTCTAGTGGGTGTTCGGGCATATCGGGATTGCCGAGGTCTTCCGGGGTATCTCCGTCCCCGGTGCCAGCGATCGCTTTTCTTCCCTTTTTTGCCTTTGATCTTTTATCCAGCTTTTGGTGCCTTGACGACTCTTCGCCCTTTTTGTCGCCATCGTTCTTGGGTGTGAGCTCGCTGTTATTGGCTGGAGTGTGCACCATGTAGACGTCGTAGGTGGAGGTCGTGGCCCATCATCCGGTATTAACGGGGGTGAGAGCGCAATCTTCCTCATCCATGCATTCTGCCTCCTCGGAGGCATAGTCCAACATGTCGGTTAAATCCTCGACAGATGAAAAATTCTTCTTGACCCACCCTAAGACCGACCTGAGCATGGATCGGGGTTGGGTCGTCAGTAATTTTCATCGACAAGATCCAATCTAGGGCCTCGTTGAGTATCGAGAGCTCGATCGGGTAAACCTGCTCAGAGCTTTCGGAGTTAGCCTCCGATGCGTCCGTGCGAGGGAAGTGTTCGGTAGGAACCGGTATCCGGACGTCTGGTGCTATGGCCGGATCCGGACTTAAAGTCAGGTCATCGCCGGGGTGGATCCCGTGGGCGGGACCGAAAGTGGAATCCGAGGTTAAAGCCTCGGAGTCTTCGGGCACGGTAGGCGAGACTGCGAGCCCGGTTAGTGAAAGATCGCCCCGAGAGTCTACAGAGAACTCAAGGTTCCCAAATCTGACCTCTTGATCAGGGGCGAAACTACCGACCAGGCCCAGACGACCGGTTGGGTCGGCATGGAGCACAATGCTGTCGAAAGCGAAGATCTGCCCGGGGACAAAAGTGTCCATGTTGCGGACTTCTTCATTGATGACAACGCGAGCCATCGATTCCTTTGGCGATCACAGTGGAACTCTCAATAAAAGCACCAATGTCGGTGTCAAAACTGGCGGATCTCGGGTAGGGGGTCCCGAGCTATGAGACTAGGATTGATGGTAACAGGGGATGAAGGAGACGATGTTTACCCAGGTTCGGGCCCTCCTATGTAGGTAAAACCCTACGTCCTGCTTGATTGTATTGATGATATGAAGGTTACAGAGTTGATCTACCTCGAGATCGAATATATAAAACCCTAGATGAGTTTCTTTGCCTTATAATCTAAAACCCTTCCGGTTTATATAGACACTGGGGGTACTAGGGTTTACACATGGTAGGTCTCCTGCCGAGGAGGGAGATGCCGATTTCCTCATCTTGACTTGGAGTGCACGACTCGCCTTCGGGACTTCCTTCTGGAATGTGGGCTCACAACGTATCCGGACCTTCCTGTAACAATCAAAGAATGGCCCACCAAGCCGGCATATTAAGATATAGGCCGATGGCCCGAGGACCCCTTGGTCAAGGACTCCCTCACATGGTCTCATGGTCATAGGAACAGATACTTGACATGCAGAAAACAATCGCAATAAACTGACACGATCATATGCTACGTTCATAGTTTGGGGCTTGTCCATCACATCATTCTCCTAATGATGTGATCTCATTATCAAATGACAAATCATGTCTATGGCCAGGAAACCCTAACCATCTTTGATCAACGAGCTAGTCTATTAGAGGCTCACTAGGGACACCATGTTGTCTATGTACCCACACATGTATTTGAGTTTCCAATCAATACAATTCTAGCTTGGATAATAAACAATTATTATGAACAAGGAAATATTATAATAACCAATTTATTATTGCCTTTAGGGCTTATTTTCAACACTACTACTACTACCCCGACGGAGCCTACTACTACGTGGAGGCCGCCGATGACCAGGAGTAGTTAGGAGGCTCCCAGGCACAAGGCCTTGCCTTTTCGATCTGATGTTGATGTTTGTGCTAGATTTCTCAAGGAAAACTTGTTTACTTATGTTTGTACTCAGATATTGTTGCTTTTGCTGACTCGTTTGTATTCGACCTTATGTATTCGAGCCCTCGAGGCCCGTGGCTTATAATATAAAGCTTCTATGACTCTAATTCGTGTCTAGAGTTATGTTGTGATATCTTCCCGTGAGTCTCCGATCTTGATCGTTGATGACCCACAAGTATAGGGGGTCTATCGTAGTCCTTTTGATAAGTAAGAGTGTCGAACCCAACGAGGAGCAGAAGGAAATGACAAGCGGTTTCCAGTAAGGTATTCTCTGCAAGCACTGAAATTATTGGTAGCAGATAGTTTTGTGATAAGATAATTCGTAACGAGTAACAAGTAACAAGTAACAAGTAACAAGTGTAGCAAAGGTGCAGCAAGGTAGCCCAATCCTTTGTTGTAGCAAATTACAGGCCTGGATAAACTCTTATACAAAGCAAAGCACTCCCGAGGACACATGGGAATTTTTGTCAAGCTAATTTTCATCATGCTCATTTGATTCGCGTTCGTTACTTTGATAATTTGTTATGTGGGTGGACTGGTGCTTCGGTGCTGCCCTTACTTGGAAAAATCTCCCACTTATGATTAACCCCTATCGCAAGCATCCAAAACTACTAAATAAGAATTAAGGTAAACCTAACCATAGCATGAAACATATGGATCCAAATCAGCCCCTTACGAAGCAACACATAAACTAGGGTTTAAGCTTCTATCACTCTAGCAACCCATCATCTACTTATTAATTCCCAATGCCTTCCCCTAGGCCCAAATAATGGTGAAGTGTTATGTAGTCAACATTCATATAACACCACTAGAGGAGAGAAAACATACGTCTCATCAAAATATCGAATGAATACCAAATTCACATGATTACTTATAACAAGACTTATCCCATGTCCTCAGGAACAAACATAACTACTCACAAAGCATGTTCATGTTCAAGATCAGAGGAGTATTAACTATCATAAAGTATCTAAACATATGATCTTCCACCAAGTAAACCAATTAGCATCAACTACAAGGAGTAATCAACACTACTAGCAACCCACAGGTACCAATCTGACGTGTTGAGACAATGATCGGATACAAGAGATGAACTAGGGTTTGGAGAGGAGATGGTGCTGGTGAAGATGTTGATGGAGATTGACACCCTCTCGATGAGAGGATCATTGGTGATGACGATGACTTCGATTTCCACCTCCGGGAGGGAAGTTTCCCCAGCAGGACCGTCTTGCCGGAGCTCTAGATTGGTTCTGTCCAAGTTTCGCCTCGAGACAGCGGCACTTCGTCCTGGAAGCTCTCTTCTTATTTTTCCAGGTTAAAACGCTTCATATAGGAGAATATGGGCATCGGAGGAGCCACATGGGCCTTACAAGCCTTCTAGGCGCGGCCAGAGGGTGGTCGCGCCTAGCAGGCTTGTGGCCTGCTGGTGGCCCCCCTCTGGTTGATTCTTGCGCCGATATTTTTTATTAATTCCAAAAATATTCTCCATCAAATTTCAGGACTTTTGGAGTTGTGCAGAATAGGTATCTCAGATTTGCTCCTTTTCTAGTCCAGAATTCCAGCTGCCGGCATTCTCCCTCTTCATGTAAACCATATAAAATAAGAGAAAAAGACATAAGTATTGTACCATAACATGTAATAACAGCCCATAATGCAATAAATATCAATATAAAAGCATGATGCAAAATGGACGTATCAACTCCCCCAAGCTTAGACCTTTCTTGCCCTCAAGCGAAAGCCGAGATCGATGAATATGTCCACAAGTTCAGAGATAGAGGTGTCGATAAAAATAAAATGCAGATATCAGGGCATCATGATCAACTTTAGAATAGCAATACTCACTGTATGAGATTCTTTATACTAGAGTAACAATTCATTCACAAGATTAAGTATGAACCAAGAACTCTATTGACAACCAACAAACTATGATGTCAGTCATTGAAGCAATTGACAATTTATCATAACATCGGAAAGAGTCAATATAAGAGCTTGTAAAGCAAATCCACATACTCAATCATCTTTTAGTATTTCACAACTGCTAGCACTCACGTGGTACCCACGAGGTCAAAGCCTCAATCGAACACAGAGAAAGATAGGGGCTTATAATTTTGCCTGCCAACTATTCACCTCAAGGGTGATGTCAACAATAATAACTCATGATCACCCACATCCGAGTGGATATATAAGTATGGATCATTCCACAACACATAATGCTTGCCAAGAGAGAGACGGGATATAGGAAGTGGTGAATAACACCATGACTCTTGCATAAAGGTAAGTACTAGAAAGTAAAAGTAAAAGTAACAGATAGGCCCTTCGTAGAGGGAAGCAGAGGTTGTCATGTGCTTTTTATTTTCGGATGCACAAACTCTTAATGTAGAGGAACACCGCGTTGTATTGCCCTTTGTGATAGCAACCTTTATTATGCAGTTTGTCGCTTTTATTTCTTCACTATCACAAGTTCGTACAATGATTATTTCCCTTACAACAAAAGTTCACACATATTTAGGAGAAATTTTTATTGCCTTATTGCACTGATGACAACTTACTTGAAGGATCTTATTCAATTCATAGGTAGGTATGGTGGACTCTCATGGCAGAACTGGGTTGAGGTGTTTGGATGCACAAGTAGTATCTCTACTTGGTGCACAGGTTTTGGCTAATATGAGGTGGAAGCAAGCACGACATGTTGGAGGATCTAAAACCATATAGCTTCTATCCGGATGCAAGCAAACATAACCTATTATGTTGTCTTCCTTGCCCAACATCAACTTCTTGGCATGTAATATTTTAATGAGTGGTCACAATCATAAAAGATGTCCAAGATAATATATTTATATGTGAATCTCTCTTTCTTTATCACTTCCTTTCAATTGCACCAATGACCAATTACTATGTTTGTTAACTCCCAACAATTTTCAATCACCATACTTTTTTATATGTGAAGTCATCACTCCCCATAAGATCACTATGTATTCTCTATGATTTTGTTCTATTGTTCCATATTCATTACTTTCAAGAGCATAGTAGTCTAGCAAAGCCCTCATCATCAAAACTACTTTTTATTATATAACTCTCGGACTTGCTTACATAAGGGGAGAAAAAGCAAAAATTAGAAGGGTAGATCATACTAAAAACTTTTATTCTACTAGATCAAAGCAAAAAAACAAAAAGGATCGAACTAGGAAAGATAAAAACAAAAAGGAAAAAAGAAAGATGTGTGATGTGATACGATACCAGGGCACCTCCCCCAAGCTTGGCACAAGCCAAGGGGAGTTCCCATACCCATGTGCTCAAGTGTCCCTCTTCGGAGGTGATGGTGGTGGAGTTGTTGATGAGGTTGGAGGCCTGTCCTCCGTCTTCCAAGGCATAGGCTCACCATCGTAAAAAGATGAACGAGTCTCCAGAATCCTCAAATCTGCAGCCAAACTCATTCTCTTAAATCTGTATTCATACTCACACTTTTGGTGTTGCAGATCATAGATCTGGGCTTGGAGATGCCCAATTTTCTCGTAAAGCTTGAAGATGTGCTCTCTGATGTCCTTGGTGTCTAGATTGTGTTTATGGCTAAACTCCGAGACCATCATATTATTGGCATTGAGTCCACGCTCCACCATCGCTTGGCACTTGAATACTTGCTGCTCCATTGCCTCGAGCCTTGTTTCCATGCTTCCGGTCTTCTTAGACCCCTCAACGTCACGGATGTGCAGCACCCCCTCACGCATCTCAATGGTTTGAGGGTGTTGCAGCACCTCCGCAAGATAAGGGTTGATGAACTTCTCAAAAAAACTTGTCCTTCGGAGCACCGGGAGAAGCCATGACAATCTAAATCTGCTGTAGAAACAACTCAAAACGAATATAGGAGGTATTGTCGTGACACGAAAGTCAAAACCTTCAGGAGATTATATAATGAATTTTTGCCGACCCGAAGGGATGTTCCACAAGAAAATGGAGTCCAGGGGCACACGGGGTGGTGAGAAGCCCCCTAGGCACGGCCAGGGGGGTGGCCGCGCCTAGCAGGCTTGTTGCCTCCCCGTGCGTCCGTCGGACTGCTTTTTATTTTCCTATTTTTATAAATATTACAAAAATGCATAAAATTGCTACTGGAAAACTTTTGGAGTCGATTTACTTACCATACCATGTACCTATTCCCTTTCAGCGTCTAAAACATTCTGGTAAGTCTCCCTAATATGCTCTTCGGGAGTTATGGTATTGATGACATTGGTTTCAACATTAATGGGAGTACCTAAAATATATTGTTTAATTCTTTGCCCGTTTACCACCTTCGAATTTGTGCCTTCGGCGTTGTTGATCTTGATGGCACCAGAGTGATATACTTCCTCGGCAATGTATGGTCCTTCCCATTTAGAGAGAAGTTTTCCTCCAAAAAATCGTAACGGAGAATTGTATAGCAAGACATGATCACCTCCATTGAATTCACGCTTTTGTATCCTCTTATCATGCCATCTCTTAACTTTGTCTTTAAACAGCTTGGCATTCTCATAGGCCTGGGTTCTCCATTCATCAAGTGAGCTAATGTCAAATAACTTCTTCTCACTAGCAAGTTTGAAATCATAGTTGAGCCCTTTGATTGCCCAATAAGCCTTATGCTCTAGCTCTAGAGGTAAGTGACATGCTTTACCATAAACCATTTTATACGGAGACATACCCATAGGATTCTTGTAAGGAATTCTATAAGCCCATAATGCATCGTCAAGTTTCTTAGACCAATTTTTCCTAGATCTATTAACCGTCTTTTGGAAGATCAATTTAATTTCTCTATTTCTTAATTCTACTTGACCACTAGACTGATTATGATAAGGAGATGCAATTCTATGATTAACATCATACTTAGCAAGCAATTTACAGAAAGCACCATGAATAAGATGTGAACCACCATCAGTCATTAAATATCTTGGGACTCGAAATCTAGGGAAAATAACTTCTTTAAGCATCTTAATAGAGATATTATGATTAGCACTACTAGTTGGGATAGCTTCTACCCACTTAGTAACATAATCAACAACAACTAAAATATGAGTATACCCATTGGATGAAGGAAAATGTCCCATATAATCAAAACCCCAAACATCAAATAGTTTAATAACAAGAGAGTAATTCATAGGCATTTCCTAACGTCTACTAATATTGCCAATTCTTTGACATTCATCACATTACAAGACAAACTTACGAGCATCCTTGAAGATAGTGGGCCAATAAAAACCAAATTGCAATACCTTGTGTGCAGTTCTATCTCCAGCGTGGTGTCCTCCGTAGGCCTCGGAATGACACTTCCGTAGGATCTATTCCTGTTCATGCTCAGGTACACAAAGTCTAATAATACCATCTACTCCTTTATAAAGGTGTGGGTCATACCAGAAGTAATGTCTTAAATCATAGAAAAACTTTTTCTTTCGCTGGTATGTGAAACTAGGAGGCATAAATTTAGCGACAATGTAATTAGCATAATCAGCATACCAAGGAGCATTGTGAGAAGCATTTATGACAGCCAATTGTTCATCAGGAAAGCTATCATCAACAAGTAGTGGGTCATCAAGAACGTGCTCTAACCTAGACAAGTTATCTGCTATGGGGTTATCAGCACCCTTTCTATCAACAATATGCAAATCAAATTTTTGTAGTAGAAGAACCCACCTAATAAGTCTAGGTTTAGCATCTTTCTTTTCCATGAGATATTTAATAGCAACATGATCAGTGTGAACAGTTACTTTAGAATCAACAATATAAGGTCTAAACTTATCACAAGCGAACACAACTGCTAAAATTCCTTTTCAGTGGTAGCATAGTTTCTTTGAGCATTGTCTAGAGTTTTGCTAGCATAATGAATAACATTTAATTTCTTATCAACTCTCTAGCCTAGAACAGCACCAACAACATAATCACTAGCATCACACATAATTTCAAAAGGTAGGATCCAATCAGGTGGTTGAACAACAGGTGCAGAAATCAAAGCATTCTTGAGAATTTCAAAAGCTTCTACACAATCATCATAAAAAACGAATGGAACATATTTTTGCAAAAGATTAGTGAGAGGCCTAGAAATCTTAGACAAATCTTTAATAAATCTCATATAGAAACTCGCATGACCAAGGAAACTACCAAGGAAACTTCTTATACCTCTGATACCCGTAGGACACGACATTTTTTCAATAGCATCAACTTTAGCCTTATCAACTTCAATACCTCTTTCGGAAATTTTATGTCCCAAGACAATGCCTTCATTCACCATAAAGTGGCACTTCTCCCAATTCAAGACAATATTAGTTTCTTCACATCTCTGCAAAACTCGATCAAGGTAGCTCAAATAATCATCAAAAGAAGTTCCATAAACGGAAAAATCATCGATGAAAACCTCAACAATCCTTTCACAGAAATCAGAGAATATAGCAGTCATGCATCTTTGAAAGGTAGCAGGTGCATTGCATAAACCACAAGGCATACATCTATAAGCAAAGGTACCAAAAGGACAGGTAAAGGTGGTCTTCTCTTGGTCCTCTTTTGACACAGGTATTTGAGAGAAACCAGAATAACCATCTAGAAAGAAGAAATGTGTGTGTTTGGATAATCTTTCTAGCATTTGACCAATGAAAGGTAGAGAGTAATGATATTTTCTAGTAGCTTTATTCAATTTCCTAAAATCAATTACCATTCTATAACCTGTAACAATTCCCTGTGGGATCAATTCATTTTTATCATTAGGAACTACGGTAATACCTCCTTTCTAGGGACACAATGAACGGGACTAACCCATCTACTATCAGCAATAGGGTAAATGATACCTGCCTCTAGAAGCTTTAATATTTCATTTCTTACCACTTCTTTCATTTTAGGATTCAACCGTCGTTGGTGATCAACCACTGGTTTAGCATCAGGCTCCATTTTAATTTTGTGCTGACATAGAGTGGGACTAATGCCCTTAAGATCATCAAGAGTATATCCAATACAAGCACGGTGCTTCCTCAGAGTTTTCAATAATCTCTGTTCTTCATGCTCTGAAAGGTTAGCACTAATAATAACATGATCTATCTTCTTTTCATTCAAGATAATCATATTTCAAAGTATCAGGTAATTGTTTAAGCGCAAATGCGGGATCACCCTTGCGTGGAGGGGGGTCCCCAAATATTTCAACAGGCAAGTTGTGTTTCAGAATAGGACGGTGATCAAAGAAAATCCTATCTATTTCATTTCTTTCATTCATGTGCATGTCATTTTCATGGTCTAGCAAATATTGCTCTATAGGATCAGTAGGAGGCACTGCAATAGATGCAAGACCAATAATTTCATCCTTACTAGGCAGTTCTTTATCATGGGGTTGTCTACAAAATTTAGAGAAATTAAGCTCATGAGACGCACCCCCAAAACTTACGGTAATTGTTTCCTTCTCAAAATCTATCCTGGCATTAACGGTATTCAAGAAGGGTCTACCAAATATAATGGGACAAAAATTATCTTGTGGGGAACCAAGAACAAGAAAATCAGTAGGATATTTTATTTTCCCACACAAGACTTCAACATCTCTAATAATCCCAACTGGTGATATAGTATCTCTATTAGCAAGTTTAATTGTAACATCAATTTCCTCTAACTCGTCTAGTGCAATATCATTCATAAACTCTTTATATAAGGAAAAGGGAATTCCACTCACACTAGCACCCATATCACATAAGCCATAATAGGAATGATTTCCTATTTTAACAGAAACAATAGGCATGCCAACAATGGGTCTATGTTTATCTTTATCATCAGGTTTAGCAATCCTAGCAGCTTCGTCACAAAATTGAATAACATTCCCATCAATATTATCAAACAAGAGATCCTTAACCATAGCAATACTAGGTTCAACTTTTATTTGCCCATGGGGTGTAGGTGTTCTAGCACAGCCCTTATGAACCACAGTTGAAGCTTTAGCATGATCCTTGATTCTAACAGGGAAAGGTGGTTTCTCAATATAAGCAGTGGGAATAACAGGATCAACATTATAAGTAATAGTTTTCTCTTCAACTTTAATAGGTTCAACTACTTTCACTTCAATGGGAGGATGATATTTAAACCACTTCTCCTTAGGGAGATCAACATGATCAGCAAAAGATTCACAAAAAGAAGTTATTATCTGAGAGTCAAGCCCATGTTTAGTGCTAAATTCACGAAAAGCATCAGTGTCCATGAAAGATTTAACACAATCAAACTTAAGGTTCATACCTGACTCCTTACCTTCGCCGAGTCCCAATATTCAAAGTTGTGTTTAATTCTTTCCAACAAATCCCATTTGAAGTCAATATCTTTCTTCATATAGGAACCGGCACAAGAAGTATCGAGCATGGATTGATCATTACGAGAAAGCCGAGCATAAAAATTCCGAATAATAATTTCTCGAGAGCTCATGATTGGGGCATGAATATAATATTGACTCAAGCCTCCCCCAAACTTGAGCGATTCTTTCTCCTTCACGAGGCCAAAAATTATAAATATAAATCCGATTACGATGAACTAGATGCATAGGGTAGAACTTCTGATGAAATTCCATCTTGAATCGGTTGTAGCTCCATGATCCAATATCATCACATAGCCTATACCATGTAAATGCCTTTTCCTTCAAAGATAAAGTAAAAACCTTCTTCTTAGCATGATCCTCGGGCAGACCTGGAAGCTTAAATAATCCACAAACTTCATCCACATAGATCAGATGTAAATCAGGATGTAGTGTTCCATCTCCTGCATAAGGATTAGCCAACAGTTTCTCTATCATACCCGAAGGAATTTCATAATAAATCTTTTCAGTAGGTTCAGTAGGTTGAGGGACAACTCTTTATGTTTCCGGTATCAAATTCCACTTATCAAATACCTGACTCCTTACCAAATTCCACTTATCAAAGGCGCTTCACTCCCCGGCAACGGCGCCAGAAAAGAGTCTTGATGACCCACAAGTATAGGGGATCTATCATAGTCCTTTCGATAAGTAAGAGTGTTGAACCCAACGAGGAGCAGAAGAAAATGACAAGCGGTTTCCAGTAAGGTATTCTCTGCAAGCACTGAAATTATCTGTACCAGATAGTTTTGTCATAAGATAATTCATAACGAGAAACAAGTAACGAGTGTAGAAAAGGTGCATCAAGGTAGCCCAATCCTTTTTGTAGCAAAGGACATGCTTGGACAAACTCTTACATAAAGCAAAGTGCTCCTGAGGACACATGGGAATTTCTATCAAGCTAGTTTTCATCATGTTCATTTGATTCCCATCGTTACTTTCATAATTTGATATGCGGGTGGACTGGTGCTTGGGTGTTGCCCTTACTTGGACAAACTGTTGGAAATACGCCCTAGAGGCAATAAATAAAGTGTTTATTATTATATTTCCTTGTTCATGATAATCGTTTATTATCCATGCTATAATTGTATTGATTGGAAACGCATTGCATGTGTGGGTAAATAGACA
The DNA here is from genome assembly GCA_022496015.1 of Hordeum marinum. Lineage (NCBI taxonomy): Eukaryota > Viridiplantae > Streptophyta > Magnoliopsida > Poales > Poaceae > Hordeum > Hordeum marinum. The sequence goes on along the minus strand of CM039673.1, from coordinate 540,240,334 downwards.
ACGCTGTGTCCCTAGTATGCCTCTAGTGAACTAGCTCGTTAATCAAATATGGTCAGGGTTTCCTAGCCATTGACATGTGATGTCATTTGATAATGGGATCACATCATTAGGGGAATGATGTGATGGACAAGACCCAAACTACAAACATAGCATATGATCGTGTCAGTTTATTGCTACTGTTTTCTACATGTCAAGTATATGTTCCTATGACCATGAGATCATGAAACTCATGGATATCAGAGGAGTGCCTTGTGTGTATCAAACATCGCAACGTAACTGGGTGACTACAAAGGTGCTCTACGGGTAACTTCGATGGTGTCTGTTGAGTTGGCATGGATCGAGACTGGGATTTGTTACTCCGTGTGACGGAGAGGTGTCTCAGGGCCCACTCGGTAATACAACATCACAATGAGCCTTGCAAGCAATGTGACTAATTGTTAGTTGCGGGATCTTGTATTACGAAATGACTAAAGAGACTTACCGGTAACGAGGTTGAACTAGGTATGGAGATACCGACGATCGAATCTCGGGCAAGTAACATACCGAAAAACAAAGGGAACGTTATACGGGATTAACTTAATCCTTGACATAGAGGTTCGACCGATAAAGATCTTCGTAGAATATGTAGGAACCAGTGTGGACATCCAGGTCCCGCAATTGGTTATTGATCGTAGAGGTGTCTCGGTCATGTCTACATAGTTCTCGAACCCGCAGGGTCTGCACACTTAAGGTTTGGTCATGTTTCGGTAGTGTAGAGTTATGTATGGTGGTGACCGAAGGTTGTTCGGAGTCCCGGATGAGATCCTAGACATCACGAGGAGCTCCGTAATGGTCCGGAGGTAAAAATTCATTTATAGGAAGTCCCAGTTTGGTCGCCGGAAAAGTTTCGGGCTCATCGATAGTGTACCGGGAGTGCCGGTAGTGTACCGGGAGACCTCCGGGAGGGGTATTTCGACCCTAGAGAGTCCATGGGCTGTGGGAGAATAATAACCAGCCTTTAGTGGGCTGGTGTAACAGCCACAAAAGGCCCATGGCGTCAGGAGGAAAAAGACCTAAAGAAAAAGGTGGAAAAAGGCAAAAAGGGTGAATCCTACTCCTACTAGGATTGGAGGAGGAGTAGGACTCCTCCACCTTGGCCGGCCAACTCCTAGAGGGCCTTGCCCTTGCACCAAGGCTTCCTATCCTCTCCTCCTATATATACTGGTGGAATAGAGGGTTTTTGCATAGAATTTATGGCCACGTGCTACCCGTTCCACCGGTGCTCCTCTAGATCGGTTTTCCGCAGTGCTTAGGCGAAGCCCTGCCGGAATCACTCCACCACCATCGCCAGAGCGCCATCATGCTGCCGGTGAACTCTTCCTACTCTCCACCTCCTCTTGCTGGATCAATACGGTGGAGATCATCATCGAGCCGCACGTGTGCTGAACGCGGAGGTGTCGTCCGTTCGGTACTAGATCGGAAGGATCGTGATCAAGGCCATGGGACGTTCGTGATTGGATCGCGGGACGTATCGTGACGAGATCGCGGGACGGTTCGTGATTAGATCGCGGGACGGATCATGACGAGATCGCGGGACGGTTCGTGATTAGATCGCGGGACGCTCGGCGATTTGGATCGCGAAGAAGTTCGACTACACCAACCGTGTTTCTTAACGCTTCCCGCTTAGCGATCTACAAGGGTACGTAGATCCACTCTCCCTCTCGTAGATGCTCATCACCATGGATAGGTTTGCGTGTGCGTAGGAAATTTTTTGTTTCCCATGCGACGTTCCCCAACAGTGGCATCATGAGCTAGGTTGATGGTTTGATGAGATCTTGAGTAGAACACAAAAGATTTGTGGGCGTTGATGCTTAGATTGCTTCCTTCCTTGGTAGAATTTTCATTTAGCGGTATTGTGAGATGAATCGGCCCAGACCAACATTACTTGTACGTTTACGAGAGACCGGTTCCCTCAACCGCAACTTGTTGCATAGATGGCTTGCGGGTGTCAGTTTCTCTCACTTTAGTTGGATCGGATCCGACAAAGGCGGTCCTTGAGAAGGTTGAAAAGCAACTAGTGTATCACCGTTGTGGTTTTTGCGTAGATGAGAATTGTTCTTGCTAGATACCCGTAGCAGCCACGTAAAACATGCAAACAACAATTAGAGGACGTCTAACTTGTTTTTGCAGGGTATGTTGTGATATGATATGGCCAATTACATGATGTGCTATATGTGATGTATGAGATGATCATGTGATGTATAGATTATCACGACTTGCATGCCGATGAGTACGGCAACCGGCAGGAGCCATAGGGTTGTCTTTAATTATTGTATGACCTGTGTGTCAATCATTAAGCGCTATGTAATGCTTTACTTTATCGCTACGGTAGCAATAGTAGTAGAAGCATGTTGGGCGCGACAACCCCGATAGAGACACGTTGATGGAGATCAAGATGATGGAGATCATGGTGTCATGCCGGTGACGATGGAGATCATGCCGGTGTTTTCATGATGGAGATCAAAAGCACAAAGATCATGGCCATATCATGTCACTTATGATTTGCGTGTGATGTTAATCTTTTTATGCACCTTTTTTTGCTTAGAACGGCGGTAGCATTATAAGGTGATCCCTCACTTAATTTCAAGATAAATTGTGTTCTCCCCGAGTGTGCACCGTTGTGAAAGTTTGTCGTGTTGAGACACCACGTGATGATCGGGTGTGATAGACTCTACGTTCACATATAACGGGTGCAAGCCAGATTTGCACGTGCAGAACACTTGGGTTAAACTTGACGAGCCTAGCATGTACAGACATGGCCTCGGAACACAAGAGACCGAAAGGTCGAACGTGAGTCATATAGTAGATATGATCAACATAATGATGTTCACCATTGAAGCCACCTTAACTCACGTGATGATCGGACTTGAGTTAGTGAATTTGGATCATGTGACACTCAGATGACCTGAGGGATGTCAATTTGAGTGGGAGCTTTAGTAATTTGATTAACTAAACTCATTATATTGAACAATAGTCTAAATGAACTTTGCATATTTATGTTGTAGATCAATGGCTCGCGCAGTAGCACCCCTGAATTTTAATGCGTTCCTAGAGAAAGCTAAACTGAAAGATGATGGAAGTAACTTTGTTGACTGGGCCCGTAATCTGAGGATTATCCTCACGGCTTCCCAGAAATCATATGTCCTTGATGCACCGCTTGGTGACCAACCAGAAGACATGACCTCCGAAGACATTAAGAACGCTTGGGAGGCACGTACTGGAGATTACTCAATAGTTCAGTGTGCAATATTGTATGGCTTAGAACCGGGACTTCAAAGATGTTTTGAACGTCATGGAGCATATGAGATGTTCCAGGAGTTGAAGTTTATCTTTCAGAAGAACGCCCAGATCGAGAGGTATGAAACCTCCGATAAGTTCTATGCTTGCAAGATGGAGGAGAACGGGTCTATCAGTGAACATATACTCAGAATGTCTGGGTATTCAACTCATCTAGCGGAGTTGGGAATTGCCCTTCCGCCAGAGGCGATCACTGACAGAGTTCTTCAATCACTGCCACCTAGTTACAAGAGCTTTGTGATGAACTATAACATGCACGGGATGAAGAAGTCAGTCGACGAGCTGTTTGCGATGCTAAAAGTCGCTGAGTCTGAAATCCAGAAAGAGCATCAAGTGTTGATGGTCAATAAAACCACTAGTTTCAAGAAAAATGGCAAAGTCAAAGGCAAGGGCAAGAAGGGTAAAACCAAGAAGGATGGCAAAGCAGTTGCTACTCCTGCAAAGAAGCCCAAGCATGGACCCAAGCCAAAAACTGAGTGCTTTCATTGCAAAGGAACTGGTCACTGGAAGCGGAACTGCCCCAAGTACCTGGCTGACAAGAAGGCGGCCAACGACAAACAAGGTATATATGATATACATGTTATTGATGTGTACCTTACTAGCTCTCTTAGTAGTGCCTGGTATTTGATACCGGTTCGGTTGCTCACATTTGCAACTCAAAGCAGGGACTACGGAATAAACGAAGGCTGGCAAAGGACGAAGTGACGATGCGCATGGGAAATGGTTCCAAGGTTGATGTGATCGCCGTCGGCACGCTCTCTCTTCGATTACCATCAGGATTAGTGATGAACCTGAATAATTGTTATTTAGTGCCTGCGTTAAGCATGAACATTATATCTGGATCTTGTTTATTGCAAGACGGATACTCATTTAAATCAGAGAATAAAGGTTGTTCTATTTATATGAGTAATATCTTTTATGGTCATGCACCCAATGTTAAGGGTTTATTCATATTGAATCTTGATAGTGATGACACACATGTTCATAACATTGATGCCAAAAGATATAGAGTTGATAATGATAGTACCACTTTATTGTGGCACTGCTAGGTCATATTGGTGTAAAACGCATGAGGAAGCTCCATGTTGATTGACTTTTGGAGTCACTTGATTTTGAATCACTTGACACATGTGAACCATGCCTCATGGGCAAGATGACTAAAACGTTGTTCTCTGGAACAATGGAACAGGCGAGTGACTTATTGGAAATCATACACACTGATGTGTGCGGTCCAATGAATGTTACAACGCGTGGTGGATATCGTTATTTTCTCACCTTCACTGATGACTTAAGTAGATATGGGTATATTTACTTAATGAAACACAAGTCTGAAACGTTTGAAAAGTTCAAGCAATTTCAGAGTGAAGTTGAGAATCATCGTAACAAGAAGATTAAGTTCCTACGATCTGATCGAGGAGGTGAATATCTAAGTTATGAGTTTGGCAGTCACTTAAGACAATGCGGAATTGTTTCGTAGTTGACACCGCCCGGAACACCGCAGCGTAATGTTGTGTCCGATCGTCGTAATCGAACCTTATTAGATATGGTGCGTTCTATGATGTCTCTTGCTGATTTGCCACTATCGTTTTGGGGTTATGCATTAGAGACAGCTGCATTCACTTTAAATAGGGCACCATCAAAATCCGTTGAGACGATGCCATATGAACTGTGGTTTGGCAAGAAGCCAAAGTTATCGTTTCTTAAAATTTGGGGATGTGATGCTTATGTCAAAAAGCTTCAGCCTGAAAAGCTGGAACCCAAAGCGGAGAAATGCGTCTTCATAGGATACCCGAAAGAGACAGTCGGGTATACCTTCTATCTCAGATCTGAAGGCAAAGTGTTTGTCGCTAAAAACGGAACATTTCTTGAAAAAGAGTTTCTCTCGAAAGAATTGACTGGGAGGAAAATAGAGCTTGATGAGGTTATTGAACCTTTACTTCAACCAGAAAGTAGCGCAGCGCAGAAAGATGTTTCTGTGGAACCTACGACGGTAGAAGAGGAAGTTAATGATGATGATCATGAAGCTTCGGATCAAGCAGCTATTGAACCTCGTAGGTCGACAAGGCCGCGTACTACCCTTGAGTGGTACGGCAACCCTGTCTTGGAAGTCATGTTGTTGGACAATGATGAACCTATGAACTATGGAGGAGCAGTGATGGGCACGGATTCCGAGAAATTGTTAGAAGCCATGAAATCCGAGATGGGATCCATGTATGAAAACAAAGTATGGACTTTGGAAGTATTACCTGAAGGGCGAGAGGCCATTCAGAACAAATGGATCTTTAAGAAAAAGACAGACGCGGACGGTAATGTCACCGTCTATAAAGCTCGACTTGTGGCAAAGGGTTGTTCACAAGTTCAAGGAGTTGACTACGATGAGACTTTCTCACCCATAGCGATGCTTAAGTCTGTCAAAATCATGTTGGCAATAGCTGCTTATCTCGACTATGAAATTTGGCAGATGGATGTAAAAACAGCGTTCCCTCAACGGTTTCCTTGAGGAAGAGTTGTATATGATGCAACCCGAAGGTTTTGTCGATCCAGAGAATGCTGACAAAGTTTGCAAACTCTAGCGATCCATTTATGGACTGGTGCAAGCATCTCGGAGTTGGAATAAGCGCTTTGATGAGGTGATCAAAGCGTTTGAGTTTATACAAGTTTATGGAGAAGCTTGTATTTACAAGAAAGTGAGTGGGAGCTCTATAGCGTTTCTAGTGTTATATGTGGATGACATATTGCTGATTGGAAACAATATAGAAATGCTAGAAAGCGTGAAGGAATATTTGAATAAGAGTTTTTCAATGAAGGACCTAGGAGAAGCTGCTTTCATATTAGGCATTAAGATCTATAGAGATAGATCGAGACGCTTAATAGCACTTTCACAGAGCACATACCTTGATAAAGTTTTGAAGAAGTTCAAAATGGATCAGTCCAAGAAGGGGTTCTTGCCTGTGTTACAAGGTGTGAAGTTGAGTAAGACTCAATGCCCAGTGACTGCAGAAGATAAAGAAAAGATGAGCGTCATCCCCTATGCTTCAGCCATAGGCTCTATCATGTATGCAATGTTGTGCACAAGACCCGATGTCAGCCTTCCCATAAGTATGGCCAGAAGGTTTCAAAGTGATCCTGGAATGGAGCACTGGCAAGCGGTCAAGAATATCCTTAAGTACCTGAAAAGGACTAAGGAAATGTTTCTCGTTTATGGAGGTGATGAAGAGCTCGTCGTAAAGGGTTACGTCGATGCAAGCTTTGACACTGATCCGGACGACTCTAAGTCGCAAACCGGATACGTATTTATTCTTAACGGGGGAGCGGTAAGCTGGTGTAGTTCCAAGAAAAGTGTGGTAGTTGATTCTACGTGCGAAGCGGAGTACATCGCAGCCTCGAAGGCAGCGAAGGAAGGTGTCTGGATGAAGCAGTTCATGACAGATCTTGGAGTAGTGCCTAGTGCACTGAATCCAATAAACCTGTTCTGTGACAACACTGGTGCCATTGCTCTAGCCAAGGAACCAAGGTTTCACAAGAGGACCAGACACATAAAGCGACGCTTCAACTCCATCCGGTTCTACATCGAGGAGAAGGACATAAATATTTGCAAAGTGCACACGGATCTGAATGTTGCAGACCCGTTGACTAAACCTCTTCCAAGGGCTAAACATGATCAACACCAGAACTGTATGGGTGTTCGATTCATTACCATGTAAATCACATAGTGATGTGAACTAGATTATTGACTCTAGTGCAAGTGGGAGACTGTTGGAAATATGCCCTAGAGGCAATAAATAAACTATTTATTATTATATTTCCTTGTTCATGATAATCGTTTATTATCCATGTTATAATTGTATTGATTGGAAACGCATTTCATGTGTGGGTAAATAGACAACATTGTGTCCCTAGTATGCCTCTAGTGAACTAGCTCGTTAATCAAAGATGGTCAGGGTTTCCTAGCCATTGACATGTGATGTCATTTGATAACGGGATCACATCATTAGGAGAATGATGTGATGGACAAGACCCAAACTACAAACATAGCATATGATCGTGTCAGTTTATTGCTACTGTTTTCTACATGTCAAGTATATGTTCCTATGACCATGAGATCATGCAACTCACGGATATCGGAGGAGTGCCTTGTGTGTATCAAACGTCGCAACGTAACTGGGTGACTATAAAGGTGCTCTACAGGTAACTCCGATGGTGTCTATTGAGTTGGCATGGATCGAGATTGGGATTTGTTACTCCGTGTGACGGAGAGGTATCTCAGGGCCCACTCGGTAATACAACATCACAATGAGCCTTGCAAGCAATGTGACTAATTGTTAGTTACGGGATCTTGTATTACGGAACGAGTAAAGAGACTTTCCGGTAACGAGGTTGAACTAGGTATGGAGATACCGACGATCGAATCTCGGGCAAGTAACATACCGAGAAACAAAGGGAACGTTATACGGGATTAACTGAATCCTTGACATAGAGGTTCGACCGATAAACATCTTCGTAGAATATGTAGGAACCAATGTGGACGTCCAGGTCCCGCCATTGGTTATTGACCGTAGAGGTGTCTCGGTCATGTCTACATAGTTCTCGAACCCGCAGGGTCTACACACTTAAGGTTTGGTGACGTTTCGGTAGTGTAGAGTTATGTATGGTGGTGACCGAAGGTTGTTTGGAGTCCCGGATGAGATCCCGGACATCATGAGGAGCTCCGGAATGGTCCGGAGGTAAAGAAGTCCCAGTTTGGTCGCCGGAAAAGTTTCGGGCTCATCGGTAGTGTACCGTGAGTGCCGGTAGTGTACCGGGAGACCTCCGGGAGGGGTATTTCGACCCTAAAGAGTCCATGGGCTGTGGGAGAATAATAAGCAGCCCTTAGTGGGCTGGTGGAACAGCCACAAAAGGCCCATGGCACCAGGAGGAAAAAGGCCTAAAGAAAAAGGTGGAAAAAAGGCAAAAAGGGTGAATCCTACTCCTAGTAGGATTGGAGGAGTAGTCCTCCTCCACCTTGGCCGGCCAACTCCTAGAGGGCCTTGCCCTTGCGCCAAGACTTCCTCTCCTCTCCTCCTATATATACTGGTGGAATAGAGGGTTTTTGCACAGAATTTACGGCCACGTGCTACCCGTTCCACCGGTGCTCCTCTAGATCGGTTTTCCGCAGTGCTTAGGCGAAGCCCTGCCGGAATCACTCCACCACCATCGCCGGAGCGCCGTCACGCTGCCGGTGAACTCTTCCTCCTCTCCGCCTCCTCTTGCTGGATCAAGACAGTGGAGATCATCATCGAGCCGCACGTGTGCTGAACGCGGAGGTGTCGTCCGTTCGGTACTAGATCGGAAGGATCGTGATCAAGGCCATGGGACGTTCGTGATTGGATCGCGGGACGTATCGTGACGAGATCGCGGGACGGTTCGTGATTAGATCGCGGGACGGATCATGACGAGATCGCGGGACGGTTCGTGATTAGATCGCGGGACGCTCGGCGATTTGGATCGCGAAGAAGTTCGACTACACCAACCGTGTTTCTTAACGCTTCCCGCTTAGCGATCTACAAGGGTACGTAGATCCACTCTCCCTCTCGTAGATGCTCATCACCATGGATAGGTTTGCGTGTGCGTAGGAAATTTTTTGTTTCCCATGCGACGTTCCCCAACACAAACCTCCCACTTATAATTAACCCCTATCGCAAGCATCCGCAACTGCGAAAGAAGAATTAAGGTAAACCTAACTGTAGCATGAAACATATGGATCCAAATTAGCCCCTTACGAAGCAACACATAAACTAGGGTTTAAGCTTCTGTCACTCTAGCAACCTATCATCTACTTATTACTTCCAATGCCTTCCCCTAGGCCCAAATAATGGTGAAGTGTATGTAGTCGACATTCAGATAACACCATTAGAGGAGAGACAACATACATCTCATCAAAATATCGAACGAATACCAAATTCACATGATTACTTATAATAAGACTTATCCCATGTCCTCGGGAACAAATGTAACTACTCACAAAACATGTTCATGTTCAAGATCAGAGGAGTATTAATTATCATAAAGGATCTGAACATATGATCTTCCACCGAGTAAACCAACTAGCATCAACTATAAGGAGTAATCAATACTACTAGCAACCCATAGGTACCAATCTGAGGTGTTGAGACAAAGATTGGATACAAAAGATTAACTAGGGTTTGGAGAGGAGATGGTGATGGTGAAGATGTTGATGGAGATTGACCCCCTCTCGATTAGAGGATCGTTGGTGATGACGATGGCTTCGATTTCCCCCTCCGGAAGGGAAGTTTCCCCAGCAGGACCGCCCTGCCGGAGCTCTAGATTGGTTCTGTCCAAGTTCCGCCTCGAGACGGCGGCGCTTCGTCCCGAAAGCTCTCTTCTGATTTTTTTTCCAGGTCAAGACGCTTCATATAGGAGAAGATGGGCGTCGGAGAATCCACAAGGGCCCCACAAGCCTGCTAGGCGCGGCCGGCCACCAGGAGGCCACAAGCCTGCTAGGCGCGGCCAGGGGGGTGGCCACGCCTAGCAGGCTTGTGGCCTGCTGGTGGCCCCCCTCTAGTTGATTCTTGCGCCAGTATTTTTTGTTAATTCCAAAAATATTGTCGTAAATTTTTTAGGACTTTTGGAGTTATGCAGAATAGGTATCTCAGATTTACTCCTTTTCCAGTCCAGAATTCCAACTGTCAGCATTCTCCCTCTTCATGTAAACCTTATAAAATAAGAGTCATCGAATACCACAGGGCCCCGCCGCCGCAGCTTCAACTCCTTAGCAACAAACAAACCGAGGCAAAACCGTGGACACGCCGAAGAAGAGCCGACAACCGCAACCATTGCCGCGTCGCCGACATCGCTCCCACCATCATCGTTGCCACAGAAGCCTGGACGCCACACCCACCGCCAACCGCCATCCATCGGTCCCGCTCGCCGAAGCCAAGCTCCCAAGACGAAGCCCCCAAGAGGGAATACGACACCAAGGCGCCGCCATCGTCCGATCATTGATCAAGGTTTCCCCCGGAGAGGCCGAAATGGCCAGATCCGCGCAGGAGGGGTGGGAGAACAACTCAACGATGCCTCCATGAAGGTCAACGATGGCCACAGCCGCCGCCATCGCTGGTCCCGGCACAAGGCCAAGACATGGTTTTCACCCCGCTCCACACCACCTCAGGTTTTCCGTTCGGCGATCTCCCGTGGCGCCAGCCGTGCCTGGTTTTGTCCTACTGAGTTCTCAGTCAGTGTCAGAGTTGCGTCGTCTGGCCGCAGGTGGTTGAGGTTTTGGTATAGATCTTCATGCAGCTTCACGTGTCCTCTACAGCGTGGGTTGGGTCGACGATCGCCTACGGCGGAGTCGGAGTCGTTTGCTCAGAGTGTAGGGATGGCAATGACGCCTCTAGGGGAGGAGTGATGACGATGACACATGCGTGCTGTCTCGCCGAGACCCTCTTTGGAGTGGTGTGTGTGGGCTTTTTTATGGGTGCCGCTCAACGGTTGTAACGGTTTTCGTCCGGTTTTCCATAATTAACTGGGCAATCTGGTTTTCGCTCGGTTTTTCCTAATTAACTGAGCAACTTTTTTCTTCTTAATGAATGCAGGATAACTGTCATTTCGAAAAAAAAATGAAAAAAAAAGACATAAGTATTGTACCATAACGCGTAATAACATCCTATAATGCAATAAATAACAATATAAAAACATGATACAAAATGAACGTATCAATTATACGCATTTGCGTGTATAACTAACGTATAATCAAGGAGGGGATGTCACACATGACCTCGCGTCTCGATCAACTGATGATGAGCCCGTTGTGTTTTCTAACCATGCCTCCCTTTTCTATTTAGTGTGTATGGGCATTATGTAGGCCGATCTAACGGAGAAGATTTTTTTTCAAAGTTCCACGGCCAAAAGTCAGGAACATTCTTGGTGTAGAGTGGGATGTTAAGAATAGTTTGTATATCGATGGTCACAAATACCTCCTGGAGCCGTTGTTTATTACATGTTGCAGTCGTGGTATCTATTAGTTCAAAAACCGAATGAGGTTCGTTGGTGCATATGCATCCATATGGCCTCATCATTTCATCTCTCGAGATCCAATTCTCCTCCCATATGTTTGTGTCCTGACCATTAACAATTATTTTGATCAAACCTTGTTTGAATATGTATCGCCCTTCCACTAATGCCCTTCATATTTGGCTACACTGGCTCCCCAATTTGCATGTACTATAGAACCGTTTGGATAATTAACGCTTTTCCAAAATACGTGCACTAAAGTCAGGATTTTATAGAATACACCAAGCTTGTCTTGCAAGTAGGGAGAGATTAAATATTTTGAAGTCATTGAAGTCCATGCCTCCCGTTCCCTTGGATTGTGGAATAATGGCATTTCTAATCGATTCCCTATAACCGACTAGAGGAGTAGAAATTTGGTTTTACTTCTCTAACGGACACCTACGCAATCCCCAATAGCATTTAGCCGAGGAAAAATTATCCTCAGTCGTGCTGCTCGCCTCTATATTTACTCCACCGCCCGGCCTTGGAGGATAAAATCTCCTCCCCTCCATTGCCTCACCTGCCCCACTCCCGCGTCGCATCTACGATGGTGTCCCACCCCCCGCGAAACACTGGCCGTCTCTATGGATGCTCCATAGGCTCCGCGGCATCGCCGATGAGATTTGTGTCTCTCTCACCCCATCGTCGACGCACAACCATAGATCTAGGGCTGCTTCCACGGCCGAATTTGACACATCTGACCACTGGCGACTGCGCCTTTCCCACGGATTGGCTGGTACAGACCCGCACAGCCCTGGCAACACCTCTTCGCCGCATGCAGGTATTAGCTCGCCCTCTAGCTGCTCGGATCTCTCTCGTCGGCAGTTCGCTGACAAAGACACGCTCGACCATCGCCCAGGCACGATGCTGGCCTAGCGGCTCCCCGGCTCCCCGTTGCCGGTCATAAAGTGCGATCACTGCCCGCGACACATGGTGCCCCGAGTTTCCACCATGACGGAACATCCAGATGGGTGTTCTTCAAGTGCAAAAAAGATGGGGTAGGTGCTTGTTTTGATTCGGTTGTTCATCGCATTCAGTATAATTTCAGTAGCTCATTGTTTGCTCAAATTTGTGTGTAAGATCGGTGCAAATTTTGGTATTGGGAAGAAGATTATATTGATCTATTGATAGGATGGGATTTGGTAGGTGTTTATGCAGTCGTTGCTAGCTAGAATAGAGGCTAGAGATAAGACTAAATGTGAAGCAATGTCAAATTTGTCAGAATCGGAAAATAAATACGCGTGCAACTACGCAAAGCCAATAGAGAGAATCAACAACAAAGGCATAGAGAAAATATTAATCAAACTAGTGGGAGCAATTATTGAAGTTCGATATCTTGTAAAGTTTCTAATTATGGTTCTTATTTTCTTTGGTTTTGTTCGCGTAGCGAAGCATTGGTGAATTATGTAATCCAATGTATAATATGTTGTTGAATGAAATAAAGAAGCAAAGAAATGTGTTTCGACGGCCAAAAATGAAATGCAAATGAAAAAAAATACCCCATTACAAAATCCACTAAGGGTTTACTCTGCCGGATTCTTCGCTATTTTTGGGGGGTCGGTTAGAAATGCCCTAACTTTCCATGAGACCCAATTAGGCTTATGCTTCCCATATGTGCTGCCTCACAAAATAATTCCGATTAATATGTTCAGGTACTCACAAAACCTTTTCAACAACTTGAAGCAAGACATTGAGTAGACTGGGACTGCTTGGGCCACTGCCTTCAACAACACTTACTTCCATGTCGTGAACATGGTCTTTCCAATCCAACTTTGTATCTTGCTCACAACCGATCTTTGAGGTATTTAAAAGCCCCATCATTTGAAAACCCAATGTTAGATGGCATACCCAAATATTATTTCATTAAGAGTCTTGATGGGAACTTGGAGCAACCCTTTTATTCCAGCTCCAACATTTTCAGGAACTCCTTTGCTCAAATAAACCAATAATCTGCCATAATTAATCCTCTGCCCTATGACCTGGTAGTATTTGTGCATTTGGTGGACATCCGACACCTTGACCATCGCTTCTTTCATGGTAGGCTGGCCCAAGTAGCATTTTTGGGGAGCACCTATACGCGCTCAATGCGGCACCCAGTCGGGACTACACACAGAGTGACCCCAAACTGGGCCGGCCCAGCCGGCCCACGACAAAATTTTCTTTTCTTTTTTTGTTTCTTTTTTCCTCTTCTGCTTATTTATTTTCTTTTAGTTTTGGGTCGTTTTTCTTCCCTTTTTTATTTTTTATTTTTCTTTTTATCAAAACGAACAAACATGAACCATTTTCAAATAGAGAACAAAATTAAAAATACGAACAATTTTTTAAAGGACGAACATTTTTTTTAATCTTGAGAACAAAATTTTAAATCAATAACAATTTTGACCAATGCCGAACAAATTTGGGACCTGCACCATTTTTTTAAACCATGATCATTTTTTAAATTTTGAGAACAAAATTTTGAAATGGAGAATAATTTTAAAAACCCCGAACAAATTTGGAAGCATGAACAATTTTTCTAAATCATAAAAAAATTGAATCTTGAGCACAAATTTCGAAATCAGAACAAATTTGAAAAATCCTAAACAATTTTTGAAAACACGAACATTTTTTGAAATCTTGAGAACAAATTTCGAGAAACAAGAACATATTTTGTAAACCATTTAAAAAAATCCATAACAATTTTTGAAAATCCAGACTATTTTTCTAAAAGCAAAAACACTTTTTGAATCTTGAAAACCCCGAACAAATTTGCAAGCGTAAACAATTTTTGAAAAGCACGAACATTTTTTAAATCTTGAGGACAAATTTTGAAAATGAGAACAATTTTGAAAGATCCTCAATAAATTCATAAACGTGGACAATTTTTGAAAATACAAACATTTTTTGGCTTTTGAGAACAAATTTCGAAAAAAAGAACCTTTTTTGGAAAATATTTTAAAAAATCCGGAACATTTTATGAAAATCCAGACCTATTTTATAAAAGGAAAAACATTTTTCAAATCTGAGAACAATATTTGAAAATCCAGAATATTTTTTGAAAATCCAAAAAATTGTTTTTCTAAACAAAAGAAACATTTGCCGAATTTGAACATTTTTTTTGAAAACCCAGAACATTTCTCTAAGAGATAAAAACATTTATAGAATTTGAAAAACATTTTTTGAAAATCCTGAACATTTTTTGAAACAGAAACAGAAAAAAATAGAAACCGAAAAGAATAAAGGAAAAAAGAAAACGAAAAGAAGAAAAACCAGTTCAGGGAACCTTTTAGAATGTTTCCAAAACCTGAAAAAACCGGGAACGTTGCAACAGTTAAACGGGCCAGCCCACTCCCGAACGATCGCTGGGCATGCCTGTGCAAAGCCCGACACCGCTTCGCGCCGAGCGGCAAATAGGGTTTTCCGCATTTGGGGGCATCGGTTTTGGGAAATTTCACAAACATTCAGTCTTTTTGTCATTTATGTTTATAGGCCAAGTTATTTTTTCCATTTTTATTTTTTTATTTTCTCATTTCCATTTTTATTTTATGAATATTTTGCAAACCGAAGATATACAAAATTCATGGTTTTCCAATTATTGAAGTTTAGTAGACAATTTGTGAACTTTTATCAAATTCGTGAAGATTTATCAAATCCATTGTATATTTCAATTTTATTAACATATTTACAAAATCATGATATATTTTGTTCATATTTGTGAATAATTTTCCAATTCACATTTTGTTATTGAACTTTTCAAACTTTTTTCGTATACATGATTTTTTCAATAAACTCATAAATATTTTCTGAATTGAGGAACATATGTTGATTTCACGGAAATAAAATAAAATATTGGTGACCATTTTCCCCTCTAAGACAGTAGGGAGGAGCACAAAAATTGTGTGAGAAAACCCGGATTAATGACCTAGCTTAATGTACGGGGTTATCGTGCTCTAGGAACTGTTGGGCCCAGCCCCACAAAGATCCCGAGAGCTATAGGAAGATGGAAGCAGCTATCACGTGGAACGCGGATCACCGGCCAATGTATGTGGTGGGACATCCCCTATTATCTTACTCCCTCTATTCCTAAATGTAAGGTCTATTATTTTTTCAAAAAGTTAAATTATCTAAATTTTATCAAATTTGTAGAAAAAAATAATTCTTAGAATACCAAATCATTATTACGAGATTCACCATGAATTGTATTTTTATAACTTACATAGGTAGTATTCTAAATATTTATATATTTTGCGACCGTTTAACTTTTTAACAAACTAACACACCTTACATTTAGAAATGGAGATAGTATTTCCGTGTTCCTTTTTCATTTATTTTTTTATTCTATTTAAAATAATTCAGGATTTCAAAAACAAACCCTAATTTATACATCGATGTGAATTTTGAAAACAAAATATAAAAATATCATACAATTATCGATAATTCATAAAACAAATGATCATGATTTCGAAAAAATCATCAAGAAATCATAAACTTCTGCATATTAAAACAATATTTGTGATTTTGAGCAGATATTGCACATTAAAAAAATCATAATTTTGAAAGATGTTCGGGTATTCAACAAATTTTCAATAATTTGAAAAATATTCCCTGCAGTGACATAATATTCATGATTTTTTCGGATTGCTCACAGAAAAAAATAAAAAAATCATAAATGTTTATTCGAAACAATGTTCCTAAATGTCAAACTAACATTATTGGTCCAAAACATGTATGCTTATTTAAAAACTGTTCATGAATTTGGAAAATGTGTGTGCATTTCAGAAAAATCTTAATCAAAACAAAATTATGTTCGTGAGTATCAAAAAAATGCTACCAAAATTCAGAAAATGTTGTTACATCAGAAACAAATAAAGTATTTGAATTTATTTTCCTCATTTAAAAAAATCGTGAATTTTTTAAATTCTTCATGATTTCAAAATATCTTTAATTTGTAAAAAATGTTCATGGATTTGAAAAATATTCAAAATTTCGATTAAAGTCCTAA
The DNA here is from genome assembly GCA_022496015.1 of Hordeum marinum. Taxonomy (NCBI): domain Eukaryota; kingdom Viridiplantae; phylum Streptophyta; class Magnoliopsida; order Poales; family Poaceae; genus Hordeum; species Hordeum marinum. The sequence continues at coordinate 540,223,968 of CM039673.1, read as the reverse complement.
GAAATGCGAAACATATTAGATAAAGGAGAAAGTTTGTGTTCAACCGACGGATCGGTGTGTTCCGTTCACCTCCTTTTAATCCGGCCACGTGTCCTTTATGCCCATGCCTAGGCACCTGTTTTTAAACATCAAGTTGTTGCAAATTTAGACACGATTAACTACTGAGACAGTCTTGTTTTATAAAAATAATCCCGCAATAAGACCTTTGTTGCAAAAAAAACTGTAACAAAACGCTTGTTGCAAAAAATATGGTAACAAAGCCCGTGTTGCCGAAAAAACTGAGTAACAAAACTTCATTGCAAAAATAATTAATTTGGAATAAAACATTCATTAAAAAAATGTAATAAAACCTCCATCAAAAAAAATTCTACAACTTGACATATGTTTGCAAAAAATCTGCAATACGATATGTGTTGCAATTGCACATAGTGAAGCCCCATCGCTCAATCCACCAGATCAGACGGCTCGCGCGATGGTGGGACAAAACGCTTGTTTCCGCAACTGGATCGTTGCTTCAGGAATTAGCAGATAGATTGGACGGCTGCATGCATATATCGAACGGCCATTTGGGTGGCAGATGTTTCTTATGGATTCACCGGTGGACACGTAGCAGTCCCCTTAAATAAATGAAAGATGTTCCCATAAATGTAAACAATTTAAAAATTAAAACAAAGAATAAAATAAGATAAATAATAAAAGGAAAAAAACAAAACATTTTAGAAAAACACAAAACAAAAAAAACTAAGACAAAGAAAATAGAAAAACTATCTTGCTCAGGCGCAGCGCGACTGGGCCAGTCCATTAGTATTGGATTCGCCTGCACTAGGCTGGTTTCCTTCGCGTATTTTTAGTTTTATTTTGTTTGTTCAGTTCCCTTTTTCCAAATATTTTTTCAGTTTTACTATTTTCTATTTTATAAATTTTTTTCATTGTTTTCCACTATTTTTTTTCTTTTCTTAGTTTTCTCGGTTATTTTTGCCATTCTTTCTTTTTTTAACTGTTTTATTTTCTTGGTTTTCCATGGTCTTTCTGTTCTTTTTTCCCTTTTTCTTTGTTTTCTCTTTCGGTTTTCATTGAGTTTATTTGTTTTCTTGTTGTCTCTTTCTTTTCACTGGTTTAAGTTCTTTTTATTTTTTAAAGTGTGGTTCTTTATGGTTTTTCATCGTTTTTATTTCGTTTTTGTATCTTCAATATTTACTATTTATATGTGTTGTTTTTATAGGTTTTCCTCAGTTTTCTTTGTAAATTTGTCATGTACTTGTGAAAATAAATTTTATACGTGTTAAATATGTTTCAAAGAGCACAATTCACATTTTTGAAAATATATTTTTTATGATCACAGTTTTAACGAAAGTCAAGAACATTGTTTATAGATGTTTAAAATTTTTTATTAGCATTTTGAAATATAATGATTGATCTGTCCTTCGAATACATGTTTCATCTCTGTTTGTTGCATAAACATTGTATATTATTTCATATAATTCTGAAACATTTATTTGATATACATTTCATATTTTTCAAATACATGATTAACATTTTTTAGTAATGGCACATACATATTTTGTAAACACGTTAACAATTTCAAAATGTTACAAATATTTTTTTTGTTGTGCTAGCAACAATTTTCATATACACTTGAACCATTTATTTTTTATATATTTAGAAACAAAGATTTTTTATAATTTCTCATTATTTTTGTTTAAATATGAAAATATTTATAAATACCACAAAGCATTTGTAATATGCTGTCAAGATTTTATTTGAATGAAGATAATATTTGTTTTACATCGTGTTAACATTGTTTCAAAATCACAATTTTTATGTTTTTATGCTTCGGAATATATGTTTTTACAATGTTTTTGAATATAGTAATAAGGAAAAATAACAAAGGAAAAAAACTTTGATAGGACTATTTCAAAATGTACTTGGGTGGTAAAGTTCATTGATGGAATTAGATTTACTAGTAAAACGAATCCAGAGAGGGCCGGATAATCAACTTTGATACTGAAGCGGATCCACGTGTGACTTGAATCCAATGAAAGCTGAACCAAATAGGTCCTTTGTACACCCATCGTTCCAATCAAAGCTGAATCCAATCACCGATGATGGTTTTGACGAATGCCCCTGCTCAAACCAGTTAAACCAGCCAGGTGCAATGCGGGCTCCCTTTTCGGATGCCTCCCCGATGACACCTCTCCCCTGTGTTCCACAGTTAATAAGCCGTTGCAGTGCAGAGCAGCCCAAGGCAGCGCAGAGCACGCTGCATGCAGATAGATAGATCAGTCGACACCACTTGGTCCGCACTTACAGTTAAGCCGTCGCACGCATTGCCGTGCAGCTGCAGCGAGCAGCAAGCAGCAGCCACCTACGCCTGCTGCACCGCGCCCGTCCTACTCCGATCCTCCACCCCGCAACAGGTCAACCCATGCGTCCCTCCGCCCCCTGGCCAATGCCGGGCCCGGGCCCGTGCCTCCCGTGCAGCCAGCACTGCACACGCATGCGCGACGATGGACGACGCATCGGCATTCATGGCCCTCCCGTGTCGCCCGTTCTGGACTCTCCGGCCGGACCAGCTCCGTCGCTGACCCTGCGCTGTGCCTGCCTCTCGCTACACATGCATGCATGCGTGCGTAAGCACACGCCGGATGCTACGCTCGCGCCTCCTCGCCCTTTTTTATTTATGACAATTGACAAGCCCCCATTGATTCGCTGCTGATCGGCTCAGCGAGCTCAGGCCAGAACAGAGAGGGCAGCAGGGCCGGCGTGGCAGCGTGAACTCTGATTAATTAACGGTGCTGCTGCTGCTGCAGGAGGAGCAGCAGCGGCCTGCGATGAGGGGTGCTGGTCACGGGAATCCGGTTGGGAGGGGAGATGCCATGCCACGAACCGGAAAGCGACGGGGGCGCTGTTGTGATTGATCCGGAGGGAGAGATGAGGGCTGCGAGCGACGAGAAACGCGCTGGTCACTGCAGGTTAGTTGTTTCGGCATCCTGTGCTGGAGTATATGCTCTGGGCCAGTGTCCGCACGCACGCACGCGTGGGCGGTGCGCTCCTGTGCGGCCGTGCCGGCGTGCATGCTCGCCATGAAACCGGGCATGCATGAAGCATGCTCGCCGACGAACAGTGTGCACCAAAAATATGAACGCCAAAGGATAAAAAACCGCAGACTTTGCTTGCACCAAAAACTGTTTGAGTACGTCGCAGGATAACACGGATGATTCTTGCCAACACATATGAGTGCATGGATAATTCCGTATACAATCCTAAGACGTGTTTGGTTGCCTGCATCTGTTTTTGGTTATTTGCATACTTGATTTGGTTAGGCCAAACTGAGTGTATGCAGGTAAAAAATTAACATGTGCATGTTGATTGGTTGACTGCATACTCTCCTCTTGCATCGTGAGATTGCCTCTTCGCGTCGTGTTTGGTTGCCCGTATTGGCTATGGTCAGACGATGCACGTTATTTGGTTGCATACTAGCATAGAGTTGCGCTCACCTTGTACCCTACTTGGTGAGCTTATCCAATATTCCTACACTTTACACACTATCACACCTTGCACACCAGCACCGCAACACTGAAATGACGATGAATTGAACGAAGATTATGATGTTCTTCAGCCCCAACGGACGATCCACCTTGGCAACCTCAACCTTGTTGCATCCCTACTCTAGCACATACTTGGAGTGAGCATCTTATGCATCATGTCTAGTCTTAAACCCTCTGTGGCTTTGGTTGTTGTATCCTGAAACTTGTTTGCTGCAACCTTCTCATGAGCTGTAAACCCTTGAAAGCCTTCCTTCAAACGACATATCACTTTCCCTAGAAGTGCAAATGAGCAATAAGTTGAAGCAACAAACAATGCAGCACTCTAGGAGCAAGCAATGAAGTAACAAGCACACAAGCAATGGAGCATAAGGACATTAGTAAGCATGCATGATCATACCGCATACCAAGTTCAACCTACCACTACATTGGTGCCATCTACCACCACATCCAAAAGAGGGTGTAATCCTACCATCGTAAGTTCATGATCACCGTGAGGAGTTAGTATATACCACCTCACCAAAATATACATACCATAAGATTGTTTTCAAGTCCTAACTACACAAAATACATGTCGTCGTCGTCGAGGATCATGCACGCCATCGCCATCAACAGAAGCAACACTAGTAGTAGTGCTTGCCCAGCCAGATCCTCAGCCAGAGCACCATGCGAGCCTCTCCCATGGCAACAAAGCCAACACCCTGGGCTTTGTTGTCAGGTAGGTGTCCGAGATCCACCATGAGGGCTGAAGTCGATCTGGTCCATCACGGTGCCATAGAGCTCAGGGTGGTAGTGCTCTGCCTCCAACACGATCGTGCAGGTCTCCTCATCCCATGAAGCACCGCTCAGGTCTCTCAGCTTGGAGATGGTGATCCACCTAATTCATCACTTCCTCAGGTGGTTGTACACCTAGGTCGCGGTGACCTCTTGCCCACAAAAGTCAAAGGCTAGCTTCGCGACGGTGTTCAAATGCACCTCCTTGAACCCTTATAAGTCCTCACTCCACTAGATATGATATCACACATCTTGTTAAGCATAAAAATGGAGAGGAACGGCTGCCATTTCATGCTGCATCCCCTGCCATCCTTCTTCTCCTTTGTGGTTGCCTCTCAAGCAGTCGCATGAGATATAGTGTTGGGCTCAGCCAGCACAAATGGAGGCACCGTAGGTGGCACCTCGAATACCTCTGAATCAAGAGGCATCTGGTCGATGTTAGCCTGGGAGTCCTGGACGTAGGACGCTGGTAACTGGCTCTCGTAAGGCACAATGGCCAGACTAAACTCTTGCATGGTCTTGTCGTATAAGCGTAGGCGTCATCAACATATAGTACACCACCATGCCATACTACCAATCCATACAACTACCATGCCATACATCGAGTTCAAGACAACATAAAATAGACTACCATGTCATACATCTAAGCATACTATCAATTGATCCATGAACAAGCATACTACCAATCCATCCGATCCATGAACAAGCATACTACCAATCCATCCATGAACATCTAAGCATACTATCACTCCATCCATGAACATCTAAGCATGTACCACTCATCCATGAAGATCTAAGCATAGTACCAATCCATCGACACATCTATCTAGAAATAGTTGAGGGAAGGAGGGTCTAACTTACAGACGCCATCGATGGAGACACTGGAGGTGCGACACGAAGGAGAAGACGAGTAGTGGATCCGCCGTCGTCGTAGCCAATTGGTCGCCGGAGTACTTGTGCCTCTTACCTCGTCATCGATGTAGATCTGGACCGGGGTCCAAGCTTGAGAGGAGGCGAAATGGTTGCAGGAGTTTTGGCATGCCTGTCACCCTAGCTATATAGGGCGATCGCGAATAGGCGGGCGGTGATGCGAATTCGTCCCGCCACTTTTTCGGAGATGCGTCATCGCTCCTACTATCTCCCTCCCTATAGCCGCTGAGCACGACGTTCCCCTTCCCTGCATCACCCCAGCCTAGCTCGTTAGAAACTGCCGATTTGGCCGTTCCCAACGAGCCTAGCTGACCACTGCTTTAAGTTCTGTGCGGGCCAACTATTTCATGCGACCAAGGTAACCAAATGGGCCAAATTCTTCCCGCGCGGGCATGGGCCGACCTAATGTAGGTAACCAAACGCGTCCCTAGATATCGAACAACACACATAGATGAGAAATTCATTAGGATTACTATCCTCTAAAATTCTTGCAGAAGTCCTTCGAATGCAAGAGGTCGGTACACTAGTGCTCTTTTGTGTGATGATGCTCCAAGTAGAAACAAAGCATACTTTCTTAGCCGTAGCCGACCTTTCTCAAAATTTACATGGATAAACTTGTGGAAAAAAGCAAAATGGCGTGATGCATTAGGGAGGACTCTCAAATCATCCCTATATGTTCTGTCTGGAATTTCGGACACTTTTTATCATCCAATGCTATCCCTCAAACGTCTGTGGACTGGTCCACATGTCCAAATTCTTGCAAACTAGAAGCAAACTTGATGGTTTGGAGCGGGAGGGGGGGGGGTCTGGATATCCGTCTAGCCAACCAAAAGCCAGAACATCGGACATCCATATATCCCATCTCTCTCCTCAACCGCGACATGCTCATTTATATATAGACATTTACAGGACATGATTCGATGACCGGCTCTTGCCTCACCATATAAATGAAATGATAACCAAGTACCCATGATAGAATTTTTCTAAAGGAAGGCAAATGACCTAAGAGCATCTCCAACCACATTGAGTTAATGTGATTCCCTGTATGTATGCGGGCGCGAAGAAGCCAGTCGTTGCTCATTAGTTCGCCCGACAACCACACCCCTCTTCAAATTCATACAAAGCCATGCACATAGCATACAACCAAGTCAACACTCGATGATTCAACACGAGCCAAAATAATTCACGTGAAATGGAATTCAACAATTCATACATATGTGATACACACAGTTGAATTAATCCTCGTTATTGTGCTCATTGATTTTTTTTGTTGATTAACCACTTCTTAAATTTTCATCCAAGAGACTAGCATCGTCCGACATAATTTTAGACTTCTCTAACACTTGCTAGCCTCACATTCTCTTTCTCAAGCTCAATTATCTCATACTAGAAGGGTGGTGTGCGCTTTCCGCGCCGCTTGTATTTTTGAGGTTGTACATGTTTCATGTCATTATTTTTGAAGTTGTGAAAAATATTTATGTTTTAGTTGGTTTGGCATGTGGGGATACAATGAAGTGCATTTTTATCAGATATGCTACTCCTATGAAGAGACTATAGGAAATCATGCTTACAGATGGATGCTTCAATTTATGGCTAGAGATTAGGGAAAAGGTGGGCCAACTGTGCAAACTGAGGAAGTGATTGGTGGGACAATGTTTGATATCACCAATTCATAGCGAATCGTTCGTGAGTTTGTCATTTTTATTTTTTTATTGTGGTGTTTGGGTAGATGTTTTTGTTCGTATGATTGGAGGACGTCTTTTGATTAGTACAAAAACATGAGAAAGTTACTTACGTTGTTGGACACGTGTGTTATGATGGTGCTAAAGGTGTCATAGTTGACACTTTCGTTTTGTCACACATTCATTGAGAGATCTCACGATGAAGCCAGGGTGAACGATCCAGTCAATTATGTATCCATCCAAATTGAAGAGTTGAATGTGAGGCTTTAAAACGAGATAGCTTAACGAAGTTAGAGATTTCATTTCCATGACAAATGATTGACAGAGTCAAAATCAAGGGTTGATGGGAGAAGCTTTAAAATCAGGGACCATAATGTATTAAAAAATGAACGAAAGAGCTCATTGTGAAATTAAGTTGAATGAGGGGCTGTAAAACGGGATAACTTAACGAATTTGGAGATGTCATTGCCACAATAAATGACTGACGGGAGAAGCTTAAAGTTATGGAGCATAGTGTATTAAAAATGAATGAGAGAGCTCATAGTGAAATTGTTGACTCGGTCAAAATTGGATTACCCAATAAAAATTGAGACTTTAATTGATTGTAAGACCTTAAAAAAATAGGGAGCTTAGTGTTATAGATGATTAAAATAATTGAGTGAAAAATTGTTGACCCAGTCAAAATCACTCACCCAATTCTAAATTGATGACCTCAATTGAATGAGAGGCCTCCAATTCTAGAGGGATTGGTACCATAGTATATGCCTTCGCCTTGTCAAGCTCCCCATCTTGCCTTTTATCTATCTTCTCCATGCCCATCCTCTCCATCTTAATTGTCATCCTTTCGTGCATCCTCATCCTCTTGCTTTGCACATTCAAAAAGAGCTTGTACGTCTACTATTCCGTCTTCTCCATTTTATTCAACCCCCTCCCCCGTTGTTGCAAAAGATGTTCGTACATGTCGTGGATGTTTAGTTTGTCTCACCCTCACACACGAGTCTATCCTTCTCCCAATTCCCCCTGAAGTGTTCTCAAATGTCTATTCCTCTTTGGTTTACTCCCATGTTCGTCTGTCCCTTCACCTTGACCGTCATTTATCATATCCATCATGAATGAGTCAAAACATGCATCACACTGAAACTACCATACTAAAATTCGTCGAAATAATGTATATGAAAAAAACTGCATATCAGGCTGAAGAATTTCCTCGGATAGTAGATGGGCATGTCCAACACCAGAGCTTCCCAACATTGTCTGCATCCGTTGGAGCTCTAGAGACTTTTTTAGAATAGGGAGGCTCTCCCTCGTTCCATTACCGGAATCAAAACCCAACGAATCCACAATTCATACAAACAACACACTCGGAGGAGCGATTCTGAAATGTTGCTAAAGCAAGAATAGTTACATTTATTTTTAGCTAGATCTCGCACATAAACTACTCTAATACATACCAGCGAATAATGGCAACACCAAATCTTCGACTCGAGGGGGGGAGGGTCTCACACTGCCAGGCCAATGCTCTCCCCGACTGATCTTCTGGTCTTCAGGGCGGGGCTGATACTGCCTACGGTGACCAGCATGCAAGAAGTGTGGACATTGGGCTGGCAAAAGTAGTCTTGGCCTCAGAGTCCCTCTTCTTAACTGGCTACATGGAGCGAGTTACTACATCAGTGGTCTTGAGCTTGCTCCACGGGTCTCCAGACGTGGGAACACTCAAGGAAGTTTGGGTTTGAGTCAGCCACTCTTGATACTCGGTGACCTTTGGATGAATCACGCCACGAATGCTGAGAAATCCATCAGCTTCTCCATACTATGCTTTGGCGATAGAACAACCTAGTATCTGATGGTTCTTTGGATCACCCTACATACCTATGTAATAGAGATCCATTTAGTGTTGTTAACATAATAGAATTCCTATATTTCCATAAACACCAAAGAATTGTAGAGCTAACCGTATTCATAGCTGAGTTCTTTTTATTTGAGATCCAATATCTAGCAATGGATTTAAAATTGCCCCCAACTGGGATTTTGATGTTGTCCTTAACAAGAGGCCATAAGTTTTTGCTACCACACAATAGAAAAACATGTGTGTTATGGATTAATCGGAAGTATAAAACACAGAATCTAGAGGTTTGATAACGTGTCTCTTCCTAAGATTTTCTATAGCCATTAACTTATTATTGAAGAAGAGCCAGATAAAACATGAATCTTTGGTGGAACTCTAATGCTCCACACAACAGGGGTATAAACCAGCTGCACCCCCCTAAGGGCATTTCTAACCGATCCCCTAAAAGGCCATAAGGGAGTAAAATTTTCGGTTTACTCCCTTATGACGGACCTAGCCGATCTCCTAAAAACGTAAGGGAATACCTTTTTACTCCAACTTCATATCCCCCCTCCCTCAATTGTTTTCCGTAAATATACTCCAACTTTGGGCGGCCGAGTAAAACTCACTCTCCCCCTCCAACGATGTGAGAGCTATGAAAGAATGAGAAGTGGATCTAAAAAATTATGGAGACCACTCCGAAGAGGTCAAGGCTGAGCATATCCATTGAGGATGACGACGAGGTTGATGAAGATGCAAACAATAGACTGGAAGGAAACAAGATTGCAAAAGAAAGAAAGAAGAGGAATGCATTCAATGACACCTACAATGATGAACTTGTGGCAATGATCGAGACGAAGAAGGTGTTGGCGACCGAACACAAAGAAGACAAGGTGGCGAGGTGGAATGATTTCAAGGCTTTCAAGGATGAGAAGTGGAAGAACAAGTTGGCGGCTAAAGAAAGAAAGTTAAAGGCCGAGGAGTGTATGCTTGCACCTAATGAGGAGAGGGTTCATGATGCGAAGAAGGTCGAAGAGCGTGCTATCATGTTAATGAATCCAAACACAATGGATGAAACCTCAATAAAGTATTGGGAGCTCACACGTGGAGAAATCTTGGACTCTATTCGGAATGTTGGTGGTGGCCTAGGGGGTAGTGGTGACAGTGGCCGAGGAGGTGGTGATGGTAGTGGCGATGGTGAAGGTGGCCGAGAGGGTGGTGGGGGTGATGGTGGCGGAGAGGATGTCGACATTGATTTCTTTGCCGAAGGTCTCATTTGATTGGTAGTGGCCGAGAGGGTGGTGGTGCATGCCAAAGATTAGCTCGATCCACAACATGTAAATGATATGTTTGTGGTGATTTTGAATCAAACATTGTATTTGAAGTGATGTCTTTTGGGTGAACTTCGCATGTTTAAAATTGAAAAAGTGTGATGATGAAACTTTATGTTATGACGATTATTGTCATCCATGCTTTCATTTGAATGATTTTAAGATATATATCATGTAGAGATTGTGTTTGTGTGGCTAGTATGCAAAACAAACACAAATTTGATTTTACTCCGCTAACTATAGGGGATCGGCTAGGTGCGGCCATCGTCAGTGGAGTAAATTTTACTCAACTAACTTTTAGTGGATCGGTTAGAAATGCCCTAAAGTTGATCACATGATACTTGGAACTAGTGGAGTAACGCCCTTTGTATTTTATCTGCCAATTAAAGAAGTAGCTTCCTTAATCAGAGTTACACTTCTGGAAATCTCCACCAAGTTGTACAAATTCTCCATCAGTTTATTATCAAAAAATTTGCTCAAAGAAAATTTTAGTTTCTCTCCATCCTAGACTTCGTTAATACATTTAGTTTGTTCATTGCAAATACTGTAGACATGCCGAAATTGCATTGCTAGGGGGAGGTGCCAAACCAGGTATCCTCCTAAAATCTAATTCTATCCCCATTCCCTACTTTCCACCTATATTCAAACTTTAGAGCTTCACTGATGGATTTAACCCCTTTGAAAAAACTAGAGACAATTGGGTTAGGGTTGTGCACAAACAAATTTGAACTACCTGACATATATTTGTGGTCAATCATTTTCCTGTAAGGTTTGTCCCCTCCTTCATAATATCTTTTTATGCAAGAACCAAGGAGGTATAGGTTGGTATCCTAGAGATTTGGAATTCCTAGCCCACAAATTCTTTTTTCATACACACCAGCTTGCAGTTAGCAAAGTTTATTTTCCTTTGACCCTCAAAGTCATTACACAAACAGTGAGCCATTTGTGAGTTGATCACATATATGGCCCACTTTGGGTACTTGAAGGCTTTTCGCTCTTGCGTGAAGGCATACGGAATACCCGGCCGTTGCGAAGCTAAAACAACATAGGGGAACGGGTGTGGCCGAGGCTGTGAATCAATGTGTTGCCTTGGCAGAACACGTCAGTGCAGACATGGGGAACTCCACGTCGAGTATGTCATTCGCCACAACTACCCTTTCGGCATTATCACGGGTTCAATTGCCGGGAATGCTACTCCTTGTAGGCGATGTTCTTCGCCTTATTCCCAACAGTAGGGAACCCCTGGACTATGTCGAGCCATTGTCCATGGTAGCAGGGGGCCGACGGCTAGAGCGAAGGAGGACATCGGCGACATGGACGCGAGAAGGGACGGCCAAAGTGGGCAGAGTCGTTCGATTTGGTCTATTTGAGAGATTTATGGTGTATCTACCCTGTCATCTCTAACATGATGGACTTGTCCGGATGACCCCGAATTCGCCCTACATATAGTCTGAGTTTGAGGGGTGTTGGACAACCCGAACATACGGGTTGAATACTAGAAAACCGGTTGGATGACATTTATTACTCCAACACTGTCTGGGTTGTCCACACAAACATATGAAGGATTTGGGGGTGGCTAAAGATGCTCTAAGAGCATCTACAACTAGACTTGGCAAATCCGCCCCCTCAAACGCTCGCGAACGCGTCCGATACGTCCGCGGACACAGACTCATCAATCCTCAAACAATCCATTCTAGAGTCGGATACATGAAATTAGAAATCTCAAATCCACAATATTACATGGTAGATATCCTTCACGTTCCGTCCAGTCACCTACGGAGCATGGTGGATATTCGTCGTAACCCGTCCAGTCACGTGTCTCCGGGATTGAAAGGGCTTGGACACTGTAGACGCCTTGCGAGCGGTGCCCTCATTCGGTGAGCCGCTTCAATGCCAGCACCGGTGAGAGGTCACGCCTGCACTTGAGTGTGGAGAGGCCACTCTACGGTGGCATGAATGCGGGCAGTTGGCCTGGCGGGAAGCGCGCGGGGGAGGGGAGAGGGGTTTTTGGTGGGCGAGTACGGTTAGAATCGTGAGAAGTAGCGGTCTGGACTCCGAAAACCTACCCCATGTTTGTCTCTGGTGTGCGGAGAAATCACGCCGGGGCTACTCCCCGGACCGATACATGACCGCGTCTGTCTAGTCTTAAAACCTCTATGGCTTTTGTTGTTGTATCCTGAAACTTGTTTGCTGCAACCTTCTCATGAGTTGTAAACCCCTGAAAGTCTCCCTTCGAACACGACATACCACTTTCCCTAGCAGTGCAAATGAGCAATAAGTTGAAGCAACAAACAATGCAGCACTGTAGGAGAAAGCAATGAAGTAACAAGCACACAAGCAATGGAGCATAAGGACATTAGTAAGCATGCATGATCATACCGCATACCAAGTTCAACCTACCACTACATTGGTATCATCCTACAACCACATCCAAAAGAGGGTGTAATCCTACCATCGTAAGTTCATGATCACCGTGAGGAGTTAGTATATACCACCTCATCAAAATATACATACCATAAGATTATTTTCAAGCCCTAACTACACAAAATATATGTCGTCGTCATCGAGGATCATGCACGCCGTCGCCACTAGCAGAAGCAGCACTAGTAGTAGTGGTTGCCCAGCCAGGTCCTCAGCTAGAGCACCATGCGAGCCTCTCCCATGGCAAAAAAGCCAACACACTAGGCTTTGTTGTCAAGTAGGTGTCCGAGAGCCACCATGAGAGCCTCTTGGTTGAAGTCGATCTGGTCCATCACGACGTCGTAGAGCTCAGGCTGGTATTGCTCTGCCTCCAACATGATCATGCAGGTCTCCTCATCCCATGAAGCATTGCTCAGGTCTCTCAGCTTGGAGATGGTGATCCACCTAATTCTTCACTTCCTCAGGTGGTTGTACACCTAGGTCACGGTGACCTTGTGCCCACAAAAGTCGAAGACTAGCTTTGCCACAGAGTTCAAATGCACCTTGTTGAACCCTTATAAGTCCTCACTCCACTAGATATGATGGCACACGTCTTGTTAAGCACAAAAGTGGAGAGGAACGGCTGCCATTTCATGCTGCATCCCTTGCCATCCTTCTTCTCCTTTGCGGTTGCCTTTCAAGAAGTTGCATGAGATATAGTGTGGGGCTCAGCCAACACAAATGGAGGCACCGTAGGTGGCACCTCGAATACCTCTGAATCAAGAGGCATCTGGTCGATGTTAGCCTGGGAGTCCTGGATGTAGGATGCTGGGAACTGGCTCTTGGACGACACAATGGCCAGAGTAAACTCTTGCATGGTCATGTCCTACAAACGTAAGCGTCATCAACATGTAGTACAACACCATGCCATAATACCAATCCATACAATTACCATGCCATACATCTAGTTCAAGACAACATAAAATAGACTACCATGTCATACATCTAAGCATACTATCAATCCATCCATGAACAAGCATACTACCAATCCATCCATGAACAAGCATACTACCAATCCATACATGAACATCTAAGCATACTATCACTCCATCCGTGAACATCTAAGCATGTACCACTCTAAGCATAGTACCAATCCATCGACAGAACTAGCTAGAAATAGTAGAGGGAAGAGAGGTCGAACTTAAAGACGCCATCGGTGAAGATGCAGCGGAGGTGCGTCACGAAGGAGAGACGAGGAGTGGATCCACCCCCGTCGTAGCCAATTGGCCGCCGGAGTACTAGCGCCTCTCACCTCGTCATCGATGTAGATCTGGACCGGAGTACAAGCTCGAGAGGGGGGAATGGTGGCGGGAGTTTTGGCACGCCTGTCACCCTCGCTATATAGGGTGATCACGAATAGGCGGGCGGTGACGCAAATTCGTCCCGTCACTTTTTTGGAGATGAGCCATCGCTCCTGCCATCTCCCTCATTGTAGCTGCTGAGCGCGGCGTTCCCTTCCCTACATCGCCCCAGCCTAGCTCGCTAGAAACTGTCGATTTGGCCGTTCCCAGCGGGCCTAGCTGAGCATTGCTTTAAGTTCCATGCGGGCCAACTATGTCATGCGACCCAGGTAACTAAACGGACCAAATTCTTCCCGCATCGGCATGGCCCGACCTAATGTAGGTAACCAAATGCGTCCCTAGATATCGAACAACACACAAAGATGAGAAATTCATTTGGATTACTACCCTCTAAAATTCTTGCAGAAGTCCTTCGAATACAAGAGGTTGGTACACTAGTGCTCTTTTGTGCGATGATGCTCCAAGTAGAAGTAGAGCATACTTTCTTGCTAGCAATAGCCGAGATTTCTCAAAATTTACATGGATAAACTTGTGGAAAAAAGCAAAAAAGGCATGATGCATTAGGGCGGACTCTCAAATCATCCCTATATGTTCTTTGCGGAATTTTGAACACTTTTTATCATCCAATACTATCCCTCAAATGTCTGTGAACTGGTCCACATGTCCAAATTCTTGCAAACTAGAAGCAAACTTGAGGGTTTGGAGTGGGAGGGGGGGTCCGGATATCCGTCTAGCCAACCAAAAGCCTGAATGTCGAACATCCATATATCCCATCTCTCTCCTCAACCGCGACATGCTCATTTATATATAGACATTTAGAGGACGTGATTCGATGACCAGATCTTGCATCACAATATAAGTGAAATGAAAACTAAGTACCCATGATAGATTTTTTTTAAAGGAAGGCGAAGGACCTAAGAGCATCTCCAACCACATTGAGTTAATGCGATTCCCTGTATGTATGCGGGCACGGAGGATCCGGTCGCCACTCATTTGTTCGCCCGACAACCACACCCCTCATATATAAAACTTCAAATTCATACAAAGCTATGCACATAGCACACAACCAAGTCAACACTCAATGATTCAACGGGAGCCAAAAATTCACGTGAAATGAAATTCAGCAACTCATACATAGGTGATACCCACAATTGAATTAATCCTCGTTATT
The DNA here is from genome assembly GCA_022496015.1 of Hordeum marinum. Classification (NCBI taxonomy): domain Eukaryota; kingdom Viridiplantae; phylum Streptophyta; class Magnoliopsida; order Poales; family Poaceae; genus Hordeum; species Hordeum marinum. The sequence goes on along the minus strand of CM039673.1, from coordinate 540,208,949 downwards.
GTGCTCGTTGATTTTTTGTTGATTAACCACTTCTTACATTTTTCATCCAAGAGACTAGCATCGTCCGACATAATTTTAGACTCCTCTGACACTTGCTAGCCTCACATTCTCTTTATCAAGCTCAATTGTCCCATACTAGAAGGGCAGTGCGCGCTTTGTCGCACTGCTTATATTTTTGAGGTTGTACATGTTTTATATCATTCTTTTTGAAGTTCTAAAAAATATTTATGTATTAGTTGGTGGCATGTGGGGATACATTGAAGTGCATTTTTTATCAGATATGCTACTCTTATGAACAGACTTTACGAAATCATGCTTACAGATGGATGCATCAATTTATGGCAAGAGATTAGGGAAAAGATGGTCCAATAGTGCAAACCGAGGAAGTGATTGGTGGGACAATGATTGATATAACCAATTCATAATGAATCGTTCCTCAGTTTATCAGATTTGTTTTTTTATTGTGGTGTCTGGGTGGATGTTTTTGTCTGTGTTATTGGAGGACATATTTTGATTATTAGAAAAACATGAGAAAGTTACTTGCGTTGTTGGACATGTGCGTTATGCTGGTGCTAAAGGTGTCATAGTCGGCACTTTCATTTTGTCACCCATTCACTGAGAGATCTCACGATGAAGCCAGGGTGAACGATCCAATCAATTATGTATCCATCGAAATTGAAGAGTTGAATGAGAGGCTTTAAAACGGATAGCTTAACAAAGTTAGAGATTTCATTTCCATGATAAATGTTGACGGAGTGAAAATCAAGGATTGATGAGAGAAGCTTTAAAATTAGGGACCATAATGTATTAAAAAAATGAATGAAAGAGCTCATTGTGAAATTGTTGAGTTGAATGAGGGGCTTTAAAACGGGATAGCTTAACGAATTTAGATATGTCATTGCCACAACAAAGGATTTACGGGAAAAGCTTTAAAGTTAGGGAGCATAGTGTATTAAAAAATGAATGAGAGAGCTAATAGTGAAATTGTTGACTCGATCAAAATTGGATGACCCAATAAAAATTGAGACTTTAATTGATTGCAAGACCCTGAAAAATAGGGAGCTTAGTGTTATAAAGGATAAAAATAATTGAGTAAAAAATTATTGACCCAGTCAAAATCAGTGACCCAATTCTAAATTGATGACCTCAGTTGAATGAGAGGCCTTCGCCTTGTCAATCTCCCCGTCTTGCCTTTTCTATATCTTCTCCATGCCCATCCTCTCCATCTTAATTGTCATCCTTTCGCGCATCCTCATCCTCTTGCTTTCCACATTGAAAAAGAGCTTGTAAGTCTGCTATTCCTTCTTCTCCATTTTATTCAACCCGCTCCCCCCGTTGTTGCAAAAGATGTTTGTACTTGTCGTGGATGTTTAGCTTGTCGCACCCTCATACACGATCCTATCCTTCTCCCAATTCCCCCTGAAGTGTTCTCAAATGTCTATTCCTCTTTTGTTTACTCCCATGTTCGTCCGTCCCTCCACCTTGACCGTCATTTATCATATCCATCATGAATGAGTCCTAAACATGCATCACACTGAAACTACCATACTAAAATTTGTCGAAATAATGTATATGGGGAAAAAACTGCATATCAGGTTGAAGAATTTCCTCGGATAGTATATGGGCATGTCCAACACCAGAGCTTCCCAACATTGTCCACATCCGTTGGAGCTCTAGAGACTTTTTTTAGAATAGGGAGGCTCTCCCTGGTTCCATTACCGGCACACTCAGAGGAGCGATTCTAAAAAATTGCTAAAGCAAGACTAATTACATTTATTTTTAGCTAGATCTCGCACATAAACTACTCTAATACATATCAGCGAAGAGTGGCAACACCAGGTCTTCAGCTCGAGGTGTGGGGGGCGGGTCTCACACTGCCAGGCCAATGCTCTCCCCGGCTGATCTTCTGGTCTTCAGGGAGGGGCTGAGACTGCCTGCGGCGACCAGTATGCAACAAGTGTGGACATTGGGCTGGCAAAAGTAGTCTTGGCTTCAGAGTCCCTCTTCTTAACTGGCGACATGGAGCCAGTTACTTCATCAGTGATCTTGAGCTTGCTCCACGGGTCTCCATACGTGGGAACACTGAAGGAAGTTTGGATCTGAGTCAGCCACTCTTGATACTCGATGGCCTTTGGATGAATAACGCCAGGAATGCTGAGAAATCCATCAACTTCCCCTTACTATGCTTTGGCGATAGAACAACCTAGTATCTGATGGTTCTTTGGATCACCCTGCATACCTATGTAATAGAGATCCATTTAGTGTTGTCAAAATAATAGAATTCATATATTTCCATAAACACCAAATAATTGTAGAGCTAACCGTATTCATAGCTAAGTTCTTTTTATTCTAGATCCAATATCTAGCAATGGATTCAAAATTGCCCCCAACTAGGATTTTGATGTAGTCCTTAACATGTTGGGGAACGTCGCATGGGAAACAAAAAATTTCCTACGCACATGCAAACCTATCCATGGTGATGAGCATCTACGAGAGGGAGAGTGGATCTACATACCCTTGTAGATCGCTAAGCGGGAAGCGTTAAGAAACACGGTTGGTGTAGTCGAACATCTTCGCGATCCAAATCGCCGAGCGTCCCGCGATCTCATCACGATCCGTCCCGCGATCCAATCACGGTCCGTCCCGTGAACTCATCACGATCCGTACCGCGATCTCATCACGATCCATCTCACGATCTTGATCACGATCTGTCCCGCGAACTCATCACGATCCGTTCCGCGATCTCATCACGAACTGTCTCGCGATCTCGATCACGGTCCTTCCGATCTAGCGCCGAACGGACGGCACCTCCGCGTTCAGCACACGTGCAGCTTGATGACGATCTCCACCGTCTCGATCCAGCAAGAGGAGGTGGAGAGGAGAGAGAGTTCACCGACAGCGTGACGGCGCTCCGGTGATGGTGGTGGAGTGATTCCGGCACGGCTTCGCCTAAGCGCTGCGGAAAACCGATCTAGAGGAGAAACTGTGCACCGGTGAAACGGGTAGCACGTGGCCGGAAATTCTGTCCAAAAACCACCCAATCCACTAGTATATATAGGAGGAGAGGAGAGGAGAGGCAGACAAGGCCTTTGGGTCGGCCGAAATAGGAGGTGGGAGCAATCCTACTTCACCTCCAATCCTAGTTGGAGTAGGATTGCCTCCTATTGGCTGATTTTCCACTTTTTGCTTTAGGACTTTCTCTCCTGCGCCATGGGCCTTTGTGGCTGTTTTCCCAGCCCACTAAGGGCTGGTTATTATTCTCCCACAGCCCATGGACCTCTTGGGGTCGAAATACCCCTCCCGGAGGTCCTCCGGTACACTACCGGCACTCCCGGTACAATACTGATACTCCCGGTACACTACCGATGAGCCCGAAACTTTTTCGGAAACCAAACTGGGACTTCCTATATATGAATCTTTACCTCCAGACCATTCCGGAGCTCCTCGTGACGCCCGGGATCTCATCCGGGACTCCGAACAACCTTCGGTCACCACCATACATAACTCTACACTACCGAAACGTCACCGAACCTTAAGTGTGCAGACCCTGCGGGTTCGAGAACTATGTAGACATGACCGAGACACCTCTACGGTCAATAACCAATGGTGGGACCTGGACGTCCACATTGGTTCCTACATATTCTACGAAGATCTTTGTCGGTCGAACCTCTATGTCAAGGATTCAGTTAATCCCGTATATCGTTCCCTTTGTTCTTCGGTATGTTACTTGCCCGAGATTCGATCGTCGATATCTCCATACCTAGTTCAACCTCGTTACCGGCAAGTCTCTTTACTCGTTCCGTAATACAAGATCCCACAACTAACAATTAGCCATTGCTTGCAAGGCTTATTGTGATGTTGCATTACCGAGTGGGCCTCGAGATACCTCTCCGTTACACGGAGTAACAAATCCCAGTCTCGATCCATGCCAACTCAACAGACACCATCGGAGATACCTGTAGAGCACCTTTATAGTCACCCAGTTACGTTGCGACGTTTGATACACACAAGGCACTCCTCCGATATCCGTGAGTTGCATGATCTCATGGTCATAGGAACATATACTTGACATGCAGAAAACAGTAGCAATAAACTGACACGATCATATGCTATGTTTGTAGTTTGGGTCTTATCCATCACATCATTCTCCTAATGATGTGATCCCGTTATCAAATGACATCTCATGTCCATGGCTAGGAAACCTTAACCATCCTTTGATCAACGAGCTAGTCCATTAGAGGCATACTAGGGACATGGTTTTGTCTATGTATCCACACATGCATTTAAGTCTCCGATCAATACAATTATAGCATGGATAATAAACGATTATCATGAACAAGGAAATATGATAATAACTAATTTATTATTGCCTCTAGGGCATATTTCCAACATAACAAGAGGCCATAAGTTTTTGCTACCACACAATCAAAAAACATGTGTGTTATGGATTAGTCAGCAGTACGAAACACAGAATCTAGAGGTTTGATAACGTGTCTCTTCGTAAGACTTTCTCTAGCCAGTAACTTATTATTGAAGAAGAGCCAAAGAAAACATGAATCTTTGGTGGAACTCTAAGGTTCCACACAAAAGGGGTATAAACTGGCCGCACCCCCCTAAGGGCATATCTAACCGATCCCCTAAAAGGCCATAAGGGAGTAAAATTTTCGGCGTATTCCCTTACAGCGGACCTAGCCGATCCCCTAAAAACGTAAGGGAATACCTTTTTACTCCAACCTCATGCCCCCCCCCCCAGAAAAAATTCCCTAAATATACTCCATCTTTGGGCGGCCGAGTAAAACTCACTCTCCCCCTCCAACTGTGTGAGAGCTATGAAAGAATGAGAAGTGGATCCAAAAAATTACGGAGACCAGTCCGAAGAGGTCAAGGTTGAGCATATCCATTGAGGACGACGAGGAGGTTGATGAAGATGCCAACAATAGACCGAAAGGAAACAAGATTGCAAAAGAAAGAAAGAAGAGGAATGCATTCAATGACACCTACAAGGATGAACTTATGGCAATGATCAAGACGAAGAAGGTGTTGGAGGCTGAACGCAAAGAAGACAAGGTGGCGAGGTGGAATGATTTCAAGGCTTTCGAGGATGAGAAGTGGAAGAACAAGTTGGCGGCTGAAGAAAGAAAGTTGAAGGCCGAGGAGTGTATGCTTGCACTTAATGAGGAGAGGATTCGCGATAAGAAGAAGGCCGAAGAGCGTGCTACCATGTTCATGAATCCAAGCACAATGGATGAAACCGCGAGAAAGTATTGGGAGCTCACTCGTGGAGAAATCTTGGACTCTATTCGGAATGTTGGTGGTGGCCAACGGGGTAGTGGTGACGGTGGTCGAGGGGGTGGTGATGGTGGTGGCGATGGTGATGTTGGCTGAGAGGGTGGGGGTGATGGTGGCGGAGAGGATGTCGACGTTGATTTCTTCGTCGATGGTCTCATTTGATTGGTAGTGGACGAGAGGGTGGTGGTGCATGCTGAAGATTAGCTTGATCCACAACATATACATGATATGTTTGTGATGATTTTGAATCAAATATTGTATTTGAAGTGATGTCTTTTGGGTGAACTTCGCATGTTTAAAATTTGAAAAACATGGCGACGAAACTTTATGTTATGACGATTATTGCCATCCATGCTTTCATTTGAATGATTTTAAGATATATATCGTGTAGAGATTGTGTTTGTGTGGCTAGTATGCAAAACAAACACAAATTTGATTTTACTCCGCTAACTATAGGGGATCGGCTAGGTGCGGTCACCGTCAGTGGAGTAAAATTTTACTCCGCTAACTTTTATTGGATCGGTTAGAAATGCCCTAAAGTTTATCACATGATACATGGAACTGGTGGAGTAATGCCCTTTGTATTTTAACTGCCAATTAAAGAAGTAGCTTCCTTAATCAGAGTTACACTCTTGGAAATCTCCACCAAGTGGTACCAATTATCCATAAGTTTATTATCACAATTTCTTCTCAAATAAATTTTTAGTTCCTTGCCATCCTAGACTTCGTTAATTTATTTAGTTTGTTTATTGCAAATAGTGTAGACATGCCAGAATTGCACGGCTAGGGGGGAGGTGCCAAACCAGGTATCCTCCCAAAATATAATTCTATCCCCATTCCATACTTTCCACCTATATCCAAACTTTAGAGCTTCACTGATGGATTTATCCCTTTCAAAAATCTAGAGACAATTGGGTTAGAGTTGTGCACAAACAAATTTAAACTACCTCACATATATTTGTGGTCAATCATTTTCCTCTACGGTTTGTCCCCTCCTTCATAATATCTTTTATGCAAGAACCAATGAGGTAGAGGTTGCTATCCTGGAGATTTGGAATCCCTAGCCCAAATATTCTTTTTTCATACACACCAGCCTGCAGTTATCAAAGTTTATTTTCCTTTGACCCTCAAAGTCATCCCACAAACAGTGAGCCATTTGTGAGTTGATCACATATATGGCCCCACTTTGGGAACTTGAAGGCTTTTGGTTCTTGCGTGAAGGCATGTGGAATGCCCGACCGTTGCGAAGCTAAAATAACGTAGGGGAACGAGCGTGGCCGAGGCCATGAACCAAGGTGTTGGCTTGGCGGAACACGTCAGTGAAGACATGGGGAACTCGACGTCGAGTATGTCCTTCGCCACAAGTACCCTTTCGGCCTTATCACGGGTGCAACTATTGGGCACGCCGCTCCTTGTAGGTGATGTTCTCCACCTTATTCCCAACAGTAGGGAACCCCTGGACTATGCCGAGCCATTGTCCATGGTAGCAGGGGGGCGATGGCTAGAGTGAAGGAGGACATCGGCGACGTGGACGCGAGAAGGGAAGGCCATTGTCCATGGTAGCAGGGGCGCGATGGCTAGAGTGAAGGAGGACATCGGCGACGTGGACGCGAGAAGGAAAGGAGTCCGTTGATTTGGTCTATTTGAGAGATTTATGGTGTATCTGCCCTGTCAGCTCTGACATGATGGACTTGTCCGGATGACCCCGAATTCGCCCTACATATAGTCTGAGTTTGAGGGGTGTTGGACAATCCGAACATACGGGTTGAATACCAGAAAACCGGTTGGATGACATTTATTCCTCCGACACTGTCCGGGTTGTCCAAACAAACATATGAAGGATTTTTTTTGGGGGGGAGGGGGGCTAAAGATGCTCTAAGAGCATCTAAAACTGGACTTGGCACGTCCGCGGACAGAGACTGGTCAATCCTCAAACAATCCATTCTAGAGTCGGATACATCAAATTAGAAATCTCAAATCCACAACATTACATGGTAGATATCCGTCGCGTCCCGTCCAGTCACCTACGGAGCATGGTGGATATCCGTCGCACCCCGTCCAGTCACGTGTGTCCGGGATTGAAAAGGCTCGGACACTGTAGACGCCTTGCGAGCGGTGCACTCATTCGACGAGCCGCTTCAATGCTAGCACCAGTGAGAGGTCACGTCCGCACTTAAGTGTGGAGAGACCACTCTACAGTGGCATGAATGCGGGCAGTTGGCCTGGCGGGAAGCGTGCGCGGGTGGGGAGAGGGGTTTTTGGTGGGCGAGTGCGGTTAGAATCGTGAGAAGTAGCGGTCTGGACTCCGAAAATCTACCCCATGTTTTTCTTTGGTGTGCTGGAGAAATCACACCCGGACTACTTCGCGGACCCAGTGGCGGAGGTAGAGGGTGGACAGGGTGGGCCACGGCCCACCCTGGGATTTTTACAATAGCTTTATATCATAGAAAAAAAGTTAAAAATATTAGGAAAAAATAATTTCAATGAACAGTTTTACTATTTACCCACCCTGGCCAATTAGGCTAGATCCGCTACTGCGCGGACCGATACATTACCGCGGTTGATGGCTTCCGTGGTCTAAACTGCGCGGTCCGAACCATTGCGGGAAGTTTGCGGGTCTGCCTTGAGGATGCCCTTAGGTTTGGTCCTGGAATGGGATGTGGACAAATACTCCTTTCGTTCCAAAATATAAGGTGTATTGTTTTCCGTGCAAGTCAACCATTTGAGTGTTTGACCAAGATTATAGAAGAAACTAATGACATCTACAATACCAAATGTATAACATATGAAACTACTTTTCATGATGGATCAAATGGTATAAAACTTTTATTGTGGATATTGATATATTTTTCTAAAAATTCGGTCAAACATGACCTCGTTTGACTTTTCAAAAAATAAATACACCTTATATAAAGGAATGGAGGGAGTATATATGGGTCGGGTGTGCCAGTGTGCACCGGGTACGACATGGCGGACGTCCCTGATACTTCTTATATCTGCCTCATATTTAAGCTGGATATAAAAAATACCCGTCAGTTTGGACATTTGATATCGGTTTGTGGCATCCATTTGGATTGGATTTTTCTGTCAGGTCAGTGGACCGTCCATCTGGACGTATGAAAGAGGTTTGAGACGTCAGGGTATAGATGCTCTAACAATAGTCAAACATCTATTCCAAATGAACACTACGTTTGACGCACAAACCCTGTCCGACCCACCACGCATCCGATTCATAACTACTACTCTACGTGCGTACATAGACCGTCCTCAGGCATGGTGCCCGTGACTGCTACTAAATCTTCTAGGCACACACGAAATATATTCCACGGGCCCCCACATGCTAGTCACTGCAAGATACGGGCAGATGTTTGCTGCCCTCCCCAGGAGAGATCGAATAACAAATTGACGTCGGCATCCGATTCCTACCCAACTTTCGTGACCAACAGCACGATCGCAAGAGCAAAGATATCAATCAGTTCCGCTCATGCATGCATGGGCAGATAGATAATGTTCGAAACTTACGCGCAGCTCCCGTTGAAAGATCACATGCGCCTTTCGGGCAATTGGTAGATGATGCATTTCTCGTACGGTTACACAAAGCTTGTTGACTCTTCTTAGATGATGATTTTTTTTTCCTTCTTTCGAAAAGTCAATAAGTAGCAACTTTGACCTCAGTTTCTAAAGTTTAGCAATTGTATGCGTAGAAATGAAATAAGGCAATAAGTAGCTTTGACCGCAGGTTTTTATGTTTATTAAGATACATACATGGAGTGCTTGTGTGTAAAGAAATGAAATTAAGACTTGCACGAGTGGACATACATATTAGTAGGGAAATGAAAATGTGGTGAGAAAGCAAGAGTTGAGCAACAAAATCAAGCATACAATTAGGAAGCAACACTGGTCCGGTCATGGATCATCTAATGCGAATCAGCTGCTAGGTGGTACAGAGAATTAAACGCGGCATGTCGGTCGTGGGGATTAATGGCGGGGTTGACCAGAGTCTAGCTACAGCAGTGGAGCCTAGAGGTAATGGCTAATTACTAGCTAGAGCTAGGCGAAGGAGGAATTCCGTGGCGAGTGGACGGGGAACAGGGACAGCAGCTTGGGCCTCTCGGTGGCGTCGCCTCCGGCGCCGGGAGCGGCTCTTGGCGATGAGTGCAGGTAGAAAGCCTTGGAGGCGATGGCCTTCTCCTCCCTTTCCACCTCCTCCTTGCTTATCACCACCCCGCAGGAGCACGACGAGGGCGGCGACGGGGAGGGCGACGACGACGAGGAGGAGACGTGGGCGTAGTCCATGGTCGAGACCGGCGAGTACTGCATGAGCCCGTGGTGGTGGTGGTGATGGTGGTGCTGGTTGTGGTGGTCGTAGAACGGCTGCGGACGCGCGAGCTCCAGCATGGCCGGCGCCGCGCGCCGCCTCTCCTGCAGCTTCGGCCGCCTCATCGGCACCACCGGCACCATGGCGGCAGCCGCGACGTGCTGGTGCTGCCTCTCAGCAGCTGGCGCCGCCGCCGCTCCGGCCACTGCTCCCCCCGGCGCGCCCGTGAGCCTCTGCACGAGCGCGCGGAACGTGGCGGGGTCGGCCTGCACGAACGTGGTGTTGGCGTCCACGCAGCCCCCCGCCGCCGCAGCAGCACCGCCCCTGCTCGGCGCCGGCGCGCGAGACGACGACGACGGCATGAGATCAACCGAGCTACCAAGCTACCTATACCTAGCTAAAGAAGACGCGGGCGGCCGGCAGGAAAGGCGAGGCGGTGTGTGGCAGCACATGCGAGGTCGAGGGCGCGCGGACGGAATGGAAGAGGGCTCGCCCGCCGGCTGGCTACCTTTTTAAGGGACAGAAAGGGCGCATTAAAGCGCGTAGGGATCCACCCATCGCTCGTAGGACGATGGTCTTTTCTCCCTTTCTTTCTGCGAGCTCCCAACCTTTGCCCTTCTTTATTGCCGCGCGTGCATGTAGTACGTAGTACGTACGTACATGGTCGTAGTAGATGTCACGACGACGACGATGACGGCTCATGACTTGCCATCCATCCGTCCGTCCGTCCGTCCGTCGAGGATCCAGCCGGCCACATGGTGCATGCATGTGCACGGCGCACAAGGATGCATCTTTTCGCCTGGTCCATGAGGCGTGCACATAGGCGCAAGGCTAGCTAGCACGCGTACGAAACTGCACGATACGGCGAGAGGCCCCTTGATATGAGCGTGGAGCATGGTGGTGTCGCTTCTTCTTGTCTCCTCAGGGCGAGGCTTCATCCTTCAGGTAAAGTATAGTACATGGCGCATGCACTCGATCAGATGCGTGTCGACAGAGCGAGGCCGGTGCGCGCAGTGCGGTGTCCGGCCGGCCGGCGCCCATGGAGTATAGACCAGACCACGGTGTACATCCTTGCGCGAGGGCGGCATGCATGCGGTACCGTATACTCCTCGCGCTGAGCCTGAGCCAGGCCGGTTGCTTGGCTTAACCGTTGTGCTCAGCGGGTACATCACTAGTGCACTGTACGTGCTCGTACGATATATATACAGTACTACGTAATAAGCGGCGGATCCATGGCTGTCTGCATATGTAATGTAATAAGTATAAGAAAAGAAAAGAACATACGGCGGGCGTACTCATATTGATTACTATACTTGCTCCGTTAACGTCAGTGAGCAAGCGTATGATCCTGCCATAGCGCGTGTATAACCCGTCGCTGCCACCGATCATCAGTACAGTTACAGTCGATCGAGCTAATTAATTATCATGTACTGCACGCAAAGCAACAGAAAAGAAAATCCATCCCTAGTTTGTTTCCCACTGAATCCTCCTCCTCCTCCTCGACGCGTTTCTTCCCAGCTCCCGTACTGAGAGTGCACGCACGTACACATCGGAAATTCGGAATATGTGGGCATCAGATGGACGTCGACGGCGGGCTGGCGCGTCACGGGCGCGCGCGCGCAGGGGACCCGGGGAGGCGGACGGGTCAGAGCGGAGCGGGGGCCGGGCGGGCTTGCGTGGGGGAAAGAAGAAGCTGCAGTGCAGGTGTGCTCGCTCGCTTGCGTGGGGCGGGGATCAGCTGCGCCGCGTCCGGCGAGGCAGGGACTGATGGCGACGGCGGCCGCGCCACGCGGAGCGCGCGCTCGTGGCCGGCGCCGGTGTCGCGTGTCCGGTGCGCGGGATCGGGCGTGCATGGGGAGGCTCGGCTGACTTGTCAGGCTGTCCGGATGCGGGTAGCTCCACGTCGTAGGCAAGTTGACGCGGCCGGGGAGGGGACCCGCGCGTGAGGTCTAGTTGTCCCGTAACGTCCCTCCATGGCTCCATCGATCGATCGATCACGGGGGGACGTGGAGGACTTGTCGGGGGGCATGCATGCAGCCGATGTGTCGATCGGCCATGCGCGCACGCGGCCATCCAGCCACAGCGTCACTCGGCTCATGGAGAGAAAGTAGGTCTAGTATTTGACTGTTGCATTTGGTTGATATTTTTCAACGCCGTGGCCAAAACGTCCGCGCATTTCAGAATTGAATTTAACAAATAAAGTGGATTTCATGCAAATCCGACGATTTGTATTTAAACTGGACCAAGTTCCTGTAATGTTCAACCTATGAAAATTAAATAAAAGCGGACATGTCCTTATGCGCTCGTCTCCGTCGTGATCTCGTCCAACAGGGCATCACGCTTCGCCTTATTGGTTGTTGCATAAAGAGTATAGGCCTATTTGGTTGTTGCATTTCGACATATTTTTCAAAGGTTTCAATCAATTTAAAATTCGTGAAGTCTAAGTCAAGTAATATAGTATGCAAGAGGAAAGAAAAAATTGAAAATAAATTGTTTGCACGAATCTCAATATAAGATCAACGGATTATAGTATCGACTTAGACTTCGCGACCGATTTCTAGCAAAGCGGTTTTTCAAAACCGAGCCAAAAGTTCCTCCAATCGGACTTACGACCCGGGTATAGGAGCACGTCATTTAACACCGTGGCCAAAACGTCTGTGTGCATGTCATACTTGAATTGAACAAATAAAGTCAATTTCATACAAATAAGATGATTTTCATTTAAACCGGATTAAATTCATACAAAGTTCGACATAGTTCATTAAACAAAAGCGAACATGGCATTTTTTTAACATAGCAAAAGCTATCCTAATCTAAATCTTCACTGTGTGTGGAAACATTTGTGTTACATGTCCTACTCTTTGCTGGATGCAGACGGTTCCGTCTCGAATGTCCTACTCTTTGCCAAAGTTTGTCAAATGATCGTGCACGTCGATGGTCGAGGTGAGGTTCACGATAACACATGGATGGGTCGGCCTCATGGTTGTTGCAATTTGGGGCGAACGATGCACAATTGATGACATTGGCAGTCCGTCAACGCCTGCCTCCGCCATGATCTCATCAAACAAGGCATCACGCTTCGCTTTCATGACGTGCAACCACCATTGCTCATGGTAGATGGCGCGGGCGCTGCACATGGACTCGTACAACGCCCTCTGCTCATCCACAAAGGACGAATTCTCGCGACCAAGGGCACAATGGGCTCGACCTCATTGTCAAATGCCTCCTCCATCGCCCGATTTTCATCCTCTGAGCTCACCTCTGGTGAACTCAGCGTCAGTCCAGCCTGTCTGCACCCCGCACGTCGAGCCTGCCAACCATTTGCAAGGGATGCCATCTCTAAGTTCTGTATCGATGATACCAACTTCCACATCGCGTGGCCGCTCGCCGTCATTGTGCATTGGAGGAAGGTTGTGAGTGGAGGACAAATGGAAGTGGGGGTTCTCCAATGGTCATGAACGTGGAGGGAAGCAAAGGTGGTGCCGTTTTTGTTGTGTGCGGGTGTGCTTATATATCGGGCACCAGCCAGGCTAAGAGCCCGTTTGAATGCACGCGTCCATAGTGAGTTCGTTGTCCACCGCACATGTTCAATATTGGGAAGGAGGTATCAATGCAGTAGCAAGCGGCCACACCACGCAGTTTGACCACTTCACTATGAACCGACATTGAATGCGGAACGGAGAGCGAGTGATGAGATGTGGCGCAGTCAGTGCTCTTGGCCATCGGGCCCTTCAATGCCTGGCATGTTGCATATCGGCCGCGTCCGCTCTAAACCGGCTTTGGGACGCCTCTTCCCGGAGGTGCGGTTGGAGCGGTAGCACAGGAGAGGAGTGTTCGTGAGGAAGCGGTTTTTGGGTTGGACCATATTGTCTGGCACGTACGTGGTTGAGGTTCGAATGCCCGCAAACCTCCGCGGTTTGGTGCCGTTTTGCGGGGATTCAAACGCTTGGACATGTCCATGAACATTTCTAGCACCACATTGGATGGCAAGAAAGATTCGGACGCTCGGTCATCTCTTGTTGTAGTTTTACGCTCCGACATTGGAGATGCCCTAACAAAGGTTCAAATGAGGTTCCACAAATGGGAACACAAAGGTCTACACTCTTCCTATTATGGAACTAAAGTGCTTCACACCAGATCCAACTCTTGGCTTTGATATTAATGTCCATCCTTTGCTAAGAGTTGAAACCAATAATTACAGGAAACAAGCTTTTGTCCCCTTTTATAGATAAAGACACTAGTCGCCAAACCAATACAAAGTGGTGCAGAAACCCTCACAGAAGTAGGTCAAAAGAAAAATAAAATGGATCTGGCAAGTGGCACAAATGCCACTAAACGGACACCAAGCATGAAAAACATGAGAAGCCACACCTAGCACACTACACATGAGACCACTGAACATGACCTAACTCGAGCCACCATGAGAAACTACCGGACAACAATCCATCTCCGCAAAGGGTTGACTCGCTGTTGTGACAACCCCTATTCCTGCCAAGAGACATTAAGGACAGAGAACGAAGATCACATGGATAGATCTATAAGGTTGCAGATCATCATATCGATCCCTCACCAGAGAGGAGGACGCAGTATGCCAAGTCATAGATATCTTTCTGCAATTTTTTGACGTATTGTTGCTCACTTTGAATGCATAAAAATTGACCATTTGACAAAGAGTTCTTGTTGCCGAAAGCTGTTGCATTTGATTAAAATGTCATCGCGATATGCCTGACTAGTGAGTTTATCCTTGTGTTTCTTCCAACGGGTTATTCCTGGGAGCAACTAGTTAGTGGGTATTCCTTGGGTGGGCTTCCAAAGGCATCCACAGGGAGCGCCTGAGTGCGTTTCCTAGGGGCATCAAGAGGCGCGGAGGGGGGTGGGGGGTTGAGCGCGGCCTCATGCCGGCGGCTGGGTGCTCCTTGCATAGGTCACATGCATAGGTTGCTGCGCATACGGTCTTTTACAGGAACCTTCCATGGATACTATCCCCCCCCCTCTAATTTTCACCCGTGTGGGGCCAGCCCTCCCCATTCGTCTAGTTAAAACATGACACTACACCAATCAGCGTGCGAACGTAAGTAAGTTTTTGTACGTCTAACAAAGCCCATAGGTTGATACACCATCATAGTGTGCATTTTTGCCCCCATAGTAAAGCACTAGTTAAAGGGAAGCATAAGTGAGATGTAGGATAAAACACAACTCAGTACTACAGATGCGAATAGCACTTACCAGCCAAAATCTGTCATCACTCACGCGTTTCTGCATTGTCAGTGCCTTTGGGTCAGTGATGACATTGTCATCACACACGGGCCAGTTGATCAGTTAGTGATGTCTACGCATTCTGACTGACGCGAGTCAGTGATAACAATTTCATTCATTTTTTCATGGTTGCGTTTTATTTATGCTTGGTTACCGGCAATGCAAACAAAATTGAAAAATAAACATAGGAACACAAATAGACAATACACATGCGTGGAATATATTTGAACGATTCTTTATTTTGACTAATTTTACAAAACTGATATGTATTTAAAAAATACCCATCACATATTTAGAAAGGAAAATAGGTTTGCATGTATAAAAATCTCCATACATTGTTTTTAAAATTATTCACATATTTTTAATACACAATAAACTTTTTAATCACGCAGCTAACATGTTTTGAACAAAAAGTATTTTTGATATTTGATGAATAGTTTCCAGATACATGGCGAACAATTTTTAATACATGATAGAATTTTTTTTAAATGATGAATATCTAAGTAACCGATGAACATTTTTTAGCTACAAGGCAAATGAATTTTAATACACGACGTTTGACATTTTTTAATACAATATAAGTATAGATTTTTAAACATGTGATAGACCATTTTAAATACACGAGGACCATTTTTCAATACAAAAAGAACATTTTTTGGGTACATGTTGAATGTTTACTCAAAGTATGCAATGACCTTTTTAAATTACATGTTGAAGATTTTTGAAAAAGACTATTATTTTCTTTTTACAACCTGAACTAAAACCTGAGAATGGCATAAGAATTGGGGAAAAAGAGCGGAAAACAGAACGGAAGACCAGAACATGAGCTGAAAAGGACCTGCTACTAGCGGTCCAATAGGCGCAACCGAGGGAACCACACAGAAAAAAAAACCACTACATGAGAGAAGGGCAGCCAAAAATAATCGAAGTCACTAGTTAAGGGTTACTCCTTGCAAGAGTCATTCCCATCTTCTCACAAATAATAATAATAATAATAATAATATGTTTTTTTTCTTCCAAAACCTAGGAAAAACTTGGAAAAAACCAAAAAGCCAAAAAAAAACCAAAAATGTGTACGACTAAAAAACAAAATCTAGATAAAGTGCCAGCACAGGACACTTGACGACGACCGGATGCACCACTCAACATGCTCCCAGATAAAAAAATAAATCCCTGCGGAAGCTCTGCAAGGGTAATTGTTGCTCATGGGAATAACGTGAAAGTAAACCTCCTGATGGGCTTTGGCCCACGGGTGGAAGCGTGCAGGCGAGCGCTTGTTCCAAATCGCAACAGGCGAAATATAGTCTTTGTGACGCTTAGTAAATGTTCGATAGATTTTGAGACATTCATAATTCTGATGTGGTATCCGGTATGCACATTCTATTTTGGATCAATCTTGATTAGGAACTCAAAGCTTTTGCTCATTGCTCGAAATAACAGTATCTATATCATTAGATTTTCTAACGGGTTATCAAAATAATAGTGTCGACATTGTGTTTTGGGACCATACCAACGCTAGAGAAGTTTTGACACATAAGAATAACATTTTACATAAATAAAACAAGGAAAACTCTTGCTTTCAGCCGTCAGATCGCATACGCCTCCTACTCATTGTGACGTGTGTACGCATGTCCGTCTCTTTTTCTGTAACATCATGTGTGTTGCAAAAGTCTCTTCCGCCATTTGTGTTGCAAAAATAAAAATAAAAATGAAGACCGAAATGGTAAATATTTGCTGCAACATTGTTTGTGTTGCAATTTATTTCTCGCAACAACACTCATGTTGCAAAAATAGTGAAGATTTTTCTTAGCAACATCAACTATGCCGCAAAAAATTTCTGCAACATGAGCTTTGTTGCAAAGTATTTCTACAACACTATCCTTGTTGCAAAAATAAGAACGGTGTTGAACGCTGGATAGCTGTACATCTAACGGTTGTCGCACGGGCAAATATTTTAGGAAGATCCTCCGACGCGTAGGATGGCCCATAGAACAAAGTAAGAGAAGTTAGACTGCGTGTATTTTAGGACGTTGTCATCTTTCGGCTGCACTATTGCGTAGCAACGTAAATGACGTCGAATAGACGAATACCCCATCAGTTTGCCCAAAAATATTTCATGAACTTTTGAGATCTGGGAGTATCCAAGAAACACGGTTCTTGACTAATTAATAACCCTGTTCCTCAACGTGGCTGCATCTATCTCGTAGCATATCAAATTCTGATTCCTAGCTCGTGT